>JARBWK010000006.1:88405566-89126476 GCA_030556195.1 Anolis apletophallus | reverse complement strand
CAAAACAACACAAGGCGTTTTAAAGGAGGTATGATTCATTTGTGTGTGCTTTGTTTCGTTTTGAACCGGGGACCTTTGTACAGATCAAAAATATTACCATGATCGTAAGTTCTGTAATCCTCTGGTCTTTTGGTGTGAGGATACGATTGCAGCGACCTTTATGGCAGCCTCATAAACCGGATCTCTACCGCTAAATAAGGATGGCATTGCATTTCACAGTTGACTTTAACAAAAGAAACCATGAGGATTTAACTTCCCCTTACTCTGCAGCAAGCGGTATGATCTCAGCCCTGCTGGGAAAGATCACTCAAGGTGTTATGTAATCATGGAAATATTTTCTGTGAGACATCCAGGGAAAAAACAGTACAAGCATATAGTTGTAATCAGAACAAGATTGGAAAACCTGATGGATGGGTTGCGATTGCTCAAAGTATTTATCCGTCATGTACATATGTATGTATATGTATGTATATATGCACCTTGTACAATAAATGTTGCAGTATGTCTTCATTAGAGCAGCCGGATGCAAAAGAGGGAAGCAATTTTACCTTCCTGTAAAAGAAAGACATTTCAGTAAGTGTGACCAGCATCACAAACAATACTTGCTGAAATGTCCTTTTCCTATTCTCAAAGGAGTGCAAACAGGTTGGTTTATTTTTCATCTTCTCCTGCCTTCCCTTCAGTTTGTATTTTGATATTCCTTCAACAACCAACAATTCTGACTCCTGCTTAACATTTATTTTGTGAACATTTCTTTGGCATAAATGGCTCTTGCTTTGGATGATAATTTCCAGAATCTGGATCCATATTGTTCTGCGTTAATGTTACTAATGGAGTTGGATTGGAAGGAATGGTGACCCAAAGGCTATATGTGAATTAGAAACAACGTTTTATTGATAACAGACTGAATTTCCTTTCCCTTCGTTGCCACTGTAAAGTCTTTGTGTGAAAAAGAAACCCCATAACCCCATAAACTTCTGTAGTTCTTAATCTTCTTGTTTCTGGTGGTTCTTATAAGGTTCAAATATGACTGCTTTTTTGTTTTACGATGCTCGAGTCGCCTTTGGGCTGAGAGGGGCGGTATAAACATATAATATATATATAAATAAATAAATATATGCCTTGTAAATTAATAGAGTCCCGGCATGACTGCTATTACTTTACTATCTATAACTCTGACGTAACTACTGTTGTTTCACTATATACTGTATATAACTCCTGAGCACCTTCTGCCTCTCTCTGCTTCCTTCCCCAACAGAACTCCAACGGACATTCCCCAACTGTCGAAATCTAACTGCCATTCCGAAGCAAGCAGGAGTTGAGGCTGAGCCTGAAAGGCACAAGCATTACATTATACCTTCTCGAGGCAGTAAATTATAGCTTCTGGAGGCTTTCCTGTTTCTTCTTTCTTCTGAGCGCTAATAGGGTTTACTCATGTCCAGATACCAACTGTTGCCATCTTTCCAAACTGCTAATTCTTTGTACTAAATTCTGCACTTTGCTTTCAAGTCATTTATTTATTTATTAACTTTATTTCTACCCCGCCCTTTGCCCACGAGGTGACTCAGGGCGGCTTCACATGTGCGTCAATGATGCTATACAAGAATACATTCAGTCAAAACAGTTGGTACAAAAACATTATAAAATCATCAATAAAAATAATTAACTGTCACATTAACATAACGCTAAAACCAGAGTCCAGCCAATAATTCCGATATCATCATGTCACAATATTCAAGTCCAGCTGCCATTATCCAATGCTCAATACCTTTAGTTAAACACTTGGGCCCACAGCCAAGTCTATAGTTGTCTCCTAAAGGACAGGAGGGAGGTGGCCAACCTGATGTCCTTAGGGAGGGAGTTCCACAGACGGGGGACAACTGCTGAGAAGGTCTCTCGTCCCCACCAACCGCATTTGTGAGACTGGTGGGATCGAGAGCAGGGCCTCTCCTGAAGATCTTAAGTTACGCGATGGTTCATAGCAGGAGATGCATTCAGACAGATAAACTGGACCAGAGCCGTTTAGGGCTTTAAAGGATCCAGATTAAGCCGGGAGATATTTTAGGCTTGGCGTTTTGATCAAAAAAAAAAAAAAAGGGAGAAAAAGTTTACAAACAAAAAACACAATATTGGGGGGGGTTACCCTCAGCCTCCTTCCTCAAAAGGAATGGAAAATACTCACCTGGGAGACAGCAGGACGTGGCCTTCGCTTCCAAAAACGAGGCAAAACACCACAATTGTTGGCTTTTTTCATACTTATTTTCTAATTCTTGGGGTTTTTTTGTTTAGTACTTTGATGTTTTTGTCTGTTTGCAACTTTTTCTTTTTCATTATCTATTTTCAATTCATCTATGTTTTGGTCTAGTTTACAGATTTCCTTTTTTCATTATAGATAGTTCACTTTTCATATCTTTCCTCATTTCTCCTAGTTCCTCCCAAATTTCCACTCTAATTTCTTCCTTTATTTTCTTGCATTCTTCATTAACATTGTCTATTTTTTTCACCCCCGGTCTCCGCCTCCCCTCCTTGAGGGAAGAGAGGGCTCGGCCCTTGGGCTTTTAACAAACGTTTAGGGGTTTCCACACCTCATGGACAGTTCGGCCCTGACTTTCTTGCAGTGCGGTCAGGTTTCTCCGGTAGTTGATCCCTCGGAGTTGGAAAGACTTCCCCCTTTTCTTGGGAAGCTTTCAGGCTTCTTTTGCCCTGTTCCTCAGTCTGCTAAGCTGAATAGAGCAAGGGCTCGTTCAGGCTTGTCCACCCGCCATGCTGGCTAAATACCAATTTTGAAAACCAACTATCTTCTAAATAAATGGCAAAAAAAGATCTTCAAATGTATTTGGGAAAACGAAAAAAACAAGGATTTCACGAAGAGCGATGATAACTGAAATAAAGGAAAAGGGGGGCTATGCCCTACCCTCTCTTAAGGATTATTTTGAGGCATCACGTCTGGTCTGGCTTAAAGAATGGATTCTTCTTAAAAAAACATAAGATTATTAAAATTAGAAGGCTTCAATTTAAAATTTGGATGGCACGCTTATCTAAACTATGACAAAATTAAGGTGGATAAAATATTTCATCATCACTACATAAGAGGCTCTATCTTTAGAATTTGGAATAAATACAAATTCAATAATACAATGGGAAAATCCCTATTTGGCATGTACCAATTGAAGCCATATCAGGCACAAATTCTGAAAAACAAAATTGGCAACCATATAGAAGCTATTAATAAAAATAAATGAAGAAATACAATTTTATTTATTATTTATTTATTTAGGGATTTTTTAATCGCCCATCCCAGATGGCTCTGGGCGATTTACAGTAAAACACACAGCTAAGTACCTAAAACATCTAAAATATCTAAAGTATCTAAACATCTAAAAACATCTAAAACCAATTAAAAACGAAAAGAAAAGCTTCAAACAAGACAAAAACAGGAATAGCATTAGCTCAAACAAAATGAGAAACCGAACTATTAAATTCAGGAAAAAACACTAGGACAAATTTATAAATTTCTATTAACCTTACAAAATGGAGAGAAGAATCTTGAGGAATTAAGTTAAAAGTGGCAAAAAAAACCCTCTAGGCTATAAAATAGAAGAAGATGCATGGGAATCAATATGGAGGGGGGAATTACATACTCCTACATCTTAAAAGAAAACATTTTAAAAATGATACACCAATGGTACATAACCTCCAGCAAAATAGCAACAATTGATAAAAAGGACAGCAATATTTGCTGGAAATGCAAAGCCACTGACACGCAAAAAGCTTCTGGAAAAATATTCACCAAAAAACACAAACCATTTTAAATCTAAAATACAATATGAAATAATTGTAATCTAATTTTAATCTAATTTGTAATCTAATTTTAAATAACTGTTTACTGGGGAGCTGTCCTTCTCTTCCTAGGGCGCTTGTGCCCGCTTTGTGCTGGTCAGTGAGCGTAATAAAGTTTTGTTGTTGTTGAATATGAAAGCGGAAACCTATTGATTAGGAATGATGGATAATGAAATCAAAATATCACTCTTTCAGGAGAGGTTATTCACATTCTTATCTAAGAATGGTGCAAAAAATCCTTAGACATAGCGCTGATGGACAAACTAACATGCTCAATCAGAGGAAAACTTAACTGTCACGATTCCCACAGACGGCAAAAGACCAACCAGGCTAGTAGAAAAATATACAGTTTATTGTTTAACAGAAATGTAGCCTTCGTTCGGCGTTTTCAAAATAACCCACTCCCGAAACTCAAAGCAGCGCAGATAAGCCGTCCATCTTCAATAAACAGTCTTGAACTGGAACTTGGCTGGCAGACTGGAATGCGACGACCCGTCAAGAGAAGGAAAGGAAGAGTGCTTCACATTCCAATAGCTGCGTATAAAATAAACACATGAAAAACGCCGCAACCCACAGCAAACTCCCCTTCACCCTTAATACAATACAAGACACTCACAGCAACACAGGAATGTTCAAACAGGACGTGGTAGACACTAAACATAAAAGCACATATTAAAGTCCCAACCCCCCCAACATACAACAAAATCAGCTAGAGCTGCCATAGCAGCTCTCCCAGAACCCAGCATGAACATAACCCACAAATACTCACAGCTTGCTGGGAATCAAAGACCAGGACAGGAACTCACAAGATACATGATTCAAGACCCAACAATCCCACAGCACCACCTTGGCTGACCACAGATTCCCAAATCCCCAGGCCTACTGTTATACCCTTACACATCAGAGTCATCAGACTCCACACCCAACTCCGCCCTAATGCCCTCAGCTGCAGCCCTGGGTGTGTTCCACCTTTGCTGCTCCGTTAAAGGGCCCCAGTCAGTTCCACATCCCCACTAGGCCAATCTAGGTCGCTAGAAAACCCAAAAACGACTTTCGCTGGACTCAGCGTTACCACTTCCGGACATCCTGTACCAACGCTGAGTCCAGCTCCGTATCACTGTCGTCTGAAGGTAACTCCACATCAAACCCCTCAAAAGTCCCATCACTGGTAGGCTCCCTAAGTATTTGTCGGATCTTCCTCCTATGCTCTGCCTCTTCCAGTGCTCATCACTTGCAGCCCTCTTTCTCCCAGCTGCAGAGGGCTGCCCAAACCTCCCTCTTCCAAGATCATGTCCTCCAAACTCTCCTCTTCTGAGTTACTACTTGGAGCAACTACAGACCCAGGTTGCTCAATCACAACACTATCCCCCCGCAAAGCCCCGGCCGGCGGAGCTCAGGAGACCGCAGATATCGAGACAATGCGGAACGTTGCGCGGAAGTATCAACTTTAAAAGTGACCGGTGAAAGACGGGATGGACCTTCAGCGATGGGGGTAACTTCAGCTTAAAAACCACTGGCAAGATCTGAGCTATAATAGGAAAGGCCCCAAGAAACGAGCAGCAAACTTACTTCCTGCAGGCCGCAAATGCTTAGACGATAACCACACGAATCTCCCACCCGCAGCTCATCCCCTGGTTGTCTCAGACAGTCAGCGCTAGACTTTTGCGATGCCTTAGCATCCACTAATAATGTCGCGAGCCACATCATGCAGTGCCTTCAGTTCACTAGAACGATATTGTACATCCCCAGACACCACATTCAGCGCCCGCGCCGCCCCCAACCGGGATGATACCCATACATTAGTTCAAAGGAGAATGCCGGCTAACTGTGTGTGGGCATTGTTATCACGCAAACTCTGCCACTGGGAGCCACTGAGCCCAGTCCCCGATTGCTGCAAACAAAAACAACGAAGATATTGCTCCAGAAAGCCATTCCACGCGTTCGGCTTGACCATCTGTCTGCGGATGAAACGCGTAGAAATGTTGAGTTTGGTACCCAATTCCGCATGGAATTGGCGCCAAAACGAGAGACAAATTGCGGTGCACGATCCGAAATGATGATCTCAGGGGCACCATGTAGCGAAAAATATGTTTAGTGTATAACTTAGCCAACACCACTGCCGTAGGTACCCGAGAACATGGAATAAAATGTGCCAACTTAGTAAACAAATCCACCACCACCCAAATACAAGTATACCACGGGTCCGGGAAGGTCGGAAATGAAGTCCATGGAAACGATCTGCCAGGGTCTCTGAGGCACGGGTAATGGAGATAGCAACCACGAGGCTTCCCACATCATGTTTACATTGCTGACAGATCGCACAAGTGTCACAAAACGCGCAATATATCACGCCGCATCCTGGGCCCTGTAGCAGGATGGCCTGAGCTGTCTTGAATCGCCCAAAATGACCCGCCATTGGTTCATCGTGATGAGCTTGAATCACGCCCAAACGTAAAGGCCCTGCAGGTACATACAACTGTTCATTGTGCCACAATTTCCCATCCCCACTCTGTAAATTGACATCGTGGTCAGGTTTCACTGTCTAGCAGTGTCAACTGCTCTTGTGTCCACCCATCAGTGGCCTGACTGGCCACCGATCCTATCAAACAGTGTAGGAGTACCCTCCGTATTGCATGTAAACTAGATACCGGTAGTACTGTTTGCCATGCCACCTCGCATTCCCCTTTATACTCAGGTTTTCTAGATAGAGCATCCGCTCTAGCGTTGGCTTTGCCATCTACAAACTTAACTACCAAATCAAACGCTGTAAACAATGCCCATCGAATCTGTCGCTGATTTAACTTTCGAAATGGTTAAAAGATGCTCCAAGTTCTTATGATCAGACAACACGATTACTTGATGCCGAGCTCCCTCCAGCCAATGTCTCCCACACTCGAATGACACCTTAATGGCCAACAGCTCTTTTTCCCAAATTGTATAATTTCGCTCGCACTCTGTAAGTTGTCTGGAATAAAAAAAGCATGGCCTGAGTTTACCCCAGTCCTCCTGAGACAATACCGCCCCTAATGCAAAATTAGATGCATCTGCTTCGACTATAAAGGGCTTGTTGACGTCAGGTAACATCAATACATTATTCCTCTTAAAACTACGCTTGATCCCATTAAAGGCGTCCTGCTCCGCCTGTCCCCAAACAAAACTTTTACCCTTTTGTAATAACCTAGTCAATGGTACCGTGAGATTAGCATACCCTGGGATAAATTCGCGATAATAGTTAGTGAACCCCAAAAATCGCTGTATATCCTTCTTAGGCCTAAATTCCCCCAGGACTCCACTCGTCAACTTATGCGGATCCATCATTTGGGTTTTCCCAGAAATAATATGCCCAAAATTCCACCTCAGACACATGGAATACACACTTGGAGGCCTTAGCAAATAATCCATTTTGCCTCAGCCGGAGCAACACCCTGCCGCACATGTTCACGATGTTGTTGTTCATTATTAGAAAAAACAAGAATATCGTCTGAGTAAATCACTACAAACTTGTCCAGTAAGTCGCGGAACACATCGTTCATCAGTCGCTGGAAGACAGAGGGGCATTCGTGAGTCCGAAGGGGCATGATTAAATTTTCGTGGCGCCATAACACGTATTAAACGCCGTTTTCCATTCATCCCCTGCTCTAATACGTACCAGATTATACGCACCCGTAAATCAATTTAGTAAACATTGTGGCCTTGCACCCTGGACAACAATTCAGGAATCAAAAGAAAGCGGATACCGATCCTCACCGTGTATTTGTTGAGAATCGATAATCGCACACCAACCTCAATTCCCGGTTCTTCGCTACGAAAAATACTGGCGCGGCAGTACTGGAATGAGAGGCGTATGAATCCTTTCTTTAAATTGTCATCGAGAAAATCTCAGAAGAGCCTTTTCGTTCTGGGACAGAAAGAGCGTACAAACGTCCATGAGCAATTTTGCTCCGTCCACCAAATCTATAAGCGCAATCATATGGTCAATGTGGGGGAATTTATCAGCCCCTTTCTTCCCAAACACATCCCGAAACTCAAAATAATCAGCAGGGACCCCCTCCAAATCCTCATGATCCACTAGGGCCATGCACACTTGTCTTGGCAAGGTTACTGCCTTCTCCTTCCAATTAATAACCGGGTTCACCACGCAACAGGACATGCCCAAAATTACAGTATATCTAGGGATCCTGGTAATATCCCAGGTGAATTTTCAGTCACCCCTTGTAATTCCCAGGACAGCCCCACTGTTTCCTGATCCCCACCACCCCAGCATTTAACATCCTGCCATCCGCACCTTCCACCCAAACCGCCTCTTTCTTATACACAGTGGATATTTTAGTGTTTTTAGCAAATTCACTATCCATATAAGATGACGTTGCACCAGAATCCACAGAGCCCATGTAAAGAAAATTCCCCATTGCCTTTAATGATTTTAAGGTGAACAAAAACATGATCTTCCTTCCTGGGGAGCTTTACAGTTAA
Source organism: Anolis apletophallus (assembly GCA_030556195.1). Taxonomy (NCBI): domain Eukaryota; kingdom Metazoa; phylum Chordata; class Lepidosauria; order Squamata; family Anolidae; genus Anolis; species Anolis apletophallus. The sequence goes on along the minus strand of JARBWK010000006.1, from coordinate 89,118,163 downwards.
CCCCAACGTGCTGGGCTTCACATATGTTGGGTTGCCCGTTCCCTGCAACCGGCTAGGTTTTGGAACATTGTAAGCAAAATGCCCCAAATCCCCACAATACAGACATAATCCCAACCTCCTCCTCCTTTCCTTCTCCTCAGAGGATAATCTTGTAAACACTCTATTTGCATAGGTTCGTCCTCTCTTACTGTAGAGACGGGACCTCTCCTGCCGCTTGGCGACTCCTCTAACATAGCAACATGCTTTGGGAATTCCAGCAATGCATCCAACCTCAAAGTATTATCAATTAACTCCTGCAAAGTTTCTACGGGAGGCAACCGTGCCAGCTCCTTCTTTAACTCAGCCCGCAAACCCATAAAAAAACTGGACATCAGAGGTGATCTCCCAATTAACCTTGTTCTGCAGGGCTTTAAACTTATTCAAATAAGATAACAATGAATCTCGACCCTGCTGTAAATGAAACAATTCTAACTCCGCCACCTGTACCCTTAAGGGGTCACCAAAACCTTGTCCATAGCTTTCTTAAAATCGCCCCAGTTGTTAATAATGGGGTCTTGTCCTGTGACCAGATTGATAGCCCATTCTGCGGCCTGGCCACTCAAAGTCCCATAACAAAGGACACTTTTGCAGCATCTGAAGGAAGTCCCTGGATTTGTCTGTGCCATAAAAGTTCCACCTCGGCCATAAAAGCTTGCAGCTTGTGTCTTTCACCAGCAAACTTCCCCGGAGGCATCAGCTTTACTCGAGACACAGTGCTAGTAATCTTGCTTGCAGTCTGTAACTCTTTAATTAGTCCCCGCAACTGCACAATTTCAGCCGTCAAAGCCTCCATAGTTTATCTTTGCTCAAAAACAAAACAGGAAAAAATGCAAACAAATCACTAGCTTTGTCTTTGGTGGTCAGCCAATCTGTCACGATTCCCACAGACGGCAAAAGACCAACCAGGCTAGTAGAAAAATATACAGTTTATTGTTTAACAGAAATGTAGCCTTCGTTCGGCATTTTCAAAATAACCCACTCCCGAAACTCAAAGCAACGCAGATAAGCCGTCCATCTTCAATAAACAGTCTTGAACTGGAACTTGGCTGGCAGACTGGAATGCGACTGACCCGTCAAGAGACGGAAAGGAAGAGTGCTTCACATTCCAATAGCTGCGTATACAAATAAACACATGAAAAACCCCGCAACCCACAGCAAACTCCCTTCACCCTTAATACAATACAAGACACTCACAGCAACACAGGAATGTTCAAACAGGACGTGGTAGACACTAAACATAAAAGCACATATTAAAGTCACTACCCACCAACATACAACAAAATCAGCTAGAGCTGCCATAGCAGCTCTCCCAGAACCCAGCATGAACATAACCCACAAATACTCACAGCTTGCTGGGAATCAAAGACCAGGACAGGAACTCACAAGATACATGATTCAAGACCCAACAATCCCACAGCAACACCTTGGCTGACCACAGATTCCCAAATCCCCAGGCCTACTGTTATACCCTTACACATCAGAGTCATCAGACTCCACACCCAACTCCGCCCTAATGCCCTCAGCTGCAGCCCTGGGTGTATTCCACCTTGCTGCTCGTTAAGGGCCCCAGTCCAGTTCCACATCCCCACTAGGCCAATCTAGGTCGCTAGAAAACCCAAAAAACGAACTTTCGCTGGACTCAGCGTTTACCACATCCCGGACATCCTGTACCAACGCTGAGTCCAGCTCCGTATCACTGTCGTCTGAAGGTAACTCCACATCAAACCCCTCAAAAGTCCCATCACTGGTAGGCTCCCTAAGTATTTGTCGGATCTTCCTCCTATGCTCTGCCTCTTCCAAGTGCTCATCACTTGCAGCCCTCTTTCTCCCAGCTGCAGGAGGACTGCCCAAACCTCCCTCTTCCAAGGTCATGTCCTCCAAACTCTCCTCTTCTGAGTTACTACTTGGAGCAACTACAGACCCAGGTTGCTCAATCACAACATTAACACATACCATGAAACATGGGATGACTATTTAAAATCAATAAACACCTCAATAGATAAATAATACTTAAGAATAACAAAAATAAAGAATAGAAAGAGAAAAAGATAGATAGATTATAGACAGAGAGATGATCGATAGATGATAGATAGATAAAAAAAGCTGAAAGTAAAATTAAACTCTCTGTTCCTACTTCTTTTTTTAAAATATATTTTTATTGTGCTTTTCCAATATACAAACAAGTGTTGGGTAAGAGGGGAGAACAGTAGGTCGGTAGAAGAGGAGTGGGTTAGGTGGGGTAACAAGAGAAGGTTAGGAGGGGGTTTAAAAAATACTTCCCACAAACTTCCCAAGGCATATATAAGACATTGTTACAGATGTGTTTTTCCGTATTGTTTAAACAAAGAGAACTTAATGTATACTATTACACGTCATTCAGATTTAAATTAAATTTTGCACCCTTATTTTGTATATATTCTTTAACACCAGACCAGTCCGTTTTTTTCCTTTTGCTGTTTCTACTTCTAAAAAGAAAAGAAGAAGGAATAAGAAGACTTGACATACAAGCTCGGAAGACCACCAAAGTCGTTTTTAATTTTCCTTTTTTTCTCCCCCCCCCCCTTGTTTTCCTTCCCCTTCCCCTCTTCCTCTAATTTACCCACTTCCCTTATATAATAATCACTCTCTTCCTCTTTACCTTGATGTTTTATTGGAAAAATTAATAAAAATTATTTTAAATCGAAAAACCACAATTACATGTAAGACACTCGTTTTCCTGAATTCACCAAGTTTACAAGCTTCAGTTGCCTGTATTAGTTTCATGTTGATCACATTATTTTCATTTTTAATTTTCTCAGCTAATTTGTTCTTTTTACAGAGATGGGAATTTTTCTCAGTAATGCTGATGTTTTCCTTCAAAACTTCTTTGAGGTGCGCTTCCAAAGCATCGCATCTCTTTTGATTTTCCTTCATTTCACGTTCTAGGGTTTCACACTAGTTGCTTTTATCGGAAAGCTTCTCTTCTAATACTTGCATGGGGTGTTTAAGTTTGAGGTGGGACTCTTGGAGACTTTTGCCTCTTTCCTCCCCCCTCTTTTTTAAATTATGCTTAATATTTAATAATATCCCAGGCTTTCCTCCCCCCTCTTGATAATGTCTGTCAGCCCCACATGCTTCTTCGTTAGACGCTTCACTTTCTCTTGTACCTCAGGGCAGCAGGTCTTCCTCAGTAGGATGTTATAGAAGGGTGTTTTCCTTCAAAATTTCTTTGAGGTGTGCTTCCAAAGCATCGCATCTCTTTGTTTCTCCTTCATTTCACGTTCTAGGGTGAAGATTTGCTCTTTGTATTAATTGAGTCCACGCTGGATTTACCTTTGTCTTCAATAGTGGAAGCGATCCTTCGAGTCTTAGTGTCTGTACATCTCATGGTCTTCGGGGGAGCTTTGGGAATGCAACATACGTGAATTTTACTCAAGCTATAGTCAGTATTTAATCTGGACCCTCACATAGGTCTTCTAGTGAACTACTCCTTGCGTTCCCCCTCCCTCCTCCCTGCTTCCTGGCGGATTATCCTGGTCTACATGTTCCGGATCCTACAAACGCGCTACAGAGGCGCTTTGAGCAACTACAAAGGATTATCAGCGGTTTGGATCCTTTAACTATAAGTCCTCTCCTTGGGACTGAATACGGCCTCGATACTTCTATTTTACAACTGCTGCATATTATATTGTAGCAGAATCTGGAGTCCCAAAACTCCGATGCAATACCTTTTACTCAGGCTGCGTCTACGTGCGAGCACAGGGACGGAGACGACGCGACAACTTGGCTGCGATTCAGGAAATCAGTTTATTCAATTACAACAGCTGAGGGGTCTGTTCCATAGCAAAACCAGTTGCAAGAACAGCACACTCTTTCCTTCCAGTAATCAGATTTTATACAGACAATGGAGGCAATTCTTAGTCCCACCTCCCTCATGCATTTCCACTGGCTAGACATCTGTAAGCTGATCTGACATCAACCAATCAATTAAAACATTGTGTCACCTCTCTTCTACTGGCTGACAAACATTGCGCAGTTTTAATTACCATTCCTTGTTTGTGCCATTTCTTCATGCACAAGCTGTCCTGAAAGCGATACATTTCTACAGCGTTCCCACCAGGAAGCCAGCCAAAAGGGAAAGCTAACTTGTAAACAAACGCACATGGCGATTCTCTAAGCCAATCAAGGATGTCCTTTATCTAAAGCACATGGTGTTCTTTGAACTAATCACAGTTGTGCTTTTGTGAACCAAGATATGTATCTTTTGTAAGCCAATCACAGTCGCCAATTCTCGTGCTGCTACTAACAAGCTGACTCCGTTACTCTATGCCTATGTTAAGTAGCGCTTTCTCCTGGCGTTTCCTCTGCAAAATCAACAATTCTACTTTAATATGGCTTGGAAATATACTCTGTTACCAGTGGATATATTAAATAAACAATCCATTTGAATTGGACTCCTCCCACACGAACGGGGGGGGGGGGAGCGGCTGCTCTCACAGCTCCTATTCACGGCTTTTAGGAACCTCCAGACCGCCAACGCCACGGAAGGGTATTTGTTTACATTCTTTTATGGCTTATTTGTCACGATCACGGACTTACCGGCCCCTTAATCACACACACAGAGACGTACTGAAGGCTAACTACTTTATTGAGTAAATACAGTTCAAAGATAATGTCCAATAATGATGAAAAAGCAATCCAAAAGGTTAGAAGTAGCAATGTCCAAAAGAACTTAGCAATAGGCCAAAAGCTTAGCAAGGCACCACAATGCTGTGGCCAGGAACAAGACAGGGCTTCCCAAAGCTTTGGGACAGGAACAAAGGCAAGGCTTGATGACCACTAGCTAGCCAGCTCGTGATCCCCAACTCCGTCTCACGCCTATCCAGTAGCGACGTGGCCGGAGAACTGAGGATGCGTTCCCACGGATCCTATACTTAATCCTTCGGCCGAGGCCCCCGACGCTCTAGGCTTCTTCGTCTCCAATCTCTGCTCACGGACCTCGGTCGGTCTAGGACCCTAGACCAAGCCCTCCTAGTAGACTCAATGTCCCGTCTCCTATCGAAAGTTCGACCTTGCCTCTCAGCAGCTGTGTCGCTATCTTCCTGAGAACTTTCCTCCCTAGCACTTTCCCACTCGGCTTCGTCCATGTTTTCACTTTCAAGCTCTTGGGAATTCCTCCCCCCCCGGGTGTTCATAACTCCCTTCGCTGCTTCCCATCTCCACCTGGTGATCGGAATCTATGCTAGGCCCAAACATCATCTCATCCCATGCCAAGCTCTCTGCAGGCGAATGAGGCCCATCCGAAGGGCCCTGTGCTTCACCCCAGTCATCTAGCTCATCCTCTGAATCCACATCTGCTGCTGCAGGCCCTAATGCTAATGGAACCCCAGGACCTATTCCCTGCCCTCCAGGCACAAACGAGAACTGCTGTGCTACACTATCCCCCCTCAGGGCCCCTCCTAGGCCGCCCTCGAGGTTTGGGTTTGTCAGGGTACTTGCGGTGAAAACGAGCCACCAAATCCGGAGCATGGACATCCCGAGCCCGGGTCCATGAACGTTCTTCCGGGCCCAACCCCTTCCAGTCAAGCAAATACTCCAACTTCCGGTAGCGGATGCGAGCATCCAAGATGTCCTGCACCTCCAACTCCTCCTCGCCATCGCGCATCACAGGGGGAGGAGGCGGCTGCGTCACGTCAGGCCGCACCCCCTTCGCCGGGCGGAGCAACGAACGATGAAACACCAGGTGGAGCTTCATGTCCGCTGGGAGTTGTAGTTTGAAGGAAACAGGCCCCACCTTCTCCAAAACTTTGTAGGGACCCAAAAATCTCGCGTCCAGCTTGCGGCTGGGTCGCTGCGTGGGCAAATTCTTGGTGGACAGCCAAACTTTATCCCCCACGAGGATCTCAGGACCCTCCTGGCGCCGCCGATCAGCCATCCGCTTGTAGTCGGCCTTCGCCTGGTCCAATTGGGTGCGTAGCAAGTCTTGGAGTGCAGTGAGCTCTCGGAGCCAATCCTTAGCCTCCGAAACGTCCTCAGACGGGTCCACCGGCGGGTAGAACCGAGGGTGGTGTCCATAGTTAGCAAAGAAAGGAGTCTCTTTGATGGATTCCTGCGTCGCATTGTTGTAAGCAAACTCTGCCAAAGACAACAAGGACGCCCAGTTGTTTTGCTGATAGTTGACATAGCAGCGCAGGTACTGCTCAAAAGTGGCATTAACCCGTTCGGTTTGCCCATCGGTCTGCGGGTGATGAGCCGTGGACATCCGCACATCAATCCCCAGCAACTTCTGGACAGCCTTCCAGAACTGGGAAGTGAATTGGGTGCCCCGGTCCGTCACCAAGCTCTGTGGAAGTCCATGCAGCCAAAACACATGTTGCACAAACATATCAGCAGTCTCTTTGGCAGTAGGCACCCCCACACAGGGGATGAAGTGTCCCATCTTGGTGAAACAGTCCACCACGACCAGTATCGTGGTGAAACCCTTGGACTTGGGGAGGTCGGTGATGAAATCAGCCGAAATCATCTTCCAGGAAGCAGAGGGGGTCAGGAGCGGCTGGAGCAAACCAGCCGGCTTGCCCCCCTGGTTCTTAGCCCGCTGGCACACAGGGCAGGAGCCCACATAGTCCTCCACATCCCTCCGCACTTTAAGCCACCAGAAGTCCCGTAGGACCAGTTGCAGAGTCTTGAAAAGCCCAAAATGGCCTGCGGCCCGGCTATCGTGGCAAAGCTTGAGAATGTCCTCCCGCTCGGGCCCAGGGGAAACATAGACCGAGTCCCGGTGGTAGAGCACCCCGTTCTTTACCTGGAAAGGGGCTTGGGGCCCCTTGGTCAGCTGCTCTTGCACCCACGGGTCGGTCCGCTGGCGAGCGGAGACACGAACACTCAAAGGTCTCTTATCTCCAGGGGTCGGCGGGGCCGCTGGAGGATTGACAGGGAGCGCCCGAGCAGCCGCAAAGTTCTCCGCTTTGAGCAACCTGGCCTCCGACGGCCCGGCCCCATCACGAACGTACTCCGGCTTTCGGGACAACGCATCAGCTTGCTTGGTCTGCTTGGGGGTCACATAGTGAATGCGGAAATTGAATCGCTCAAAGAACAGGGACCATCTCTGTTGCCTCTGGTTCAATTTGCGCTGGGTTTTCAAGTGCTCCAAATTCCGGTGGTCGGTGTGAACCTCCACCGGGAACTTGGCCCCTTCAAGCAGGTGTCTCCAGACTTCAAACGCCACCTTGATGGCCAAAAGTTCCTTCTCCCAAATGGTATAGTTCTTTTCCGGAGCCGTCAGCTGCCGGGAATAGTAGGCACAGGGCAACAAGTCCGTCCCCTGAGGCTGTAGCAGGATCGCTCCCACCGCCACATCCGACGCATCGGCCTGGACGATGAAAGGGGTGCGGGGGTTGGGGTGCTGCAGAAGCGGCTGAGTGGTGAACAGCTGCTTTAACTTGCGGAACCCTACATCTGCCTCCGGAGTCCACCAGAAAGGCACCTTTCCCCACAAACACTGGGTGATAGGATCAGCCCACTTGGCAAAGTCAGGAATGAACTTTCTGTAGTAGTTGGCAAAGCCCAGGAATCGTTGAATGTCTTTTTTGCTAGCCGGGGCCGCCCAATCGGCCACGGCTTGGACCTTGGTGTCATCCATGGCGATGCCCGTAGGAGGATACGGTAGCCCAGAAAGTCCACCTCCCGCAGATCAAAAGCACATTTCTCCAGCTTAGCATAGAGCCCGTGAGCTCTGAGTCTCTGGAGCACCTCCTTGACATGGCGGTCATGGGTCGCCTGAAAAAGAAAAATGAGGAGGTCGTCTAGGTAGACCGCCAAATAGCGGTCCAGGAAGTCTCGGAAAATGTCATTCATGAAATGTTGGAAACAGGCTGGGGCGTTGCACAAACCGAATCCCATCACCAGGTATTCGAAGCTTCCCCACTTGGTCTGGAAGGCCGTCTTCCATTCATCACCCTGGCGAATCCGGACAAGGTTGTAAGCCCCCCCCTCAGGTCCAGTTTAGTGAACACCTTGGCTCCCCATCCGCTCCAAGAGCTCGGGGATCAAGGGAAGGGGGTAGCGGTTCCGGAGTGTGATCTTGTTGAGTTCCCTATAGTCATTGCAAAGCCGCAACTCCCCGATTTCTTCTTGACGAACAGAATCGGTGCCCCGCCGGGGATTGGGAGGGCGAATGAACCCCTTCCGCAGATTCTCATCCAGGAAATCTCGGAGAGCCTGTTGCTCTGGTTCCGAGAGAGGGTAGAGTCTCCCTCGCGGGATTGGGGCTCCCGGCTGCAATTCAATGGCACAGTCATAGGGCCGGTGCGGAGGCAAGCGTTCCGCCTCCTTCTCACTGAAGACATCCCAAAATCCGGCATACTTCTTGGGTAGGGTGGCCACATTCTCCACTTCTTGAGCCTGGCACGCCCGGGCCATCATGCAGTGGCCCTGGCAATGGTCAGAAGAAAAAAATTAGCTGTCTCTTGGCCCAGGAGATCTGGGGGTCATGGAGCGCGAGCCACACAATGCCCAGGACAATGGGGAAATCTGGGAGCTTGGTTACAAGAAAAGAAATGTCCTCTTTATGGGAGCTAGTCCACATCCTGGTAGGGGCTGTATATTGAGTCACAGCCCCCGTTTTCAAAACTCTCCCATCGATAGTCTGGACACCCTTGGGCTCTTGGAGATCAAGAAATTTTAATCCAGCAGACTTGGCATAGTCTGCATCGATGAAGTTGTTGGTGGCCCCGATGGCATGGACCATCATCGGCCCCTTCTCGGGTGACCACAGGCTGACCATTACAAGGAACAATTGTCCAGTCTTGGGTTCAGGGGGGAGGTTAGCGACGTCGGCTGAGTGAGCGAACCCTCTTACACCCAGCCGGCCCCTTCCCCCGTCGCCTGAAGGGCCTCTTCGGCTTCTGGGGCCCCTCCGAGGGCGGCAGAGGCCCGAGGAGTCTTTCCATGCGGTTTCTGGGGGCACTCCTTTGAAAAGTGTCCAGCCCCCCCGCAATACCAGCATAAGTTAAGACGCTGACGCCGTGCCTTCTCCGCCTGGTCCACTTTGGGACGTACTGTCCCCAACTGCATGGTCTCTGGGTCGTCAGGGCCGGCTGGCGTCGGCAATTGCCGGGGTTGGAACTACCCGGCCCCCCCTTCCTTCCTCGCCACTGGTTTCTCCAGCACGCCCTTGTCCCACCGCCTCCTGGTCTGCAGTCCAGCTTCCACACGAAGGCTCAGGGCAATGGCTGCCTCAAGATCATCGGGCCGAGGATGTTTCAACATCTCCTGTTGCATTTCCGAAGTCAGCCCCGCAGTGTAGTGATAACGCAACGCCGATACGTTCCACTGTACCTGGGCAGCCAGGACTCGAAAACGGGAAATGTACTGGGACAGGGATAGATCCTTGATCGTCAGCCGGGCCAAATCCCTCTCAGCCAGCTCTTCATTCACGGGGGCCCCCCATGTCGCCCGGATCGCGGCTAGGAAAGCCCGCAGCATGTTGGTATGGGGGGACTGGGCCCGGATCAACGCGGTGGCCCACGTTGCTGCGGTCCCTTCCATCAGGGTGTAAACAAACACCACCTGGGCTCGATCAGTGGCGAACTCGTTGGGGCGCTGCTCCAGGTATAGTTCCACTTGGCAAACAAAGACCTCCACCTGAGCCGGGTTGCCATTGAAACGGGCCGGTGGGCTCACCCCCGGGTGCCGTCCGGCCCGGGTACGTAGCTCTCCCAATTCCTGCTGCATCTCTTGCACTTGGGCATCCGACAAGTTAGCCATGGCGACCACTGTCGTGGAGCGCTTCTTGCGGCGTCCCGAGCGGCGTCCCGTGGTGTGATAAGGGGTTCTTGGAGTTCTCCGGCCAGCTGTCACGATCACGGACTTACCGGCCCCTTAATCACACACACAGAGACGTACTGAAGGCTAACTACTTTATTGAGTAAATACAGTTCAAAGATAATGTCCAATAATGATGAAAAAGCAATCCAAAAGGTTTGAAGTATCAATGTCCAAAAGAACTTAGCAATAGGCCAAAAGCTTAGCAAGGCACCACAATGCTGTGGCCAGGAACAAGACAGGGCTTCCCAAAGCTTTGGGACAGGAACAAAGGCAAGGCTTGATGACCACTAGCTACCAGCTCGTGATCCCCAACTCCGTCTCACGCCTATCCAGTAGCGACGTGGCCGGAGAACTGAGGATGCGTTCCCACGGATCCTATACTTAATCCTTCGGCCGAGGCCCCCCGACGCTCTAGGCTTCTTCGTCTCCAATCTCTGCTCACGGACCTCGGTCGGTCTAGGACCCTAGACCAAGCCCTCCTAGTAGACTCAATGTCCCGTCTCCTATCGAAAGTTCGACCTTGCCTCTCAGCAGCTGTGTCGCTATCTTCCTGAGAACTTTCCTCCCTAGCACTTTCCCACTCGGCTTCGTCCATGTTTTCACTTTCAAGCTCTTGGGAATTCCTCCCCCCTGGGTGTTCATAACTCCCTTCGCTGCTTCCCATCTCCACCTGGTGATCGGAATCTATGCTAGGCCCAAACATCATCTCATCCCATGCCAAGCTCTCTGCAGGCGAACGAGACCCATCCGAAGGGCCCTGTGCTTCACCCCAGTCATCTAGCTCATCCTCTGAATCCACATCTGCTGCAGGCCCTAATGCTAATGGAACCCCAGGACCTATTCCCTGCCCTCCAGGCACAAACGAGAACTGCTGTGCTACAGTGGCCGAGACATTTGCTAGACAAATTATATGGCATGCTGTTCATAATGCTGACACTGTTAATTTTAACTAGCTAGTTAGTTTTAATCATTTTGAACTATTCAAATTTGCATATGTAAGACACCCTGGTGTCCAAGAAGTTGAAAGCTGGGGTAAAAACCTTTTAAATTAATTTGGCATTTCTATTCAGGTGTTTGTCCCATTGAGTTAAATTATGCTTTTTTTCACATAACTAGATATAGGATCACAACCAAAGCAAATTTAAAACCATATTTAAATATTTGAAAACAATTATGCCATCATAGCAACATCAATAACAACATTAATAAGCATTGATGCATATATCTTTGATTTTTTAAATCACGCTGTGTGAGAATATTTTATTCCTGATTGTGCAGTGCCAGAAAATATAGATATCTGCTTGCATGCATAATGAAGACAATGAAGAATGGAAGAATAATTGAATCTAAAATACTAATGGCATTGTATAAAGCTGATTGCTGTGTAATGAAGTTATAAATATCATTTCAAATAATCCAGAATAACTGCTTTTGATTTATTTAATAAAAAGAAAAAATCCAAGGGAAGCAAAGGAAAACAATAGAGACTTGCAAGAGCTGGCAAACCAGACAGAATAACATTACCACATGAAATACATTTTTAAAAGAAAAAAAGGGGGAAATGAGCTTTTATTCACTGAAGACTAGATACTCAAGCTCTGTTTGTGAAAGCTGCTATAACTGGCAAAACACTATCATTTTAAATCCCATGCCATTGTTTCACACTAGAGGTCACCACCGGTAAGAAAATATAATTGTAGCATCTTTTATTTTCCTACCTTGTCTCTGTAATAATGTTGAAAGGCTCTTTCTGCTGGGAAAGGAGAAAGGTTTTGAAATACAGCCTGGTTTCAAGTAAAGAGAAATTAACATGAATCAAACACAGGTTTTTAGAAGCCTTTAACAGTAATTGTAGTAATAATAAAATAGGCGCCAATATTGTAGGACAAAATTATATGAAATGTCTTTCCAAATTTAGTTTTTTTACAACATTAGTGAAAGCTGCTGAGTTGCAATATGTAAGAAAAGGCAAGATAATATTTTATTGAAGTCACTTCTGTATTGTTTGTTTGTTAAGTCTGCAGAGTAGACATTATGATAAATGTGTGGCTGCTGGCAAAAATAGCAGCCATATGTCTAGCTTCCCATTTCCTTTTCCTATCATGGTTTCATATTCCCTTGTCCTTGCCTTCCCTGGTCAATGATGTAGAACAGAGATAGGAAAATGTGCTGATGCCATGCTATGAGTGCATTAAGGAAGGGTAAACCAGGAATAAATGCACAGTTAGTTACATCCACACTGTATAGTAATAATACTGTTATTCTAATTCTACTGTCATGGTTCTGTCCTATGGAATCCAGGGAGTTTGAAGTCTACTGAAACACTTGACTGACTCAACCTTGAAGGAGCTGGGAGCCAACAGGAAGCTCGGGCATGGACGGTTCCATGAGGTCACGAAGAGTCGGAAGTAACTGAACGACTAAACCACAAAAAGACACTTGAGTGCTCTGGCTGAGAATTCTAAATACCCTGCTCTAAACTGCAAATCCCAGGATTCCATGAGACAGAATCATGGCTGTTAAGGTAGAATAATAGTGCAGTGTGAATGGACCCTGTATGAGCCACCCACATAGTCTTCCAAAGCATGAATAAGTAGCAGGGTCATGCTGACATCATGTACTCTGACTAGGCTTTTCCCTTAATGGCAGCCCAGGCATTCTGGCTGCAACATTTTAGACCTACTGAAGTGGTCACAGAATACTTCATTCCTTCAAAGTGTGTTGCAATGCTAAATGAGTACGTTGTCCAATTCACAGAACCATCCAAGCATGCAGCATCTAAGTTACATGAACAATCCTGTAGATCACTCTTAGACCTATCACTTTCAGTAGATGTCAAGTAAACTATGTCTACAGAATGTACATATGACCTCAAGTCAATGGATGCTATTAAACCCAAGCTCCAAAAAGTAGTGTATTCCACTACTTTAGTAGTGTATTCCACTACTATCTTCTGCAGAGCTGTCTAGCTGGACTAGGAGTCAATGAAATGTTGTTCCAAGGGGTAATATGGAGTTTTATTTTTTAATATGGAGTTTTATGTGTTTTTAATCGTTTTATATGCTGTTCTCATGTTGTTATATGCTGTTTTTATATGTAAACCGCCCTGAGCCTCAGGAAGGGCGGTTTATCAAATTGAAATAAATAATAATAATAAATCAAGGTTTTAGAGCTGGCTCTGCTACCCTGATAATTTCTGAAACCCTGTCCTTTCCTGTAGGCTTAGAGGTGGGGCATCCCATGCTCTCAAATATATATTTGGTTTCCTAGGCTTCTTCACATGAATTGGTTTCATCTCATGTCTTTGCTACTGGAGTCCCTTAGGGAAAAACCAATCAAAACTTATCTTTCTGTAACATGGAATGGCGCTGGAGTATTTCTAAATGTGGTATGTGGTTCTCCTTCAGGTCAAGTCCCAAGAGATAGCTGCTGGAACATGAGCATCACTGGATCAATAACCCTGATTCAGCTTTGTGATGTTTACAAGCTCTATGGGCAGTCACCAAGCTACATTTGCAGACCTGAGAACAATATCTGGTAATATTTGAATATCTTCAGATTGTAGGGAAAATCACTGGGAATTTTATGAATTGTACAGAAACATATCATGATAATGATCAGATGTCAGGACTTTTTAGGCACACTCTTCATTAGATGGTGTTGAATCTCCATGAAGAAAAACTTCATACCTTCTCACACCTGCCTCTTGTATGCAAATAGAATATATAGCTACACTAGCTGTACCTGGGCACGCGTTGCTGTGCCATGTCTCTCTCTCTCCCTCTCTCCCTCTCTGTCATCTCTCTCTCTCTCTCTATTTCTCTATCTCTCTCACTCTGTCTCTCTCACTCTGTATCTCTCTCTCTCTATTTCTCTCACTCTCTCTATTTCTGTCTCTCACTCTGTCTCTCTCTCCGTCTCTCTCTCTATTTCTCTATCTCTCTCACTCTCTTTCTGTCTCTCTCTATTTCTCTCACACACTCTCTCTCTCACACACACTATCTCTATTTATCTCTCTCTCACTCTGTCTCTCTCTGTCTCTCTCTCTATCTCTCACTCTGTCCCTCTCTCTATTTCTCTCTCACTCACTCTCTCTCTATTTCTTTCTCTCTCACACTCTGTCTCTCTCACTCTATCTCTCTCTGTCTCTCTCTCGATTTCTCTCTCACTCTGTCTCTCTGTCTCTCTCTCTATTTCTCTCTTTATCTCTCACTCTGTCTCTCTCTCTATTTCCCTATCTCTCTCACTCTCTCACTCTGTATCTCTTTCTCTCTGTCTCTCTATTTCTCTCTCTATCTCTCTCACTCTCTCTGTCTCTCTCTCTATTTCTCTCTCTCTATTTCTCTCTCTTTCTCTATTTCTCTCTCTCTATCTCTCTCACTCTCTCTGTCTCTCTCTCTCTATTTCTCTCTCTATCTTTCTCTCTCGCTCTATTTCTCTCTCTCTATCACTCTCACTCTGTCTCTCTCTCTGTATCTCTCTCTCACTCTCTATTTCTCTCTCTCTCTCTCTCTAACTCACTCTGTCTCTCTCTTTCTTTCTCTCTCTCTTCCTCCCTCCCTTCCCGGGCGCCCCATCGCCGAGATCGGGGAGGCGGCGATGGGGCGCCCGGAGAGGAGGAAGGCGGGCAGCTCTGCCCAGGCCTTTCCTTCCCTCCCTCCCTCCCCTGCGCCCCTGCCGCTGTTCCTGAGGAGGAGGAGGAGGTGAGGGTGAGTGTTGGCTGCCATGCGAACGTTCTAAACGTTAGCGTTGGCAGCAGAGAGGCCGGGGTGGGAGTTCCGTTGTCAGTTTTTGGGGGCTGGTTTTTGTGGGTGTTGTGAGGTACGTAGGGCCGGGTTTTTTTGGCATTGTCTGTACCTTGTCCTATGGTTAATGCGGTTGTTGAGTTTGGTGGTTATGCGAGCCATAGTTTCGTTGTCTATATACGACATTGCACGGACGCAAGAAATATATATATATAGATCACAACAAGGCCCATGTTGCACTGATTCCTTGTAAAGTTTTATGGTAATTTTGAGAAATTATCAATACAATTACCTATAATAGAGCACTATCCAGTGTAGTGTTTTTTTAATTTGCAAAACAACTTTCAATCATTATTTAATCTGCTTTCCTATTATTGTCATCTTTCTGATGAGACTTCAAGCTCTAAAGCCTAATTATCAATTCATTACAGAGGTGCAACTTGAATTCAATCCAAAATCCATAATGAATGTTAACTATGCCACCCACTGGATCACAGTTGTGTTCCAAAACAAGACAGATTGTTAGCCACTATCGCTGTTCCAGTGGATAGACAAAAGGGAGTCACAATGAAATCATGTATCAAACCAAAAGTAATATCCAATTAAACCTTAAGGTTTTGTTATAGTTTATAGCTTCTTACATATACTCCATAGAAAACAAATCAGTTGAATCTTAAGCTTAAAAAATAAAGCAAAATCCTTTTGTTTTATAATCCATTCCTCATTTACCGTTTCCTACATATAGCATTTCATCAAGGAGTGGTGGAAATCTATGTCATTCATGGAGGAGATGCACTGTAAAATACTCAGACCCGAAAATCTGGGTGCTCTGAACAAAACGAAACTGACAAGTTCAAGCCACTGTGTTTTGGTTACTATAATTCTGGATGGTTTAAAATGATAAATGAGCCAAACCACCTTGGAGAGTCAGTGAACCATAATAACTACCATTTCCCTGAATACTCTAGACAATTACCCATCTGGCAGTCTTGGATTTTTCCAGCTTCACTTGAATAGGATGTTCATTGTACAAAATGGATGGTGTGTGTCCAAGCCAAAATGCTGACTTGTGAGATGTTGTATCACATGATATTGGTGTCTTTGGCTCCTTGTCTGTAGAATATAGATGGTGCCTCTAATAACACCGAAGAGACAGAGAAGGAAGCAGCAAACCAATAATTCACACAACAGAAAATCATCCATGTGAACTTGATGTGGAAGCTTTATAATATGGTTTCCATTGTCTGAGTTGGCAGGAAATGGTTAGGTTTGTTCTTCTCTTTAACAGGCAAGAATATGGCAACAATATTGCACAGTACTATTAATTTATATGGCCATTTTCATGATTACAAGTTGATCAGAGATTGGGTGTGAGGAATGTATGAAAAATAAAGGTGAAAGAAAAAAGTGATTTCATCAGTGACAGCAAAGTTTGAGAAAATGCTGGAAAATACGTCAGAAGATAATACGTCTAATGCCTTCAGGAAATTCTCAGCTGTGCTACACGTAAGGGGCTCTTTCACACTACACAATTATAATGCTGTATTCCTCGTTAACTGCCATGATTGCATTCTATGAAATCCCAAGGCCTATTAGTTTGGTGAGGCACAAGGACTGAGAATTCTAAACATACCTCCCAAAACAGCAAATCACACAATTGCACAGGATATTGCCATAGCAATTTAAACAATATACATTACTATAATTGTATATTTATATAATTGTATAATTGACTATAATTTGTAATTTATATTTTATATTATTGTATAATTGACTATGCCGGGGGCTTAAGATCTTCAGAAAAGGGCTTTTTCTTGTTCCCAGCACCATTATAAGCAGGTCTGGTCTTCACTGAGAGGGACTTCTCAGAGGCTGCTCCCAAACTGTGGAATTGTTTCCTGGAAATGAAGTAGTCCTCTACTCTATTCTTTTTTCACTGTTAGGCAGCAACATTTCTATTCGAACTGGCTACAGGCGTACTTAGTTACATGGAGTCATTTTTATTGGACAGGGGTTTGCTATGTTTTTAATGTATTGTTGTTTTTGTTATTTAAATGCACATTTAAAATATTAATGGCATCTTAATTGTGTTTTTAACTTTTTTATTGTCTTTTAACCTTTTCTCAATTTTTCCATTTTTGTAAATCTCTGAGAATTCCATGTTAGGGGAATAGAAGGATATACATGAAATAAAATTGAAAGAGGCTCTGCTCAGGCACAGCCCTGCTGCAACATGGGGTTGGAGGATAGATTAAAATGTATCACTAAAAATAATCTCTCCTTTCTTGGCTCACAAAGACTGGCCTCAACTTTCAGTTTTCAGTTGCAGATGATTTTTATAAAGGGCAGAATCCTAACTAGAAAGTACTGAATAGTTCAGCCTTCTTTCTTTCCCCATTAGCATTTCAGTATCTTCACTCATTTCATTTATGCTATCAAACTGCAGTGATATCTATTAAAGTATTTTTGCCTCCCCATGTTAACAGTTTAGGTTCATCTTGGTTGTTTATTTCCCGTACTTTGTGCATTGGTGAGAGACATCTAAAATGAAGCGTTATTCTCTCCAGATGATTCCTTGTTGTTCTTATCACTAAATATTAGTTTTTGTTTTTCTATTGGCCTCATTTTTCCTGTGTCATTGGGGCTATTGCCCCCAATATTTTATGTCTGCCTGCTTGTTGTGATCTCCTTTTCTCATGTAACCACATTTCAAGCCTTTCTGATCAGATTTGTGAGTAATAATATCAAACATAATCCTACTAATTGCTGTGAGGTTCACTCCATATGTTGCTAGAACATCTTCTTCATTGAAGCATGGACCACAGTTCAAGAATCCAAATCTTTACAGCATGATCAGTGAAGCCAATTATTTATTCTCTTCTTCCTCCTCCTCTTCTTCTTCCTCTTCCTCCTCCTCTTCTTCTTCTCTTTTTCTGTCTCATGTCTTGCAACTGGAAGGGGTTATGAAATAATAACTTTTGGCCCAAGTTCTTTTAATTCCTTCCCAGAGCCTAATAGCCCTTAGAGAAGGTTATATCTTGCCTATTGCCTGCCAGTTCTACTGAAAAACAATTCAGTTTCTGAGCAGTCATCTTCTTAAACCACATGCTCTGGGAATAAACAAAAACCCCACAGAAAATAAATAAAACCACCACACAATCTTCCAAAGATTACACCCAAAATATCAATCTTGTCAGCACAAACATGCTCATCCTCATCTGTCTCTTCAGATATTGAGCTCCTACGACTGAAGCTGTAACTCTGTGCAGCTCAGCAGAAGCCCCAACCCTTTAGACCAGTAGTATTCAATCAATCAATCAATCAATCACCGACTGATTGGATTTATATCCAGTCAATTGATCCAGATTTTGATTCTGAGGACTTCTTTTCTAAATGGGAACGTAGGGTTGTTAGACTGTTGAACTGGTCTTGGTGGAATCAAACCCCACTTCCCTCCCCCAACACAAAAACATACACACAAAAGCTTTTCAGTACCTCATTCTGTGGACCAGTAATTTATTCATCCTAATCTACCTCACATGATTGTGGCAACAATACAACATGAAAGACAAGAGTCATTTATGCTGTGGTTGTTAAAGGAAATGTGAAATAAAATGCAACTAATAAATAAATAAGTCAGTCTTCCCAGGGTATCAGGTTTACCATAGCATAAAGTTACAGCCTTAAAAATTGGAGTTCTAACTCAGATGTACCTAACACCTCTCCTTTATAAGAAGATTTCTCAAAGTTGTGGTGCTGACATTGAATTTGATGTTGGTGTATACTGTACTTCATGATGTTCCTTAGAAGCCAAAAGTTGATTCGTAGCTTCTTTTCTCGTTTCCACTACCCCTAACATATTTTCATTCCCCTACATGCTAAAATTTGCACATGGTATGACTCCATTCTGAATAGTAAAAAATCTACTAGGTGTGGGCAATGGGAACAAAAAGCTAAGATGTTAACTGGATAGAGAATCCACTTGGAGTGTTAGTGTGAATTGTAAAGGAGCTGCTCAAGGTGCTGACCCTATTTTGAGGATAGGCTTTAATATCTTGGAGAGCTCTTCTAAAATTTGAACTAAAACATCTCACTTGATATCATGAGTGACCATTGAATATAGGCAATAAACAAGGACTAAAATCAACAGGGGGGAACAAATAAAAACACTAGGATTCTGGTATTATTTATATACTCATTTGTTTAATTTCTAGCCTACCTTTCTCCCAGTATGGAATTCAAGGCAGGTTACAACAATTAAAATAAATGTTTAGTTTAAAACTTATTTTAGAAAAGGTAAAAGTTGACCCTTGAATCAGAATTGTACTAAAAAGGCACACAATTAAAAAACTTTAAAGTATATTTAAAACAATATTCCACCCTACTTACAGTGGTAGTCCATTTCTGAATTGCACAAGTTTGCAACTGTTCATATCTGACCCTTTAGAAATTAAATACAACCCCCATATTCACGGGGAAATATGTTACTAGGCTTCATGAATATGAACAATCATGGATCATAAATAATAAGCTCTATTGAAATGGGGAAAAAATGATCCAAGAATGCCATAGAGTCACACCAGGAGGTTTAGAAAATGCCTAGAGATAACATATTTTGTCAATATGTTGATAAATGAAACTGTGAAAAAACAGTTCTATAGATACAGGGGTCATCCTGCACTGAATACATGATAACTGCATTAACTAAATTGAAGCAAGTGATATTAAACAAGTTGATCAAGGAGGTTTGGCTGTGTTTCACTGCAGAATACAGAAGGGACTGCTAAATCTTTTCTGTGAAAACGTTGAGAGGGGCAGGGCTAAAGGCTGAAGATGCAAGTCTACATTGTCCACCTGTTGCTAATCTTTCTTTCCTCCAATGTCAGAATTCAGCCCAGAAGGGAAACAATACAGGCTTTCAATAAAAACAGCTTCCCCCTTCCCTGGAACATGTCTTCATTTGCATGTGGAGTGCATTCAGTGCCTCTCTTTCAGTATCCCATTTATTATAGTGCTCAGCACATGTTGGGACTTGCTTTCAAAAGCCAGCTGCACTCAAAGGCAGTGTTTCATTTCTTGACACCATTAATTGGGTTATGAGTCAGAGCTCTAATGAAGACAGGTTATCGTGTCTCAGCGCAACTGTCTTGGGAGAGAGGCAAAACCCACCAAGGGAGGGAATTTAGTCAGTCTTGCATTGTTTATCAGGCACTCGAGGTCACTAGATAAATGGTCAAACCCATCAAATGCTTCTGTGGGCAACTTTATAATGATTCTGTGGCCTCAAATGGATCTTAGATGTCCCTGAAACCTTAACCCTGGGAAGCCTTGTTAACAAACAGAAAAGCGAAATGAAGAGGAGAAAAGCAAGTCGACAGAAATAGATAAAATGATGTCCTCTGAGTAGACTAAATGAACAGAGTGTTTTAAAAGCCTCTAATTGCTTTGCAACCTGTACCAGTATGTGCTCTATTTGGAGCTTCTGTAAAGTAATTGGCAATGCTTTTGAAGAAGGTTTAGCTTGGTGATGGATGAACCTGACACAGTTTAGATGCTGGATTCAGAAAATTCTTCTTATATTCCCTTTTCTCTTCCAGATTATCCAGGATTCTTTGGATACACTCATTGCATCTGGAAAGGACTATCCATTATTTCTTGGCTTCTGGCATTCTTAGAGCAATGCACCAAAGCAAGACCCAGTTATGAAAATAATACAGACAAAAAAAGATTTTACTTGGCACAATCATGGTTGCATGTGATCCTTCAGCATCTGATCTAGACATTTAAAAAGGAGTGAAATTTGTGTATGTATCTAAGCTATTTCCTCTTGCTTCTGTCATATGTTTTTCATTCAATATAGAATAAAGTATACACACTCCAGCACATCTCATGTTCACTATAAAGGGCAGAATAGGATGTCAGACATCTTTGTTGTCTTCAAACCTAGACTGAAGGAAACATTTGATAAATGTTCAGTTTAATAGAAAATCAAACCAAATATGAGGGGCAACGTGACTCCATCTCTGTTCATCCTCAAACAATTGCTAATGGGACATACATATAAATCCCATTTGGGAATCCAACTGGGCTCTATTTCTGGGCAAGTTAATTGAACGGACAGTGGCAGGGCAATTACAATTGTTCTTAGATGAGACTGCGGGCTTGGATCCTTTTCAATCAGGCTTCCATGTGGGTCATGGAACAGAGACTGTCTTGGTAGTTATCACCGATGAAATTCATCGTCAGTTAGATCAAGGTGGATCGGCGTTACTGATACTTCTAGACCTTAAGCAGCATTTGATACTGTGAACCATGACCTGCTAATTCATCATTTGGCTATATCTGGTGTATGAGGTCTACCCCTGTCATGGTTCAATTCATTTCTCCATGATCGGAGACAGAGGGTGGAGTGGATGGGCCAAAGTTCAGAGAGCTCCCTTCTCCGTTGTGGAGTTCCTCAGGGTGCTATCCTCTCGCCCATGTTGTTTAACATCTATGTCTGACCACTTGCTGGTCTGGTATGGAGCTTTGGCCTAGGGTGCTACCAGTATGCCGATGACACCCAGCTACTCTTGCGTCACGAACCCGGTGCAACCGTAATATCTGAGAACTTTAAACTGTGCTTGGAGGCTGTGATGAATTGGTTACGAGCGAGTAGGTTAAAAGTGAATCCCGCAAAGACCGAGATCCTCTGGCCTGGCCAGTCGCCAGAACTGACACAATCTCTGCCTGATTTTGATGGGGAACCTCTAGCTCCATCTGCCACTGTTAAAGGCCTCAGGGTCATATTGGATTCATCGCTGATGATGGGGGCTCAAATCTCTGTCCTAAGAAAGCAGGCCTTCTTCCACCTTCATCAGGTGAGGAAGTTGGCATCCTTCCTCCCAGTAGAGGCACTGACAATGGTAGTCCATGCAACAGTCACCACAAGGTTGTACTACTGCAATACCATATACACTGGCCTCCCGAAGGCAATGACCCAGAAGATTTGGGTCATCCAGAATGCAGCTGCCAGACTCCTCTTGAGATCACCTATGAAATCACATATTACGCCGGTTTTGCAGCATTTGCATTGGTTACCAGCAGAACAACGGATATCTTATAAAATACTAACTTTGACATTTAAAGCCCAAAATGGTCTAGGACCTTCATATCTTGGAGATCGCCTCATTCCTTTTTTTCACCAGCGATCACCTCGACCTGCTCAGGAAAATCTCCTGTTTGTACTGGGCCCTAGGGAGGAGCTCCTGGAAGCCACAAGGCGTGCAGCTTTTTTGACCCTTGCTCCAATTTTGTGGAATGCATTGCCCCCATATCTTAGAGCTATGCTGGATCAGAGTTCTTTTACACAAGCACTGGCTTTTTGGCTGTGCATTCAATTTGTAATCAGATCTAACTGTCAAATGTCATTGCTATAAGTGTGCTTTATATTGTGTAATGTTTATTTTAAATTGCAAGTCGCTTGGAGCACTCAGGTGGGGAGCGACTAACCAAGAAATAAAGTAAAATGAAATGAAATGAAATGTGTATAGAGTATGTGTGTTCATATTCTACTGCAACAGAAACTAGGTTTGGCTTATTCCTTTTACATAATATTTTGCCATTACTCAAAAACTATATTCTATAATCATTTTGTTGTTTCCACAATTATCGATAGTGGGCTGCTCTGTGACATTCTGGGATGGGCGGAGGGAAACAAGATTGCTTTTCTTAGATGGCTTTCACCCTTCACAATATCCAGGCCATTGTGGGGAAGATAAAATGGCAGCTGCAGTATGTGCTTCCCGCCACTTCTACTATTGCTGACAAAAAAGAAGATTAAAAGAGAGAGCAAAGAGAAATATGAATGGCAAAATGATTAAAGGACCAAATAATGTGTGCCAAACTAAATGGGATTTTGCTGAATGCAATCTGTGTGCAGTGCTGGATTTACCATTGTGCTCAGGTGTGCTTAATCCCAAGGTCCCATTGGTCAGGGGAGGGGGGCATCTTCCTGCCAAAAATATTTTTACAATGGATTTTGCTTATGTGGTGCAATTCTAAGATTGAAAGTGTTCTGTTTCAGAGTGATTCCAGACATAAGGATAGTGTTGATAGTATATGGCAGGATGCCACAAAGCAGACAGTGTAGACCTACCAGGCCAACCTCCCAGGAAAAGGGCCTCAACATTTAAGTAGCACAGGGCCTCATTTGATCTAAATCCAGCCCTGTATGAGCAAAATGAGACTTCTGTCAAGGAAAAACAATATTATCCTGAAATTCTATTGTTTCTCCATTTTGTCTCCAAAATAAACTGGCTTGATTAATTCAGATAAACAATTTTTTCACTTTGTCACTAAATAGCTTAAATATTTTGTTCCCTTTTTAAGACAAAAATATCCCAAGATGCAAGAGGCAATACATGAGGTGGCCCTGCCCCCTCAATGACTACAGAAAGTCACCCCACCTGGAGCTAGACGCAGAGGACCACTACCAAAGTGAAAAAATCTGGGATAGCACTTCTCTAGGTCCTCCAGCATGATTTTATGGACAACTTCTTTATGCCCACCAGCATGACTCTATGGTTGGCTTCTGTTGACCATGGAGTCACACTGGACATTCTGGAGATTAGTAGAGATAACATTGTAATAACATTCATGAATAATCAAATCCATGAAAGTAAAACCTACAAGTGTAGAGGTCTGACTAAATAAGATGGTTACATGGGATCAACATGGTCTGAAAGAACCCTATTTTATACACAAAACACTGTGAACAAGGGAATGGAAAGACTGGTAAATCAGGGTTCTTCTCTCCATTAAGAATATTTTACACACAGAGCAGATGTACTGTCTAAACTGATCATATATAGCAGGGCTGTCCAACTGGCGGTCCCGGGGCCGGATCCGGCCCCGTAGCCTGTTGGACACGGCCCCACTTATGCCCTCAGCCGCCATTTTTAATGTTTTGCAAAAAATCGAATTTTTTTAAAAAAATGGCGGCCGGGGGGAGGGGGAGGTGGGGCAGGGAGGAGGAAGAGAGCTAGCTCCTCCTTTTGGTGCCCTCCTACCTAGGGGAGCCGCCGGTGGGCAGAAGGCGGCGCCAAGAGCAGCGCGTCACAGGCCTGGCGTGACGCGCTGCTCTTGGCGCCGCCTACTCCTCCTTTCGCGGCCCCCGGCCTAGAAGGAGGGGGCGCCGAAAAGGAGGAGTAGGCGAAGAAAGAGCAGCGCGTCACGCCAGGCCTGTGACGCTGCTCTTGGCGCCGCCTACTCCTCCTTTTCGGTGGCTTTAGGAGGGGCGGGGCCTGGGCTGGGGCGGGCGGGGCCTGGGGCGGGGCCGAGCGGCCCCGCAGGTCATCAGTGACCTCTTATCCGGCCCTGGACCCGCCAGAAGTTGGACAGCACTGATATATAGGCTGGGTGCTGTGCCATCAAGGATATGGCACAATTATAGTGATATGATTACACTTTAACTCAGGCCTTAAGATCAGCCAGGGA
This sequence comes from Anolis apletophallus, assembly GCA_030556195.1. Classification (NCBI taxonomy): domain Eukaryota; kingdom Metazoa; phylum Chordata; class Lepidosauria; order Squamata; family Anolidae; genus Anolis; species Anolis apletophallus. The sequence goes on along the minus strand of JARBWK010000006.1, from coordinate 89,094,098 downwards.
TGCCATCCTATCGATCCCACCTCCCTCACAAGTGAGGTTGGTGGGGATGAGGGAGAGGGCCTTCTCAGTAGTGGCCCCTCAACTCTGGAATGCCATCACCAAGGAAATTAGGCAAACATACACTCTCTAAATTTTCAGGATGGAGTTAAAAACTTGGCTATTTAAGCAGGCTGTTGATCATGGCTAAGAGCAGTAACCACTTTAGTGGACAGGACATGAATGGCTGTTAGAACTATAACTCACAGTGCTGGATATCTTGATCATAGGGATTGGTTGGTTTTAAATGATGCTTCTAATTCTACTGTTTTTAGAGGACAAAATGGTTTTTAACCTCATTTTTATTAATGCTTATAATATTGTGTTATTTTGTTGACTTAAGTGATATGTGATTATTGTCTGTGTTATATTATTTACTATATTCATTTGTTGTTGTAAGCCACTTGAGTCCCTTTGGGAAGAGGGGGAGGAATGCAAATAAAGATCATTATTACTATTATCTGTTATGACAATATCCTATATAATGGGGATTTTCAGTTTAGGGAAGCACATTAAAAGTTCTCAGTCCAAGAGATCAGGTCCCTCACTAAACTACAGTCCCCAGGATTCCATAGGATTCAACCATGACAGTTAAAGTGGAATTATAGTGATACCTCGTATAATTGTGTAATGTGAAAGGGCTTGAGAAATGCCAGAAATCTAAGAGGCAAATGTGTACTCAGTAAAGGTATGGTAGACATTCATTCCTTTATCTGGCAATGGAACTGTCCAGCCAACGGCAAATGCACCAGTTATAGTCAAAGTTGTACAAAAACCTTAGGAGAAAGACAAACTTGGCTCCTGGCTCAAGTTTTTTGTTACTGAAAAATACAAGTGTAGGCTAGAAGCACAGTGTGTTGGTAATCCTCGATCATATATTGGTACAGTGTTGATATGAGAATGTAGAGGAGGACTTTCCCTACTCAGATACCCCTCTGCACCCTCTCACTGCGACTACTCATTGCTCTGATGCACAACAATGATTACACGGCAGAAGCAGTCACAATTCATCCCACTTTAATGACGGGCATTTCACACTGATCTGCAGCCAACTCATGCATTCATGCATCTGGATTTAGGAGGCATGGCAAATGTGGATGGAAGCAGGGACACAGATGTGCTCTTGCTCTCTCCTGGAAATAGAACAAGCCACTCTTTCCCAGCAGTATATTCTATGCTATCGTCCTGGCTCCATGACTGAGCTCCTAACAGCCATTGGAGGACAGCCAGCCTGGTGCTACCCGAGCAAACCCTTTTGCATTTCCACTGCAATCATTGTCCTCCGAGAGTCAAATTAAATACTCAGCTAAGTGGTGATTTGCAGGGAAAGTGGTTTAGATTAACTTGATGGCATCCAGCTTGATCCGAGCTTAAGTGTTTCTAGGCTCACTTACCCGTCACCCAAAATCACAGTGTTTTGCACTGAGATTAACACTCTTTGACATCGCAAACAAGCACACCATGTAACATTTAAGGGAATAAGCTTGAAAGTGAAAAGAGACCAAAAGGCATAATTACCCAAGGCAAACTGTTTTGTTCATTCAGTGATTACAGTGGCTTTAAAGGCTTATAATTTATCATGGTATAGAACAATTTAAATCCCAGTTGTGTTCTGCTGTAGAATGACAGCCCCCCCCCCCCCATCCTTCCCCCTCCCCCTTTGACAGGCTATTCGCTTAATATTGTGTTGATTCAAATATGACACATGTCTGCTGAATAACTTTCTGTGCAGGAGGAGGGGAGGAAATGCTGGCAACAGCACAGTGCCTTTACCTTTGCATTAGGTTTCCTCACACAAATAAGCAAACAGTTTAATGATTCCAAATGAGTGTAATTTCTTTCAGGTTCAAGTATCAGTTTGCTTGTTTTGCTACTGCTAATCACCTCTTAAACAAACAATTGCTTTATCTATGTACTGTGCCTCATTTCACTTTCAAATTATGTGTGTGTTTCACTCCTAACAGCTTATTATGATCTATAATTAACAATTTTGCTGAAAGCCTAGCTTTGCATTGAAGAGAGACCACATGTTATCTGCAAAGCTCTTGAAACAGAAGACCTCTGGTTTCATAACAAAAAAAAAGACAATGAGTTTATCCTTATTTTGCCTTCCCACCTGGATATTCAACAGGCTTGTGGAACCACCAACTAGAACTACTATTAATGTGAGGATGAAAAATTAGGAGGTCACATTAGACTTCCACACCTTGGAGAGTCACATCCCCACTGCACCCCCCCCCCCAATTAACCTTTATGCCCTAAACACACTTTGCAGGACATGGAGGCATGGTTTAGGGCCTTCGTGAACCCCTAAAGGGCATTTGGTGTCATTTTGAGACAAATATCTATATCTAATAATTTGATATAGACATTATAATATAGACATAGTTGCAAAATTTTATTTTGACCCCTGGAGGTTCCTAGAGGTCACAAAATAATGCTGGGGACTGCCTGCACAGAAATATCTTCCTCCTCAAGTCGTTTTAATGGTGCTAAACTGTTCAGTTGTTTTAATGCTGTATACTCCCCTTTTAATGATGTTTTTATGCTTTGTTTTATTCTGTACTTTTTATGCTGTATTTTCGATTGCTGTTTTACATTGTCATTGTTTTCTGATTGTGAGCTGCCCCGAGCCTGCGGGGAGTGGCGGCATAGAAGCCGAATCAATCAATCAATCACTTTGCTCACCCCCCCCTTAGGAATTGCAATTTTAGGGGTACCCATTTCAGAAGAACAACATGAAACATCTTCTAAAGATAGGAGGGATTAAATGATATATTCAGGATGAGTGTTTCTTGGATACGGATATAGTTTTTATTAATTTTCTTCACAAAGGAAGCAACAAGCAATTTTGGTAATTTTCTTCTCACTGTGATGTAGCTTTCAAAGGCAATGTGGAGTTCAATACATACTACTTTTAAAAAATCACCTATGGTTGTTTAACACATAATGACTGGCATTCTGTCCAGCATTTACAATATCATAACTTGGACACCTGACAGTTCTGCTAGTCACATTGTATTAATGTGAGTCACCACTCAAAAATTGACTGAATGGGTCTACTCTACTTGGAATAACCAACATTATTTTTATGGCCCATTGTTGTTGGGGTTCTTACTCTTTGAGAACTTTATCTTTGCTCCTGTCATTAGTTACATTTGTCATGATGCCATACAGTGACCAGGGATTTAGAAATAGGTTCAAAGCTTCCTGAGAATTTTACCTAAATAGCCTTCTTTATTTACATATTCACTTGTACTGTGTTTGTCGACGTGACATGCTGAAAACATGGAGATTTGCATACAGCACTTCAAACAAATATTAGAGAATGGCACTTGAGGTTGTGCATGACATACTCTGTGAGGATTGCATCCTCACTTTAGATAATGCCTTCCAACTTTTTTTATTGAAACAGCTCTGTGAACGAACAATAGCATTGACTTAGAATTTTTACATACCCCATTAGCTTTAACAATTACATTCTTCACCATTCTTTTTCAGGTAGGAGAGAGCCAATATTTTGGTCTCTTCAGTCTGGACAACACAAAGGCCTTTGCCTTTCAGAGGAAGAGCTACTTTCAGAAAAAGTAGAGCGCACCTTCAATGTGTGCTTCTCCTCTCTGTCCTTGGCAGCTACCAGTAAGTGTAGCATTTTGACATGCAAATTACAAAAGCCAATAAATATTTTTCATCAGATATAATTTTAGGTCAATCTAATAGAGTTTTTTTGTGCCGAATTCAGATCTGTGTTTATTCTTTTTGCTATCACATATAGTTTTTGCGATGAGGCTAATGTAATAATGAATGCATTTATGCACCGATATCAATAATGACTGCTTTTATATTTTGTACCATATCGTGTTGTACAGGGCATTAGGGTTATCATTAATGATGTGTAATTAATTAATTATATGCCTGCCTAAGTAACATGCCTGGGTCATCATATTATCTTATTTCAGCCTGGAGTAGGTCTAAATCAGTGGTTCTCAACCTGTGGGTCCCCAGATGTTTTGGACTTCAACTCCCAGAAATCCTAAGAGCTAGTAAACTGGATGGGATTTCTGGGAGTTGTAAGCCAAAACACCTGAGGACCCACAGGTTGAGAATGCAAGCATGATAGGAGACTACTGCTGGATGTTGTGCCGTGAAAATTGAGAAATCATATACACCAGAAAATCATCTGCAAAACATTTCTGATCACACATAGATACTAGCTGAAGCCTTACTGGCTGACATTGGAACTTGCAAACACAATACAGTTGTACAATTTATATTTGATTACTCTGTGTGGATTGTAATTTGTTAATTAGAATCTATTGATATCAGTGCATAAAACATTAATTATTCGATTAGCCTCATTGCAAAAAAAAACCTACACCTGATAGAGAAAAAAATAAACACAGATCTGAATTCACTACAAAAAGCTCTGTAATAATGATGTAAAAATACATCTCATGAAAAATACTTGTTAGCTTGTGTTACATGAATATGATGTGAAGTAGGTTTTATATAGCTGTGTGGAAGGGCCTTGGAGATTGAAACCAGTGTTATTGGTTGCAGTCCTTTGGTATGAATTTCCACTGGCCCAGTTCTTCTCTTACACATTTTGAACTATCCTATGGTATCATGGGGTAAGTAGCATCTAGATATGTTCAGCAAACTCCTGTTAAGGTGAGTTCTTTATAAATCAAAGTTCTTGTACACAGATAAAATGCAACAACATCCTGAGAAAGTAAGTTCATCTGAGATTCACAATAACTTCCTTTTCCCAACCAAGAAATGACACTATACTTCAAATATATAGGGGAGAATTTTATTGATTATCCCCAAGTAGTGTAGACCAACTGAATTAGTTGTTTATTACAGAGTCAATACATAGGAAATTTCCATTAATTTGAGATTGATAGAACCGACTCAGTTGATTGCACCCAATACTTCATGGTTTGGGGAATTTTCATAGACCCTAAATTAGGATCTATGTAGGGATTGTGAATGCATAATGGCTTCAAGCACTATAGATTCCGTATTCATAACTGCAATAGAAAAGCCTGTCTATCAGTGTTAATATAGATCATTCTTCCTATTGTATGAGGCACAAATGACATGCAGTGAACAGTGATATCTAAACTATCAGATAGCTAGGATACTGACAGTACTTCATACCAGCTGGTTTTCTAGCCTTTTAAAAAAGAAGCTAAAGGTTTTTCCAGCTGATGTATAAAACTTCAAGGACAACTGAAGCGACTTGTAAATAATTCCATGTATCTTTTTGTGTGCTTTGTTACTCTGAGTCTGAAAAGAGCCTATTGGGATTTTTTTAAAAAAAAGGGGGTGTGGAAAGTGCAAATTTTAATTGCATTCATAAGATACCCTGATAATAAAATCAATTCGTTAGATCAATTTTTTTCTTAAACAAGTTCATCATACTCTAGGGCCATGAGCCAATCAATAGTGACTGTTTTTCACCTCCTTTATAGCTTGCCCATGCCAGAAATTGCTAGAATTTCATATTGACAGGCAATAGGATGCTTTGAAGGCAGAATTGATCTGTTAGCCTGTAGTGCTAGCATGCAACACCGCAACAATAAAGATATATCCCCTGTGGCCCTTGGGCTGGAAATCAAACAGGAGGTAAGCTGCTCTATTATGCATTTGACCCTGGAGGTAATTCAAGAGGGCATGCATTTCGAGCCACAGAGGAAGAATGGCTATTGGAAAAACCATTGCCTATTATGAAACTATTTTCCTTGAAGAAGGAAAAACTATGCCTTAGAAAATTGAAAACCAAATAAAATCATAATTTATAAGAAGTCATGTTTCATTCTCCATGTTTATTCAAAATGAGCTTAACTGTGATGTGCATGACTTTAGGAGATAGGAAACTACATAATATGTTAAACAGGAAAAATCATTGACCTCCACCATATGGTCAACTGAACTTTGCATTTACACAACTTATCTTTTCACAATACAGGCAGTCCCCAAGTTACAAATGACTCATATTTAAGAAAGGGGATTAGGAACAGGAAGTGAGAGAAATCCACCCCTAGGACAGGACATTTACTCCTTGAAGGGTTATTGTGAGGAAAGGTATCTCAACTGAAGCTTTATCACCAATCCTTGTTTTCACACCAAGTCAAATTTTTAAAAATCCAATTGTCAGAGACAGAAAGTGAGGTGAAATCTTCTGAACAAGGGCACAGATAGCAAAACAAGCACCACAGGGATGTTAACCCTTCCCTATACTATCCAAAGCTAAACTCTCTCTCTCTCTCTCTCTCTCTCTCTCTCTCTCTACACACACACACACACATATATATATATATATATATATATATATGTGTGATAGAGAGAGAGAGAGAGAGAGAGAGAGAGAGAGAGAGACTAGCGGTGCACTTTAAAATGTACCTGTTCAATTTACAATCAAATTCAACTTAAGAACAAACCTACAGAACCTAGTTTGGGGACTTGTCTTGGGGACTGTCTGTATTTTGTTTTGGTCTCTTTCTGTCTATAGGTTCTATAACAATGTTCTCCAGAAGGTCTACAACAAAATGATTGTCAAATTAAATATGCAATTAATTAATAATAAAATAATAACATGATCTATGTACCTGCTCACCAGGAAAAACCTAAGCTGTAGGGTTACCATAATCAATTTTCAAAATGATGCAAAAAGAAGAAGAAGAAGAAGAAACCATCAGCAAAATTAGACTTCATTATGTTGAAATAATGTCTTGGTCTTTGGTCAATCAAATCATTCACAAAGATGCCATTTGATCTATTAAATTAAATGGGCACTTTGCCACTGACCTCAATACCTGAACAGACACTCCACAAAAACATTCAACATTTCAGGTTCCTGAGTATCCTTTGCACTTAAGGCCGTATTCACACAGGCAAAGAAAATCTATACTCACTTTGGTGCTGGTGCTGCTGGAACACACAACCTTTCTTTGGTTTCGAAGTAAACATGCTTTTTTTGGAGGGATTTAATGCAATTCTTTAAAATCCACTTCGTACTCCATGGTTTTATGGAAAATTGGGTTTTTATATATGTGCCCTGTGCCCTCAGTATGGATGTGCATTCAGCCTTATCTTCCCATAGGCTGAAAAATTGTATTGCCTGAAAATTTTAAAGAAGGAAAAAATGATTCTATATACAAGTCGGTAGGTAGGTAGCTAGAGTAGTCTGTTAGTTAGAGGGATCCAAGGCATCTTGCAACAACGATATGGCCATTGACAAGCTGAGTACGCCCTGTCTTTGAAATCTGGAGCTGTGCTCATCTTGGGTTTAGTAGTGACAGCCTACTCTGCTTCACAGTTATCCATCACAATCACGTTTATCTTTCCTGGATAAATGAAAGAGGGAATAGCACATGGGAAGTTTTTAGAGATCAGATGCCCGTGAGCTTGCTGAAATCAGATCTATACTTCCTGCCAGGAAGTCCTGATTATCATTGATTCAGGATGTACACCTCCAAGGCATGGCAGGAAGGATATCTTTGTGTTTGTTTATGAGCATCATGTCTCTACAGATAAGCACTACAAAGCTAAGTGCAACAAAAGTGATTACCAAAAAAGACCTCTCCTGACTCCAATGACTTATCTCACTACCACCTTGCCTTTGCAAGAAGAAATTTGTTTATAACGTGCAAAGAGAGGTGAAAGAAAACTCCCAGGAGCTTGATTTCTTGAAGCTTTCTTGGAAAGTCTCTAGAAAGGGAAGCCAATGTTCCTCAAAAGCTCAGAAAGATGAAGTCCATGGTGAGTTGGAGCTCAGAAAAATGAAGTCCATGTTGAAGCAGCTCCATTGGCTGCTAGTCTGTTACTGGGCACAATTCAAAGCCCTCTGCCTCCTGATTTTCTGGGTAGGTAAAGTCTGTTGATATTATTATTATTATTATTATTATTATTATTACAAACACAAAAATCCAGTGTGTCACAGAAAATGAGATATATATGCTGGATTTCATATCACAAAATCACAAGTTGAACACTTCCCAAGAGTCTAGGACTGTGTGATGTATTTTCAAATGATGTGTGCAGATCCAAGTAAGGTGGCCTTTTGCAGTTGACAAATCGTGATTTTGTCAATGTATATTGTTTCCATATGCCGGCTGAGATTTTTTGGAATTATTATTATTATTATTAATTGTTGAAAATGTGAAAGCAGGTGATGGGGGGGGGAGCTTTTGGTGAGAACACCACCCAGGAGGGGTATAGTTAAAAGATGTCTTCTTTCAAACCACTCACTCCAACTCTTTCAAGAAATCTGTATCTTTTAGTTTTTCAGGGCTAGATGAAGATGCAAGCTTCCTCTACCACTGGCTATTAAAACTACAGAGGCCTTGTTCTCTTGTGTGGGATGGGATATCTTACACATTGGTTACTTTACATTTTCTAATTTCCAAAGAAAATAAGAGAAATATGAATTTGATCCAATTTCAAACTTTACATAACTAAATTTAGAAAATATGACTAATAAATGCACAGTAAAGTTGGTATCATAATTCACTAATTTTTTGCAATATTGAGAGTCAGACACTTTTTTAGCCTCAGTTCTTGGGAGCAAATTAAACATTTGCGTATTACAAATTTCTAGTGATTAACATCTTTTCCCCTCTGATTTGTTTAGATACCCATGCATCACCAAGCAAATTTGAAAGTCAAATCTATTATTATCTTAGAAGACTATTCACAAAGCAAAATGCATTGGAATGCAAGGTAAAAAGGTGAGCATTTGCCCATGCTGGACAAACACTACTTTGACTAACATAGATAGATAGTTGAAAAGGTAGAGACTGACATTTAATATCTGGAAGTTCCATTATGGATTAAGATTATGCCATTTACTGCCCAACTAAGGGTGCTTCCAAGAGACCACAAGAGACCAAGAAACCACAAGTGGACCTTTGTCAGACCTCATACTCGATGGGACAAACCAATGGTTAAGCCTTGGTGGATGACCTCCATAGAGAGTTGGACAGGGGGAGTGTGCCCCTGCTGGTTCTCTTGGACATCTCAGCGGCTTTCGATACCACCGACCATGGTATCCTTCTGGGACAGTTTTCCGGGGTGGGTCTTGGGGGCAAGGTTTTGTCATGGCTAGAAATGGAAAGGAAAAGCACAGGATCATATATTTTGGCAAATGGTAGGTTTGTGTGAATTCCAAAGGAGTGGATTGATGACAAATCAAATCAAATTGAATAGAATAAAGGTGCTTCCAGACAGCACTAAAATATGGGTTTTAAAACTGGGGCAAAAAAAACCTCAGGTCAACACACAGACCTGTCAGTCCCAGGATATGGTCCTCTATTGTCCTCACATCTTCTTTTGATATGAATTAAGATGGATGGTGGATGTGGGACATCCAGTGGAGAGTTTTTTTAATCTCTCCGAGTTATGCTGGACCTCATATGCACACATGCAGAGATCCCAATGTAGACACAATCAGATTTCTTATCTCTCTCTTCACCCAACTGTTAATTCAAGCTCTGTTTAGTATTATAAAGATCTAAAGAAAGGAATGATTGCAGAAAGTTCTAATTGCTTTCCAGTTCCGTGGCTATGTTTTTGATAGTCTGATCAGCTGTTTTGGATTATTTATTTATTTATTTACAATATTTGTATATCCCCCTTCTCAACCTTGAGCACTATTTTTGTGAAGTAGTGAAAAGAAGGAAATCACATGTTTTGCATGACTGCAGAGATATACAACTATACAAACGCACAGGTTCAAATATTTATGAATTAAAAATAAGATGCATTTATTACAGGATAGGCATCGTAATACATGGGAGATATACAGTCAGGTAAAGGTGTGCATTTTGGGGTGGATCAGGTTTAAAGTGTTCCTTTTATGCATGTGCTTTTCAACTGTTAACTCAATTCCACCCACACTTTTTTTAAAAGTTGTTTAGCCCCCCACCCCACCCCCACCCTTTTATCCTGGTTAGTTCTGGGTTCTTATGCATGTGTAGAAGGGTCCTAAAGGAAGAGCTAGAGCACACTCACTGACTTTTGCACTTCCCTATTATTCTGATGAAATCCTTAGCCCAAAGCAATACATCAAAAGTTGGAATTCTCATGTATCTTATCCATGTGATTTCCATGCCTATGAAAGTGTCAGGATATTTTTATCCAAAAACATATTTTAAAATATCATTCATGTTAAGTTCACCCTCTGGCCACATATTTGACATTTTGGTTGAGTTGCACATTTCCATTCAACACAGGGGTTAAATAGTATAACGAATGCAAAACTCTGCTTGTAGAGATGTATACCACAGCAGCCCCTATAGAATCTTGGCCAACATATGTGTGTGTGTGTGTGTGTGTTTTAAATATATACAAAATGCAAATTGTAATGCTTTAAAAACACACAAATTAATGAAGAAACAGCATAGGATGGATTTATGAATTAGTTCAAGTGATATAGACAACAAATAATAAATAGACCGAATATGCACATTCTAAAATAAAGGTAGTAATTACAAACTCTTCCTTCTGTTGTCTACTGTTTATAAAGCATAATTCATCTTTAAGATTGCTTGCTTTCCACTCTTGTAAAGTATGCAGTGTATATCTCTGAGATCAATGCAAACCCCCACTAAATCCCACTTCTTGCACATTCCCAGAAGAGTGCTTAACTACAAAGTCTTAGCTCCATCACAAATGTCTTTATAATATTGTTTTCTAAGTCACAGGTGCTAATTAAGCACAGCAGGGCCTACATCAGCACAGCTCAACTGTGACAAATAAGCCAGCAAGAAATAATCAATTATCATTCATCACTAAATCCATTTACTGATTTTTAGAAGTACTAAATGGCTTTGCTCACGTGGGTTGCTACTGATGCTGTTCTTTCTAGTTTCCAGGTGGTTAAGGTGAATTACCCAACAAATTGGGATAATAATCCAGCATACCATTGAACTCACAACTCAGATCACATCACCCTTAATAAGACTATCCATATATGCAGGATTGCAATTGCCAGGGAAAAGACCACTTCTTTTCAGATTTACCAAGGAAGTGTTCCATTTGGAGAAAGAAAGAGGCTATTTAGTGAATTTGTTTAGTGATTTTAGCTCCACTAAAATCTTGGGTTCAGGACTCCCACTTGTCTAGCTTTCCAGAAGGCCATATCAGACACAGACAGGTAGAAGGCAAAAATCAATGGTTTATTCTCAATTGTCAGAGAGGATGTCAGTGAAGAAAGCACTCCAGAGTATTAATATACCACAATTGCAAATACAGAGCATTTTTATCTCATTTGACAGTTACTCAAGAAACCCATGCCAGCTCCATATTGGTCCAGAAACTGACCAGCTAGGATCTGCATCCAGAGTAGCTCAGGACTCCGTCCAACTTCATCACTGGTTAACTCTTTGTTGCACAGGAAATACAAAAAACATCCATTTGAGTATTTGAAGTGCCAGTCCATTTATTGATCCACCTTTGAGAGGGGCACAATTAGAAAGGAATGTGGTGTGACATTGGGAAAGGAGTCCATGATGGACTTAATGGGTTGGCCACAGTGAACACAATGGGGTTAGTTGAAAGTACACAATGGGTGTTTGAAGATGATGACCATTTCAATGGATGAGACTAGCTTGGGGAATGGGTGATTGATCTTTCCCACAGATAGCCTCAATCTTGTCAATGGGAAGAGGAAATAAACCTAGGAACTCTAATGCAAATTCATTGCTTCCCCCCCCCCCCCATGCCTCCCAGTTCATTGTGAGGGGATTATGGAAATTAAGGGAAGGAGTCTGGGTGTGTTCGGACAGAATTACAGAGGCAATTCATAATGAAGGTTACTATGAAGCAAGAGCGAGCATGCTCATTATGTCCCTGGTGGAGCCATGTCCCATATTTTATAGACACTTATATATTTCATAGTTTGGGAGTCCAATTTCTCAATATCAGTTGTGCCTGCCTCTTTTTCTCTCCAAGATGAGATGGAGGGAGGTCCTCTCCTCACCTACTGGGCCTAAGCATGATGGAGCTGTGCCTGCCCCTCCTTCTGTCTTTCCGTGGCTACAGCCTTATTCATCAGAGTTAATTCCCAAGTAAATATGCTTAGACTACAGCCTTATTTTAAGATTCAGTTATTTATTATTCAATTATAATTTGCATGTACAAAGTCTCTTTCCTTGAGGTTACCACTATAGTGTAATGAAAAACAAATTTATTTTACTATGTTGTTCCTCCCTTCCACACACTGACTATTGATCCATGCTAGGGTTGTCTCCACCATTTATAATTAATGTGGTTTGACCCTAACTGATATGGCTCAATGCTATGGGGTCCTGGTTTTTCTAGTTTGATGAGTTACTAGCACCCTTCAGCAGAGAAGGTAAAAGTCCTTGCAAAATTCTAATGATTCTGTAGCATTGAGTAGTGGTAGTTGAAGTGATGTCAAACTGCATCAATTTTACAGTGTAGATGTGCCCTAATTGTAGACATGAAACTAAAATGTGTAACAATTGGTTTGGATACAACCATATATGTATATTGAATAGTTCTGACCCCTACTTATAATTCTAACTACAATACAACTAATGATTCAGTAGGATTTATTATGATTTACTCACCATTCAGACATTGATTCAGTAAGTCTAGTAGGTTTACTGTGGTTGGGACTAACCAATAGAATTAAAATAATTGCTTAGTGAGCTATACAAATATAGTAGGTTTTGTAGTGATTCCAATATTTTTTTTATCAACAGGGAAACATTTAATTTTGTGTATATACAGGGTGATAGGTCAAAAATAATCATTTTTGTTGCTTCCTATGTTTCCATTTTATGCTAAAGGGAAAAAGCAGCCATTCAACATCAACCAATATCATATGGACCAATACAAAATGCCATCTCAGTAGTTCCTCTTTCATACTCTATGGGGCTAATTTAACAACAGTTCTCTATGTTACAGTGGTTGAAATCCAAATAATATTTCACATCGGCTTCAGCATTCTTGTTTTTTTAAGTCAGGGGTTTGAGATATATGAGAGTTTATCTCTAAACATTATGCTAGCATAATAATCATTGATTCCTACTGCCTCTACACAATGTCTATGAACAATTATTGTTATGCTAGTTGGACTCCATGGATGGTGTGACCTCCCGTTGTTAGTCCCAGCTTCTACCATGTTGGAAAACATGCAAATTTTAGGTCAATAAGTACCGCTTCTGTGGAAAGGTAACAGTGCTCCACACACAATCATGCTAGCGACATGACCCAGGAGGTGTCTATGCATAACACTGTCTTTTCAGCTTATAAATGGAGATGGATACCACCTCCCAGAGTTGGACATGACTAGACTTAATGTCAAGGGGAAACCTTTACCTTTAATAGTTGGTTTAGAGAATGCCACTGAAAGTATCTACAAGCAATCCTCAAGTTATGAACAAGATAGGTTCTGTAGATTTGTTCTTAAGCTGAATTTGTGTGCAAGTTAGAACAGGTGCATTTTAAGTGTAATTCCAGCATATACTGTATATATATATATATATATTCTCTCTCTCCCTATCCCTCCCTCTCTCCCTCTTTCTCCCTCTCCCTCCCTCTCTCTCTCTCTAATCTGCAGATAGCACACCAAAGGCTTAACACTCCTGTGGTGTTTGTTTTGCTGTTCGTGCCCCGGTTCAGACGATTTCACCTCACTTTCTGTCCCTGTGATAATTGGATTTGGAAAAAAATTGGCTTTTTGTGAAAACAAGGTTTGATAATAAAGCTTCAGTGCAGACACCTTTTCCCCATGATCACTCTTTCATGAGTGAATTTCCTTTCCTAGATATAGATTTCCCTCACTTTCTGTTGTGTCAACCATGTTCTTAACTATGAGTCATTTATAAATCAAATATTTGTAACTCAGGGACTGCCTGTATAGGCAAGGAATGTAAGAAAAGAAACCAGACAATGTTTCTCGGTCTCTAACAGGTTCATGACATGCAGAAGCCCAGCAAATTAATATGTGCTTGACATTTATTTATTTAGGGATTTATTAATCGCCCATCCCAGTTGGCTCTGGGTGATTTACAGTAAAACAAAAGCTGAATGCCTGAACATCTAAAAACATCTAAATATCTAACATCTAAAACACCTAAAACAATTAGCATCTAAAACATCTAAAAACAATTGACAATCTAACAGTTCTCAGCCAAATGCCCTCTCAAATAGCCATGTTTTGTAAGCCGTTCGGAAATCTTTTAGATCACGGATGGCTCTGATGTAAGGAGGAAGGGCGTTCCAAAGTGATGGAGCGATCACCGAGAAAGCTCTGCGCCGGGTTGATGTTAGATGGGCTTCCTTAGGGCCTGGGACCTGTAGTAGATTCTGATGGTCTGAGCGAGGTGATCTCCAGGATTGACACGGAGAGAGGCGTTCCCGTAGGTATGTCGGCCCTTGGCCATACAAGACCTTAAAGGTTAGAACCGGCACCTTGTGAGTAATACGAAATTCGACCGGAAGCCAATGCAGTCAGTATAGGACAGGTGTTATATCGTTCCTCATGGGGGTTCCCGTGAGGAGTCTGGCCACCGCATTCTGTACCAGTCGAAGTCTTCGGGTCACTGACAAGGGAAGGCCAACATAAAGGGCATTACAGTAGTCAAGTCTCAAAGTTACTGTGGCATGAACTACTGTGGCCAGACCATCCCTGGACAAGTAGGGTGCCAGCCGCCTGCCCTGCCGAAGATGGAAGAAGGTTGACTTACTGACAGTGGAGACTTGTGCCTCCATTGTCAATAACGGGTCAAAAATGACACCAAGGCTTTTGACGATGGTAGCTGGGGAGAGAGGTTCGCCGTCTATAGTGGGCAGCCATGCCTCATCCAATCCAGGACGACCCAGCCACAAGATCTCCGTCTTTGCCTGATTCACCCTCAGTCTACTGGAGTGCAGCCAACCTGTTATGGCCTCAAGGCAAGATGTGAAGTTATCGGGAACCAAGTTTGGTCGGCCATCCATCCGTAGAAGGAGCTGGGTGTCATCAGCATACTGATAGCACTCCAGCCCATGACTCCGGACTAGCTGAGCGAGTGGTTGCATGTAGATGTTAAATAATAGTGGATATAGGATGGCCCCCTGAGTATCACAAACTTTCTCCTGGTATCACAAACTCCCACAGTGGCTCCTTCTACACTGTCATATAATCCAGATTATGTACTGTTGTAACAATTAACAAATTGTTGGGCAATCAATGCAATGAGTGAGTAGGTTCTTTGAAACAGAACATTCCAAGTTTTGTATTTGGGGTTTTACATCAACCATCCCATTCCCTGAGGTTGGATTTACACTGCCCTATATCCTAGGATCTGATCCCAGATTATCTGCTTTATTTATTTATTTATTTCAAGTATTTGTATCCCATCCTTCTCAATCCTGGGTGGAGGGCTCAGGGCAGCTTACAGCCAGCAACAATTCGATGCCAATACATACAAACAAAACAATATAACACAAATTAAACATTCGTTTAAAACATTACATTATAAAATATCCATTTAAAACATTACTATGAATTGAACCATATGAATCTACACTGCCAGATAATCTGGGAGCAGATCCTAGAATGTAGTGCAGTGTAGATACAGTTTCAGATTTCACAGCTAAAGCCAAGGGCCCTTTGTGATCCGACAGGGTTAAGTCCTTGTGATGGAACAGGTAAGGTAAGAAAGTTTCGGAAAGAGTCTGGAATTCTCCCATCAGTCTTTTCTGTATAAAAATTGTAGCTTAACTGTTGTATCTTACTTTTCCTTTCCCAAATTTCATGCAAAATAAACAAAGAAATTAAGGGGAATGAGGCTGGACTAATTTGAGAAAATACAGTTCACAGTCTGTGAGAGAGGAAATAACCCTGAAGTGAAGAAAGCACAATGGCCCATTGCAGACTCATAGCTCAGCCTTAAGACATTAAATATTGATCTTTGGATCACAAGTGGGCCTCCAGTCATGAGGCAATCACCTTAGTAGGTCTGTTTTCCCATTGTCCATCTTGACTAATTAGAATCTAAACTTCATAAAGGCTGGAAATAGAGTTCTGGGGAAATGTCTGACAGTTATTTGGCCTTGTATAGTGGGCGGCTGTATTGAAGTGCTGTGATTTTGCCCATTAAGCCTCCACACTCACATGTTTCTCATTTCCAAGGCTCTCAATAAGCTCAGCAACCACAATATCCTATTCCCCCGGGAAATAAATAGGACATTGTAAAACAGTAGGCCTAGAATTAACCCTACCAGAATTAGCAGAAGGTCCTCCACTTCAACTCACTCTGGGTACGTCAAAGGGGGGAATGATGGAGGGGGGTGTTATGCATGTGTGTGTACACATTCGGCATCAATACAAGGCTCTATGCTATGAGGAAGCCACTTTAAAATGCTCCACAGGGTGCATGCTATTTCATGCAGTGCTATTTCTGCAGAGCAGCTAACCACATTGCTTGGGTCATTTGCACTATACTAGCACAACAACCATATCAAAATATCTACAAAGGCATGGCGGAAATTGTGATTTATATTATGAATGGTACAGTAACAGTGATCACTATCTTGAGGGGGTAGGGCGGACAACAACACAAGAAATTATATTGAAATTGGTGTAACCAGTGTGGTTATAGAAGGGATATAGGGAAGTCAATGAGGCATTTACAAAGGCATTCAGACAATAGACATGGTTAATTGTTCTGCAGGAAAGTGATTGGCTTCATGATGAGGATTGCTCACGTAGAAATGCTGAGCTGGATTTACAAGGCAAAAGTGGCTCTCCAAAATATGGAAGACTGTATATTCAGAATGATTAACTCAGCACTGAAGTCTAGTGAAAAGAGTGAGATCAATTTATTGAAAATGTGTCTCAATGTATTATCTTTATAAACAAAGGATGTGAATCCAGGGATCCAGAAATCCTTTTGGAAAGTGGTGATACAATAGGATATGGCAAAAGGTTACATAACATATGAAGCACTGATAATGCTAACTATCTAGCAAAAAGGAGACTCTAAAATAATGAGAATGCTACATTTTCTTGAAGTTTATTGTTGTTTAAAAATACAATATTTATCCATGTTAGGCCTCATCTACCTTGACCATTTAATGCAGTTCGAAGCTATCTTCAAACTGTGTTGAAGGTAAGACAACAAACTCACACAAAAACACATGAGCTAAATCCCTTAATGTACATCATTGTCCTGTGGTTAATGTAATCACCATCTGGACCTCAAACGGGCTCCAGGATTTCCTATGCAATCATCTCCACAGTGAAACCACATTCTTCAATACTGGTTTGAAGCTCCATTAAATTGTCATTGTGGTTGAGCCTTAGGTGGAAAGGGAGTTAGGACTATATGCTGTCACAGTTGCTCAGACCCATACATTCTCCTGGGCTTCCAAACCAGTGACTCTTAAGACTGGTGTTGCTGCAACTTTCCTTTTGATAGACAGACTTGGGGACAGTTCACATTTACACTTCCTGGTTTGATTTTGCAGCATCAAGTAATGCAGACAGATCGTTTTACATCCCATAAGTATAGGCTTCTATTTTTGTTCTTGTTCCAGTGTTTTCAGTCAGTTCCCGTGTTTGTTTTTTTACATAGAATCAACATTTGCTTTTACAAAGTACTAAGCATTAGTTGTGCCTCAGCAAAACACTCCTTGGTCTTATAAATCTGGTTTTTTGTTTTTCTTTGGCTCTCCGGTGTTATGATAATTGGCCATATATCTAGTCTCATCTAGGTAAAAATCAGAAACCCTCTCAAACTCTGAATCATATCAAATGGTTTGGCGTTCTCCATTGCCTCATCTCTTGCAGATTATAAATCACTATCAATAAAGATGGTGAATGCCATCACTTCTGAAGATGTTAGGACTATATATAAATGTGTGTGTGTCCCCATAAATATGGTTGTGTGTATGTATGTGTATGTGTACATGTCTATATATACATATATGTATGTAAGTGAGTGTGTGTGTGTGTGTATATATATATATATATATATATATATATATATATATATATATGCCTGAGGCATCCAGAAACTTTGCCTGTTGAATGAATTATAGAACAGGAAGCAGATGGGCTGTGTATATGAAACAACCACTATCTGGCATGATGTGCTGCGCAATTTGGCTGCAAAGATTAAATTGAGCTATTGAATGTTTAATACACTATGCATAACAAATACAGCCACAGCCACAAAACAGCATAAATTACAGAATTGGTATGCATGCTGCCTTGCCTTGGAATCAATACACTGCCACAGCTCATAAGAGTCTGTTGTTTAATACACATAAAGAAGAGAAGAATTCTTCTATTAAAGTGAGTTATCTGGGCTATTTACCAAAGGCAGTGATTTAGCAGTGGCAAAGTCTATGTAGTGCTGTTGAATGCAGATGATAATACTTCTTGTCCTTGTCGGCCTATTTCATTGCTCCTATCAGTTGCTGCTGCTGCAAGGTCCCTTGGGTACATTAGCAGTCAGCCCAGGAAGTGTGTTTAAGTAATGGACATAATGTTCACATTTGCTAGACCAGCCTTCTCCCTAATCATGAATTATTCTTCCCCAAGGCTCAATTGGAACATTACTTTAGAAGCAGAAGATTTAATCCTTTTCAGCTGATTGGAGGGAATGATTACAGTATTATTTTCTTGTACAGCCTGTCTCCAGTGAAGGTGCCTTTTTCTGTCCCCATCTTTAATAGGCAGCAATCTTTATTTCCCTGGAGGGAAATGGCAATGAATTCAAAATGGAATAAATCTCCAGGAATGCAAGGTGCCGGGGCCATAGATCACTGCTGGTTAGTTAATTAGTTTAGCCCTCGCTTGTTTCATCTCCAAGATAGAACACCTTATAGGGAGCAAGAATGGGGAAACCGGGGTGGGGTCAGAGAGAAAATAAATGACCGTTTTAGAAGAGGAAAGTAGGATGGCTTTTCTTTTCTTTAATATGTTCTGGAAATTTGGTTTTTATTTGATACAATCAATAAAATAACCAACACGTGGCTCACTTGAACCACTCTGGCTTTTTAAGGATTATTCGATTTACTGAAAGGGATTACATCTCTATCCAGTGGAAACAGTTAAGAGATAGGAGCAGAAGACTGGAGAAGACGTTTATAGACTAGCATGAATGTGATTGGAGTTGACAGGTGGAGACGTATCCTCAGAGATGGTGACCGGGATGTGAAGCGGGGAGCAGCAGGAAAGGAAAAATAAATATATTCTTCAGGCATACTATAAAATATACCCATGAACACCTGAGTAGGAAAAAAAAACCCTAGTCTGGGTTTTTAATTATTGAGGTGGTACATCAGAAAGAAGGAAGGCTATGGTGGAAAGCAAAGTCAAAGGCCTTGGGTATTTGTGCTCTGAGTTTAAAATTTCTCCTTGACTTCTAGGCTGCTCTATTATGGTGAGATAGTGAGACAAAAATGTGTTAGAGAAAAAGAAAGAGCAAATGGAGGCTACTATGGAATTAAGATGTTTCCTCTGTGTACCAATGCAATTTCTAAAATTCCCCTGGAATTTTGCTTTCTAGGGTGTTTTCTGTTTGAAGTCATAAATATAAAAGAGATATCCTAAAGAGATTAACTCAGTTGCAAAGGCCCTGATGAATGGATGCCCTGCTTCTGATTTAAACTAGACTTCGCCCTCCCTTCCTCCCTCCCTCCCTTCCTCCCTCCCCAGCCCTCAAACGCACATCACAAGCTGCCTGCCTGAGATTTATTTAAAATCAAAAGCGGGTCATGTTGCCCTGGCCCTGATTATAAATATATTACATTTAAGAGATGAATACAGTGCTTGTGAAGCGCTGGAAATGAAGAGTGCCTGAGGCTGGCATTTTCCAGCTTTTCTATAGCGCCAAGTAAGAGATTCAAAAAACAAACAACTTTTCAAATGAGTTTCACAGAAAGAGTTGTGTTGGAAGCAAAAGGCCATTTATTTTGTTGCCAAAGCAAAAACAAAAAAATCAGAATAGCTTGGAGGAGAAACCACAAGAGAGCTATGAGGAGCTCTGAGCCCAGCTTTTTCATTGATTTTGCTCCTACGTTCTGATTTGTACCCCAAATTAAACACACCAACACAAGAGAATAACTTGCATGTCCCAGAGTGCCTACAACATTTGCTTCAACTGCCTGCATTGTCATCCAGATGTTGATGGACTGCAGGTTCCAGTGGTCATGCTTGCTAGTGTTTGTGGAACTTGTAGTCCAACAGTATCTGGAGGGCACAGATTGACCATCCTGGTCTATTCCATGCACAAAAAGAGAAGTACAGCTAAAATGATTAGATCATAATAAGATTACATTTCTGGATGTCAGTTCCCAGATACCATAGACAGCATGGGCAGTAACCATATTTACAAGGGGAATTTCGGGACTATAGTCCCATAAAATACTATGTTCAAGTTCACTTTGAAAAGTGTAAGACATTGTTTTTTAAAAAAAAAAAAATAGTAGACAGGCCATATTTATTCAACACACACTCGGAGACAACAAGTTTCACCAAAATATCAAAAGGTCATATAATTTCAAGTATTTATATACATATTCAAACAGTGATATACAACATATTCAACATATTCTTAGCCCGGGATGGGCTCCTACCCTTGAGGTGGATTATCCCTTTCGGGTCAGTTCAGGTAAGTCGGAACAGTCAATACGTGAAACATAATCAATGATTGAGGAAAAAGGGGGTAGAGGTCCCGGGAATTGGGTCCAAACGCCCGTAGGTGTTTATAATCAAAATGAAAGTGGAGTCAAGGTGCTAAAACGGCACTGGTTCTACTTACTAACTTGGTTCAGTAGGAGATATTGACTGTTTCAGTTAAATCGAATCATCCGACTTACCTGAACTTGACCCGCTTTCCTTTGAATAAACACCTACGGGATAATCCGCCACGTCACTTACCTGAACCGACCCGAAAGGGATAATCCGCCTCAAGGGTAGGAGCCCATCCCAGGCTAAGAATATGTTGAATATGTTGTATATCACTGTTTGAATATGTATATATATACTTGAAATTATATGACCTTTTGATACTTTGGTGAAACTTGTTGTCTCCGAGTGTGTGTTGCATTTCTGCAACCCCTCCCCACCATTGTTTACTAGGCCATGCTGAAGGGTATAGAGAAAGCAAACCAAGAAAAATCATCCTTCTTTTTATAAATAAGTTTTTTTAAACCAGCTAAATGAAAGAGTTGTCCCCAAGTTTTCTCCACTCAATAATACAATACCTAAGGCTGGACAAGCTATTTGAGCCTCAGAGGCAGAAAATCCCACAAGTGCCTCTTCTGGGAGTAAAAATGGAGTCCAAACTCCTTCCCTGCAAAACTAGCCCAAAATAAAAACAAAATTGGGATGATGTCATTTTTGGTCATGTAAGGTTTGGAGATGTGAAGTTGTCCCCATCCTCTCTTGACTTGCCCATCCATGTTTTATAGCTTCCACAATCTTCTGACTTGTCACTGTTTTAGACAGAGTGATATCTATCCCTATAATTTGACCCTATCCATCCAAGCCCATCCATGTTTTATTGTGAATGCAATTGGCTTTATTCATCTACAGCTTTGGGGACAAGGTCAAACAGTGAACTTTTGCTGCTGGCATGATGGATTTCAGGACACTCTACAGTTTTTGTACATCTCCCCTCCAGACACCATGGAGGCCTATGAGGACATGGCACTGGAAAGAAGTTGTTATGCATATATCAACTCTTCACATGCACATATTCTCCCTTACAAAGGTCCCCATGTTTTGTGATCTGCTACAGAAGCTCTTCTCTGTGCCTCATTACACTCACAGGTACATCTGGTGAGAACATGGCAGAGGGTCTTCTCAGTGGCTGCCTCAAGGGTCTGAAATTCCCTTCCTAGAGAGATTAGACATCTCCTTACTTTTTCCATAAACAGGTGACAACTGATAGTTTTAGCCTATTTTTTGAAAACTGATGCAAAATGCCTTGAGTTCCAAATTGGGAAAATGATAAGGCAACAACAATAATCTTGTAAAACTGACTATGCTCATGATCATGAAAGGTCACAGGGAAGAAGAGAACCTGCTCCTGCAATGATATAGCCTCTGTAATTCTACTTTAAAAGATGACTAATAGAAATGACCTGTAAATGAAAAAGAGAGAGGCAGATGGTATACACTTCTGTTCCTTAAAGAGGAACATCATACCTTCAGGGGAATTCAGGTAAACCTTCTGCCCTAGCTTTCTTTTAAACTAAGCCAGGGGAGGGGGTGTTCCTTCTGAGGAAATGAGGGATAAAATTAAAGCTTGTAATACACTTGAGGCATGAACATTTATGTGTGAGTGTGTATATAGATACAGACAGGTTGAAGAAAAGAAGGAGAATGGACCTCAACATCCTCCATATGGATTTTTCTAAAGGTCATTCAAATTTGACTTACTGAAAAGTAAAAGTAGCTAAAAGAAGCCAAGATAGGATGTTACAAATGAGTTATGTGTATCTATCAAGGAGATATGTATCTATCAAAGAGATATTTTATTTCCTAGTCAGTATTACCATATTTTACAGCATATAAGATGACTGGATGTATAAGATGACTCCCAACTTTTCCAGTTAAAATATAGAGTTTGGGATATACTCACCATATATGACTACTCCTATTCCAACACACACCAAATAAAATTTTTAAAGCATCAGATTTGATTTCAATATGGTAATTTTCCTATTACTGTACCTTCTTCTCTGCCTCTCAGATCTCACGCATGCACACCTGAAGTCTTCAGGAGTGAGATCTGAGAGGCAGAGGAGGAGGTACGGTAATAGGATACAAGGGCCGGCCAGACAGGTAAAAGAGGTGTGTTTTTCTGGGCCCAGAGCCCCTCTATCTCTTTTTTCCATACCCCAGGCACCCCGGACGCCTGCAGCTTCCTCCGCCCTTCACTTATACCTTCCCGTTGAGGCACCCTTTCACCTCACCATCAGGACCATCACCATAAGTCCATGAATCCTGATGAATGGATTTTCTTCTACTGTACTTGTACAGCATCGCCCTTAATGCTTTCATACAGTCACTGCATATGGCAGGGATGCGGCCACTACCATAGTTGAGCTCCTCCCACCATATGCGGTAACCATAGATTCTCCAATCTGGATTGGAAGTTTCAGCACCTGCTCTATAAGACGACTCCCGCATATAAGACAACACCTGACTTTTGAGAAGATTTTCTTGGGTTATAAAGTAGTCTTATACGCCAGAAACTACTCAAGAGACAAACAGCAATATATTTTTTATTAGTGGCTGCTCTCTCGTGGAAGGAGTTTAGAACTGTGTCACACACTTACTTTCATTTTCCCCCCTTTCATATAAGAATATAGTTGCTGAAGAACAGCCGTAATGAATCAGACCAAAGGTTTATCTGGTCCATTGTCCTGCTTCTCATAATGGCAATCCATGTGCCTATGGAGAGCCCACAAGCAGAGCAGTATTGTTTTAAAAAATACAATTGATTCTGGAGGTAACATATGTCTAGTTTATGGCTTCGTCTTCTATGAATTCATTCTTTAAAGATATCTCACTTGTTGGTCATAACCCACATCCTTCCTCCACCCTGGAATAAAGAAGTGAGTTAATTTATCATGACCAATTGATTTGAGTGTTAAAATGGAAGTGAACCTCAGGATAGCTACATAACGTTAGAACTGCAGATCGTTACAAATATACAAATTGCAGGAAAGTGTGGAAAGCCTCAGATTCAGGAATTCGGTGAAGATCAAAATGCAATTTCATTAATGGCTGTCTATCATAGTGGCAGATACATAGCATGCAGCCTTATCCTGTGCATTTTTACCCAAAATATAGTTCTTCTTAGCACAGGGACTTCTTGTCAAATCCAAATCCAAATCTGGAAGAAAGACAGAAATGTATTGATTCTCTTTGGAATTCCTTAGGTTCAATTCATATAGCCGTTTGTTCACTACACAATAACTGTACAATGTTAGTAGCCTTGCCAGACATCTATTGTTTTGAAGAAATTTCTTAAATAATCAGCTTGGAAGGGTATGATGGAAGTCCTTTACTTTGTTATACTCCTACAAATAGCAACAGTATAACTAAGCAACAGTAGCTGGCCATACATGTTGTTGTGAAGCTCTGTCTTGCATCCCAGATGTTCAGAATGAACCATGGGGCATTGCTCTAAAATTATAACATTTTTGCCTGAACTAGGAAAAGTTGCTGTTTTGGACTACAATTCCCAACATCAATTGGCCAAAATGATATAGCACCTTAAATTCATAGTTAAACCTCCTCATTGTAGACATTGACTCTATAGCAAACTACAGGAAAGGAGATTCACCTGAACATTAGGAAGAACTTCCTAACTGTGACAGCTGTTCAGAAGTGGAACTCTCTGCCCCAGAGTGTGGTGGAGGCTCCTTCTTTGGAAACATTGAAACAGAGGCTGGATCTGATGGGGGTGCTTTCATTGCAATTTTCCTGCTTCTTGGCAGGGGGTTGGACTGAATGGTCTGTGTGGTCTCCTCTAACTCTATGATTCTATATATGTAGGAAGCTGGAAAGAGATCCACAACACTCAAATAGAACAGGGCTGGGCAAAGTTGAACTACAAGTCCTAGCATGCACCACCACTACCTCTCCTAGCTAGGGATCATGGAACTGGAAGTCTAGCATGGAAAATCTATCTACCTGTACTCTAGAATATGAAAAATTCAAATTGTCTTTATCACATGTGAACCCAGAAAAAGTGGGCTTAAACAAGAATATGCAAAGTATGATGTTCGACATGTTGCTGGACTGCAACTGCCATAAAGTCAAGCCAGCATTACTGTTGGAGAGGAACTATGAGAGTTTCAGTCCAAGAATATACGGAGCACAATACTTTGCCAAAAACAAACTGAAGACACCTACCTACTGTCTCTTTAAACTTGCATTTGCATTTCACATGATTCATTGCTACATTGGGTTCTTTAGGCATTCTAAAATGTGGGTGCACAAAAAAAAAGATCATTTCAAGCCATCTAAGGCATTTGTGTTCAATATAGATTATGTGCTTGAATAAAAATGCAATGTTTGTGTTTCAGCTTTCTTTTTAATCATATGTTTATTCTTAAATTGTTCAACTCACACCAGCATTAGAGAAAAATCTTTTTTTTTAAATCAAACTGTTTTAGGAGAGAAAGAATAGTCCAATTTTTACCAGATTTAACATGCTGTAAGAATAATGTGGCATTTATATATCCAACTATGAAAGATAATGCATACTTTTTACAAATCTCATCAAGATAGTTTTCTTCCAAGAAAGAACATCTGATAATAATTTTAATCGTATTTTTACAACAATCTAAGAGCTCAGCTGTGTATAAATATTGAATTTTCAGTTATCAGCTTGTTCAATATTGGCTCCATAAGCTGTTAAATGTGTATGCTAGATCTACCTAATGATAACAGAACAACGAATCTCTTATAAAATACTGACTCTGACATTTAAAGCCCAAAATGGTCTAGGACCTTCATATCTTGGAGATTGCCTCATTCCTTTTTTTCACCAACAATCACCTTGACTTGCTCAGGAAAATCTCCTGTTTGTACCGGGCCTTAGGGAGGAGCTCCTGGAAGCCACAAGGCGTGCAGCTTTTTTGACCCTTGCTCCAATTTTGTGGAATGCATTGCCCCCATATCTTAGAGCTATGCCGGATCTGAGATCTTTTACACAAGCACTCAAGACCTGGCTTTTTGGCTGTGCATTCAATTTGTAATCAGATCTAACTGTCAAATGCCATTGCTATAAGTGTGTTTTATATTGTGTAATGTTTACTTTAAATTGTAAGTCGCTTGGAGCACTCAGGTGGGGAGCGACTAACCAAGAAATAAAGTGAAATGAAAAATAACACCAATGTATAAATTAATGGACCAGTTCCCTGTTCTGATGGTGATGGTGATCTGAGGTAAAGTATTTGGAGAATTGAAGATTAGGAATCCAGTGTGTCTTCCAACACTTTATGAGAAGAATTGATTTGGGGGAGATATTTAAAGAAGAGAGGAATACTTCTGCTGAGTTATTTTATACACAGTAGGTACCTAGACAAAATGACAAGAGGAGTATCCTTCACTGATGGAAGCTAGAGGGTATCACATGGTGAAACATAACAGCATGTTGCACATGACTGGGGTAGAACTGGAAGTTATTTCATGCTTGGCAACCACTTCACAGCACAGCCCTACCTACTGCCCTCAATTGTCTGCCCTAAAATAAGGATTTCAGATAGTATTGCAGTGGTGGAAGGATGATGTGGTATTGGCAGAAAGACTTTGAATTCCTTCCCACCAAGCCTTATGTTTCCTGTGCCACTGAAGGAGAAAGAAAGTGACCTCAGGACCCAAACAAGTTAAGGCAATGTTGAATAAAACACTTTGCTAAGACATAATCAGTATTAAAGTCCTGATGATTTCAAGTCAAGTTAAACATGTACCAGACACTTTGGACTACATTTCAAAACAATCTTGACATGTTCTGCTGATATGAGAACACTGGAATAAGTTTGCAAAGGAAACACTTATATACATAGTTTGTGAATGGTGCTTCTACTATTGGTAAGTTTCTATGTCACAGCCTTTTGTTGCTAAAAGGGTTTCATTTTTGGGTAAAAAAATATCAAGTTAGTTTAATTGGTTATTTGGGGTGGAACTCTAGGCTATAAGTAAAAATCCACCTGGTACTGTTTCATTAAATAAACTGCTGAGTTCAATCTACTATCACAGAGGTGACTGGTGATTCTTTTGCTTCAAGGCAGTCAATCCATGAAGAGTTTTACAACCATTATGCCTGCTTTTAGGGATATGTTTTATGGGAGCTCTCCAAGGTACTGATTGCACTCAATGCTATGCATGACCTTTCCCATAATAAAACCAGGAAAATGCCTTTTGTTACTTTGCGATGGTAGATCTATGCTGGGGTTTGCAGGAACTACTCCAAGATTTAGGGGAGCATTTTATTGGATTTATCGAAAATTCTGAATCTTGTCAATAGAATTCAGCACCATGGATTGCTTATGTACAATCTCACCACTGCAGTGGATTTGGTGTTCTGACGCAAGAGCACTGCCAAAGGCCTCTGCCATAATAACCAAAAGAGTTTGTTGAGTTTACGGTAATCTCTCAGATGCCCAACAAAAAAACCCTTTTCATATAAATTCTTGAAATAAATCCAAATGTGGATCCAGAATGATTTTTGTTTCTCTCTTCTTTTTTTTTTACACTGAATTCATTGGGTCACTTTTCTAGTCTATGTTGATCACACTGGCAAAATGTTGATCCTAGCTAATACAATCAGACCAGGAAAATTATAATGTAAAGCAGGCTCTAATCTGTTCCCAAACTGGAGTCTGGTTGAATTACAACTCTCATAATCTTGAATGATAGCCAAACTTTGGGGAATTTAGGGACTAGTCATTAGAGTCCAATATCACCATTTAACTAGGCAGCAAAGATTGTAAGAAACCTTGTTAGTGAATTTTGAAGATGTCCCATTGTGCATCAATCCCACTGAGCAACAACCACTTTGCTACCTCAGCTATGAACTAACAAAAACATCCCTCCACTGGATATGGGTGTTAACCAAATTGTCTAATTCCAATTCCCACATATTTTCAAAAAGTTAACTTTCATAAAGGATTCCAGCCCTCCTGTTCAACCACATCTAGATATATAAATCTGTGAATTGCATTGAGAACATGTACACAAATTTGAATGTGTTGTGCAGACTTCTTTGTACAATTACTTCTTGGAGTTTAGCATCACCCTGTCATCCCCATGGCTTCCATGTAACACCTCGAGCACCTATGGCCAAAGGAGCACACAACACAGTGTTTTCTGCAAATGGGCAAATTGGATGGGAAGTCTAACAACAACAAAGCTGTATAATGTCTGTCAAATTTCTTATTGTCATTTGTAAAAGTTTAAACTCCAATATATAGCATTTATTTCTTTAGAAATACATCCATCTCTTCCTATATCCGGGATCTCGGGGTGGCATGCAAGTCAAATTCATTCAAACTCTTTAAAGGCATTCAGAAAGTAAAGCAATAAAAAAATCTGTAAGTACCATCTGCTAAATTTGCTAATCCCTATCTCCCAAGGTTTGTCACCTTTGTCAGCCTAGTTTGAGCTGGTAATAACAACTCCTAAAAGGTTCATAGATGGAAATATTCTAATTTGGATACTCTGTGGGTGAGTCAATCCAAAACGCATTTAGATGTGCAAGGCTGCTTTGGCGCTCCCCGCTCGTAGCAGCTGACACAGAAAGCGAGTTGCCGCTTTATCAAACTTTCCCAACAGAACTTTGCTGGAAAATGTTCCATGAGCTGCTTCTGAGCAAGTTAAGCAAAGCAAGCAAAATTATGCTGTTTTGTGTCAAGTACTTAGCACAAATCCCTTAATAATATGTCTGTGGGCTGAAATCATTAATAAATGTATAATTCTTGAGGATAGGCTTGATTAAGTCATATGTGAATCCTCCTAATTAAAAAAATGACATTAGGCAAATGAGTGGAATCCCTAAGAAGAAAATTCAATGATGACGATTTGCCCCTTTTGGGTGATTTTTAAAGCCTTACTTTTAACAAAAGCAGCAAAGCTTCTGGTTAATATAACTGCCAAAGAGCAGCTCTACTGCTTATGCAAAGCCCCCACTTTCTGTGAATTCTTAAAAAACAATCCAGTATTCACTTGCTGATTTGCAATCCCATTGCTAATCAGGTGGCTGCTTGAATAATGCAGACAGTTCAAATCTGAAGGGCAGCTGGTGAGCTTATGTAAGTAAACAGACAAGGGGAAATGGGGCCAATATAAATCAACAAAAAGGGCGGCTGAAAGCAAGATCTTAAATGAATGTTTGAACTTTTTTCTAGTTTACTTTTTCTAGGCTTGTTAAGATAACATGCCTTAATTTGAGGATCAGATGGTCCAAACTGTTTACTTTGTAGTTCTTGGGACTGCAAGGACTGGTGCTCCCTTTTTAGTAAGATAGACCTGTCGGAGTCATTGTTTTTGTTGTTGTTACCTGCCTATCCATTTTCATTAAGAGCAGCTTTGGACACAACATGCTACATTCAAGGGAAACAGTAAGTGCAATGCCTCACATCTCTTGTCTTCAGTTTCATCCCAAACAGAACATTTCCATATCTTCGGCAAAGGGAGAGCCCAAAATACCAACTATATGAGCTACAAGGTCATTTCCCACAATGTTACATGGGAAAGTATACATTTTAGATCATTTAATATGAAGAAGCCTTGAACAAGAAGCATGAAACACTTGAACTTCCTGCTTTGATCCCATTGTGGTTACATCAGAAGAGACAGCCTAAATGTATCTGCAGACACTATGCAAATGCTGCACAATATGCTAGTCCTGGTTTGATTTTTTAATCTAGTCAGACAGGTAAATAAATAGCAATCAAGCTTGCCTCCCATTCCAAGTCATGAGTCATCTGAAACCATGAAAGTCATCTGAAAGTCCCCGGTGGCACAGTGAGTTAAACCCTTGTCCCGGCAGGACTGAAGACCAACAGGTCATAAGTTCGAATCCAAGGAGAGCACAGATGAGCTCCCTCTGTCAGCTTCAGCTCCCCATGCAGGGACATGAGAGAAGCCTCCCACAAGGATGGTAAAACATTAAAACATCCGGGCGTCCCCTGGGCAACGTCCTTGCAGACGGCCAATTTTCTCACACCAGAAGTCAGCCAGGGCAGCAGAAGCAGTGATTTCTCCCGGTTCTGCCGCCCTGGCTGACGCTGTAGGAGGGAGGGCGAAGCTAAGGAGGGCTCCCCTAGGTCCCTCCCTCCCTCCCACAGCGTCAGCCAGGGCGGCAGAAGCGGCAATTTCTCCCGGTTCCCCCGCCCTGGCTGACGTTGCAGTTTCTCAAGTCACTCCTGACATTTTTTAAAAAGCATCTGAAAGCATGAACCTTGTGAAGATGGACCATCTGAAGTTAGAGATGGATTTAGTGACATGTATCAGATGGTGCAAGTCCTGAAAGACAACATTTTTATTAGCATAGAGATTGATAGCCAAGTAGCACAGCTAGAGACTTTACAACTCACAAAAAAGTAGCAGGTGTGGGAAGAGAATGAGAAAACATAGATAATGGTGGCAATGATCATAATTTGGATATTTGTGAGATGGGACACAATGAAAAGTCCCACATGAATTGTTTCCTCTTTTAACACAATGAGCAAAATACTTTGTTTATAGCCTTTGTTTAAAGAAGGATGTAGTGTTCCAGCTAATTATGTGTATTTGTATGCCGTCAAGGTGCATGTCAGCTTACACAATACAGCAGGGCTGTCCAACAGGCGGCCCGCGGGCCGTACACAGCCCGCCAGCCCCTTGGATCCGGCCCCCCTACCCTCCTGCAATAAAAATAAAAATAAAACCTTTTTTAAAAAAAAATTCCCCCAAAAAAGTGTGCATGCGTGCACCGCTTCTGCCGCCCTGACGCTGTGGGAGGAGCCAAGGGGAGCCCCCCTTAGCTCCGCTCCCCTCCCTCAGCCAGGGCAACCGGAGAAATCAGCCAGCCGCCCTGGCTGAACTGTGGGAGGGAGGGCCAAGGGGAGCTGCCCTGAGCCACCCTCCCTCTGAATGTCAGCCAGGAGGGAACCGGGAGGGAGGGCCGCCCACACTGTGGGAGGGAGGGGCCAAG
This sequence comes from Anolis apletophallus, assembly GCA_030556195.1. Taxonomy (NCBI): domain Eukaryota; kingdom Metazoa; phylum Chordata; class Lepidosauria; order Squamata; family Anolidae; genus Anolis; species Anolis apletophallus. The sequence goes on along the minus strand of JARBWK010000006.1, from coordinate 89,063,370 downwards.
GGGAGCTTCCTTAGCTCTCCCTCCTGCAACGCCAGCCAGGGCGGCAGAACCAGGAGAAATCGCTGCTTCTGCCTCCCTGGCTGATGCTGTGGGAGGGAGGGAGGGGACAAGAGGAGCCGTCCTTAGCTTCGCCCTCCCTCCTACAGCGTCAGCCAGGGCGGCAGAACTGGGAGAAATCGCCCCCACGATCAGCCCCACCCTGTGATTGGCTCCGCCCCCACGAGCAACCACGCCCCCCACGAGCGACCACGTCCCCCGCTGCGGCCCAGCCCACCACCTGATCAGTCACCAGAATTCCGGCCCTTGGGCTGGTAGAACTTGGACAGCCCTGCAATACAGTAAGTCTTTATTACAGTCAACAAACCATAAGGCAATGCAATAGTTATATACATCTTAAACATATGTAATATAGGTGTGCACACACTATATTGGGAAATATAAACAAACCATGTTGGGAATGGAAGAAAGGATATAGTTACAGCATGGAAAGACATAGTAGGAATGGGTTAATAAAATATGTTTACAATAGAATACAAAACAGATACAATTAAAACCATCAATTATCTCTATCTCTATATATTAATAAAGCAGAAAGTTTGTTTGTATGCATGTTTGTATGTTTGTGGGTTTGTATGTGGCAGCGTTCTGATTGGCTCCCGGCCTCTACATTCTGACAACATCATTGGTGCCAGTGAGGGAGTATTTGCATAATGCCTCTAATTGGCCAGCCAACACGAACATTCCGACACTAAAACTGCCAGAGGGGGATAAGGCATAGGCCTGAGGCAGTCAGCCATGGTGGAAGGAATTCAGGTAACCCAGGGCCCTTCCATACAGCCTATAACCCTGCATATTAAGGCAGAAAAACCCACCATATCGGCTTTGAACTGGGTTTTCTGAGTCCACATTCATATAATCTGGTTCAAAGCACATAGTGTGGGATTTTATTCAGATGTGTGCAAAGGAACTCACATAACCCAGGGACCTTCCACACAGGCTCACAACCCTGAATGATAAGGCAGAAAAACCCACCATATCGGCTTTGAACTGGGTTTTCTGAGTCCACACTCATATAATCTGGTTCAAAGCAAATGGCATGGGATTTTATTCAGATGTGTGCAAAGGAACTCACATAATCCAGGGACCTTCCACACAGACTCATAAGCCTGAATGTTACGGCAGAAAAACCCACCATATCTGCTTTGAACTGGGATTTCTGAGTCCACACTCATATAATCTGGTTCAAAGCGATGGGCCATGGCTGATGGGACTCGCAGTACCTTCACTAACTTCCTGAGACCACTGCGAGCCACGTAAACATCTGATAAGGGCCAACTTTGGCACACAATGCCTTTCTCAAATAACCCGGGCAGGGCCGGGTCCCCAAGCTAGTATGAATTAAATATCAATTAAAATCGCAAAGCCATCTCAACTTATAGTGACCCTATGAATTTTATAGGGTTTTCTTAGGCAAGGAGAAGTCAGATGTGGGTCTGCCAGTTCCTTTCTCTGAAATACAGACAGCTAATTACAATCCTTAAAATTTGTACACCAAAGACTAAGAGAGTATCAGTGGCAATGATGATGAAAAGGAGAAAGCAACAATTGTGATACCAGTAGCAATTCCAAACAGGCTGACAAAACATCTCAATGAAACCAACAAAGATAGGATCACACTAGCACAGTTACTGCTTGGATTGTGCCACTTTATCTGTTGATTGAGATTCCTAGATTCTTGGATCTGAATTCATTGATGACTGAACATGGTAACATTTCCTAGACTGTGAAGCCAATGCTAATATGCAAACCTTTTAGAAATGCCTTCTCAGTCAATTGCCTGAAAGGAAATGGATACACATTTTAATTGTTTTTATTTCCCATACATTGTGTTCCTACACATATTTTTGTTCCTCTCCATGTTTTATCATTATTGACACCACTAGATCAATCTATGTAAAACATTACAAAGTTATAGGTTGAAAACACAAAGTTTATGATTCTGAGACAAGATAAATAAGTCAATTTCCTGATGAAAAGAAATCACCAAGTTTGGCTGGAGTATATAAAAATCAATGTCTCAGATTCCTCAGGCCCTCTCAAGGATTGTTTGGCATTGCCTGCAATGCCTACCCCATTTGGGCTGAACTGTTGTTGGGTTTTCTGGCATTCTTCTAGGGTTTGCACAACCTTCAGTGAGGGCAGGAAAATGCCTGATAACAGTGTGATATGGGGTAAAGGTTCCATCATAATCTGAAGGTGTTTTATTCCTTGGACACAATATGCAATTTGCTTCTTCCCCCCTGCCCCCAGGAAACTGATTTTGAAATCACATTGTTTCCTGCTGTAATGTCAAGCTTATACAGCAGCCATGACTTGTGCTGTAAAGGCCATCTGGAAGGAGTAATATATAAACATACAGCAGAATGTGAGTGGATAGAGGCCTCTGGCATTCCTGCAATTGTGATGTGGATTCTAGCTTCCCAACAGATAATTTCAAAAGGCACACACTGACTATTTCCTGTAAGGGTGAAAGATAATTGCTTCAGTACCATGACTCAGAGAAACCAACCTTTCCAGTTCAAAGAGTGCCTCAATTGAGATTGTTTACCTCATAGATACACAAGCTGATTTCTTAGGGTGGGAATATGCACTATCTCCTCTATGACATGAGATAAGAAGACCGAGTGGCCTTGCATTTGTTTATTTGAACCAATGTCATATCTAGGCTTAGAAGGCTATCTCTTCTTGTACAGCTGAGTAGTTTTATTGTTCATCAGCCTCCCTTTTTAAATTGTGGGATCCCAATTATGTATGAAGAGCATGAAATGTCCAAGGAGGAGTAAATGCTTAACTTGAAGCCATCTCACCAAAGTGGTTTGAGTATTGTTGCACATTCCCTAACTTGAAATTAAAACTCTAGATGACTAGTCAAGGGAAAACAACACAGTCCTGTGGCCAGATGTTGTTTTTCGGCACCAAGAGAACGAAGAGGTGAAAAGGCAAACACTGAAATGCAGCAGATCTCTATGTATTTATAGTGCTGTACACAGCTAAAATGAATCCAAGGAAGAGCAGTAATTTGCAAGCACATCTTCATATAGACAGCCATAGGAATGTAGCCCAGTGTTATAATTAACACATTGCTTCTGGATGCAAAGTCCACAAACAAAGGAAAAGAGAGACAGAGAAGCTTGCGGGATAACATAATAAAGGCAAGGGAATAGCTCAGATTGTATTGAAATATCTAATCTCAATCTCTAGTTGTAAGGATGGGGGAAGGGAAACACTAGTCATTAATTGCCTTGAAGTTTAAAGACATAATGTAACCGAGCTTCTTATCTCATGGCTAAGATAATAAGACAACCCACAAGGTGGGAGAATGAACTGAAACAGATAATTAGAGTACATTTCATTTACATCCTGGAGACATTCAATTAGTACAAGATGCAGATACAAGAGAATGCTGACAACAGTACAGTCTGGGTCTTCATAAAAATTCCCTTCCTTTGGAGATGGGGTCATAGTAAAATCCGTTCAGCTGCACAAAGTCTAATTTTGCTTTATAATAATAATTTTGACCATTATTTTGACTTGTAGCAGGAATAAGGAAAGAGTGGCCTCTTGAGATTCATCAAGCTACAACTCCCATAATTCCTAATTAATGGCTAACCTGGCTGAAACTGATGGCAGGTGAAACCTAACACTGCCTGGACAACTCCAAAATCTTTATCTACAACCAAAAGAGGTTCCTGAGGTATCTTGGTATGCTAAAGTCCACATTTCCCCTATGTTTGGTGCCCTTCCCATTAATATACATGCAAAAATAGGATATGGACTCACCTACATATGTATATTTCTAATCACTTATCTAGATATGTTTTCTAGATGAGGAACACTGTTTTATTCTGCTCACTTAGAAGGCAAGTGAGATGTGATAAAGGGGCATGGTCATCACATGAAACTCCCTTCCTACTTCAAAAGTTGCATTTGTGAAAAAAAGAGCCATAGACTCAGAAGAGACCACCCAAGCCATCCAGTGCAACCCCTTGCCATGCAAGAAAAGCAGAATCAATTTCCCCCTGACAGATGGCCATCCTTTCTATATTTAAAAACCTCTAAAGAAGGGGGTTTCACTGCAATCCAAGGCAGCAACTTCCACAGCTGAACACTGTGAACAGAAATAATATTGCCGCCCACAAATGGTCATCCATATACTCTATGAATGGGTGTCATGCATAGTCAAGCTAAGTTTGCTGAGCAATCCTCACAGGATTATGAGGGTTTTTCAAAAAGTTACATCACTTTCTACAGTCACCTTCCTTTGCGATTCATTTTCCTAGTATCATACCAACTTTTTAATGGCATAAGCAAAACCGGTTTTGGTTGAGCATGTAGCCACTGACGCACTGATGCAAAAGAGTTCTTTCTTGATTCCCCATGGTCATGGCTGTAGCTGGACATCTGGAGATCTCTGTATCTATCAAACTAGTACAGCCATTTTTGAACATTTCAGTCCACTCATAGATAACTGTATTATTATTATTATTATTATTTTTCATGCATTTCTACCCCCCCTTCCCCCCCAAAGGGGGACTCAGGGCAGCCTCACACAAGCACTGTATGATGCTATCACCATATAAACAGTCAAAATACAGTAAAAACATTAAAAATATTACTCATTAAACAATAGATTAAACATGCCAGTTAAAACCAAATCCAAGTCTGGGTTAATTCAATATCACAGGTATCCTAAGTCTTCTTTCCAGTTGCCGCTGACCACTAATCGAATGCCTAGTCCCAAAGCCAAGTCTTCAATTTTCTTCCAAAGGACAGGAGGGAGGTGGCTAACTTGATTTCCCTGGGGAGAGAGTTCCACAGACAGGGGGGGGGGGCACTGCTAAGAAGGCTCTGTTTCTCATCCCCAACAACCGCATTTGCGATGGTGGTAGGATTGAGAGCAGGGCCTCTCCTGAAGATCTTAAACTTCTTGATGGTTTGAAACAGGAGATACATTCAGACAGGTAATCTGGGCCAGAACTGTTTGTTTAGGGCTTTAAAGGTTAAAACCAGCACTTTGAATTGTGCTTGGAAGCTGATTGGCAGCCAGTGGAGCTGGCACAATAGAGGAGTTGTACGCTCCCTGTATGCCACTCCAGTGAGCAACCTGGCTGCCAACCATTGGACTAGTTGAAGCTTCCAAGCAGTCATCAAAGGCAGCCCCATGTAGAGTGTGTTGCAGTAGTCTATTCAATGTAACAAGAGCGTGGACCATCGTGGCCAAGTCAGATTTCCCAAGGAATGGGTGCAGCTTGCACACAAGTTTTAATTGTGCAAAAGCTCTCCCAGCCACCACCGAGACCTGGGGTTCCAGGCTCGGCGATGAGTCCAAGATCACTCCCAAACTGTGAACTTGTGTCTTCAGGGGGAGTGTAACCTCATCCAACACAGGCTTTAACCCTATCCCCTGTTCAGCCTTTTGACTAACTAGGAGTACCTCTGTCTTGTCTGGATTCAGTTTCAATTTGTTTGCCCTCATCCAGATGGACACAGCAACCAAGCACCAGTTGAGGACCTGCACAGCCTCCTTAGTGACAGGTGGGAAGGAGTGATAGAGCTGAATATCATCCATGTACAGATGACATCCAGCCCCCAAACTCCAGATTATCTCTCCCAGAGGCTTCATGTAAATGTTAAACAACATGGGGGACATTATAGATTCCTGCGGGACCACACAGTTAAGTTCTCTCTGATAGATAACTCTATCAGAGAGAACTTTATTTTTGAGCACACATGCAGAGAGGTGGGAAAAAAGCGTATTGTGTCTCTTTGGTACAAATTATATGTTTCACAACCATCTTCACCAAAGTGGGACAATTCCTTTAGTAAATTTCAAGGCCAGGTGGCTTTCTAGACAGACTAGTCACATGACACTACTTCTCCCGTCCTCACTGTTTCCAATAAAAATATAAAATTGTGGAAACTTTTTGAAGGTCCCCTCATATATATTATCAACAGAAAGAAACATATTTGTGGTGATTTAGAGTATATTGCCAAGATTTGAGTCTGGTTTGCACAAACAATATCATATAAGGACTCTTAAGACTCTCATAAGAACCCATATAAGAGGACTTCAGCTGTACTACACATGTCTTTTGCTGGAAAACATTTAACACTACTTGCATGCTCTCAAGTTGTTTCTAACTTATGGTGACCTTAAACGTTTTCTCATCAAGGTGTATTCAGAAGATGTTGCCCATTGCCTTCCTCAAAGGCTGAGAAAGTGTGACTTGCCCAAGGTCACCTAGCTAACATATATTTGAAGTGCCTTGTTCATTCTGTTTGCCTACAGTGCTCAGAGAAAGTAGTTTAGAGTTGCAAAGGTGCAAGATGAACAATGTCTTGCTTGCATCCTGATAAGTGGTATACCATATTGTGAGAAATACACACCCTGTATATGTATGAATTAGTTGTAAAATATACAGTTGCTACTGATAGTAAAACTACAGTATGTGTTGTCCTGAGCTAGCAAAACTTTGAACTCTCTTTAAAAAGCACAGAGCAATTCACAAAGCAAATAGCACAACTATGATAAGATAAGGACTTACTTAGGCACACCTGCTGTTTTTGTTATATGGTGGGAGATTTTGAAACATGCTTACATGCCAATGATTTGAGTAAACCACCATGGAAGCCTAGAAGGTTATTGGTAGCATCAGCTTTTTTTTCTCACTATGGAAGAAAAACTACTAAATTTCTAGCAAATGCCTTGCAAAAGAAGGCCAAGAAGGAAGAGGAGGACTAGAGCATCCTAAATCAATCTCAGGGAATGCTGGCTTATTTGCATCTTATGGTAGCTAACTATGGTACATTTTAAATCATAACTAATGTTTATTTATTTATTTAAAACTTTTGTACCCCGACCTTCTCACCTCTATCAAGGGACTCAGACTGGCATAACAGCAAAAATTCAATGCTATATATTTAAAAACAACTACAACAACATATTAAAATACATAAAAACTCAACATATAACCACATCGCCATTAAAACAATTCCACTCAATCTGTAAATGTGGCCATACATTCAGACAATAGCCAATCTCAGCCTATTCTGGGAAGGCTTAGTTCCACATCCAGGTCTTCACCAGCCTCCTAAAGGACAACAGAGAGGGGGCAGATCTAGCATCACTTGATAGAGAGCTCCACAGCTGAGAGGCAACCACAGAGAAGGCCCTGTCTCTCGTCCCCACCAGCCGCGCTTGCGAAGCCAGCGGGACCGAGAGCAGGGCCTCTCCGGAAGATCTTAAAGCCCTTGATGGTTCATAGGGGAGAATACGTTTGGACAGGTAAACTGGGCTGGAACCATATAGGGTCTTATATGTTAAAACCAGTGGAGTGGAGCTGGCGCAGCAAGGGAGTTGTGCGCTCCCTGTACCCATCTCCCGTCAGTAACCTGGTTACCGAGCGTTGGACAAATTGCAGCTTCCGGGCAGTCTTCAGAGGTAACCCCACGTAGAGAGTGTTGCAGTAGTCTATTCGGGATGTAACCAGAGTGTGGACCACCGTGGCCAAGTCAGACTTCCCAAGGTACGGGCGCAGCTGGCACACAAGCTTTAACTGTACAAAAGCTCTCCCGGCCAAGACCTGGGGCTCCAGGCTCAGTAATGAATCCAGGATCACTCCCAGACTGCAAACCTGCGACTTCAGGGGGAGTGTAACCCGATCAAGCACAGGCTGTAACCCTATGGCCTGTTCGGCCTTACGACTGACCAGGAGTACTTCTGTCTTGTCTGGATTTAGTTTCAATTTGTTAGCCCTCATCCAGTCCATTACAGCGGCCAAGCACTGGTTCAGGACTTGAACAGCCTCCTTAGTAGCAGGTGGGAAGGAGTGACAGAGTTGGACATCATCTGCATACAGATGACACCGCACCCCGAAACTCCAGATGATCTCCCCCAATGGCTTCATGTATATGTTGAATAACATAGGGGACATTATTGAACCTTGCGGGACCCCACAGTACAATGGCCGGGGGTCGAGCAGGAGTCCCCTAGCAACACCTTCTGGGAGCGACCCTTGAGGAAGGACTGTAGCCACTGCAATGCAGTACCTCCAAGGCCCATTCCTGTGAGGCGTCCCAGAAGGATACCGTGGTCAACGGTATCAAAGGCCACTGAGAGGACAAGCAGAACCAACAGGGGCACACTCCCCCTGTCAAGCTCCCGGAGTAGATCATCCACTAAGGCAACCAAGGCTGTCTCTGCCATGTCCCGGCCTAAAGCCAGACTGCGCCGGATCCAGATCATCAGTGTCTACCAAGAATTCCTGGAGTTGCGAGGCGACCACACGTTCCAGGACTTTCCTCAAATTGCATTTTTCTGCATTTTAGTCATTTAACTGTCTGGGGCACGTGTTTTTAGTGTTATGATGTTTTAATAATGAAAAATATTTGTATTTTTCATTATTGTTCCATGTTTTGTAAAAAATATTGAATTATAAGTTTATTGATGTGATTTTGTATTACTTTGATTTGTGTATATTATTTGACTATGGCATTGAATGTTTTGCCTTTTTGTATATAAACTGCTCTGAGTCCTCTTGGAAATAGAGGGTGGTTTATAAATAAATAATTTATTCTTATTATTTATCAAGGATCCAATACTACATGTTCTTCATAGAAGTGTATTTCAGCCAACTAAACAGAACTTATTTTTCAGACATATGTGAGATTGAACAGTATGTTCTCTGTAAGACCATCACAGCAAACATTTTCATAATGATCTATATCATTCACCCAGCCATTCTCTTTGTTGTAGAAAGAGAATGTAGGTTGGGTACAGTTATGTGGATGAAATTCCAGGATCCTCCCCTTCCAATTCCTCACTGAAAACGCCTGTTAATTTATGACTATGTGCTAATGTCTTCAGATCTTTGTAGAACTATTAAATAAATCTTTTAAATGAGTGTTATCATCTCTTGCACACAAACCATAATTTATCCTAAGGGCTTCAAAGGGTCACCAGCTATCTCTGTTTCACTATAGCCAGATGTAGTCATTATTAAAAACAGAGGCATTTTATCAAGAACAGTAAAACAAATTTAAATGCTTCACTTTGTAATTTATAAGTGTTTTGTTTAGGGCAAAACATTTGACATTTTAACATTTCTCAGGCTCACTGATGTGGGGACTGGCTTTTTTTAATTTACCAAGTGTCAGTACCATATTTGTGTCCATTGTTTGTGACTGTTTCTTTCTTGAAGATTTACTGCCAACCTAGCAGTTCAAAAACATGCAAATGTGAGTAGATCCAACAGGAAGGTAATGGTCCTCAGTCATGCTGGCCACATGACCTGAGTATCACTGCTGTCTCTTCAGCTTAGAAATGGTGATGTGCACCCACCTCCCCACCCCCCCAGAGTTGGACATGTATCATTTCAGGGGGCAATCTTTACCTTTACCTTACAGCCTTTATTTCACAAGCCCTTATCCATGACATTTTAACATTTCTCAACTGGGAAGAAAGTGCAGTCCATATTTGGCCATTGTTTGTGACTGTTTCTTTCTTGAAGATTTACTGTAAAGGCTCATGGACCAACACCTGTCCTCAGATGACCACTTTGAGTATCACTGTTTTAATTCGCATTTACTTTGCCAAACTGCTTCCATTAGTATCATTTGAATTTCCTGTTTATATCTCAAAAGAAAGGCAGTCCTCTTTGGCAAATATCTCAGGGATCTGCTTGGAGCTGAGACACTTGATGGCTTCACATCTGTTTATGCTCATAGTTTGAATTTCCTTTTTATATCAAAAGGATAAACCTTCTGTAAAAATATTTGGAGAGTTCCTCCTGCAAAGTCTGTAACCCACCTCCAGAGAAACTGAAACAATATACAGCCTGAGGGAAAAAACAAATACAGAGCGGCAGGAAAGAATCTTCGCACAAAGAAAGATTTGCCAAGAGGTGGAGAAAAAAAGAAAGAAAGAAAACAGTGCTGGCTGAACTCCTTTTATCAGTACCCTAACAAATAATACCTCCTGTGCTTTAAATATTTAATGTGAAACCATGCATTTATATAGCTTACAAAATGCCAGTGGCTCATTGTCTCTACAATTGCATGACAGGAATATTCATATTCAGTTCCACCAACGAAGACAACAGGAATTCCTCCAGGTGCTAATAGTAGATAGCTTGGCTTGCTGTTTCAGTAATCTACTAATTATAGAATCCCTCAGGTAGAACAATGTCATTAATCTGATTAAATTATTTATATTGAGGGAAAGTGAAATCTTATTAGGCCCTCAATATTTTGAATGTTCTACAACTATATGAATGGCATCTTGGAGTAGGCGAGAAGCACAAATGACTATCAAAAGACCCATCAAAGCAGTGGCAAGTGATACCTGAAACATTCCGTCATACAGTCCTAGGGTAGGCTCCAGATGTGTTGGGCAAGGGCCATAATAACTGTGGGTAACAGGAGCTGTAATCCAAGACATCCAGAAGCTCAGAGATTGTGAGAGGCTGTGATAGGTTTGCACTGACATTCATTTTTAATTGTTACGTCATACTGAGGATATTCTGTTTTTTCTTGCATACTCTGCTTTTTATCACTTAGCTTAATTAAACATACTGGAATACCCAGAAACCTGCACACCATTATTGCATTTTGGTTGGTCTTAATAAAACCATTTTTCAAGAGTAATGTTTTCCAATTTCAAGGACGAGCATGGTTCTTTCACCTACTCCTCTCCAAGAAAATACCAATGATTCCCCTTTTCTATATGGTTGATGATTTAGTTGTCTATAGAGAACCTCGTATATAGAGTGTCAGTGCCTAATTATATGTGTAACAGTCCCCTTCTGCTACCTTTGAACATCACTTCAGGGTGGAGAAGTGGTGGGAAGAATAAGGAAGCACCTAACACTTAACCTTATCAGATTTTTTTTCCATTCAAAATCCACACACAGTTACATATGGTTATTTACTCTCAGCTGTTGATGCCATGAATGTCCTGATGCCTTCCTTCAGCAGAGGATAGACAGTATACTAATCAGTGCAAGATATTTGTCATGGGGGGCTTTTGGGTATATGTCTTTTATCTGTTTATTGATGTTTTATTGATTTTATGCTGTAAACCGCTCTGGGCTCCAGAGAGAGCGGTCTACCAAATCGAATTTATAAATAAATAATAAATAAATAAATGTTCCAGTAGGCACTGCTGCTGACCTCTTTCCCCCCTCCCCTTCCCTTATCCTTGTGTTCTTCCCCACGTCTTTTGTATTGTCCTGTTTGTGCTGCCATTGGGCACACAAACCTGTGTAAACCGCTCTGAGCGACAGAGAGAGCGGTATATCAAATCGAATTAATAAATAAATAAATAAAAATGTTTGATGACCAACAATGAATTAACAACACCTGTCACAAAGATCTGGGCAAAACAAGGGACACTTTATTTTGCCTAGAAAATATTTAATTGAGTTGAGATGAGTTGGGGGGTGCAACCTGATGTGGGACTAGCTGAGGACAGATATCTCTACCTGTGACCAGCTCTTTGACCCCACACTGGTTAAAACACCTCAATGGTAATACAATGCTATAGGTTGTTCACCCTGGTCGGTTGTTTACCCCAGAGTACTCGCTCCCAAGTTCCAGGACTCTCTCTGCTAAAAGGTATTTTGTTAGTTTTGGTTCATATTTCTAATCTGTTAAGGCCATTTTCGGTTCTGATCCTGTCCCCAGGGGTATTAGCTATCTCTCCCAATTTGGTGTCATTTACAAATTTGATAAGCATGCATTCTATTCTTTGTCCAAGTCATTGTGTAGATATTGAATAGCACTGGTCACAGGGCAGAAGCCTGTGGCACCCCGCTGGTTACTTCTCTCCAGGATGAAGAGGAACCCTTTGGGTTTGTCCAATCAACCAATTCCCAAACCACCTAATAGTAGCATTGTCTATTCCACACTTTATTAGCTTATTTGTGAGAATGACACAATCACCTGGGTCCCAGGACCTACAGAGGCCATTCCAGACCTCACCAAAAGGGTGCCAATATGTACACCACACTCTTATTGTCTTCCTCCAATATGTGCCAGTGACAACTTATTTAAACACACCACCCATGGCCAATCAACAAAGTACCACAGTACAAGGTAGGCAAAAAAACCAGGTAAAGGAGAGAAGCTTCCTTCCTACATAGGTTCAAGGCAACCAGCAAAGTTCACATGGCACTGAAGGTGACAGGGTGGGTCACTTGTTAAACAAATAAAAAGATTTTGAAGAGCTGGTCTAGCATTAAATAACCTACAGCTCTGCCCCTACCCATATCAAGACATGATGCCAAACTACGTTGCCTATGGTCTCTATCCATGACATCCATCACATTGCCCCCTCATCTGCAGTGTCATTCGCCACACAGTTTCAGGAATATATTATGGGAAAGATTGCCAAGAAAGCCCAGTATTGAGTTCAGCAGAGAAAACTATTCTAAACTGCTGAAGTATAATAGGTAAAGGGAAATGAAGGAATGAGGAGGATTAAATTTCTCCTCCGTGCTTCTGCATGAGGGTTATTTAAACCATAATAATAAACTCCCAGCTACAAAACATGTCACATATTGGGAAGTTACAAAGATGTCTGAACTGAGGCTCATATTACAGAATTATAACAGTATTATCCCAGTTTAATTGCCATAATTCCATACTATAAAATCTTGGGATATATGGTTTAGGGAGAATCATTTGAGATCCTTAGCCAGAATGCTCTACTTCCCACTAAAACACAAATCTCAGGTTTCAATAGTATACAACCTAGCAGTTAAACTGAAATATTCTAATTCTGTAGTATAGTTGGGTGAGAAAATATTGTGTCTCTGAGGTAGTCAACAATCCCCATTCAACAGTGAGATAGCTTTCCAAATCTGAAAGAGAAAGTAATGAAAGAAATAATACTGAGTCTCTTCTAAAGAAAGTTACTCTAGCCCATTGGTCCCAAACTTTTTTGGCCTAACGCCCCCTTTCCAGAAAAAAAAAAACTCACCGCCCCCCATGAAATTATTTTTAATTTTTAATAGCAATTAAACGGAAAGATATATGTATTAATATTTCTACCTTTTTCATAAAATATAATAAAGAAAGTTTTAAATTAGAAACATTGAAGTTTGAAATTATGAAACTATTTATTGAACTTAGAATAGAAAGGTAATACAAAAAAAGTTAAAACATTCAAAATCATCTTACTGAGAAGGATGAACCTGGTATGCTGCTACCAATCTAGCAATCCTCAGCTCTATTTTCGTCAGCAGTAATCTCAAATCATCACGATCGACTATTTTGCAATCGGTTTCTGTTTTTGTTAATGAATTGGTTACTGCACTGAATCCACGTTCCACTAAATATGTTGAAGGACATTATTATTATTGTTATAAGATTCAACCAGTTGTAAGGGAACCCCAAAGGTATTATTATTATGCCTTGCTTGGCGAGAGGAGGAGGAGGGAGCAGGAAAAGGAAGAAGAGAGAGAGAGAGAGACACACACACAGAGATATGGATGGTAGCCTATCACCTGGCTCATGCCACCGCCCCCACCGCCCCCTTACAGGGGTTCAGTGCCCCCCAAATTCTCTTGGGCCTTCCAGCGCCCCCCCCCAACCCCGATCGCCCCACTGCCCACCAGGGGGTGGTACCGCCCACTTTGGGAACCACTGCTCTAGCCTCTGGTAGCATTAATCTTTATTTTCTTTGGTCAGTTTTAAATAAGGTTTCAGGTAAATGGTTACATCTCAAGTCCAGGGTTTTGGAGTAAGGATGATTGTGGATAAATTCCAGTTTAATTTCCGGTCTGGTTTAAAAATTGGTTGTGCTATGTTAAATATTGACTTGGATAGCACTTAAAATGCTGCACTGCTGTTTCTCCTACATGCCAAAGTGACTGGTAGCTTCCATGATGTAGGTTATTAACATTAAAAGAATACTCAAAAATCATGACTGGAAAACATGTATAATAATATGGAATGCATACCCAAGTAATAATTGTAACAAATCTGGTGTATACAATGTATGCACAAATCATACAACAGTTGTAAGAGAAACTACAGTGGAATGAGAACATCAACATAAAAAAAACAAAGTTACCAGCAACTAGATAGTAAATGAACAATTAAGCAAAAAAGTAAGAAGCTATAAATCTTACAGTTGATTATGAATAAAGAAAGGAAAAAATACAAAGCATGTATAACATTTTTGCAGTGAATAACAGAATGCATGCTAAGTATGAATAAGAAGTAGATAGGGAAGTTTGCTCCAGGATTTAAGCCAAACATTAAAGGAGTTATCCAAGGTCCAGGTAATTCCCAAAAGATGTAGATTAACCACATCACTGACATGGGACCCACTGCCAAGGCATTCAGTTGTTTTTTGTTGTTGCATGTGACCAGATTCAGGCAGGATTTCTGTTTAGCTGCTAACCTTTCCATTTTCAGCTGCTCAGCGCTCTCTGTTTCTCTCTCTCAATTTCTGTCTTACACATACACTAGGTGCACACACTTGAGATACACTGACTACAACATTTTGCTGTTCATTGATTCTTTGCATTTGTCAGCAGGGTTACATTGATGTCAAGAGGAAGAGTTAAACACCTCCAAAGAATGCTGACTCTTGGCTGTATCATGCTTGCGGTTTTAAAAGGTTTCTCACAATCCGGACTCATATCTGGAAAGAAAATCACAAGTCATTCACCAACGCATGCATGGACCAGCAGATGACTTTATCTAGATTATTGTCTAATTAATAATATGATTGAATACTAACATTGAGTGAATGATTCACATCCTGCAAGTAAAACTGGACATAAGGGGCATATAGGTTCTTCAGTTCAGAAAAGTAACTTTAACACAGGAATATAGAAATTGAGAATGCTGACATTCACCACATCAGAAGATTTGTCCTAGGACCTCATCAGGCTTACCGATTTAACAGTCTTAAGATACTTGCCAGCCAGTGGAGGGATGGCTCGGCACACAGCCCATCATATGACATCCTTCAACGTCCAGCAGGGGCCCTGCCCCCAATGGGTGTGGAAGCATCCTAGGATACTTCCTCCTCAACCCAGGAAGACTCTCGTGTTGTGCTGTCTCCAATGGACCCACCACACTTCTTCCCCAGTTGAGCAATGCTTCCCTCGTGTGATGGGGAAGCATCACCATGCCGGAGAGGCACATGGATCAACAAAGTCATCCATCGATTACCTGGATCAGTCACAGTCTGGCTTTAGGGCTGGTCATGGTACTGAGATGGCTTTGGTCACCTTGGTGGATGATCTCCATAGAGAATTGGCAGGGGGAGTGTGACCCTGCTAGTTCTTTTGGATATCTCAGTGACTTTCGATACCATCGACCATGGTATCCTTCTGGGACAGCTTTCCGAGATGGGTCTTAGGGGCATGGTTTGTCATGGCTCCGGTCCTTCTTGGTGGGTCATTCCCAGATGGTGAAGCTGGGCGGCACCTGCTTGGACCCCTGGCCTTTGACCTGTGGGGTTCCGCAAGGTTCCATTCTGTCCCCTATGCTCTTTAACATCTACATGAAACCGCTGGGAGAGGTCATCCAGGGTTTTGGAGTGAGGTGCCATTTCTATGCAGATGACACCCAATTCTACTACTCCTTTCCACCTAATTCCAAGGAAGCCCCTCGGGTACTGGATGAGTGCCTGACTGCTGTGACTGACTAGATGAGGATGAATAAGCTGAAGATCAAGCCTGACAAGACAGAGGTCCTCTTGGTCGATCGTAAGCCGGATCGTGGTATAGGGTGGCAACCTGTGCTTGATGGGGTTGCACTCCCCCTGAAGTCACAGGTCCACAGCTTGGGTGTCCTCCTAGACTCATCGCTAATGTTTGAAGTACAGGCGTCTGCAGTGGCTGGGAGGGCCTTTGCACAATTAAAACTTGTGTGCCAGCTGCGACCGTACTTCGTGAAGTCGAATCTGGCCATGGTGGTCCACGCCTTAGTCACCTCCAGATTGGATTACTTTAATGCACTCTATGTGGGGCTGTCCTTGAAGATGGCCCGGAAGTTTCAATTGGTCCAATGGGTGGCAGCCAGATTGCTAACTGGAGCGACTTACAGGGAGCGGTTTAAGGAGCTCCATTGGCTGCCATTCATCTTCCGGTTCCAATTCAAGGTGCTATATGAAAACTACCACTATCTGCACCCAGTGTTTTTTTTTTTTAAAAAAAATTAACATTTACATTTGGCTTGCTTGAAATGGTTTTAAATTGTCTGTTATTGCTTGTGTTGAGTTTTATTGATTGTATTGTTTTTAAATTGTTATTGTTTTGTTATTATGTGTTATTGGGCTTGGCCTCATGTAAGCCGCCCCGATTCCCCTTGGGGAGATGGGTGTGAGGTAGAAATAAAGTTAATAAAATAATAATAATACATGTGTGTGCCATTTCACCACACTTACAGGTGAAATAGCACCAGGGGGGCATGAAATAAAGTCCCTAGTGGCTATAATCTAGATCAACATTCTCAATGTGACTCACAGCAGTTTTCCAAGTTTTCAGGTAGTGTCCTTTCCTAGCCCTACTTGGAAATTTCTGGTTTTCCCTGGTGGTTTTCCATCAAAGTACTAACCAGTTTTCCAGAATCAGATGAGATTGTATTTACTCACATTATTACTATGTTGGGGATTTCCAAGTTGGTTTGGAAATAGCACAGATTGATAGATTCAATTGTGTGACAGCTTCAGTTGTATACATTCCATGTGGCTATTCCAGGAAACTGAGAAAATTAGGACAAATGTCCCCCACTCCCTTACTGAAAGCCAAATGTTAGAAGTAAATTAAAAGTAAAGCTGGAGCTACCACAGCTTATGATAGCATGCCAATCCATATTGCACATCTATTAATAGTATGACCCTTATGAGTTGCAATTTCCCAGAATTTTGGAGTTTGAGTAAACATAGAAAAGAAACTAACTCAATATTTTAAAGCAAAGGTCAATTTTTGTTTTTGATGATTTAATATTCACAGAAAATATTTGTGAGGGACATAGCATCAAAGAATTAGAAATGCAAGCATTTTCCTCCTGGAGAAATACACATTTTACTTTATAAATGCTTTCACTTTCAAAACTTTATTTAATATCAATATGTGTTTTACCTGTGATTCACATAAAAATCATGCAGATAAAATTACTTCAGTATAAGATAGAGAATTATAGTTGTACACAGAGTGGATGCTTTGTGAATGCTAAACTAACTATTACTTACCATCTATGCAAGCAATTCATTTGGTCTTTAGCATCTGCATTATTTTCTAATGCATCAACCAACCTAAGAAAGCACGTAAATCTCAGAGGAGGGCTAATTTTCTCTCATGTTAAAATTCTCTGAGGATGTGTTATTAGCACTTAATGGTTTTTGTAGATTGACTGTAATACTGTTCAGGATTTGCAATTTGGGTAAGAACACACGTCTTTCTGGTAATAGAAAAATTAACATGCTAGACAGAATTGTCCTAAGTTACCATATTCCTTAAAAGCAACACACAAAATGCCTCTAGTTGTTACCCAGGGATTGCTATTGCTGCTGAACCTGAAAATCCATCACACCCCAGAAGAGTGTACATATAAACAAATTGGTGCCATGCTTTGCCCTGTCAACTGATTTTTGTGGCTACCCATTCCCTATTCCATTCTCTTCCGGAGCAGCCACGTCCAAGAGAAGTGCTGTTAAACATAGACATGTTCTCACATTAATTACCGTTTTGCAAATCTCCAAAACAGACAAAATGAGGAACTCTTGATCAAGTTGCTGCTTCAGTCTAGCAACCCACTGAGGACTAATTGCATCCTGAAATCTCTCAAGAGATTGCACAGACGAGAAATTACAGAAACAGAACAAAAATGTTCGCTTGTTACATAAAAAGAAGAAAAATTACTCTAGCAGCTTCTGCCAAAACTCATTGCTATAGCAGGTCACATAGAAATACATTTTTATAATGAGCCATATGCATACTTTCTTATGGAAGCTCAAATTATCCTCAAGTTAACTTTCCAGACAGATTGAACAATTTCTGTCATATTTACTCTGATCATTCTAGGCAGTGTTCAGAAGAGGCAATATACCGATACAGTGAATCTTTCAGATTGTACTTCCCAACCACACTGTGCCAAAGATCTTTGAACATTTGTTTTTGTTTTTAACAAACTATACACATCTCACAACATTGGGGACTCGCCGTTCTTAAGTTATGGGTTGTACACACAGCTGCTCTGTGTCGCTCTCTCTCTCTCTTTTTAAAAAAAGCTTTCTGTTGTCAAGACCAGCCTGTCTGGTTAGTTTTGGACCTCTTTCCTTTCCTAGTCTCTTCCCTCAGTTTCTTTTCCAGCATCTATATTTAATGTTTAACACTTGGTTTGGGGGCAAACAAGAAGATACATTTTCAAGAAAGAGGTCTGTCTGCCATAGCACTGGGAATGTGGTGCAGCTGGCTAAGTGTCAGCTGCATAAGATCTCTCTGACCAGTAGGTCATGAGTTTGAGGCCTGCCCGGGTCAAGTTGGGTGCTCGACCTTAAGTGTAGCCTGCTGTAAACCTTTGCAGCCCAAAAATCAGTTACATTTGTCAAGTAGGAGATAAAGGTACCACATTAAAGTGGGGAGGCAAATTTTGACTGATTTATGAGGCTATTAAAAAAACTCCAGGAATCGCTGAGGATTGCAGAAGAAAACAACAAAAAGGGACGCTGGAAAACACTGAGAGATGAGGAATCCGTCAGCTCCCCTGGTGGCCAGAAGTTTGCCTCTGTTCGTCTATATGTTGTATGTTCGTCTATATATGTCATTTGTTGAACTGCAGGGATTGTCTGCAAGTATGTGTACTGTAATCTGCTCTGAGTCCCCTTCGGGGTAAGAAGAGCGGAATATAAATAAAATAAATAAATAACTAGCTTCTGATTTTTCTTTTTAAAAAATTGGGGTTTTTTTTCCAATTTATCTTGCATTGAACATGCTTCGTTTTGTGAGTTGTTCTTAGAAGTCAAACAGAAGCATAATATTCTAGTATGATTGCTTTCAAAGAAACTAGCGGGATTGGATGTGGGGATCCATATTTAGTATACAATTTGACCAATAGTCAAAATCCCTAGTTACCTTTCAAGCTTCCTCTAAAATCTTTAGAATGTGCAAGGGTGTAAAAGGGACTTGTAAGGGAACAGAAACACTCTTGAATTGATATCCATAACTTCATATTTTTGTGAATAAAAAATATCCTCCTTCTTTGAAACAACTACGAAATATAGAATAGCATCCTGTTGTGCAGTTATAAATGCACACACTAGACTTACGCATATGTAATTGTCATGTTTATGGTCATGCCATTTTTGCAAGGTGGCAAAACTTGCAAAAAAAAACCACCCACATGAAAACTACTGGCTTTTAAGGTAGCAGAGCAAGCAAAAATAGCTTTTAAGGTAGCAAAGCTATCTAAAAGCCACTGGTTACATGAAACAACAGAGGTCTGTTCTGTTGGCACCTGGAACACAGCAGGATGACAATCCAGCTCATTCCCACCAATCAAAAGCAGGACCTCACCTTATTACACTGCATCTCATGAGTGGGAGACGGCTGGAAACATCATCCTACTGTGCCACAGTCACCAGCAGTACAGACCTCTCTTGTTCAGTGGAGCTGCTGGCTGCTAAGACTGGTTTAGGGATCTAGGTCAAGAGATTATATATAGTCATACATTCATAACTATGTATATGTGAAAGGCATACTTTTTCTATGCACCATAGAACCTTTACCAGTGTCTTTTGGGGCAACTGCAACTTTCCTGCTTCCATTTTTCTCCAATGCAGTTTACTTGGCTGTTGATTCAAATCAGTTTGGATGGTTTTTAAAAAGAAACCGATACATTTATTTATTTATTTATTTATTTCGACTTGAATCGTCGCCCCTCCCATCTGGCTCAGGGTGACTTACACATGATAAAAACACAATAAAATGCAAACACAAACACAGTAAAATGCAAACTCTTGATACAGTGTGTGAGCTCGAGACCCCGCCGCCACTCGGCGGGCCCACCTTCACCCGTTTCCAACTGCTGGACGCAGCAGCTGTTGATAAGTTACTGACTGCAGCTAGACCAACTACCTGCTCCCTCGATCCGTGCCCCTCCTGGCTCGTTAGATCTTGTCGGGAGGGGCCAAGAGACCCCCTGGGAAAGATTATCAACAGCTCCCTTGAGCAAGGAGTGTTCCCAGGGGGTTTGAAAGAGGCAATGGTAAGACCGCTGCTGAAGAAGCCGAATTTAGATCTTTCGGCTCCCTCCAATTACCGGCCTGTGTCCAATTTGCCTTTTTAGGCAAGGTAATTGAGAGGGCAGCAGCGGATCAGCTGCAGCAGTTCTTAGAAGACACAGCTGGACTTGATCCCTTCCAGTCCGGCTTCCGTATTGGGCATGGGACGGAGACCGTGCTTGTCGCCATTACAGACCAACTTCGCCGCCAGCTGGACCAGGGCGGATCAGCCCTGCTCGTCTTGTTAGATCTGACAGCAGCGTTTGATACCGTAGGTCATGCACTGTTAGCCCACCGCCTAGCCATGACTGGAGTCAGGGGGACTGCCCTTAAATGGGTGGCCTCCTTTCTCCAGGATCGGGGACAGTACGTGGAGAGGGGAGAGGAGGTCTCCGGGAGGCTCCCATTAAGTTGTGGGGTCCCCAAGGGGGCCATCCTCTCGCCCTTATTATTCAACATCTACATGCGCCCCCTGGCCCAGCTGGCCCGCGACTTTGGTCTGGAGTGTTATCAGTACGCGGATGACACCCAGCTTCTGCTGAGAATGGACGGCAGGCCGGATACCGTACCCGATTGTTTCCATCAATGCCTTGAAGCCGTGACTGGATGGCTGCGCGCCAGCCGGCTGAAGGTGAACCCGTCGAAGACAGAGATCTTGTGGCCTGGTCGCCCTGGGCTGGATGAGTGCCGGTTGCCTACCCTGGATGGCGAGCAACTAAGCCCATCACCCTTGGTTAAGAGCTTGGGTGTTAAACTGGACTCCCTGCTGACCATGGAGGCCCAGGTCTCCATGGTCAGCAGGGTGTCGTTTTTCCACCTACGGCAGGCTAGGCGACTGGCCCCCTACCTGTCCAGGGATGACCTGGCCACGGTGATCCAAGTGACGGTCATCTCGAGACTGGACTACTGTAATGCCCTCTACGTTGGCCTTCCCTTGTCGACAATCCGGAAACTCAAGCTGGTGCAGAATGCTGCTGCTCGCTTGCTGGTGGGAGCACCAGTGAGGGAGCACATCACTCCCATCCTCCGGCAGCTGCACTGGCTTCCTATCGAGTACCGGATCGCCTTCAAGGTGCTGGTTTTAACCTTTAAGGCCTTACACGGTCTGGGGCCTGTGTACCTGAGGGACCGCCTTACCCGTACGTTCCCCCGAGATCACTGCGCTCGGAAGAGCAAAATTTGCTGGTGGTTCCATCGTCCGCTCCTGCCATCTGTCCAGTACTAGACAGAGAGCTTTCTCTGCTGCAGCTCCAGTACTCTGGAATTCGCTTCCTGAGCACATTCGAGCGACCCCTGAACTCCTTCCCTTCCGAAGGGAATGTAAGACGGCTTTTTTCAGGTTAGCGTTTGGCTAATCCCAAACATGACTAGCTCTCCCTGTCTCAGCAAAGAATTGTAGACCTGTTCCACCTCGGTTATGTACCATGTTTTTATTACGTGTTTTACTGTATGTTTTATTGTATGCTTGAAATTGTGATCCGCCCCGAGCCTGCAGGGAGGAGCGGAATATAAAACCGAAGAAATAAATAAATAAATAAATAAACACATTTAGAGACTATCAATGAATATATATTCTTTCTACTACCAGGGGCAGTATATTAATGACTGTGGAACATAAATATAAGAATGTTGTTCCACTCGTGGGTTTGTGATAGGCTTCTGAATGAAACTGGATGCTGGACTAGATAGACTTTTGGTCTGATTCATCATAATTCTTCTTATGTCATACATTCTGTATTAAAGTTATGTGATTGCATAATCTTGTATGTCTTTCACAGCCAGACCTTGACCATAAATAGCCAGAAGATGCCCTGAAGCACTTAGAGGTTAGTGTCTGAATCCTTCAGCATGACTCTGTAGGCAAAGTCCAGTGGAAGATTATAGAATAATCCTGGAGGACTAGCGATTCCTATAAAGCTGCCCTCACAGCTTTAAAAATATTATTTTTAAATGCATAGTTTTTCTACTTTCATAGAGGTCCTATGCCCACATTCCCCATGAAAGTGGGGAGATGACCATAATGCTTTTCCTGCAGAGCTGCCCCTTTTCTTTGAAAATCTCATGGCTGTCCAGTTCTCTCCCTTCTTTCATTCAAGTTATGTACTTCTTGAAGTATTACCACGTTGAGGTCTGTTTCAATTTGGTTTTTTGTTTGTTTGTTTTGGTTTTTTTGGTGGAATAAAATTTCCAAAGAGAGTATTTTATATTAGGGAAGCCCTGAAAATCAAATTATCCAAGTGATGCTGTCAAGTGGTGGCAGGAATCGGCCTGGAAATATGTTGCAGGAAACCAAATTGATTGGATTCCAAATTGCATGTGCATTACAGGGCTGCTAGAAAATGACTTTTCCCACCACCTTGTCATGGTATCTCCCCACCTGGATTCATGAAATTATGCCATAGCTTGAGGAAACCTGTGTAGAATGGGACAGCCTGGGACACAGGTTGAGAGGGAAAGCGGGAGGAGGGAAATCTCTAAAAATTATGTGGTGGCATGTTCCACAAAAATTGCTTAGGTACCTTCTCTTTTTTGGACTTTAGCACCAATAACACTGATTATAGGAGTTGGAGTCCCCAAAGGTAAACCATAGTTTAAACTGAACTAAAGTATTTTTCATTAAAAGATTTAAAGGAAA
The DNA here is from genome assembly GCA_030556195.1 of Anolis apletophallus. Classification (NCBI taxonomy): domain Eukaryota; kingdom Metazoa; phylum Chordata; class Lepidosauria; order Squamata; family Anolidae; genus Anolis; species Anolis apletophallus. The sequence goes on along the minus strand of JARBWK010000006.1, from coordinate 89,040,433 downwards.
TAAATGAACCACATATTTAAATCCATATTGTTGGCACATATTTGCCTTTTCTGTCAATACCATTGATAAGTAGGACAGAGGACGTGTGTTATGAATGTGTGAGGAGAAGAGAAAAAGAGGGAGGGAGAGCCCCTTTTCACACTTAATATGGAGTATGCTTAGTTTGCCTTCCTATTGTTACTGTGAAAAATGTGTTATTTTTTCTATACTTCTATTGCTTGTCTTTTAATCTTCACTTTTTAATTTCCCAGGCATAAGGCAGATGGAAGTGCTGTTAACTGTTGACCTCAGCCATTCTTGGAAGAATCCAGACGCTCAAGCTAAGCAGTTCGCAGCTTCAGCACTTGTGAAGTGTTTGGAACTGGCACTTGTCACATTTATCTTACCTTGCAATGATTACAAAAGTATAATTTCAACAATAACAATTTAGCAAGCCATCAAGGAAGGTTAAGGGTAGTGAAAGGTTGGGCCTTTACAACAATTTAACCAGAAAGGCTTGCCATTAATTGAAGCGACCATGCCATGAGCTCAGTGCAAGAAGGAAAAAGGAGAAAAGACAATATCTTTCCTAGCAAAAAAAACACAAAAGACAGCTTCATGGTGTTGAAGAGGGAGCAGGGAGGTTAGGTGCACCAATTTAGAAAACCTCATATGTGCAAACTGTATGCTGCTCTCATACTGATTCCTAAGTGGTCCTTATGACAGATAATTGCATAGGAATCTCAGGATGCAGATACTATAAATTGAACATGAGAAGGGAGAGAATCCAATATAAGATCAAAGATCAACTGTTAGATCAGACTATAACCTAATTGTAATATCAAACTAATATAGTCTGGATACCATTTCAAATTAGTTTCTATTAAAACTCTTAGGAAACATGAATTTCACAAATTAGATATTTACAGGGATGAATTTATATGTCCGGAAGCAACATCCTTCTTTTTATTCTGGCCTGTGCTCTTTAAATAATACAGGACTTGTACTGAATATATTTTAATTATCACTTGCTGACTTCACATCCACACAGAGGAAAGCAATAGAAGTGTTTAAATGAACAAATATAGAATACATGGTTAAAGCCAAGCCCTGGAGCTACAACTGTATCCCAAGATACCCTTGCTCCCTCAATACTCCCCAAGCTGCTCTTTTTTTCTGGTCAAAAAGCCTGAACTGACTCTTTTGGAATCCCTCCAGAAGACACCATTCATCTTTCAGGTAAGTCAACTCCCTCGTACATCTATCCTTTAAAAAATAAAACACCAACACCTGTATTTTAAAATTAGTAGTTCCTGGCTATTTCTTGTTTGTTTTATTCTAGGGTTGGAGTGCTTGGAGGTATTTTTTAATTTTTGCTGGGGGGCTGGGGTATTTTTGGTTTTGGTTTTTGCATTTTGGGCAGCTTGTGGGGTTCCCAAAGGGTCCTCATCCACTACTATTATGATGTTGTTGTTGTTGTTGTTGTTGTTGGACTTCAAGTTATTTCTGATGTAGAGTGGACCTATCATGGGGTTTTCTGAAAATGAGAGTATGTGACTCACCCCAGGTCACTCAGTGGGTTTCCATGGCCAAACATGAAATTGAACTGTTGTCTCCAAAGTCATAGTCCACTGCTCAAATCACCACACCCCCAATACATAGCCATGGAGTATTAAATGCATTTCCCTTTTTAAACCTGCTGGATTGGAGATGGTTGGTGGTTGCATATATACAAAGATATGCACGGCATAGTTGAATCTTGAATTGTTTCTTTACAAACACTAACCACCTTACTATAAAGGCCAGATGAAGGATCCCGCTTTGCCTTGCTTCCGGCAAGGAAATTGGGAACAGCAGAGTGAATCTGTCACCACATGTGCAGCTCCCTTTCGCAATGCTTCTTCATCACATGGAGAAAGTGTTGCCCTCACAGGGCAGCTCCATGCTGGCTCCATTGGGGTCAGCACAACACGGGAAGCCTCCCATGTTGCTGGGAAAGCATATGCTGAAGCTTTTGCTCCAGTTGGGGGTGGAGCCACAGGCAATGTCGTCTGATGGCTACCGTGGGGCTCCATCCCTGAAGCTGGCTCTAAGCATCTTAGGATACTTATTTTGAGCCAATTGATGAGGTCATATGTACTATACCCAAGCTATTATAAAACAATGACTTAAAGGAAACAGGAAAAATCTAGGCAAGAAAACCATTTAAGGAGGATGACGGGGGAAAGTACATATTTGTATGACTGGAATACTGAAAGATGGAATATTTGTTGTCTACAAGAGATGATCTCCAGATGACCCAAGCTTGACCTCCGCTTGAAGATGAGATGTTAAAAGTACAGAAATAAATTTTTCATTTGATCTATTTTATCAAAGAATGGCACGTGGCAAACACTAGCCCTTCTCACTCCCTGAGTTAACATTTAACAAACCTCCTCTCAGAGGCCCATTCTAAGTAAGAATAGGGAAGCAAGAGGCAAAGTAGTGTTGCCGAGAGCAATGGTAAAATGTAGAAATATTTGAAGCTTAGTGGTGTTTCAAAGTCATGCCTTCAAGCCGATAAAATGTAAAGGGTGCATTACAATGATTGTCATGTTCCAACTTTCCACCCTCAGGCTTCACAGTAAAGCTGACCAGTCTGTAAAAGCACTGAAAAGGAAGAGTGAGTAGCAAGGAGAAAATGCTTCTCCACCCATTTCCTCACTTGTGTTATTGTTTCCCTGTTTGGAGAGGATAAGAGAGTAGGCAATTACTGTAATGAGGAAGAAGAGCAGAAAAGAGGAGAAATGGTTTCATGAGATTTCAGATGTCTGTTGGATGTGCAATGACTGATTAAGGCATTAGAATGATGCAAAAGATAAAACTATGTTCACCTTTGTTCTGTGAATATAAAGCAACCCATTGAAACTTAGTTCATTTCAGTGAACAGGACACTGTATCTGTTATCATCTGATGATTGGTGCAATTGGTGCAGAAACCAGCTGGTTGGAACCAAGAATCATGAAAGGAAACCTAGAAAAGCCAAATCTATGATTATCAGAGAAGTGGTATAAACTGTACTTAAAACTTTATTGAGAGCCAGCCAATATCAGATGGTCCAGGAAATTAAGCAACAGTCTTGTAAACAGTCATTTAAGGCACTATTAGACATGCTATCCCAAATAGGTCTTGATTATAGCCATGCAGAGTTTGGGCTAGCTCCTTTCGCCTCTCCCTGTGTTGCAGGGCTTGGGTCTTGCCAAACAAAGAAGAGATTGGCTGAGTTTTGGCTGTTTGATTGCTTTGACTCATTTGTTCCCTGTCTGATGTGAAGTCTTCAAAGAGAGGAGAGCATGATAGCATCTGATGAACGCAGGCTAGCATGAGAACATCAGATAAGCTGAATAACACACCTAATTGTGCCTTTCATCCTCATGCCAATGCTCTTGGCCCCTCAATCTCTTCTGCCTAAGCAGCCATAACCCTCTGACCACTGCCTGATCACATCCCAAGATTCAAAATCCATTGCTTATGGTACTTCTGTCACATAGGTTAAAGTTCAATAATAAAATGGTGTGTGAGAAAGAGAGAATCAGAGAGTGCTTCCAGACAGCGTGTGGGGCAAAAAATCCCAGGACCTGACAGCAAGTCCACACACAGACCTGTCAGTCCCAAAAAAATGGCCCCCTACCAGGGCCGTAGCCAGGATTTTGATTCGGGGGGGGGGGGCTGAGTTTGGTTTGGGTGGCTGAGACTGGGTGGAAGAGGGTCTACCCTAGCAAACCTTTTGTATTGTTATCCCAATAACCCCATTAATGTGGGATATAATGAGCATGGTGATCAGATCATGGTATGAATAAACATAACAGTTTGAATAATGTACCAGTAAGGCCTTTTCGCGGACCATCCTGAGAATTTCGGGGGGGGCTGAAGCCCCCTTAGCCGCCCCCCCCTGGCTACATGCCTGCCCCCTACCATCCTCACACCTTCCTTTGAAGTGGACCAAGATGGGGGACATTTGGCGGAAGTGGATGGGGTTTTTACCGCATGTAAAGAAGAGCCCAGAGAGAGATTTGGGGGGGAGAGAGACACAGATTGAAAGATAGGGAGAATGGCGAGGAAAAGTGAGGGAAATGTGTTTATGTTTCAGAAGATAGATTAGAATCTATCACCACAAGATGATTCCTTTTAAATTAGCAGTACAATTACATAAAGATCTACTTAGAGCTAAGTCCCTTTGACTCGAATAAAGCTTTTTCCTGAGTTACTGTGTACCAGATTAAGAATTTAAAAGGTTCCCTTGCAATAATTAAGATATACAACCCCAATACACACACACAAGTGCACACACACACAAGTAAAAACATACAAAAGCTCTTGGGTTGGCGGGTGCACCCTTGACCAGGCTATCCTGTTGCGTGACCACACCCCTTATACATTTACACACATGTCCTTCTTTTCTTCTGGAATGTACTGGAGACTATGGTGTCAACAATGACTCAGGCCCCTGATATTTAGTTGGATTGAGATAATTCCTACTTGTTATCAGAAGATAATATATTCATGCTTTTAGAACTGCATTAGCAGCATCAAACAGTTTCAGATAAGAGACAAATCCAATTAAGCAACTACATTTGAAGTCTGCTTTTAGTTATAAAGCTGGACATTGATAGTGCTGATGCTTCGATTAAATTCTAAGGACTGAGCCAGGTCACTGTAGAATTTAACCTGATGTACAGAATAGTTGTAAAATGATGCAAAAAAGGTTTTCTGCCATGAAATATTGGCTATTTTTTTGACAAGAGGACTTTTTCTTTTTACATTCTGACAACCTGTCTCATTTTCAAAAAAGGTTTTATCAGATGCTTAAAGCTTTTTCTGTTTCTTTTCTTTTGGGATGAATTTTAACTAGGCCATGTAGTCACAAACAGGGGAACCTAGAGTACAAAGGTGGAAAGATACAATTCAGTTTTATTGACTACATGTCTAATACAATGACCCATAAGGTTACATTACAAAAGATTTCAACATAGAGTTGACTACAAATCCCCAAACACAGTGTGGAATATAATTACTGAATTGCTATGGCTGACTTCAGCCTAAAAGAATACCTTTAGGAAACAGATCCTTCACATGGGACACATCTACACTGAGCATTTAGGTTTGTTTGGAACGAGTTTGGCAGAAAATGGTTTTGCTGTGCAGATAATAATTAGACTGCCATGTCTGGAACAGGTTCAGGAAGGTGATTACATTAACCATGGAAGGTAGTCTCAAACCAGTTCCAGAATCTGCAATATCCTCAGCTCCACATCCACTGGAAAATGCAGTGGGTTTTTTCCCCCATTTCCAGTTGAGATGCGCATGACCACTCTGGAGGCATAAGAGGCGGGGGGGGGGAATGGACACACACACATAATAATAATGCTATTATAATAACAACCTTTATTTATATTCTGCCCTTTCTCTTCTGAGGGACTCAGGGTGGATTCCAAACATAAAAGGCAAACATTTAATGCCCGCACACAACAACAATACATCCATAGTAACGACATTTGGCAACCCAACATATAAAAACAAATTATGACTTAACAACTAAAATTAAATAAAAAGCAGCTTGTTGTATCAGACATAAGACAAAACATCAAACAGAAGCATCAAGTTCCCAGTTCCTTGGGGGCAAATTGATCATTGCTCAAGATATCTATTGAGTTGGTGGGGTAAACAGGGCATGGATACAGATGGTAGCTATTAATCAGAAGTATATTGGTAGCATTACCAACTACTACTACTCCTCGTAAGCCAGTGAGCAAAGATACATCTACTGTTTCTTGAAGGTGGGCAGGGAGGGAGCCATCTTTAACTCCTTAGGAAGGGAGTTCCAGAGGTGGGGGACAGCCACAGAGAAGGCCCTTTCTCCCGTTCTCACCAGTTGCACTTAGGATGGGGGTGAGACTGAGAGGAAGGCCGTCTCTGATGACCGCAGTGCCCAAGTTGGTCTATAGTAGGAGATGTGATTCATAAAATAGTCTGGACCTGAGCCATTTAGGGCTTTAAAGGTAAGAACCAGCAATTTGTATTTAGCCCAGAAGCAGACTGGCAGCCAGTGGAGCTGCCGCAACATGGGAATGGTTCTCTCCCTGAACAGCACTCCAATTAGTAACCTGGCTGCTGATCTCTGGACATGGCATTACAGTAATCAGTTACCTGTCTTAGAGAGTCAATTAGCCCCCTGATGTCCAGCTATAGCCGTGGGATGTCCCTCACCCTCTGCTCCAAATTTGAAATGCACTCTAGCGCAGAATGGTGTCTATAAAGCGCTTTGCATTGTGTAGTGCTGATTTCACCATGCAATTTACAAGAGCTCACTGAAGCACATTAAAAAGGTTAACTCTGATTTTGCATGATGCAAAAAACTTTTGTATAAAAGTTTTAATTCTTATCACAATTTGACAGCATGGGCTATATGGTTAGTGTAGATGTTCCTATGGAGGGAAGACTTTTCCATGTATGAATCTAATCAATGAGACATGAATGGTTGAGACTGCACATTGTAAATGTAATTAAAGTTCAATCTATAGCTTCTTTTGACATTACATATTATAGAAATGTAATACTACCTAACCCCCATTGCTCCATTCTATGTAGTCATGACATTTGTAATTTAAAGACAGGAATCTAGAATTCTCAGCTGAGGAGCTCTAATGCCTCACTAAACTGCAAATCCCCAGATTCCATATGAGGCAACGATGGCAGTTGAAGTACTACAATTATGTAATGTGAAAATGAGCTGTTTTTAAGCTACTTATAACCCATTTGTTATTCTTGGCTTATGGGCTGTAGCCCATATTGCCTTGTATGTAGGCCACAGTTGGCATTCTCAGCAGTTATGGTGTTTCTGATGTCAACAGTGTTCATCTCCATGCAAGCCATAATCAATTAACAAAAGGTTTTTGTTGATCTGTACTAGTCTGTTGCTTGCTGCAGACAGTCCTCCCCCCCCCCCCAAGCCTTGGCTTTCAAACAAACTCTGCCACAAAATCCTTAATATTAAAATGATTCCCATTTAACAGCAGGTGGGTTATGATATATCTGTTTTGGGGTAAAAATATCTATTCTGGCTGATGGGGTTGGTTACCATTCAAAGCAATGCCGATTATATTTCTCCAGATAATTTCAGTTTAATTCCTGGCTGTACGTGCAGTCCCTTAATATGCGCACAAGTAATCGGGAGATATAATTTATCCTGAAATCACAAACAAAATAGTCAATGGCTCAGTAGAAAATCAAACACAAACAGACACCTTTCAAAAGCAGCCCACAGCACAGCTTATGGAAATCTATTTATTCATTCAGCAAATATATGTTGAAAGATTAGGCAGGAGTTGGCTGCCATTCAGCAAGATAAATGTACAGTAGACTCATTTTCTGCCTCACTTAATGTTTAAGGGTTTGTATTAAAAAAGGTAAAAGGGGGGTTGGAATTCCAACCATTTAGATCTTTGGAGTGAGATTATTTTGCCAAGGACCTCACAGGGAGGGTATGATCAGCCCCCGCACACATACGCACACACTTAAATGGAGTGAGTGGACTATTTTTTCAATATAAAATGAGAAAGAATGAAATGTGGCAATCAACAACGACTTGCTTTGAATATTAAGATGGTGAATTCTAACAAACAGCAGATGAGACAGTGAACCTGGGCCTGAATTTTGCCACTTTAGATTCTGTGTAGTACATGTGCAAAGCATCGGGGAAAAGTAGCATAGTTGCTTGCAATGAGCCCCCATTTCTTGGTAATAGGATTGCCAGGCGGAATAATGAATAGGGAACTGTCTCTTATTTTACCTGTTAACCTTACTTGGTAACAGAGTGTAATGAAGTCACATTTCAAAAGCAAGGACAGGACTGAGAACATAATTGTATTGGTCCAATAAACATTTTCTCATTACTTTTTATGGTGGCCTTTTCAACCATTTTAGAAATATTTTACCTATTCTATGATCAATTCTAAATTGGACTCAAACTGTAAGAATAAGATGTTTTAATGCAATGATTTCAGTTAACCCTTGGTATTCAGTTTTGGTTTGATATCAGGATACACATACACACATGTGGATACCAAAATGCTCAAGTCCCATTATATACAATTATGTAGTAAAATGGTTTCCCTATATAAAGTGGCAAAATCAAGCTTTGCTTTTTGGACTTTTAAAAAATTTATATCTTCAAAATGTGGATGGTTGGATCTTTTGATACAGGGAGCCAATTTCTCCCCGGGTGAGAATAGCGGTATACAAATGGCATAAATTAAAAAATAAATAAACTGATATTCCAACAAAATAGTGGAGATGCTTTTTGAACATTGCAATGAGCCCCCCCCCCCCCCGGTGTCAGGAGTGACTTGAGAAACTGGAAGTGACTTCTGGTGTGAGAGAATTGGTTGTCTGCAAGGATGTTGCCCAGGGAACGCCTGGATGTTTTGATGCTTTACCATCCTTGTGGAGTGGAGCTGACAGAGGGAGCTTACCCACACTCTCCCCAGATCAAACCTCCAACCTGTTGGTCTTCAGTCCTGCTGGCACATGGTTTTAACCCATTGCACTACTGGAGGATCCATGAGTACTGAGTAATGATTACCTTTAATCGCTTTTTAAACACTAATAATAATAATAGTACTCTTTATTTATATTCTGCTTTATCTCCCTGGAGGAACTCAGAGCAGATTACAGTACATATAAGGCAAAAATTCAATGCCTTGTAACATGAACAACAACATACAATACACAGATAAGGGAAAGGTCTTCCTTTTTTTCCATTTCTGGCATCTGGAGGTGATGCTCAACTTCCAACCAGGGGAAAGTGCTGTTGTTCTATTTTCCATGCCGAAGGAGCCTGCTGTCCATAGACTTCTCCAATCTTTTTTGGCAGCATGTCTGCATGTCTGCATGGGCACCCTTTTACCTTCTTGCTGAGGTAGTATCTATTGATCTACTTGAATGTTCCACCTTAGAAGGCTCATATATAACATTTAAGGGAAGAAGTGGAAGAAACGTATTGGCTTTAGTTTGCCCCCCAAAGAGAATTAAACTGCCAAGTATCAGCATGACAGTATAGATACAATGAAGTTGCCATGCATGGGAAGAGCTATCTTTCATTTTGAGAGTATCCAAAATGGGGCATGCTTATGATCCTTTGGGATCCTAGCTGTGAAAAGGGCCAATAGAGACATGGGTCGAAGTAAGAGAAGTTGAAGTCAGTGGCAGCACTCCTATCAGTGGTGTGGTGACTTGATTGTGGATTTTAGTCAAAACTTTAAAGGAGTTATCCAAGGTGCTGAAGCTGTTTGGAGTATAGGATCCAACACTCTGAAAGCTCCTTTATGAACCAGAGTAATATCCAGACTCAATTAAACAACTCGCTGATATGGAATATGCCTTCCATGATTGGATGCAATGCTTTCTGTGGAAAGGAAGTCCCTCAGTGTGGCAGTGGGAGAAGCAGAACCTCTTCCTTCCAGAGCATGCAGATGAAAGTGATATTCAAATGTCCACACAAGGCTAGTAGGAGAAAAGTCAACTGGGAACTGAAGCCAGCAATGCCTATGGGGTGGAGAGTTGGCTTTTCTCTGTCCAGGGATTCTCTGCACTAGTGATGGAATCTGCTTTTCTGTGGTAGGCAAAGACAGATCTGCAGAAGTGCTTGCAAGATGTTATTTGCAGGTGGTGCCATGGAAAGAACTGGACAAGGATTATCATCTCCGAAGACGGAAAACATGGGTTGTGTACATATGGACTGAGTTTTGTGTTAGCTCCCAAAGGTGACTTCAAGCTTGAAAGGATATTCAAGTGGCTTGTCATCAAAGGTTATGAATCAGAGAGCCTGGGATAACCCCTTTTTGGATGGGAACAGGTAGTGGGATTTGAACTTGGGTGAAGCTCATGAGGAAAGCCCTCAGAACTGGAAAGTGTGATTGGAAGGCAGGGTCAGCCATTGCTCTGTCATCAACCATCGCCCTATCTCCAAACACAGGCTGCTGCTGCTGCTCCTTCTCATCTTTTTTCTATCTTGCCTTTTCCTTTCGGCTATAGGGCAACCCCATCTATTTTTTAAAAAATAGCTGAAAACAAACTTCTGAAATATTTTAGAACTTTTTTTCAAGTTGTCACTTTTGGTTTGGAAAAAAAGGGCTGCTATGGACCTCAGGCTGTGAGTCTATAAAATCTGTTAAAATTGCCCCCACAAAGTTTCCCATAGTGTGGAGGAAGGACTTTTCAGTAAAAATGAAATAAAAATAAAATTAGAGGTTGAGAAAGAACTTGCTTTTCCCTGCCTGTCTGTGGGGCATACTGTATGTAGGCCCCAGACCCTAGGAAGTTGCCCACTCTTTGTATCCATCTCTCACACTTAGAGGTCAGTTTACCTGACCTAAAGGGACTCTTCTGTGATCTCATCTCACAGTACATACACATGTACCTTTCATCTCCCCTATCTGATGTACAGGAAGTCTGGTTGTGGATTCTTTGGGATTTCCTCAACAAATCCTGTCATCTGTGACTGGTTTCTCTTATCTCTGGCATCTCTGATCTTTGCTTCCACTCATTGTTCCATCTTTCATTGAGCTGCTGGCTGGCTGGCTGGCTGGCCCTTTCTGTGTGGGGACCTAGCTTTTGCTTTTGCTTTCTGTCTGTTTGCTGTCAAAACAAAACTTAAAAGAGTCAGAGGCCATGACGGGCAAGATGTATTTGTTGAATTATGCCTTCCTCAGCCAGTCTCACTTGGGTTTGTCTACTTGTTTTATGATATGAATTAAGGACAGAGCAGCTCACGGGGTCAACCAGTAGAAACCTTGCTTGGCACAACATGCACTGATACTATGCATACTGTATACTGGACAGGCTGCTGCCACTGAATCTTGGCAGCCATATTAAAACAAATGCTCTTTCAAAGCACAGTTCTTCTTTCACCAATCTATACATTTACTGGAATTGACTTCAGTAATATTAAAGTAGAGATATTTACTCTCTAGTGAGAGCCAGCATGATGTTTGAGCATTGAACTGGGGCCTAGGAAAATAGGCTTTGAATCTCTGCTTAACCATAGAAATACACTCTATGACCTTAGGCAATTAACATTCTCTTAGCCTCAGAGAAGGGCAATGACAAACTCCTTCTGAATAAATCTTGCTGAGAAAACCCCATGATAGGTCACCATCTATATATATAAAGGAAGAGTTGTCATGGAAAGACCGTCCCAAACAGAGAAACCTTACAACGCAGAAACACCAAACTTGCCAGCAGAAATAGGCCTCAAGCAAGGTATGTTTGTAGCAAAGAAACTTCCCCCCCAAAACCTAAAAGGCCCCAAAACAACGAGTAAAAAACTACATTTCCCAGCATCCTCCGGGGCTGCCAACGACTCTCCCAGCCTCTACATTCTGAGAACATGATTGGCTGCCAATAAGGGCAGATTTGCATAACTCCTGTACTGGCCAGCCAAAACGAACATTCCAACCCATAATAAACTGTCAGAGGAGGATAAGGCAAAGGGTTGAGGCACAAACACCCAAATCACTTGCCACAGAAAATTTACACCCCTACAAATCACAGACCACGCCCAAAATTGACAGTAAGGCTTCATTAACTTAATTTCCCTGACTAGGCCTCACTTAATGGAATGCTGTTTACGCTCTGAATTGACAGTAAAGCTTCATTAACTTGATTCTCCCGATTACGCCTCAGCTCATTGCACATTGTGTATGGCCTGAATTGACAGTAAGGCTTCATTAACTTGATTCTCCCGATTACGCCTCAGCTCATTGCACATTGTGTATGGCCTGAATTGACAGTAAGGCTTCATTAACTTGATTTTCCTGACTAGGCCTCAGCTCATGGGACATTGTGTATGGCCTGAATTTACAGTAACCTACCTTGGCACACAGAGCCCCTATGACCCACGCTACATTCTACTACAGTTTGGAGGAGGGTGGACCATGGATTATGGGACTTGAAGTACCTCCATGGATAATGGGATTTGTACTACTTCACAACCCATCATTCCCCACAGACCACTGTGGCCCAGAACCAAGACCGATAAAGACCAAACTTGGCACACAATGCCCCCCATGACCCACACTCCATCCGACACAGCCACAACGACACAGCCATGGCCCCAACAACACCATAACTAACAACAATTCCAACCCTTACATACTCAGACTTTCTCGCATCTCCTAAATAGGGCACAGCAACGCGTGCCGGGTACAGCTAGTAAATCAGAAATGACTTGAAGGCCCACAAGAATGATCTGAATATGGAATAACTGGCTTAAGGCATGCTGACGCAGAACTACTTGTTCCTTTAAGGCCATTCACGGCCTGGGGCCAGCGTACCTGAGGGACCGTCTCACCCCATATTGCCCAGCGAGATCACTACGGTCCGAGGAGGCCAACCTCTTAGTAATACCATCTGTAAGGTTGGCCCATTTAACATCCACTCGCCGGAGGGCGTTCTCTGTGATAGCCCCTACGCTATGGAACGCCCTCCCGGCCGAAGCCAGGGCCCTGAGGGATCTACTCCCGTTTAGACGGGCCTGCAAAACTTATTTGTTTAGGCAGGCCTTCGGTGAGTAGGCCCGTGTGTATATTCACTCGGCTGTTATATTTGCTGCTGCTTATTGTTTTAACTGTTATTGCATGTTTTAATTGTGTTTTTAAGTGTTTTATGTTTTAACCTTTGGCGCTGTGCCACTGGCTCTTGTGAGCCGCCGCGAGCCCCCGGGAGTCGGCGGTTGAGAAGCCTCAATAAATAATAATAATAAATAAATAATAATAATTTGTTTTGTTCCTTTAAACAAGACATACATAATTCACACTTATTTTCTTTAATGAAACCCAAGTTGAACATCAAAAAAGTCAATTTTTGTATTAAGTATGCAAAACACATGTGGCTGCATAATTGCCTCTGTTTTGTTAACTATGAAGTTTTGTTAACTGTTTTGTTAACTATGAAGCCTTTCATGGGCACACACAACACCCTGCATACACATAACACCTCACAAATACACATACTTGCTTTGTTTTCAGCAAATATTCAGATTTAAGAGATTCTAACAGGCATTGTTCATTAATTCTTTTTAATAATAAGGCTAGAAATGTTCAAAAATGAAAATCTAGATTCTAATCTACTTTAAAAAAAATGTGTGATTCGGTTGATTCAGGGCACCCTACAACACAGGCAGCTGTCTCCCTTGCCCCCAGAAAGGCCTCTGGAAATAATATTGTATCATGACTTGTCACTCTGTCCCTGGCATCTGCCCTCCATGCACAGAAGGGTTTTTCACATCCTCTTTTCTTTTGATAACAGATTAATGTTTCTTTCAAACCCACACCCAAAACATATGAGGCCTTCCAGAACAACAGGTGTCTGGTGCCTGTTATCATTTAGGTGCCAGGCACCTGAGGGTTTTCCCCCACTCATCTGTTTTCAATATTTTGCTGCTTTTTAGTATTGTCTGTTTCATCTGTTGCTTTTTATCTGATTTTCTTGCCAAGATTTAATTTCTTTTCTTCTCAACATCTTGAAAGCTAGTACAATGCAGGATATTTTCTATAAGGATTTTTAGAAATAAGAACAAGGGATAGAAGAAATATTACAGTAGAGTATCGCTTATCCAACATAAACGGGCTGGCAGAACATTGGATATGCGAAAATGTTTGATAATTAAGGAAAAGGCTATTAAACATCAAATTACATTATGATTTTACAAATTAAGCACCAAAACATCATGTTTTACAACAAATCAACAGAAAAAGCAGTTCAATACATGGTAATGTTATGTAGTAAACTATGTTTACAAATTTATCACCAAAACATTGCAATGTATTGAAATAGCTGTGGATCCTGGAGGGAAGCAGACTGCTTTGGATAATGCAGAATGTTGGATGGGCAAAGGTTGGATAAGCGAGAATCTAGTGTAGTTGTCCTTCTTTGTTAATTCTAACAAACTGCCCTGTAAGAACTAGCAAGGGGATTTGATGACCCACATTTAATTCTACTGACAAATCTTAGGTGGGTTCTTATATACATTTCAGAAACCTTATTTGCCTATATAATATTACATATAATTAAATACCGAAGTCATAATCATTTTCCTAATCTTTCCATTATGTGATGTTACAATACAGTGCACTATAATAATTGTTAATTGTCATATATTGGCAAAGTATAGATCTGAAATGGAAGCCATGGCAACATTTCTTCTGGCCATCCAAAGACTTACATTTTATGCTAAGAACTGAACTGAACTGAACTTTATTATTTATGAGTCGCCCTCCACGTTTGTGCTCCGGGCGACTTACACAACTAGCGATAACAGTATTAGGGTATTAAAACATTAAAATATTAAAATGGTTAAAATACTAAAATATCGGACTCGATGAATTCCGAGTCGCTGGTTTCCATATTATGCGTAGGCTTTCCTGAATAGCCATGTCTTAAGTGCCGCCAAGTATTGGGGCAGGTCGAGGGTGGCTCTTTGGTCTGGCGGTAGAGAGTTCCACAGGACGGGGGCCGCAACAGAGAAGGATCTCTGTCTCGTGGACTCCAAATGAGCCTCTCTCAAACCCGGGATACAGAGGAGGTTCTCGTTTGCTGGCCGTGGTGCTCTTGGGTGGGCAGGTAGGATCAAGTGGTCTTTTAAGTATGAAGGGCCCCGGCCCCGCAGGGCCTTGAAAGTCAAGGTCAGGGTCTTATAGAGGACTCTGTATTGGACCGGCAGCCAGTGCAAACGCTGCAGGGATGGTGAGATGTGGCATCTCATTGGTGTTTTTGTGAGGAGCCTGGCGGCAGCTTTCTGCACAATCTGGATCTTGCGGGTTAGTGACTGAGGCAGACCCACATATAAGGCGTTGCAGTAATCCAGCCTTGATGTAACCGTGGCGTGGATTACTGTAGCTAACGCCTCCGTTGGAAGGTAGGGCGCCAGTTGCCTCGCTTGGCGTAGGTGGAAGAAGGCCTTTTTGCTCGTGGAGGCAATCTGGGCCTCCATCGTCATCTTAGAGTCCAGGATGACACCGAGGCTCTTCACCGAGGGGGATGGGGTCAGCGGTTCCCCTTCGAAGGGGGGCAATGAGTAGGCTGGTTCTAATGGATGGCCCTGAACTGAATTTTAATGTCAAAATTCCAAGACTAACCAGTTTGTGTCCACTAATTGGTCTCCATCAGTCTAACATGAGCTGAGCTGACTTCTGAATCATTATATTGTCCAAAAACCCAGATCCAAGAAGCGGAGCTCCTGAAAATGGGGCTTGAATAGATTATCTCCTAGAGGCCCACTTAACATTTGAAGCAGGACCCATCTCTCCAGACTGGGGAGCCTCATCTGGCTTTCCTCCTTCACATCAACACACATTGGACACAAGTCACCAGAAAAGCATGGGGACATTATCATCAGCCAAGCCAGTGAGCTAAACAATAGATTGAAATGCAGATAATAACTCAGCTGGCAGACAATCATCCAGAGACATAATAAATGCCACCCAAAGTGATCCAAAAGCTTATCAGCCAAGCTCAGCTTGACATTATCCCATATTGGAGACCAACAAATCCCATCACTCAAGAGCCATTTCACCCCGATAGTAGTTATTGTCACAATTTTCCCCAAACAATATCCATTTTTCAGCCCAAAAAGCCCTCCACCAGCAGGAAGAAGACAAATACCAGCACAGCAGTGGACCCATATTTCCTCCAATAAAGCTTAATTAAAGTTCCTGCCATACACAACCTGCCAATCCCAGCTATAAAACATGACAATGAATGTACATAAAACCACTGAGCGAATGGATCATAACATTGCACCAATCAGAACAATGTCTATTATACTGATTGTCCATAAAATATTTATTTATTTATTAACTTTATTTATACCCCGCCACCATCTCCCCAAGGGGATTCGGGGCGGCTTACATGAGGCCAAGCCCAATAACATATAATAACAACACAACAGCAAATATAAAACAATACAATCAATAAAATCTCAAACAAAAGAAGTAACAGACAATTTAAGACCATTTCGGGTGGGCCAAATGTGAATATTAAAATTTTAAATAAACACTGGGTGCAAACAGAGGTAAAACGTATATAGCAGGGAGGTTCAAAGGACAAGGTGGGGCAGACCATGCAACAATTAATTAAAGTACTTCTGAGGACATTTGCAGAAATTGAACACAGCAGGGAGTTATTTACTTTATTCAGCAAAGGCACATTGGAACAGCCACGTCTTCAGGCTCCTCCTAAGAACTGCCAATGTGGGGGCTTGTCTAATATCCTTGGGGAACGCATTCCAGAGTCAGGGGGCCACTTCAGAGAAGGCCCTCTCCCTCTGATATCTATGAATGAAAGGCATGCCAGATTTTGGCTTCTCTCCTGCCATCCTTCTTTTATTGATGGAGCAGTAACGGTGACACTGACTCTTGCCCTCATCATGCGTGTCTTTATCAGGACCCATTGGAGCCAGGAACAAAACCCGGGATTCTGGGTAACAATTAGTCCTTAAAACTAATGCTTTTGGGGTAAGGGAATCTCCCAAATTATTTCACCTTACCTCACCCCATGTGTATTTGCTATATAATTTGTACATAATAGCCAAGATCCTATTCACTCATTAGCTAACATAAAATCATATCATGTTGTCGAACTGCAGAATTTAAGGGACCCTTCCCATAGGGGGACTGGGCCCAGGCCACCCCTAAAATGCAAGGATCAAGGCCCAAATCTGGATGATCTTCCCAGAACTACAAATCCCAAAGTAACCCAGATCAATGCTCACCCAGACGGAAGAACGCCACAAACTGAGAGAAGAGTCTTAATCAGCTGATATGGATGAAATGCCACGGCAAGGTTCCAAAGGCAAAACATAGTCTTTAATGGGAATGCAGTCAAATATATAGAAAAGCAGTCATTTACATTTGAATCGGGCGCCCTCCCCTCCCACGTGTAGCTCCAGCTGATTGGCCGAGCTGTCAAAGTCAGCTGGGCCAGGAGGCGGCCAGCGCACTTTAACCAATAGGAAAAGACGCACCAAGATTCGAACGAGCCAATCCTGGCCGGCTATGCAAGGCGGGAAAGGACACAAAGGAAAACGGCTGGGTGGAGGAAGTAACCTGTGGCTAAAGAATGCCTTGCGGCTGGTGAGCTTCCGATGTGGGGCTCACCTTCCTGTTTATTGTTTGTCTTGAATACCTTAATGGCAGTCTTTTTGTCCTGGCCGAAACTCCTTTGTGTTGAGAGTTTCGGTCTAGCGGGAAAATATGGTTTCTCAGTTCAAAATGGCAAAATCATAACTTATTGCAGCCGGTAAGCGGGGGTCCGAAGCCCACTTTGGTCCAGCTATGGTGTGGCTGAGTGACTTGGGGTTGCCAGAGCCCATGGGTCCCTTGGGGGTCAAGCTCCGAGGCCAAGGGGAGACACGAGCGGGTGAATCCAGGCCCATAATGGCGGAATCTATGTTCCACAGAACACCTGACCTTCACCCAATTATTGGTGCAAAGCATCATATGGCCAGAAAAATGTATCATCTGTTTACCAGGGGAACTCTCTGCAAAGGGAGTCCTGGCTGAGCTTGGAAGCATGGTTGCTCAGTTTAAAGTGGTCCTGAAAGATAGCTATTGGGGCTGGCTGCGAGGGTCCGAAGCTCGCATGAAACAACCATGTTTTGGGTTCTGATTATATGACCGTACATATTCCCTATCATTGGCCAAGCTCCGAAAATGACAAAGACATATGTGGGGAGTCCTGGGCATAAAGAGTGTGGACCTCACCCCACGAAGAAACCCAACGTCCCTCCCAGAGTTATTATTTGTGCAAGGTAAAATGGATAGAAAAGTGGGTTATTGTGCTCTGTTAAACTCTGGAACTCTCTGCTGAGGGCATTATCTTGAACATTTCAGTGACACAAAAAGGGGAACACATAAGGGATACAAAGTAGACAAGACAACCCAGATGTCCCCCAGCAATCATCCCAATTACATTTCCCATGCAGCTCTCGTTCCCAGAGGAATGATCTTTAAAACAGGCAGCACAATGCTGCTTTCCTCCTGGGAGTTTGTAGTCCTCCTTGATGTAACCACTATCCTAGGGAACTACAGAGCCTTTGGGGCTTGGGGTGCAAAGGAGTAGCAAAGTCATTGAGGGTCCATGGTGTAAAGGGGAGAAACAGGAAATGTCCAACTGGAGAAACGTCCTTGAGGAAACTATAAAGTTTGTGATCAGGGGAGAGAGTCTGAGGGTAGTGATCCTGGGTGTGCCTGCTTGTATGGGGCTGAGCTCGAAGCAGTGGAAGTAGCAGTGAAGAGTCCATGATCAGTGTCCTTGGGCGAACTTCAGGTCCCAGTTCGCACAGACCCTGGTTGTGAGTTCGAGGCCTCCCTACTCGCAAAGATCCCTTCCCCTAAACCTCCTGAAGGCGATCTACCGAGGCAAAGGCATCTTCCCTCCCCCCCCCAAAGTCCATGGGTGCTCCTTTGGGCCCCCCTGACAGTTTCCAGACAGAGAAAGGGACCTTGAGTTCATTCAGGAAAGAGGTGGCCAAAAGCAGAGAAAAATGAGTTCTGGTACTTGAGCTCCAAGCCCCCTTTGTTGGCAGAAGGCTTGGGGACCCGTTCCCCCCTTCAGGATCCTTATAGTCCAAAATCGTTGACTTGCTGCCGGTTTTGGACATTACCATTGCTGCAGAGTTGATGGGACTTTAATGCGAAAAAAGGTGGGGGCCAATTGTCCTCAGATGAACTGAGCGCATCAGCGGTAGAGTCAAGCCGCTGATTGCGAGTGGCTGCTTTCTCGGGCTTCCCCCAGGCCGAGGAGGAAAAACGGGGAGAAGAAAGAGTGGAGACAAGATAGGAGGAAGGGGCAGAGTGCTTTGGGACAACAACGGGGCAAATCGGGGAAACTTTCAAAGTGTGGATACTGAATACATTGGTTCCTATGGAGATCTCACTTATCCGCGGATCGCTCCTTCCCCCTCCCTTTGGGGGCGCTCTTCCCCCCACCTTTCCAAGATGGCGACGGGGCGGGCGAGTCTGCAGAGGTGCGTCTCGCCCGCGCGGCCCCCCTAGCGGCCTGAAGAGTCGGACCGGTCATAGAAGGATGGAAGATACGGTAGGAAAGAGAGGGGATGGGTTTTGTTTATTGTTTTGTTTGTTTTCTACAGTGTCGTGTTTGTTTTGGGATTTTCTTTTAGCGGTTGAGGGAGGGATGGGTGTTTCGGCCCTAGTGGTGGGTGGTGGTACTGCAGTGGCCTTACATAGGCCTGGGGGAGGTTAGCCAGGCTGTTGTGGCTTGGCAGGAGGATAATGGGTTTGTTATTATCAAGCAGGGGTTTGCTTATGGGGTTGTGAGGGTTATGGTAATGTGTGGGGTTGTGTGGGCGCTGGGAGAAATGTTCTTTTCTATTGTTTTGCAATGTTATGTGAAGTATTTCTAATGTATGCTTTGGTGCTCTGGGGACTGAATGGGAGGGAAAAATGTATTTGGCTTTTGTCTTGCTGTGGGCAGCTTATGGAGTTCAATGTGTTGTTGTAGTGTGCAAGGTTTTGATGGGTGCTGGGGGAAATGTCCTGGTTTGTTGTGATGTGCTGTTTGATATTCATTGTGTAAATGTGGTGCAGGAGGGGCAATGGGAGGCAGTGGTGGCTAGGCTTATGGGGAGGGACGAAATTGGTGTTGAGAAGTATGGAACTGAGTGGGGCAGAAGGAAAAAAAGGTCTGGTACTGGTGCAACTTAGGCCATGGGCCAAGAGGAATACTGGGGACTCTCTGCAGTTTGATCTCCTGGATTTGGGGCTTCCTGATTCGACCATATCACAGTAGCTCAAGTAGTGAATTCTCCTAATCTGTAGGTTTTTAAGCAGAGGCTGGGTGGCCATCTGTTGGGTGTGTATTCCTGCATGGCAGGGGGTTGGTCTGGATAACTCTTAGGATCCCTTGCAACTCTAGGATTGTGTAATTCTATGGTTCTAAGTTACTGGCTTGCAGCATATTGCACAAAATAATATGATTATACACTTTTCTAGTGCATAACCCCCATATGCCAGTGAGAGCCACACTTATGGAAACTCTTAGACTACACAACCAGTTATGCTGCTATTTATCATAATGAAGGAAGGTTTGTGGAACTTTGAAAAGGATATTGCATTTGCACAGCCTCCAGGAAAGTGCAACCTCTTGCATAATGCTATGTATGCCTGTGGAAAGCATCTACAGGAATCTCAGCAGTTGCACACAGATAGACATGCTGCTGTAGCTTCTTTTCCCCAATCTTTTTTAGATTAATTCCTTCTCAGGCGTTCACAGGGATCGTTTATGAGATGTGATGATGTTATGTTGTTACAAAGCTGTTAACATAACTCAAGAAAAAGCCCATTTGGAATGAAGGAAATGTCTTTCTACTAGTCACATGGTGACCCCAGCCAATCAGAAGTCTTTCTATCAATTAGGTACTTTTCCAGCCAGGATTTTTTTCAGTGCATTGAGGTGGATGAATAATGTCATGAGATGCCTTCTGCAATCACTCCACTGTAAGCTCAGACTTAATGCATAATAACCACATACATCATAAATTCACTGTACTATATAATAAATAGGATTGCAATGCTGAGATTTCCGCTGTGGGGATAGAAATCAAACTGGATGCCATCAGGTATTAGCAAGAATGCCATCATTCCAGGACTATTTCCTTCCATGGCTAATAAATTCACATGTATCTTATTTGATTTCTTGTGGAAAGGTATTGTATTGCTCAGTCTGGAAATAGCCATGCTATTCCCATAACTGTCATGACATTAATTATGCCTGTGAATAGCCTTATTGCACCCATTATACCTTATTATTTTATAACAAAAAGGTGCATGAGACCCGGCACAGACAACCCCATAATTTAAGTGCCCGGGCCTGGATTTAATTTAGAAAAGATAAACTAAAATTTAAAATGGGTTGCTGACTTTGAACTGCTTAATCTTAAACATCTGATTTTTGTTATAAAGGATACGGGTTGACACTCAAAAATTTAACCTAAACACTAAATTTATGCTGGGGAGGAGCCATATTGTGGCTCTAATGAATTCACAAGAGACCATTTGCATCTTGAAGTGTGGATAAAATGTGACCATGTGTGTTAGATTTTGGCAGGCTGCAAGGTATTTTGCTGCTGTCAGTCATCCAAAACTTCCATATATAACTCATACCATCATATTTATCACTGCAGTAACCTAGCATAGTCTCTTTTTTGAATGCTTGTTAAAGTCTAGCCCTGAAAAAAAGAGTAAGTAGACTGGATATTTAGGCTATATTTATATTTCCCTGTTTAGAGACAGAAAGCAAGTAGATTGGGTATTGGACATCAAATGCACATCTTGTGCTGTCGCACGCTGGACCTGTAGAATGGCTATTTCTTAGATGTGACTTCTGTATGCCCAACGGGACACGGGGTGCCTCAGCTGGAATGGCCCCTTAGTTTCCTCCAATGATAAAGGTCCTTTGAGGCTTAAAATAAGTTTAACAAAGTTCTTTATTTGGGAACAAACTGGATGTCTTCTTAAAAAACTGGTGACTTTCTCAGTCTGCAGCAACAGGGCCGGCAAACTGGGCAAAGCTGGTCTTCTGTTTCGGGGAAAAACCTATGACCCTTCCCTTGGGCAATCTTTCTTTACCTTGCTGGCGTGAGGACCCTTCTTCCAACTCCAAGCTGCGTTATGGATAGCCAGACGTCCCGTACCATGCAAGGTTTCCTTTGATTAGCCAGGTTGTAGGATTGCAGGTGATCCCTCACAAAGGATTGTGAAGCTATTCTTTTACCCCAGCAAAGTGGGATCTGTTACAGCAGCAAAGCTGTGTCTGTTACCCCAGCAAAGCTGTGGTCTGTAACCCCAGCAAAGCGGTGAGATTTAAAGCCTTTTCCAAGTTGGAAAGAACAGGCAGCTTTAAATCACGTCCTGTCCTGAAGAGAAGCTGTTAAGACTGAGGAAAAAATCCTCATTCCCCTCCCAAAACCTAGGAATAGGGGCGGGTCTACTGCTCTAGATTGATTGGCAGCCCTCTGGGCCTGTGAATGCAAACTAAGAAAGTCACCTACAACATGAAATGCAAACTTGCAATGCAACAAATGAAAAACAGAGCCCTGTTGGCACTGCTGAGCCAGAACACATCGCACCTTCTACTCTATACAAATTGAAAGTATATAATACGTAAACAGTCTGACAAATGCAGCAAGTATCTACCTCAGAAGGAGGAAGATACTTAAGTCCAGAAATCAGCTATTCAAAAGATCACACATACTCGATTCATATAGAGGCCGGGCAGAGCCTCATCACAAAGCTGGAAAGTTTCTTCATGAAACCACCAACTGCAACCCATGTTCACACAATGAGCATTTAGGTCTGTGAGATATATATAGAGAGAGGGGGGGGTGTTTCAGGGTCCTGGAACTCTGGTAGCCTGAACATCTAGCTCTCACAAACACTTCATGCTGTGCAGAAGTCAAATAGCTGATGTCCACATTTCCTATATGGAAAATGAAGAACAGAGAAGAAATAGGCAATACAATTTCAGGGAGAAGAGTAGTATCTTAGGGTAGATCTACGCCAGGGGTGCTCATTAGGTAGATCGCATTCTACTGGTAGATCGCGTAGGGCATCCTGGTAGATCGCAGGCAGGGCGGAAGGAAGGCTCGGTCCTGCCCAGCAGGATCCCAACGCCGGCCAGATGCTGCCGGCCAGTCAGCGTGGCGGTGGCGTGACCGGTGTGTATGGCTCCCATGCCATTTCCGCCGCTGCCATGATGTCACCCGCACGTTTTCCCCTACCATTTCGTGGTCTCACCTGAAGAAGGGCACGGGAGGGGCACAGCCAGAAGTGGCTCCAACTGTGGCTGCTGCAGCATGGACTGGGACTCGGAGCTGCCTGTTGGTAAGCCGGTGAAGGGGCTTCCTCTTTTCTCCCTCCCCGTCCCTCCGGTTCGCTCTTTTTCCCTCCTTACTTCTTCCCTTTCTTCCTTCCCTCTTTCCTTCCTTCCCTACTTCCTATCCTTTCTTCCCTTCTTTCCCTCCCTCCCTTCTGTTCTTCCTTCCTCCCTCTCTCTCTCTCCCTCCTTTCCCTTCCTTCTTCCCCTTCTTCTTTCCCTTCTTTCCCTCCCTCCCTTTGTTCTTCCTTCCTTCTACTCTAGGAACCTATTGTTGTTGTTACTATTATTATTATTATTAGCAGAGGCTGAATGAATATTATCATCATTATTATTATGAATAAATTTAGGGGCGTATTATACTCACATTCAGTTGAATTCAGTCTTGAAATATATTATATGACACTCACAAATAAATTTCCAAATATTTTGCTTTTATGGCTCTCTGAGTAGTGGGTAGGTAGATCCTTTTGATTTGGTTGTTTTAGAAGTAGCTCGCATGCTGAAAAAGGGTGAGCACCCCTGATCTACGCTGTAGAATTAATCCAGTTTGACTCCACTGTAACTGCCATGACTTAGTGATATGAAATCATAGAAGTTTTATTTTATAAGGTCTTTAGCCTTCTTGGCCAAATAGTGCAGATGCCACAGAATACTCCAGCTCCCATGATTCCATAAAGTTCAGCTATGGCAGTTAAAGTGGTGTCAAACTGCAGTAACTCAACAGTGTAAATGCACACATGGAGAAATCTTTAACCTGGCCATTGTAATAAGCAGCTAAGACAGTGGTTTTCAACCTGTGGGTCCCCAGATGTTTCGGCGTTCAAGTCCCATAAATCCTAACAGCTGGTAAACTGGCTGGGCCAAAACACCTGGGGACCCACAAGTTGAGAACCACTGGGCTAAGAGAACCACTGGGCTAAGAGGTGTAGGAACAGAATAAATAGGGATGCATGAACATACTACAGTTCAAACTCGATTGGGGCAAGCTTTTGTAAGTATATCAACCAAATACCATACATCTCCCATCACTCAGGGCCTTCTGCACAAACTATATCATCTTTTCAGTACTCTGTCATTTATCCCATTGAAAATAATCAGGTTCACTATTTCCACAGTTTCATGTATCCATACAATGTCTGGCAACATATCCCACATCAATGTTTGGGCTGTACTTACAAAACCTTAAAATGCTGGAAATGGGCAAATAACTTTTTCTCAACTTCAATTGTTCTGGGTACTTAGAGGCTACAACATGGGGGTCCACTGATCTCATCAAGGAAGTGAAAAATTCTTACTATGCAATCTTGATAGCGTCCGCCAGCTCACGCCCAGCACAATTATTTAAGGTAATTAGGTCTTTGACGATGGTCCCTACCATCCCAAAAAATGATGATCAGGCCCTAACTGCTGAGGCTTTCCAGAGCTTCTTTGCGGACAAGATTTCGGCCCTCCGCCGGGACCTTCCTCCTACACTTGATACAGTTAGCGAACTTGAGACTCCGTGGCCTCTTGCCGGGCCCACCTTTGACTGGTTTCGGCCACTGCACTCAGAAGCTGTTGATAGGATCCGTGCCCCTCCTGGCTGGTGAAAGCTAGCCTGGAGGGGTTACGTGACCTCCTGTTGAAATTAGTCAACAGCTCCCTTGAGCAAGGAGTGTTTCCAGGGGGTTTAAAAGAGGCAGTGGTCACTCCATTGCTGAAGAAGCCGAGTTTAGACCCATCGGTCCCTTCCAACTACCACCCAGTGTAGAATTTATCGTTCCTGGGCAAGGTAGTTGAGAGGGCAGCAATGGAGCAGTTGCAGTCCTACCTAGATTATGCAACTTGGTTAGACCCCTTCCAGTCCGGCTTCCGTTCAGGGCATGGGACGGAGACGGTGCTGGTCGCTATCACAGACAAACTGCGTTGCCAACTCGATCACGGTGGATTGGCGCTGCTCGTGTTATTGGACCTCACAGCAGTGTTTGATACTGTCGATTATGATCTTTTGACCCAGCGTCTGGCCGGGGCTGGGGTGAGGGGGACAGTTCTTAATTGGCTGTCCTCTTTCCTCCGGAACCGGCTCCAGCGAGTGAGAAGGGACGAGGTTGTCTCAGGGGGTGCCCCTCTTCATTGCGGGGTGCCTCAGGGGGCAATTCTCTCCCCTTTATTATTTAACATCTACGTCCGACCACTTGCTCGGTTGGTGCGCAGTTTCGGGCTGGAGTGTCACCAATATTTATTTATTTATTTATTTATTTATTATTATTTGGGCTTCTATGCCGCCGACTCCCTGGGGCTCGCGGCGGCTTACAAGAGCCGATAGGCATTAAAAAGGCAATAAAACAGTTAAAACAGCTAAAAACAGCACACAACGCAGTAGAACAATAGAACAGTAGCACCGCTCAACAATAGGCAGCCCATCGTCCCAAGGCGAACGGCCAAGAGGCGGGACATGGGAAGGACCTACCCACCAAAGGCCTGCTTAAACAGGTGGGTTTTACAGGCCCGCCTGAACGGGAGCAGGTCCTTCATGGCTCGGGTTCCGGCCGGGAGGGCGTTCCACAGTGTGGGCGCTATAACAGAGAACGCCCTCCGGCGGGTAGATGTCAGTCTTGCAAATTTGGCCGAGGGAATCTCCAAGAGATTGGAGTCCTCGGACCGTAGTGATCTCGAAGGGCAGTATGGGGGTGAGACGGTCCCTCAGATACGCTGGCCCCAGACCGTGCAAGGTCTTGAAGGTGAGAACCAACACTTTGAAGGTGATCCGGTGCTCGATAGGCAGCCAGTGCAGATCCTGCAAGACGGGTGTTATGTGGCTACCTGTTGGCGTGCCAGACAGGAGCCGGGCGGCAGTGTTCTGCACTAGCCTGAGCTTCCGGGTCACCGACAGAGGAAGGCCAACGTAGAGCGCATTGCAGTAATCTAGCCTCGAGATGACCGTGGCTTGGATCACCGTGGCCAAGTCATTCCGGGAGACGTAGGGGGCCAGCCTCCTAGCCTGTCGCAGATGAAAAAAAGCACTCTTGCTGACCATAGAGACCTGGGCCTCCATGGCCAGCTGGGAGTCCAAGTGGACCCCCAGGCTCTTAACGGAAGACGATGGGCATAACGCCACACCGTCCAGGCTCGGAAGCTGGACATCCACATCACCCGGGCGACCCAGCCACAAGATCTCCGTCTTCGCCGGATTCACCCTCAACCTACTGGCTCACAGCCATCCAGTAACGGCTTCAAGGCAGTGCTGGAAATTATCGGGACGGATCCCGGCCTGCCCTCCATCCTCAGAATGAGCTGGGTGTCATCAGCGTACTGGTGACACTCCAGCCCATAACTCCGCACCAGCTGTGCAAGCGGCTGCATGTAGATGTTAAATAACAGAGGGGAGAGAATGGCCCCCTGCGGAACTCCACAAACTAATGGGGAGCCCTCGGAGACCACCTCGCCCCTCCTCACACGCTGAGACCGCTGGTGGAGGAAGGAGGTCAGCCATTTCAGGACTGTCCCCCTCACTCCAGCCATGGCCAGGCGGTGGGTCAAAAGATTGTGGTCGACCGTGTCAAACGCTGCCGTGAGGTCCAATAACACGAGCAGATGACACCCAGCTCGTCCTGGGGATGGAAGGCCAGCCCGACTCTGTACCCGATAATTTCCATCGTTGCCTTGAAGCCGTTACTGGATGGCTGCGAGCCAGTAGGTTGAAGGTGAATCCGGCTAAGATGAAGATCCTGTGGCTAGGCCATCCAGGTACGAGTGAGATCCGGCTTCCAACCCTGGACGGGGCGACCCTTTGCCCGTCATCATTGGTTAAGAGTTTAGGAGTCACGCTTGACTCCCATCTGACGATGGAAAAACATATATCCACCGTCAGCAGAACAGCGTTCCATCATCTCCGGCAGGCAAGGAAGCTGGCTCCCTACTTGTCCCGCCACGACCTAGCCACAGTGGTCCAAGCCACGGTCATCTCAAGACTGGACTACTGTAATGCTCTCTTCGTTGGCCTTCCTCTGTCGGTGATTCGGAAGCTTAAGCTGGTGCAGAACGCCGCAGCCCGGCTAGTGGCAGGTCTTCCATCTCGCTGCCACATCACGCCGGTCCTGCGGGAACTGCACTGGCTTCCAATAGAGCACCGAATCACCTTCAAAGTGCTGGTTCTAACCTTCAAGGCCTTGAACGGTCTGGGGCCGGTGTATCTAAGGGACCGCCTCTCCCCATATAGTCCTCCAAGACCACTGAGATCCGAATCATCGAACCTCCTGATGGTTCCAAGTCAAACAGGCCTCTACTTGACCACAACTCGGAGGAGAGCTTTCAACGTTATCGCCCCGGTGCTAGGGAATGCTCTCCCTCCTGCCATTCGCGCGATCCCAACTTTACTGGCCTTTTAAAAGGCCTGTAAAACCCTTCTGTTTAGACAGGCTTTTGGGTTGGAGCAATACTAAGGCTCCATGATATGGCTAAAGGCTATGACTCCATGTAGTGGACAGGCATCACTGTCTGATTTAATTGTGGATGTAATTCTCACATCCAATTATGTTTTAACTTGTGCCTGTATTGTTTTATTGTTTTATTGTGTTTTATTGTGTTTTTACTGATTGTAATCGTTTTTATGATTGTGAGTCGCCCTGAGCCACTTGGAAGGGGCGACCAAGAAATCCAAATAATAAATAAATAAATAAATAAATTTTGCCCACATGCTGCACTTTACCTACCTCAGGTAGAGGGAGACAATCACTGCAAGTGGGAAATGATACATGGCAACAGTGGTAGTTTGGTAGCTTGTTTGAGCTCTGCGTGTCACACAGGTTGCCATGACCCTCTTAGGCTAATTTACTAGATCCAATGTTAGTGTTGAAACAAAAGTTAAGTTCAGGGTCAATTAGAATTTGAACATGAAACAAGAGGAAGAGGGGTTTGCCTCCCTTTATTCTTTTACTTTTGTCCAGAAGTCTAAAGCAGCAAACTGTTTTATTTCAGCCCCTGGTTTAGGCTCAAAACCAGTGGATAGCTCAACGAGACTTAGCAGTGATCTATGAATTTCCAGCTTGGGAAAGTCATGATCCCCTTGGAACCTAGCCCTTCTTGCTCAAACTGTTGCATTTCATAAGTATCCTGCCAATAGCATAACTTACAACAGATACATTTCTGACAGCTGCAGCTGAAACATTTCAAATGCCATTGTAAATGTAAATATGGAAAAAATATATTGGTGTGTGTGTGTGTGTGTGTGTGTGTGCATGTATATATACATATACACACCCCAGGAATCCCTCTTGTGATTTATAGAGACCTGATTCAGCAGAAATCAAGCAACAGCATAAAGAGTGTATTTATTGTGTCTCGAGCACACACTGTAGGTCACTGCTTCATTCTGTTTACATTGTAATGGCCCTTGACGCTCCTGGAACAGTTTGTTCAGCTGTGTCTACAAACAAGATGATGTGCCGTATTTCCTCTCAAGCCATCTTTTAAAGTTTCTGGGATCAGTCACACTTTTCTATGCATCTTCAGCCAAACATAAAGAAGTACTTTGGAACAAAGATAGCCTCTCCTGTGGTTCAACTGAGTTTGGAAAGAAAGAAATCCACAGTGCTTACAAATGGATGTGTACCAGATGTAGGATTTTTAGATGCAAATACATTACATATTTATTTTACTTATTAATTAGTTACATTTCTATTCTGCTTTATTTCTAGTAAACTCAGCTGGTGTATGTGGACGCCATCCCAAAATAATAGCAAAAGAAATCCAGCTTGCCCAAAATAACACCAAAGGGTGACCAGGTGTAAGGCAACATCACTTCCCATTACTCCAAATGGTGGTCATGATAGCATACTGCATACCAACAGTCTCAGTTTGGCAAGGACAGTCCCTTTTCCTTTTAAAATATTTTTATTAAATATATTATATACATAACTGAAAATATAGGAAACATCTGAGAGCACCCCAAAACACTGCAAAACAAACAAACAAAATAAATAAATAAATAGTGCTATCTGATTCATCAAAGCCCCCAGTGGCACAGTGGGTTAAACCAGTGGGCTGCTGAAATTGCTGACCGAAAAGGTCGGCAGTTCAAATCTGGGGAATGAGGTGAGCTCCCACTGTTATACCCAACTTCTTTATTTGTTCCTTTCACACTTTTACTTTCCTATATTAAGTTCATTCTTAATTTCTACACTTTCTAATTTATTTAAACAAGTAAAGTCGCAAATGCTTTCTGCATAACCCCATCTCTTGTTGAAATTTAATTAGAAGTTGACTACTATTCAAAACCAGCTGATGTTATCTCCCTTTCTCTGTAAGTGGCTTCCAGTCTTGTGCAA
Source organism: Anolis apletophallus (assembly GCA_030556195.1). NCBI lineage: Eukaryota > Metazoa > Chordata > Lepidosauria > Squamata > Anolidae > Anolis > Anolis apletophallus. The sequence continues at coordinate 89,011,217 of JARBWK010000006.1, read as the reverse complement.
ACAGTTTATTGGGGGTTTTCTTCACTAGCTGAGTTAATATGTCCATCTCTGCATTGTCTAGTAACTTGCTAATCCAGAGAGAATCTTCAGTATTTTCCAATATTTAGCATCAAATATCCATGTTGCTCTCTGAATAAATCCTCTGTCATCCCAGTTTTTTAGCTGTTCGAAAAACATCACAGTTTCTCGTTCTTCCTCCTAGAATGACTGAATGTTGGATGGCATCACCTTCCAGGCTTTGGAGTTTATCAACATTAATGGGTCATCTGAGATGAAAGAATTAGCAAAGAATAAGTGAATTTCAGTGCTTCCTGTGCATCCAACAAGAGCAGTGAACATAAAAAGAGGCACTACAAGGTCAAAATCCAATTACTGTTCCCAATTAGAATAGGGCCAATGAAGCAATGAGATTTACATATGTGCTGGATTACCATTCAGCAAATACTGTAGCTGGATCTATCTATTGGGTTTAGGCACCAGTTCCCATCCAGTTCGGTCAGGACCACACATTTCTTTAAGGCAATCACAGCTAGAGACTTCAACTGTCAAAGTCCGCTGTATAGTTTTTAGTCCTTTTAACAATCTGAATAGTTGTGAAGTTGTAGCTGAAATGGCCCTGAAGTGGGAAACTCACAGTGTATATCCCAACTGAACTATGAAACCAACTGGGTGGCCTTGCAGAAATCACTCATTCTTGCAGCTTAATGTATTTCAGAGAGGGACTTGTGAAACCAACATACAGAAAGACTGAATATAAATGTTGCAAAGACAAAAAAACACTTCACCCTATTGTACTGGGCTTATAATTGTTAGGCTGAGCACCAGGAGCAGGAGCAAATTATAAATCTAAACAGGGAAATGAAAGCATGTCAATCTTGATTCATAGGAATGAGAAAGACACTTTTGCAGAAAAGAGCTCTTACTTGGTTAACAAATCTGTTACACTAGATTGATAATGTTTGGTTACTGAACTTCAGTTGAGATATATGTTTATTTTTCAGTATGTGATGACTATGGCAATTGTCTGGTAATTGATTGCTGTGAAAACAGATCACAGGGTTTAAGCGCTAATTCAAGGAGTGAAGTGGAAAAATGTTTCACTTTATAAAGATGTAGAGTTTTTCTTTCCACTTGTTTTTTCCTTCCATTTGTAGGGCTTTTTGTTTCCTTTTGCCTCTTCCAACCAGGGATAAGCACCATTTCACACAATGTGCTAAGACGAATACAGGTTTGCCATACAATGCCCATGCAGTAATGACGGCAGTCTATAGTAACTCATAGATATACCAGAGTTCAAAAAAATTACTTGTCTGTACTCTGTCCCCAGAAGCCAGAGGCCATACAGGGGATTATAACCTCAAATATTCATGTTTCTAAGCTGGGAGATATGTCTGTTTGCTACATTTGCATTTTAGACTTTTAAGTTACACCCTTAAAACAACTTTGGAGTTCACTTAGAAATCTAAAGGACAAAATGTTGTTTTGCTGAATACGAAAACAAAAGAAGAACAAAATGTACACATATAAAATAAATATGTAATGTAATTATAAAGCACTTAAATGCAATAATTAATGTAAAAATACAAAATGTCCATACATGAATTGTAAAATTAATGTAATTATAAAATGAGATGTAGAAAATGTTCATTTATAAAACCAAACTGTAGTTGAGAAGGCAGACAGGCGTCTTATACATGTTCTGGATCTTCTGGCCCTCAAGTAATTTCAAATTTATGGGAACTCTAAAGTGATATTTTCACAGGATGTTCGGGGTCTGAGAGAATGTGACCCACTCAAGATCATGCAATTGGTTTCCATAGTTGAGCCCTGATCTTCAGAGTCATCATTCAATGCTGAAAGCATTGTACTATGCTGGTCTCACTTTACACATATATCTACCTAAAGGCTATGCAAAGAGTAATATTTAGAGAATAACAAATATAGGAAGGAGGGAGAACCAGGTTCTAATCCCCATTGAGCCATGAAATTAACTTGAGCTACTCAGTCTATCTTAGCCTCACCACTAGTATCTCATGGCTGGTGTGAGGATAGGATATAAATGTAAATAATCATTTTTTGGTCTGTTCCTGGGGTTGTTTAGGGCCTGATTCAGAAAATTGCATTGGATAGCTCTAGTTTTTTAGACATGGTTAGAGATGGTGACTGGTAGATGCCATATGATCTATAACTCAAAAACTGGACCCAATGAGGAAAACCGGTGCCAGTTTTTGAATCAGCAGGTCAAATATACCCAGAAACAGGGCTAATATTTGAGGCACCAAAATGTGTGTTGGCCAGTGTAATTTAATATAAATCCCACATCTACCCCTACTTTACTTTATTCTATTGATTTTAGCAGTTTGTTCTGTTCCTAGGTCACGTTGAATCCCATGATCATGGGATTGTTTAAAGTAGCAGAGCACTGTAAGATATCAGGAGCAGGGGCAGAATGAAGGATTCCATTCCATTTCCTGCAGATATAGAAAGATATAGGTATAAGAATGAACCAAGGACAAAGATGCATATATACCCATAGGTGCCCACTACATCTAATATCACTCTTCTATCTATGGCACATTCTACTCCACAATGTTCTATTGCATCATTTTATTGTGACCTGAAGGTGACCTTTCATTGATTAAGGACTTTATCACATGGGAAACTCTCTCCTGTACTGCTTGGCCAGCCTACATGGTGAAACGGCAGAGATGAGGGGTAACCCTGCTGCCCCACGCACCACTTTGCCAAGGTGCCGCTTTCTCCATCATGGCTCTCATATTTGGAGGGAAGCTTCCTAGGACACTTCCACTCCAGTTGTGAGTGAGGCCTCCACCAAAAGTCCAGCAACATTGTGTGATGGGCAGCATGTCCATCCATCACTGAACTGTTGAGGAAGTGTCCTAGGATGCTAAAATACACCATGTGATAAAGTCATAACTCTGTTAGGTTCCCTCAGGCTTGTGCTTAACATGTATCTAATGTGTGAGAGTTACTATATGACTAGTCACTAGATGGTCAATTGGCCATAGCACTTATACACAAAATAGATGCATTCAGTGTCACTGCTGATATTATCTGCATTGGTTACCCACTTCTGGGGAATATAATATAGATAAATGCATCTCAGGCTATATGGGTTTTTTTGGGGGGGGGCTATGTGTCAGGAACTGATGCCATATTTTGTCCATTAGCTTTCCTTGTTTCTTTCCTGGACACTTCCAGGACCCAGGAGCCAATAACTTTTGGATCTGCACCAGTACATGGCCACCATTTTTGAGAAAATACACATGCACATACCCAAAATCTTCAATCATATACAACATTAAAAGGGTATCTACAAACACTGAAAATTTCTACACGCTTCCACTAATTATACTATACACACAGGAAAGGATAGCATAAAATACATTTTGAGTTGAGCTGGATATAGTTGTGTCATTCATGGGCACTAACATTGTAGGAAATAACGCAAGAATTTGTTTCTTTACGTAGAAGAGTTTCTTTTGATCACTGTCCAAATATTTGTGATGGGAAAAAAGAAAACAAAAAAGACTCAGCAAAGAAAGAATGGAAACAGTTCCAAACTTTTAAGATTTTTTTATATATAAAAAAATTGCTTTGGGAGGCCCAGACAAAACTGCTGTCTTTAATTTCTACTTTCTTTCATTTTGCTTTTCATAACATGGGTTTCTTCAGACTAGTGTAACAGTAAGTTCCCCCCTAAGGAGACGGAGACACAGTCAATAACTGGCATGTTTTATTTTTGATTGCATGTCTTGCTTGAGGCATCTTTTCAAGGCTTTGCACCAAAAAAACATGGGAAATTGCTATGGATAAACCTCAGGACTTTAAAGTAGTAGCACAGTGAGAAACACTTGTTATCAACACAGACTGTAGTACATTGCAGAAACAAAATAGCAGAAAACTACTCTCTTCTTGGCAGAAGGAGATGGCCGTATGCCCATTTTAACATTCAAACACTCACAAAGCAAAAGCTTAAGGACCCTTTTCCTGCCAAAAGAATGCATCTGTAGCAGCCAAAAGTATGGGTAATCTTTTCAATTAAATCTATTTCAGCATTCAGTTACTTATCACTCACATGAGCCAAATAATAAAACAATTTTCTACGCATATTCATAGAAGTGAGATATCTCATCAATTAACAGTGCAAATCTATGCTGGTCTCCTCTGTAAGGCCCATGAAAGTCCACAAGCCTTATTCCCAGTGTCTATGGAAGTGACGAGAATCATGTAGCCCTCCCATTCGCTACAAGACTGCATCTCCCAATGATTGCAAGACCCAGCAGCCTTAGCCACTGGAGACAAATGCATTGCAGTCCAAAAACCCGTGTGTGTGTGGTTGCCATTTATATTCAGCTCAATTTAAAGTCTGCAAAATGATTGGTGACCTTCCTTTATGGCAGTGGTGCTCATTAGGTAGAACGCGATCTACTGTTAGATCGCGCAGGGCAGGGGTGCTCACACTTTTTCAGCATGCGAGCTTCTCTTAAAGCAAACAAGTCCAAAAGATCTACCTGCCCCCGCCGCCATGCGCTCCCGCCACCGCGCGTGCTCCTGCTGCTTTTTTCCACCTGCGCAACGCTTCTTCCGCCTGCAGGGCATTGCAGGAAGGAGAAAGCACGAGGCGGGGCATCCAAAGGGAGTGCTCTGCCCTGCCTGTCTCGCTGGCAACAAAGGCTGCACAGCTGCTTCTGGACGAGAGAGAGGCAGGGCGCTCCCTCCAGAGGCCCCGCCTCGTGCTTCCTTCTTCCTGCAATGCCCCGCAGACGAAAGAAGCACTGCGAGAACGGAAGCCAGCAGCAGGAGCACGCATGCACGCAGGGTGTGCGCGTGCATGGCAGGAGCGCCCCATCCGGCTGGTGAGGCCCGAAGATCACCTGGAAGAGGGCCGAAGATCTACTAGTAGCTCCCGAGCTACCTAATGAACACCCCTGGCGTAGGGCATCATGGTAGATCACAGGCAGGGCTGGAGGAAGGCTCAGTCCCGCCCCGCAGGCCCCCGAAGCCGTCCAAGTGCTGCCAGACCTGAGTTATCTGAGGTCCTTTCCACACAGTTGAATAAAATCCCATGTTATCTGCTTTGAATCAGATTATATGGCAGTGTGGACTCAGAAAACCCAGTTCAAAGCAGATATTGTGTTATATGTTTCACATTTTTGTAGTGGGTAGGTAGATCATTTAGACTTGATTGTTTTATAAGTAGCTCACATGCTGAAAAAGTGTGAGCACCCCTGCTTTCTGGTTTTCCTGTGACATCCAGTGGGAACCAAAGAAATGTCCTTGTCCAATTGTACAAACTTGTCAGCCCTGATCCTTCTGTTTATCCTTTCAGCTATCGCACAAGTATGTTATTCAATGAAAATTTAGAAAAGTAGCAGTTTTACAGAAAAGTAGTATAAATGGTGATGCTTTCAGGCATATATATTTTCTGTTTCACTGGATCTGCTATTTATAGAGCCTATGAGTGACAGTTCTTCCTAAAGTTTTAGAAGTAAAATTATGGAGTTGATGTCAACATCACGGTGCCAGAATGGCTGCTTTCTTTCAATTTAACCTGATCATGCCTTAAGATGTAGGGAACTTTTGTGTATTTTGCATTCCATAATGAATGGATACCAAGTAAAGGTGGGAGGCATCAGCACCAGAGTGGTGGTTGGTGCTTCCCATCTCAGTGAGGTAGTGAATGCATTCTAGATTTTAGTCTAAACTTTATCAAGATACTGAAACTTTCTCCTAAATCATTTCGGCACCTACATTAAATGTCTACATTGACATTTACCATGATTTCACCATTCCAATGACAGAGGAGCATCTGGGTAATCACAGTTAAACAGCTTTTCCCATGTAATTCCCAACTCCTTGAGTCTTTTTATGGCAATGAGAGGAGAAGAAACCACATCAGATCTAGGGATAGTGTAGTTCTCCATCAGGGGCCTGTCACTTCCATACAGGATCACAGTATCTCCTGTCACATGTTTTATTTTTGTGACCTCTGATGATTCCACTATCAATGAATCCTGGATTTGCCTCTTTCCACAGCATCAAGAGGAGTCTATGGATTTCAGTATTTCAAATTCAATGCTCTTAGAGGGGGGTCTTGAAAAAAATCCTTTCACTCTTGTTATGCCCTCCCAGACAAAGGACTGTAGCCTTAATGGAGTTCACTTTCAGCTAAATATTATAAGGAGTGCAGGCTCAAAAGTATAGATGTCTCAGTATGAGTGAAGCTGTGAATATACAGAAGGAGGAGGAAGGGGCAAAATGCCTTCTAAAATGCAGCACCCTGGGATACCAAAGTTCATGTATTTTAATCAGAGCATGTGAACATTGCTCCAAATAGTAGCATTACTTGGCTCACAACCTCACAACCTCTGAGGATGCCTGCCATAGATGCAGGTGAAAATTCAGGAGAGAATGCTTCTAGAACATGGCCATATAGCTCGAAAAACCTACAACAACCCATTACTTGGTTTGTTGTTTGGAAATAGGATACTTAACAACATTATTAATTGCTCCTTGGTGGCTGAAAATACGGATGTTTCATGGTAACAAACCTTGAACTTGCAGAAACTGTGATATTTTGATATATTTTCACAATTTATGAAATTAACCAATGGCAAAAGTGAGCTGTTTATTAGAAAAAATAATAAAAATAAAAAATCACATGTGTGCTTTTGCACAAAACTGCTAGTTCTTGCACAAAGCATGACAATTTTATGCACACTCACACACAAAATGTGTTTTTTCATGAAGAATATTTGTGCATATATATGTGTATTTTCTTCTACACCACTTTCCAGAAATCTATATGGTTTTCTTGTGAAAAATTGTTGGGCTTTCTCCCAAAAGTATGACTTTTTACAAAAATGTAGGTTTCTGAAAATAATGCATTTTTCACATGAATAACACAATTTCTAGACAAAAATGGACTATTTCAGAATCCCTGTTTTGTGCAAAAATCAAGGTTACATTGCATTTTAAAAGGAGGTGGGTTTCTGAACATGTCTTTCCCAGAAAATAAAAGAAAGGAGGTTTTGTAGGAGTGTTTTTTCAATGCATCCTCAATATGGAGAAATACAAAATGATAATGTATCCTCACAACCCATTTTCCTCCATTCTTTTCCAGATATTCATCTTTTTTGGCTCTCTGACAAATGTTTATACATACATTCATGTTGCCAAACATGCATCTCATTCATCTAGTGCTTTTCGATTTTTAAAAAATCCTTTTCAAACTGTAATACTTGGATCTGCTCTGAGGGAAATTCAAAGGCATGCTGTGCACCAGGGTTTGTTGGATCAAACTGAAGCAGAAAATAACCACAAACGTCACTGCACACTTTGAATTTCAGAAATAGGAAAAGTGGTGCAATGCATATAGCCTTTCACTTTACACTGTGAGTGTCTGGGGAAGCTACAGGTATTTCAAAGCAGCAAGAACCTGCCACAAAAGAGGTTTTGGAAATCAAAGATGTTGTGTCAACCTAAAATGAGGGCACCCCATCATAAACCTCAACAGCAGGTCCTTTGCATTCCCAAGACATTGTGCTACAAAGCCCGATCTTTCAGCTCCTGCTTCAAACAAGGAATGTGGACCAAGGCTTTTAATTAATCTGGACTAGTGTCACAGTTATTCCGAAACCAATTATGGCAAGAATGGGCAGAGGCTGACCTCTGCGTGGGAAGGTATCTCTCTGTCAATGTGAGCCACAGTCAGAAGGATCAAATAAGTTCAAGTGCTCTTTTTCACATCTTTATTTTGCAGTTTAGTTTGACACGCACTTCAACAATTTTTCCATAACCCCATTGGTTTTCTCAATATGTCAAGAACTGGCATTGTGTTTGTGCTCATTAACTACATACTCATGGTATGGTTGACAGGACCTTTCTGAAAACATGCTAAAGCTGATGACTCTTGGACCACCACAGGTCCAAGGACCTTGACTTGATTAGCATTGGCTTCAACCACACTTTTAGAGTCTGGCTAGATATGGAAGGCTACATCTCTATGAAGTGAAAAGTTCACAAGGTATTATAAGGAGAGTGAGGGACAGTATTGTTGTTGTTGCTCCTTTGAACAGTTAGATGCCATCTTTGGGGCAGTTTCTCTTTCAGTTGCTGCTTCTCCAGTTGCTGCCTCCAACAACAATATAGTCTCTGTATAAAGACAGTCTGCACGGCTGATTCTCATACTAAAATTAGCACTAAAGAAAGCACTAGTTTCTAAGCATTTTGTCATCAAAATGGATAGACTCCTGGACTGGCTGCACTTAAAAATGCTTTGAAAAGTTGGAGGGATGGCGGGAGGGAAAATAAAGGGGGCAACAATGTATTTTGTCATGATCTGATGTATGCATCTTATTCCTTAGATTGTATAGCAGGAATGGAGAAAGCTGCAATTGTTTCAGATAGCCATTTCAATGCAGAGAGAAAATAATCTTAAGGACTCTCCAGTACTCAAGAGACTTCACTTCAAGTGAAAATCTGAGACACCAATTGAATTTTCCTCCTCTGCCTCAGCTTTCACAAGTTATGCAAAATATCCTTTGGGTCAAATTTCTGTTTGCACAAAATTAGTGTATATTTTCCTTTGTGAAGCTAAGTGCATACTCTCAGAGAAAGGGAGAACAAGCAAAAGAAGTTTAATTCATGATAGAGAGCAACAGTTATTCAATTTTCCTATGTTGTACGTTACACAGAAATGTACAAAAAGGCCCTGAGAATGTGTTAAATATCTTTAAGAATGAATCACCCACCCCAAAAAGACTCACCATTTCATAGTAAGGAAATGGTTGCAGAGAGCCATAGAGGTGTTTCCTCCTTTACCGACCAAGGACAAGCCAACCAAGGATTTGCAGTGGCAGATAAAGAAAAAACAGGATCTGCAGAAACTGCACAGATGCAAGTCTTGTGGTCTACAAAAATAACTAGAGATAGCTGTTATCTTAAAGCAGCAGTTCTCAAAGAGTGCTCTGGGGAGCCCTTGGGTCTTTGCAAAGCATACTGAGTGGCTCTACAGTTCGCTCCCCCTCCAAGCTTTCCTTCCTCTTTTCTTCTACCCCCCCCCCCAACTCCCCTGCTGCCAAGTCTTTTTCCCTCAGCCCCCTTACCTCCAAAAGCCCTTTTTCCTCACCTTGCTTGCTTTCAAAACCATATTTTCCTCCCACTGCTCAGGGGCTATTTAGATTGTGCTTTTCCTGCATGGTAGAAGGGCATTGGACTGGATTTCCCCTAGGGACTTCACTGATACAGCCTTTCCCTCTTAGCAAAGCTAGGAGGGAGAGGACTATGGCCCCCTCCACCGGAGAAAGAGGAGGTTCATTTCTAAACCTATCGGAGGCAGGGGGCGTGGCCTTACAGTGAAAGGCCAGCCTCCTGAGAGCTCATTCTGAGCTCGGACGTCGACCCACCACTCCTGCCCATTAGCAGTAAAGAATTTTGATTGCTCTTTAACTAAGAGAATTGGGTGAGGAATTTTCTCCCCTTCCACCTTAACTGTGGAGGGGGGGGGGGGGTTGCCTACCCCTTTGCGTAGTAGGGGCTAGTAAGGATGGTGGAATGTACTTAATAGGCTTAGCAGAAAATAACTAGGGAAAGTCCATAGTTGGTGTGCACCTAAGGGACCTCCTTCAGGGGTAAGGGCCATTAAGTTAACATTCACCTCAAAGTTCAAGGTGAGGGGTGAATAAAGTGAAATGGCCCTGGAATGGAAGAGGCTGATCTCATGATCTTGAGAACAGACCTCTCATTCATTTCCCTAAAAGGATTGCCCTGGTTGGATAATCAGGGAATCCAGGTGTTTCGCCCGAAAATTGATATCGTTAGCCGAGGGGGGATGATACCTCGGCTGGGATACACCTTGATTCCTGACACCCTCTGAGTTAGACTTAAGGAAATTTAAATAGGTAACTTTAAATAAAAGTTGCTCAATTTGAACCCAATATTTGTGTGTCGTCTCTTTTGTTCAGGGGGTTGGAGGGCAAATACTGTTACACCATCACTGTAACCGAAAGCCAGCAAGAGTTGCATGGTTTTAATGGAAGTTGTAGAGCTTATAATAAACTGTCTTTGTTTCTTTGCACCTTCATAAACAACTGTCTTTGTTATCTCTAGAAGAGCGTTAGCTTTAAACATTTCTAGAAACATCTTAAAAGTTACAATAATATTGGTCTGAGAAAGGTATTGTCAGTGTATGTTTTCTTGAAAAATTGATGTGACACTATGCGGTACAATACAGTGTATTGTTTCACATGAAAATGGTATATTCCATTCTATAGATTTTCTCCCTCAAACAGAACAGCTTGGGGAAGCTAGAAGAAGCAAAGACATCTGTTTTTCTCATCTTGAAACCCACTGAGCAAGCATTCCAAAGGGTGTACAGAGCACAAAAATATCCTGATCAAGTGTTTTGTAAAGTTAAACAGAGAAGGACCTCTTGACACTGAATACAGGCCATGATTTAGCAGTCATAGCCATAACAGCCATCTCTTCTTAATTAGCCATTTGGGGTTGTGGAGGATGTCTTTGGAACAAAACCAAGAGAACATTCACAGCACTTTGCAATATAAATGAGAAATTGGACATCACTGTGGGCAAAAATATTATTAATCTAAGAAATCTGGCTAATTGTGCATGCTTGAATTTTGACATGTGGAGGTTAATTGGCTCGTATGGTGGCTATCACAGCAATCTACAAAAAGGCCTGTTATGCACATCAGTGGCATGCATCGGTTCAAAAGTTTATGATATCCATTTTATTGTTCAAACTTGTATGCCGCCACTCCCCAGGGGCTCAGAGCGGCTTACAAAAACAGAAACAAGCACAATAAAACCAATTTAAAACCACACTAACAGGATTTGAATACCTGCCAAAACAGGTGTGTCTTGCACGCCCTGCGGAAAGTCGATAAATCCCGCAGGGCGTGAATTTCTGGTGGCAAAGCGTTTCAGAGAGATGGCGCCACAACCACAAAAGACGTACATCTGGTTGCTGTTAAATGAAAGGTTTTAAAAGGTCTTATGTTGTTATGTTGTTGTTGTTGTTGTGTGTCTTTAAGTCATTTCTGACTTATGCCATTTCTTAAGTGAACCTATCACTGGGTTGTCTTGGCAGAAATTGATGAAAGAGGCTTTTTTGTCTTTCTCTAAGGCTGAAGGAATGTGATTTGTCCATGGTCCCCCAGTTGGTTTCCATGGCCGGACAATGTCCTAGTCCAGTTCTCAAACTACTACACCTTGTCACTAGCTCTTATGATTTCTATATTAAGACCCCAATGTTTGTTTGTTTTCTTACAACAATTTCACCTCAGTTCAGGGATGGAGCTCTGTCAGATCCCATTAGACACCATACTTCTGGTGGGGCTTCATACCTGAACTGAGATGATACTGTGATGAGGTCATAAAAGGCTAATTTTTCAGGTGTGAAAAAACCAGATAAAATGCACAAATATGCTTTTTAAAAGCCTTCCAGGAGTGCCATTGAAAATTTTTAGGCATTTTGTGATGGCGAAGCTCTTTATTCTTCTAGCGGGCTATGACAGTTGCACTGGGGGGAGGGGCAGCTCGGCTCCCATTCTTCACCATGGGACCTTCTGCCTTAAGAATGTCCAGACTCCTGCTGTTATTTTCTGTTCACATAGGGAGCCGAGAAAAAGAGTCAACATGGTATGATAGCTGATGGAGATAGTAAGGAGTTACAAACACAATAAAAATAAGGACATTAAAAACTATGGAAAATGATGTTCAATCCTCATGGTACGGTTAACAGGACCCAGTGTATATGTAATATAAAGAGTTGGTTTTCTGGAAACTATCATGTATAGAAGAACCAAGCCTAAGTTCTAGAGCCAAAGATCTGCCTCTTTCCCCAGAGGCATGTCTGTATTGGCAGCTTCACAGTAGTTGTAGGTATCCATGCGAGTTCATTAACTATTGAGAACCCTGGGGCATTTCATAGAATCATAGAATCATAGAGTTGAAAGAGATCTCATGGGCCACCCAGTCCAACCCCCTGCCACGAAGCAGGAAAATTGCATTCCAAGCACCCCCAACAGATGGCCATCCAGCCTCTGTTTAAAAGCCTCCATAGAACTACAAGTCGCTTCTGGTGTGAGAGAATTGGCTGTCTCCAAGGATGTTGCTCATGGGGATGTTTTTGATGTTTTATATCCTTGTGGGAGGCTTCTCTCATGTCCCCACATGGGGATCTGGAGCTGACAGAGGGAGCTCATCTGCATTCTCCCCAGGTTCGAACCTCTGACCTACCGGTCTTCAATCCTGCTAGCACAAGGGTTTGACCCATTTCATCACTGGGGGCTCCTACATCTCTACTGATTTTGAGATACCATCCTTCATTGTAATCAATAACCCCCAAACCATTCACTCAATCAATCAACCAACCAACCAATCAGTAAAGCAAACAAGCATTAAAGTACAAATTCTTTATTTCATAGATCAAGGTAGTAGGAATCTGGAGAATAACTATTTAGTTAATTGAAGAGGGAAGAGGATGGACACTCAAAATATGATAGTCAACATTTTGTGCACCATTGCTCTCGGCAGATGTGTTTCATCCTTCAACATTGCAACACACATTGCAGCATTCAGTGTTCATGCTGCAATGAGTGAAAACAGCACCAAAAGTCCTCAGTCTCAGGTGTTTCTCATACTATTGTTAGGATTTACACTAGATAAAAAATTATAACAGCTCTGAGGAAAGACTTGAGGCACTACGAGTATCTCTGTTAGAGGTTATCAACTAAGGCTCACAGAAGATCCTGAAATATATATCTTAATTGTGTATGGATGCCTACTCTGAAATAAATCCCAGATAGTTCAATAGGGCTTACTTTCAGATAAATAGGTGTTGGATTATAACACCTATAGTGGTAAGATAAAACCACAAAGAATCCAATTCACCGGTCCTATCAACTGATAACATCCTGAATGTGGATTCTAAAAAATATGTTTTCAAATTGTACAGTCTATGGCAGAAAGGAGAGAAAAGAGGTAGCCATTCCCTGACTGTTATGATGTTTCTCTATTATATTTACCCTAATAGATTTGTGTAAAATGTAATGCTTTCAAAGCAGGACAAATCTGACAGCAGAAAGTACAATAGATGACAATTTTAGTCTTCCCAGCAACTCTGCTGCTGGCTTCAAATCTATAAATGCTATACTTTGCCATCTATCTTCTTTTATGACAACCTCCATGTATGGGGAACAAGCATTTTAATCTGTGGAGTCTTTTCCTGGAAAAAGAAGACCAGATATTTCTTGGAATACCATCACAGGGGATTACATGTTGGATGCTGTTCATGGGGTGGTAAATCTGATTTGAACTTTAAAGGCAGTGCTGAATCTTATCCATACAAAGATTCAGCTCTCAAACTAGGAGCAGATTCGCCAACCCAACTACCACATGTTCACATTGTTTGGACACATCCTACAAAACTTGTTTTCCACATGTGAATAGAACAATCTTGGGGGTGCCACACAGAGTTATCATTCAGGTCCTAACTCTTCTCTCCTGCTAAGGTAAATAAATAAAATGTGAGAAAATGGTTTTGCCCTACATCCCACTTCCACCTGACTTTACTGTTAATGTGTGTGTATTTGTTTGCCGAGGACAAGGGAAAGAGTACTACTGGTGACTGCTCCCAGATTGTGAGATGGAAAGTTCGGTGGGCCGCGACTTTCCTTTCTTCCTACCAGCAGGCATGCAGGCAGACCCTTGACATACAATTCATGTGGCAGACATTTTTAACAGTGTTGTGCTCTGTTTTATTTGTATTTTCTAGGGTTTTTGCTTTTTTACCAAACGTTTGGTCAACATTTAAAAACTGTTTTGACCGAACAGTTTTTAACTTTTGTACAAATATTATAATTTTTAGCTGTAAGTCACTTGGATCCCATATAAGGAGAAAGCCTGGTTATAAATTAAACTGATGATAGATTGAGGGATTATACAGAAAAAAATCATCCATTATCTAGCTTCTGATAAAGTGGAATTGGGTCTTTGAAATCTTAAACCACAGATTTGCAAAGCTGTCACAAAGCTCTTGCTTTAATTTTTCTAGGTTTTTGTCTATATATATATATATATATATATATATATATATATATATATATATCGGCTGCAAAATAATATTGTTTGTGGTAGCTACTGTGTGTTCTGACATAACACATTGTGTGTTCTGACATAACACATTGTTTAAAAAAACCCCGAAATATTGTGTTTGGTGCTTTCAACTGTAGACTGTCATACGTTATTATCCTGTGCATGGCTGGCTTGGACGTTCCCTCATGCGCACTTATATCTTCAGATCCCAACATATATCTTTAACTAAAAATAAAATAAAATAAATTACCTTGAGCACATTTATGTATAAGACAAAGGATAAAATCTACATGTGAGAATGTTGGCCATCATGTGACCTTTCAGGCCTTTTGGACTGCAACTCTCTTCAACCATAAACAAAAGTGATCTTTATTTTAAGTTATAAAATCATATAGTAAAGCTCTCCATACTAAATGTATAATAGTAATTTATAAATACTACTGAAAATAGTAAAATTCATAATAGTAATTTAAGCCACAGTTCTCTATTTTAGAGGAAGGAAAGGGTAAAACCATCTATAAGTACTCCTTGCTTAAGAAAAAACCCTATGAAATTCATTTTTAAAATAACCTAAATAATGTGTTTGGATGCTTTCAACTGTAGACTCATACAGTATTATGGGTAAAATTTATCGGGTTATAATAAGCTAACAGACAACTTTAAAGCACATAGACACACATACACACTACAAACTATCACGTGGGCCACCAGAATTGCCACATGTGATGGTGAATTTAGCAGTGCCCATTGGGGAGCACGTGGAACCCACCGCTCCATGCCCAACTTACCCATTGTCCATTGGCTTCCCAGCCTCTCCCTGTTGATCCAATACAACATGGGAAGCCTCCTGTGTTGCACCACTTCATTTGTACTTTTTCAACAGAGCCCCGCCGGAAGTAGTTCTACATTGTGGGATGGGAGCCGGTGGCCTCTGTTGCAAAAGTAAAGACAAACCAGTGCATGCTGCCGAAATCTACCCTGCCTCATGAGGTCATAAGACGTGTTTAGGGAAGCCTTAAGTGACACTTACTTCCAAGTAAACCCGTTTTGCGTTGCAGTACACAAGAAAGGGACTCGTGGAAACACTCCTTTCCCTAATCTTCAAGCAAGGATTTTTTAAAAAGTGAAGTAAATGTTTCCCAATGGGAAAGAAAATATAAAATTACACCATAAATTCAATCCTGAGGATCTTAATTACTTCACTAATGAAAAATGTAAAGTTACTATGAAAGTGTCAAAACAGCCTTTCATTCCAATTCTTCAATTTTAAACCACACGCCACTTAATATCCAGTTTCATTTTTTATATTTTTTAATGAAGTGCTGCTCTTTCAAAGCATAGAAAAGTTAGTGGCTTCTACTCAAACACCAACAAGAGGCAATATATAATTACCATTCTAAATGTAACTTTTTAAAAAATCCAAGCAGCTGCACTTGCAAGACTGCTCATACAAATCCTGACATGGAATTGAAGCAAAATGATCACGGATAATGGAAATGCACACCTGGGTTAATTTTCAATTAGGCTCACCTGCAAGATCTTTAAATCAGGGAGTCCTGGAGCATGCAAATCAAATACTATACATATTATATTATCCTGTTTATTATTATTATTTATTTTAAAAAACCAACCAAAAACAACGGTGTCATAGTTTTCCTGAAAATCAAACAGACGATAGGGGAGTGGAGAAACACACACTGACCACATGTTTAGCCAGCATGTGAGAGATTTGCAAGGGTTGTGTCACCTAGCCTTTCCTCACATCGCAAGCATGGCTGATGAATTGGGAGAAGTTGGTGAAAATTCCCAGAGCCTGACAATGTTGTGTATGTTTTTGTAGATTGTTTTGATGCCCATTGTAAAACCAGTGGTTTTCAAAGAAAATACTGATATACAAAAATATATCACAAATAAATACAAAATATGAAATTCCTGTGTAGATTCTTAGTTGGTTCAAGAGGGGCTCAAAACTGGCACTGGGGTCATGTGCACTAACCAGTTTCAATCCAGTATTGAAGAAAGTGGTTTCACTGTGCAGTGAATTACATAGAAAATCCACTTCAAAGCCTAAATGATGATTAGACAAACCAGGGCATTGATGCCCATTAAGGGTTTTCTTTAGCGTACTTTTGTGGGAGTTGTTTGGCTGTCACAATTTGAGGCTAACTTTGAACTGCTTTAAACAGTCGATGTAGATGAAGCCTGCGTGACGCAACAAAAATAAAAAGCTGCACTCCTTGAGAATTGTTTCTGCAGTTGAAGAGCAAAGGGGCAAAGAAGGAAAGCCGAGGTCCAGGTGCCACCCTTCTTCAGTCCTCCCTCTTTGCCACACTAAATGTCTACCTTGTTTTTCCCAGCTCGCTTTGTCCACTTACCTACCCATCATTGGAAGCACTGCAGGCCCAGCCAGAAAGTAAGTCTCAACCCACCCCACACAAGTTGGAGAGGGAGAAGAACAACAGTAGAGTCTTGCTTATCCAACATAAATGGGCCAGAAGAATGTTGGATAATGAGGGATTAAGGAAAAGCCTATTAAATGTCAAATTACATTATATTACAAATTAAGCACCAAAACATGTTTTACAACAAATCAACAGAAAAAGCAGTTCAATACAGGGTAATGTTATGTAGAAATTACTGTATTTACGAATTTAGTACCAAAACATCGCAATGTATTGAACCAGCTGTGCATCCGGGTGAGAGGCAGACTGTGTTGGATAATACAGAATGTTGGATGAGTGAAGGTTGGATAAGTATTTCCTCGGCTCCTCCCCTTCCTGTAAAGCCAGGACCTCCTTTCCTTCTAGCCCAAAACCTAGATCCTGGCCTAGGGTGCTTACCTGGTGGTTTCTTTAAATTGTTTAGTTGTGCTGGGGAGCAATTGTGAGGTATGACCCCTCCACTAAATTTTCACTGAGACCTATACCTACTCTTGGATATCCAGATCACCCTTCAAACTGCACTATTTATGAACAAGCATCAGTAAAGAAGACCCTTAATTGTCTCAAGACATAAGCTTAGAGAGGCCCTCCGTGTGAGGTGGGATCCCAGATGGTTCCCACCAGTGGAATGCTGCACATTCACTTATGTGCACACTGGGCAGGGGTACCTTGACATGACAGTTGAATGCCGAATCCGTGATCAGCATATGAGCTGAAGATATAGCCTAAAGACTACACACTCCTTATTTTTTTCAATATGTGAAGGGGATCATTTCTGTAATTCTATGATCTGCACTTGAAACCTCTGTGAAGCATGTTTTCCTGTGTTTTTCAGTGGAGGAAAAAATCTTTGCAGTATAGTGATCAGACCTCAATTTCCATGATTCTACATCCACAGATTCCACAGCTAGGGAATGTTTAAAAAAATCCAGAAAGCAAATCTTGTTTTTACTATTTTAAAAACGAGCACTATTTTACTATGCCACTCTGTATAATGGGACTTAAGCATCCATAGATTTGGTATTCATAGGATGTCCTGGAGCCCAACCTCACAATGTAGTATATGGATAACCATCAAGTTAAATAGCACAGCAGGGCGGGGCAAGGGTTAAATGGTCAGAAAGAAATAACTAGTAGGCTAGAAATAGCTTAAATGCAGATTAAGATCTCTTTCAATTATAGCACTATGAGTACACTTTAACTGGTTTCATTTTAAGAAATCTTGGGGTTTGTAGTATAATGAGGCACAAGAGCACTATAGCTGAGATTTCTAAATAACCTCCCTAAACTAGAAATCCTAGAATCCCAAAAGATAGTTGGAAGTGGAACAATAGCCTTTTGATGAAATACTATGCAGTTTATGGGATCACCATACATTGATGGGCAATTTTAAGGCACATACATGGGTCCTTGGTTTCTGCTGGGGTTTGGTTCCAGGACCTTGCATGCATACCAAAATTCATGGATGTCCAAACACCATTTTATATAATTATGTAGTGAAGTAGAAAAATCAGGTATTTTCAAGCTATGAATTGCTAAATCCATGGATATGGAGGCTGATTGTACACTGACACATTTGCATCAGGTGAGTGCCCCCCTCTGCCAAGGTTGGTTGATTAATCTGCCAAGTACTTAGTTTTGAGTAAGGGAAAATGACAGGTTAATACATTTAGAGTGACCCTGATTTACACTTATTCTGATCACAACCTCTGCCAGGGCACTGGTAGCTAGCAGCTAACCTGGAGAGAAGCAAGTGGCTTTGAAGAGAAATATGCATTTCAAATGGACAAGTAAAATCTTAATGTGCAATTCCTTCAATAATACATGCAATACATTTGCAAATACAAGTCCAACATTAAGGGTACTGTCATTTTAAACTAAAATACATGGCTGATTCATTAGAAGCGAGTAATTGAGTGACGGGATTAATATAGAATTTATAAATATTAAAAGAGTGCATTAATTTTAAACCTAGTTTTGCCGTGCATACCGAGTCCAAGAGATGATTTGGATAATTCAGAAAAATTAAAGGGAAGCTTGGAAGTGATCCAAAATATCTTGATGCAGTTAACCACAAAATAAGAGTTATTAGCTTATCATAATTGCAGCCAATTTTTAAAGTAAAGGAGTACTCCACTGTGGATTGCTGCAAGGAAGTGGAACAAAGCGTGTGAAATGAACAGATGGATTTGATTTTAAACAAATTAAGCCCACTCCCTGGGATGTAACAAGCGATTTTGTAGTTTTCCATGTTATGGGTTAACTTCCCACTGTGACCTTCTCAGCCTGCTTGCTATTTTTTTTCTTGTCATTAAGCATAATCCTTGGAGTACAAATGCTTATTACTTCCAGTCGCAAAGCTCCCATCATCAGCCTACATGTCTGTAGGGTAGAAATAAGGAACCCATGGCCTTCCAGATGTTATTGGGTTGTAACTTCCATCATCCCTCATGCTGATAAGGGCTGATAGGAATTGAATCAAGAACATCTGGAGGACCACATAGACCTAACCCCTGCCACGAGAAATGCTTCATTTGCTATAAAGTTCACAACAGCAAAGTGGCTTTGTTCTCATGTTATTTTCCTATATGGGAACAAGTTCTTTACAAGTAATCTTTCTCGCATGAACTAACCCCCCAAAGTATGTTTAAAGTTCAAATTAGCAGTCATCTGGTAGTTAAAGGGTGTGTTATTTTTGGTGTTTATTCCTGTCAAAAATGTTGAGTCAATGATTTTATCCAGAACTTGGTCAAGTTGGTTTTTGGACAATTGTTATGATCCATTTATAACCCTTCTTTCTCCTAGTATGTGGACTCTGTTTCCAAAATCCCAGGCCAGCACAAGCAGCTAGGGAATCTGGGAGAAGCACACCAAACTTTTATAAGCTCTGATTTTACACTTATGTACCAAAGACCATTTGCTTTTGCAAGCAGATTGTGTATGCATCAAATATAGTTGATATTGTACATGCCAAGGGTTGTACATATGGTCTCAATTTCTACATAAGGAACCATACATGTGTAACAATCATGCTATGGTAATGGAAAGAAAGAATGAGCGTAATTTTTTTAATACGTGGCTGATGCTATCATAGATGACGCCACCAGGTTGGAATTTAATAGTCCGTATCGCTCTGACCATGACTGAGTTATTGTAGGTTTTTCAGGCTGTACGGCCATGTTCTAGAGCATTCTCTCCTGACATTTTGCCTGCATCTATGGCAGGCATCCTCATCTATGGCAGGCATCCTATGGATGCCTGCCATAGATGCAGGCAAAACGTCAGGAGAGAAAGCTTCTAGAACATGGCCATATAGCCTGAAAAACCTACAACAACCTAGTGATTTCGGCCATGAAAGCCTTCGACAATACATTCTGACCATGACTATTATTCTGTTCCCAATATTCTGAAAATGAAATTAAAAAAATAACTAATCACGGCAGCTAACAGCTGCCAAAACTCAGAAACAAAACATATGGAAGTTACACCCATAATCCTGAAAAATGACTCCACATCAGTCTGTCTTGTTCAACAGTAGACAAAATTGCCTTGGAGAGTGGTGGACCTTCCTTCTTTGGAGGTATTTGCAAAGAGGTTGGGTTGGCATTTTTCTGAGGTGCTATGGTTAGGATTGTCTACATGACATAGGTTTGGAATAGATGGCCCTTACATTTTTTTTGAACTCTATGACTCGATGTCTGTTTTCCAAAGACAAACAACAGAACCAGGCAGACCTTTTATCAGAGATGGTTCCAAATTCTGGGCATCACCAAACTCTATTCCTTCTCCCCTGGCCCTCTTTCTTGTGCCAACCTACTGTACACCAGACACTTAGGACTGTGCAAAGCAGATATTACTGCCAATAAAGTTTATAGGCAGGAAGACTGATATTTTCTTCCCCCAGGTCATATAGGGCTTTACAGGTTAAGACTAATAGCTGAATTAAATTGCTCTTGGAAACATGGTACAAACAGTGTATATCTGCACTCAGTGCAAAATACTGTACTACCAGCAGCCTTTAGACTGCCAGAAAAATGAGGAAAGTTTGAGACTTAAATTGAAAATTACAGAGAAGGATTGGCCTCCTAGAGTCAACTATTACTGGTTGCTATAAATCTTCTTCAGGAGGGTCAGATAGCATGAACACAAACTCATCTCAAAATTTGACAGACAGAAGCGCTCTAATAGATCCCCCACAGTGCAGGTTATATCAAACTGATTGCCCCATGGCTGCATACTATGCTAAGTTTAGCAATGGTCTCTTTTGGGAGGTTCAGTCCATCAAAACAAAGTGCTGCTGAAATTTAAGTTTTAAATATCATTGATCATTCAGGACTCTGGCGTTAAGGGTACTTGCACAGAAACATTGCATGTGGCATCCATCTTAAATCCAACGTGTGTTTACTGAAGTAGATGCCGTGGAGGACACTTTTCAGCAGTTATTTCAATTCTTGATCCCCGGGGGGAGGGCTGAACAAAAATGCATAAATTTACTCTCATTTATCTATAAAGCCAGTGCCATCACTTTTACAAAAAAAAGAGGCCTTTCTGAGCCTTTTAATAACACTAAAGTACTATAAACAACCAGAAACACGATTAGGATTCCTCAAGTTATAAAATAGGAAAGTCATAATTTTAAAAAATAAATAAATAAAATGTCCCTGCAGTTCCAGCATTTTCGGGTACTTGCGGATTTTGATGCAATTCTTGTGAAAGGTCCAAAAGCAGAATATTGAGTTGAATTACACCTGAGATATTACTTTTTGTACTAGAATTCCCAGAATACCTGTGCCAGCACAGCCAGAGAGTGCATGCTATCATTCCAGGAGATGAAATCCATAGACAATAGCCTAAGGCAGTGGTTCTCAACCTGTGGGTCCCCAGGTGTTTTGGACTACAACTCCCAGAAATCCCAGCCAGTTTACCAGCTGTTAGGATTTCTGGGAATTGAAGGCCAAAACATCTGGGGACCCACAGGTTGAGAACCACTGGCCTAAGGGTATCTGTTGATTTCAGTAGACCTTGTTCCTAGGTAAGTGTATATGGGACTGCAACACAGAAACGTAACATCGCCAATCTCTGAACCTGCTGCCACAGAAGCTGCACACCAACTGCATATGAAATGTTCATTTGTCTATGTTCACAAAAAAGTACATCTGAGACATGTCCGCTAAGTATATATAGACAAATAACAGTACTAATTTTAGAGGTTATTAAACTATTCCATTAAGAATAGTTAATATTTTACATTCCAAATATGTATATATTAGGGCTATTACAATGCAAAACTGCTATAAAATGGATTCAGTAGACTTAACATATAAATTGGAAAGAAAACTAAAGTCTCTTCAGGCACAAAAAATACTTTTTACTAAAAGGAAAAATTCTGTCTGCAGTTGAATCACTGTTGTTCTCAGATGTGTGTCTCTTTGGCTTTCAATTGATCTTCTTCTGATTTACTGCAGATACGGGGGCCGCAGTGGTGCAGCAGATTAAACCACTGAGCTCCTGAACTTGCTGAACAAAAGGTCAGTGGTTCAAATCTGGGGAGTGGGGTGAGCTGCCACTGTTAGCCCCAGTTTTTGTCAACCTAGCAGTTGGAAAACATGGAAATATGAGTAGATCAATAGGTACCGCCCCAATGGGAAGGCAACAGCACTCCATGCAGTCATGCCGGTCACATGACCTTGGAGGTGTTTATTGACAATGTCGGCTCTTCAGCTTGGAAATGGAGATGAGCAACACCTCCCAGAGTCAACTAGACTTAATGTCAAGGGGAAACCTTTACCTTTACTAAGCTTGTCACTTATAATCAGAAAAGTGGCAAACATCTTAAGAGCATAAAGGATTTGCACTTATTCTCACCTTGCTATCCTACAATTCACATATATCACCTGTACAAAAAAGCTTGCAATAGCATTTTACCAATGTCCTTCCAGAAATTATTGGCCCTTCTTTGCTTGAAAGCACTGTTAAATTTGCAGCAAAGTGGCAATTAAATGGATTGGAAGAGACACCTTTGCTTTCCCGACACAACATGGAAATCTACTATAGATTGCAAACCATCAGTCTACTCTCCCCCACAATTTATTTACAGGCAATTCTATGTAAACTATACTTCAAAATTCACATTTTTGCTTTTTTCCTAAATGTATAACAATTCACAAAGGTGAATCCTGAATGCAAAACATTCACAGCAAATTAACTGTACAATGCAGGCTTTATAACTGCTTCGCAGTTCTATTTTGGCTTATCAAAGGATTTTGATTACAAAAGGGTATCTAAAACACAATTTAAGGGGCACTGGGGAGAAAGAAAGAGACAGTTAGCTGATACTAAAGCCTTTACTGTAATAAACCAAATATATTTACAATTTATACAAATGCTTGATCTTCAACAAAATAATACAAAAACCCATATCCTGAGAGGCAAAACCAGGAGACAAGTTTATCCAAGATACCACTGTTCTACACATGACAGAATGTGGGTGGAACTGCAAGTGCTGGAACATAATCCCACTTATTCAAGCAATGAGCATGATTTTTATGAGTTCATAAAAAAGGAAAACAAAACCCTAAAGGCCGTCCCATCTTCAGCAGAGACTTCTTTTTTTAAAAAAAAAAAATCCATCAAAACTATGCTACATTAATCAACGTTTGCCTTCTTCTTTCACATTGTCGCTGGATGCCAAAAGTTGCCTTCTGTTTTCATAGAGTTTGAATAACATTGTGTGAAGACGTCAGAAAATCAAGTTCTTCCCTTTTTTTATTAGAAAAAGGTAATGTCTTTCTACATCTACAATTTAAGAACGTTTTGGCCCAGTTCAGCTCTTTCCAACACAACTTCTCAGTAGATAACTTCATAAACAGTCGCTTTCTTGTCTCCAGAGCCAGTAACTATGTATTTATCATCAACGGAGATATCACAGCTGAGCACAGAAGATGACTCCTTAGACTAGAAGAGGGAAAAAAACAAATATATTACATGTTTGTCTATGTGCAAAAGAGAAAGAACACTTGTTTATTCTTTTTCACAAAATTGATTTGGGTTAAGAGGTAATAGGCCCAATAGGCACAAAACTTTCTGAGAATAGAATGTGATAATCTCATCCTCGTTTCTCTGAGTTACAAGTGTGGAATATAAATATGAACAGCTATGGGGCCTCCAAATCCTCTTTATGAATAAACTGTCTCACCTGGAATATACTGGCACCATATGGAGTCCGCCAGGCATTTAGGAGGTTATCTTTTCCAGTACTTACAAACCATTTACCTGAAATAAAACCAACAGCAAGAACACAGTTAAACATCCCACATTGACATGTAAAATAATATATTTTATCAAACTGTGTTGTATCTTAAAGGAGCATTTCTTTTTTCCTATGGCTAAACTGCTGTTCAGATTTCCTCAATATGTTGCACAATTGCTGGGAGTTGAGGAGAAAGATAGAGGGCTGGGGAACAGAGGGTGTAAAACTCTGTCAACTATCACTATACAAAACTGATATAATTGCCTACATCTTTTGACAACCCCTCATTCTGACAAGTGTTTCTACATGGTTAACCAGCACACTGTGTTGGTAATCAGCCCCAGGGCGTCCCCAAGGCCTTTTGATGACAAATCCACCATTGTGAAGTGAATTGTACAAAATGACTGTGCTTGTGTGCCTTCAAGTCGCCTGTCAACTTGTGGAAGCCCCGTGAATCCCATAGGGTTTTCTTAGGCAAGGGAGACTCAGAGGTGGTTTTGCCAGTTCCTTTCTCTGAAATATAGCACCTGGTATTCGCTGGTGGTCTCTCATACAAGTACTAAACAGGGCCAACCCTACTTAGATTCCAAGGTCAGACAGTTTTGGTACCTTTTGAATAAATGGAATATAAAGTCTGAACTAAAAAAGCATACGTAAATTAGTGAGCAATGGGCACCATTTGAAATACTAGATGCTATGGCTGCGCCCTCACAGCCTAAGTGGTGTTGTCAGTCTGCAGACATGAGCTAACCCTCACACCTATTCTGGGAGAAAGGTGTTATCTTTCATTTTTCATTTGTTAAAGCAAAATAGAATGAAAATAATTGTGTCCTTGCTGTAAGATATTCAGCTCCGATCAGAATAGGAAACATGGATGGCTTATATCCATTCCTCTTCCAACTTACCACAGTAAGCAAACTTGAGTGACAGCACACAACTCTCATGCAGATGAAGCTGATACTTGTCAGGTTTATTTACATGCAGCACTTCCACATTACTGCTTTCCATTCCCACGGCCAGCCATTCACCAGTAGGACAATAGCCAAGGGAAAATATCTTTTTTAAAAAAAAAGACAGAGAGAGAGAAGAGCATTACATAAAGGAAACAGATATAATATATATGGAACCCCTTTTAAACCATAGAATCAATTGAAGCTAAAAGGTAATGCTGGGACATTTGCATCTGTACAAATATACAGTAAGTACAGTACGCCCCCCCCCAACACATATCCGTGGGACATCTGACATCTAAGACCCCCTGTGGATGCCTGAAACTGTGGATTAATAGAAATCCCTATAATTTGATTACAGTTGGGTGGTGCTATTTTTTGAGAATGGGTAAGTGAAACAGTGGAGACTGTATCCATGGCTGTACTATACAAAAATACATATAAATACAAATGTATTTCTTGTACTAATTCTGTAACTTATAGCAGTGATACACATTCAGACTTCCACAGTTTAATTGTATCTTCTTTGTTTCAACACCAAAGCTTAGGCAAACATGCCAGTTTATTTCCATATTCAACTTTTAATAGAAAAAAATATATAGATAATGATGTGCCAATTACATATTGGGTGCTTCACTGACAAAACATGGTTGTGCTTCATAGTAAACACTACTTCAAAACAATGTAAGGACATATCAACAACTCATGTGAATACAAAGAGTAGTTGTAATGCTAAGGGGAACTGTAGTACTGTTATTAAGGTTTTTAACTTCACCCACAGTTAGTAAATATACCCAATATAAGTGTTGTATTAATCAGTGCCTTCAGATATGCAGTAAGAAAATACTAGACACCTGGGATGTGAAGTCATGCTGCTGTAGCTGCCTTCCTTCTCTCAAGTCCCAAGACCTTACAGTGTTGTCCAGACCTCCTGTCCAGAGCTTGGTACCATCATTAGAAATGTCAATACAGCTGGCTCCATCTGTGTGGCCCTGGAATTGCCTGATAAAACAAACCAGATTGAATAATGATTTCCTGCCAGAACTCAAGGTAAACAGTATTGTGTTGTTAGCTTTGGACTTGTGCGCTTGTGCATGTGTGAAATCTCCTCCACGTTGGCTGGTGCAAGGCAAACAACAACCCTGCTCTTTCCCCACCCTTCAGAAAAATGCGCTTCCTGTACACAAGCTATTTTGGAGATGCCAAAGCGCATGAAGCATACCATAGATTGGCAAATGAGAACTAACTACTCCTTTGCTTGGATGTGTAAAAGGTAAGATGATTTAAAGAGCTGTAAAATAATGCACCATGATGACACTTGGAAATAAAATTTAACAGATAACCAAATTAAACTCCACGTACAAAAGACAAATTACTTTCATAGAGGTAGCCAGTTATTTATAGTCTCTGCTAAAGCTGTGAATCAAGAACATTTTAAAAATTTTTTTAAAGATGTAGCTATATAAACACATGTAGGATGGGAGCCAAAAAACTACACTTTTGACTTGCGTTGGCTGAGTCTGCAAAAGCGATGCCCTTGGTAGCAAAAAGGTCATGATCTGTCATCATAATTCAACTATGTTTTATGTTTTTTTAAAATAAAAAAATCTCTGTGTTCTGCAATCCGTGCTCTCAGTGACAAAGAGTCAGTTTGAGCCTTCTTTAATCCCTAAACTGGGCGTTCAGAGTGTCTGCTTTTTTCCATCCACAATTAGCATTAGTTCCTTGCCTTTAAAGCAAAAGGGGGAAAGAGAAGAATGACTGCCATGGGACAAGCAATAAATCACCCTGGCGTGTCTGGAGTCATTGGTCTGAAAATTCAAGGAGCTATCAGTTCACATACTCCTTTTATTTTCTGCTACTTTTACTAACCCAAGTGAGGGTAAGAAGTGAACCACGACAAATTGGCAACCAATACTTATTGCTCAGGAAACCTGGCAAGAGCTCAACTGCTCCACAGTCATTAACAATGTAAGGAGAGGATAAGCAGAAGAACTTGCTCTTACAAGCCAGCTATGGGGAATTGGAGAAACACACACACACTTTTCTAACACATTCCTACATTTCCAGGTAAAAAGCAAGTGAGCTGACTCGCCCCACTCCCCATGTTTTTCAATGTCTAAAATATATTATATAGCCTTGTATCCAACTATTAAATGGTTAGGCAATTAGAATTTCGTTCATATTCATTTCTCTTCCATGAACTCGCTCACTTGCATTACTTATTTATTCAATGTTTCCATATTGACATGGGGAACCAATATGAAGAAAGTTTTTTGTATTTTATGCTGTTCATCAGGCACAGTTGCCTTCTTATGTTATTTGGCACACAATGGCTGGAATCCTATTGCTTAGTCTGAACTAGAGCAAACCTATTGAGTCTATTGTTGAATGGCAAATCAACACATAAATCAATCTCATTGATTCAATGAGTCTACTTTAGCTGTGATTAACAACAGAATCCCGACCTCTGTGTTATGGTCCTTCTGTACTGGCATATTGAGAATGGGCTGATCTGTAAAACAGTTAAGCCAATATTGGCTGTAAGCTTAAAGAACTAATATGTCACCAACCAGAGGGTAGCATCAATAAAGTAGTAAAGACATTTAATTCAACAGTTAATTCAACAGTTTGTAAACAAACTATTTTGCTATGATTTGTTCTTCTTCCAATAAGTGTATTCTTATCATCTGAGATTATAACCTGTGCACTGATTGTTGTTGGATTAAAACTTCCATCCTCCCTGACTACTACCTACACTGGTAAGGGCTTTTGGGAGTAGAAGTCCACCAATGCTTGCAATGCTATACCCTCTGTATTTCTGCTTTAATGACCATGGCAAAAGAATATGGCCCAAGCCCATCTGTAGGCATGAGTAAATACTGGCCCTGACTTAAACAGTTGCTGGACAAGACAATGTTCGCTTGTAGGTCTCAAGGACAACTGATAAACAGCATGGCATAAATGGACCAGTACAGTATCTACATCCTGCAAGATGTCATTGCATCACAAAAGCAAAAAACTCATCAGAGTGGTGTATGGATTGTAGCCGTGTTCCTTTTGCATAACAGAAAAGAATAACTGAGGCCCCTTCTACACTGCCATGTAATCCAGATTATCAACTCAGATAATCCACAGTATCATCTTTGATCTAGATTATATAAATCTTCACTGCAATATAATCCAGTCCAAATCAGATAATCTGGATTTTATATGACATTGTAGAAAGGGCCAAAGTCTGCTATTGCCCTAAAAACCAATAAACCCTGATTTAAGATTAGATTTCCAATTTATCAGGTGCCAGGGAAGTATTGTTTTCTTTGGGAAGTGTGCATATATACACATGCTTGGATGTGTAGAATATCAGCAATCTTTTTAAAAAATGGGGCAAATTTGTGGATCTAGGCTTGAGCAAGAGAATACAGGATACAAATATTAGAAGTCAGATGATTGACATCTGAGGTCAGGAGATATGATTTCGCTGCCTTGACAAACTTTGTGCCCTTCTATGCCACTAGCAGAAACAAAATGAATTAAACAAACTGGGGGGTATGCAAATCTACTGGATGTTGATATAAAAGTGAAACATGCAGCAAAATTTGGATCTCTTTGTATTCTGAACTACCTTGGTATAATGTTTTGATGTTCCCTATAACTACAGATCTCCCACTGCCCTGTGCATAATTAAGATGACTCACACTGCCTGCAAGTGTCCAGAAATGCTTAAGTGCCCAAACTTTGAAGCTTTAAATAGCTTCTCATTACCAAGGCAGGTGCAAATGTCGGCTGTACTTGCTGAGATTTACTGCGGGCTAATGCCAATTTTGTTGTGAAGTA
Organism: Anolis apletophallus; assembly: GCA_030556195.1. Taxonomy (NCBI): domain Eukaryota; kingdom Metazoa; phylum Chordata; class Lepidosauria; order Squamata; family Anolidae; genus Anolis; species Anolis apletophallus. The sequence goes on along the minus strand of JARBWK010000006.1, from coordinate 88,982,598 downwards.
TGAAAAAGCTGGTCTTATAGTCCACCAAACGTTGTCATATTATGGAGCTATTTTGGGCCGTTCAACATTGAGGCCTTGCCAAGGCATTCACATCAAGGTGTACCAACACATTCATCCATTCAACCAGAAGGCTTCGAAGAAAATTGGGTATGGGGACATTATGTTAACTACACTCGCTACCTTACCAACCTGTGCTAGATACTCCCTACAAAAAGAAAAGTCACTTAGCTGGAGGGTGGAGAGTGGAGAATCTGATCAGCTGCCAAAAATGAAGTGGGAAAAAACAGAACACATAAAATTCATGAGCTAATTTCTACTTTTATTTGTTCTTTAGCTAAGTGAAAGATTTAAGAGCTGTCTCATGGATTTGCACCTTTGCTGCCAGAAGCTTTGGGATAGTTTAACACCGAGTATAACCAACTGAGCATTTTAAAAAATAATAAAACAGACTGGGCTGCTCCGGGACAGGGTACTTGATGCCAAGAGACTAAAGTTGAAAACCTCTAAATTTAGGTTAGCAGAAATTGATAGCTTAGTGATATACAGTTGGCCAATATACTTTCTAAAATATGCACCAGGGCAGCTGCAATGGTCTTCTGGGAGAATTCAGAAGTGATGTAGACACAACAGAGCAGAGACATAGCAAATGCTCAGAAATTATCAGATGCCATTTGTATATAGCTAAACCAAAGCTTGAAAGACTCACGAGGGAGGGGGGTGTAGCTCCCCAAATTCCCTCAGATATTATGGTCATTGCTATGTTGGCTAGGGGATACTGGGAGTTGTAGTGAAAAGAGATAGTCATAGTCATATTACAGCAGAATTCCAAAATCATAATTTAATTGAACCCCAAAGCACATGTCTCTTTGATTTGTTCAGCAGAAGTTTGTTCTTGTCTTCATGAGACTGAGGGAGTGTGACTTGCCCAAGGTCACCCAATGGATTTCAGTGTCTGAGCAAGGATTCAAACTCAGGTTTCCCAGTCACCTAGTCCAATGCTCAAACTACTATACTATGCTGGCTCTCTGCCCTTTGGAATACAGGCAAGGGAGTGACATATATCAAGAAGAACCAAAGAAGAAGAAAAGTAGTAGAACAGGAAGCTGAATTAGGAAGAAAAGGTTCTATGTACCAGACACAAAGAAGAAGAAAGCATAATTATGAAGCAAACTGGGGATACAAAAATTAGGGTCCCAAAGTGAGGGTGGAGGATGAAGATGTACTGAAGTATGTGATAGAAGAATGGATGGGGAACATCAATGGAAGAGCAGCCCATGATTTGCATATAAAAGAAATGGGGGTTAATTATGTAGAAACACTGCCATAATTTGGCTATCATAATGTCAACTGTCCCTGGTGAAAGCTGATCCAATGGGAAACTCTTCAGCTTCTCATTTGCAAATACACCAAAGGGTTTTTATTCTGCTTTATGCTTTTCCCCTGATGCATGCTATGCCAAAAGCAATTGAGGGCAACCAGATAACCTGAAAATGAGCTATTAATATTCTGGCCACTCAGCATTTTCAGAGATGTTTGCAGAGCACACCTGCTGTGCTTTTGGGAAGCAAAGATGGCGAGCAGCCAGTTAATTTTTTTAAAAGTCAGTGATGGTGTTTATGTACACATACTCGCAAATAAATGTTGGCCCAAAAACAAAGCAAAAGGAGTGGCTGTTGGAAACCAGGTAGCATTTTCAAAATCCAACCCTAATGTGATCAGTCATGTACAGACGTTCTCACAAGCATGACAAAGCTTCTTTAAGGCTACTACAAACTTTCTTGAGTATTTGTGTGGATCTCCAATAATTTCAATCCTATACACAGTGACTGGAGCACACAAGTACAGCAAGCCACAACCCTTTCTCATTGTGTTTTGAAAATGAGGCTGGAAATGTGTGAGGTTTTTATGAGGTGGTGGAATGTGGGGGTATATTAATGCTGAAAACCAAGCAAAATTTAAAGCAAAGGTACTTATAATTTCAAACCCAAGTAAACCTTGATTTTTAAAAATTAGCCAAATTAACCAATGATTCTTCTGCTATTTTAAAAGTTTATACTGGCTTGACTACATGGAGGGATGAAAATGCCTCACCCCATCCCTTTGGCATGACCCTCTTACACTTGGACTACAGCAAACCCCAACAAATGTGTTTAATCATATTGATAGTGACAGGGCATGTCAATCATACCCTCATGCCAGAAATCTTGTCTAGCCCCCTCTATAATTTCAGTAGAAATTATCCAGATGCTTGAAACATGGATGCTGAAGAAAAACCAACTACTTTAAGGCGAAAAATCTTTCACAGGACGACTTTGCAGATTAAAAATGTTTTAAAAACAGCAACTGACCTGACCAGTGTTTGATTGTGCAGATCCCACACCGCTATGTTCCCATCACTGCAGCAAGAGAAGCAGACCTTGGAATCAGGGCTGATTGCTAGGGCATAGCAGGCAGGGGCAGACGACGTCAGCTCGGCTTTGATACGTGGAGTCGGTGCTGCCAGGTCCCAAATGGATAGTGTGCTGGCTTCTCCACCGACAATCAGAGTGCATCCATCAGGGAGCAATTTACAAGATCGAATGTAGTTATCTCTGTTCTGTAGAAAATACAACCCCCTCAATCACATTAATACACATTCTACAATACTGAATAATGACATGTTTTATGCCCTACCTAGATTTTAAACTCTGAAATATTTTAAAAATTAGCAATTTAAGGCTCTGTCAATCTACTGTGGACTAGTCTTGAGCATTAGATTCAGACTAGACCTAGGTTCAAATATCTACTCAGCTATGAAAACTCACTGGGTATTCTTATTTATTAATTTACATTTTCCCAGCCTTAGATTACAAGAATGGCAATCCTACTCTGAAAAAAAAAACATGCCAGCAAAACCTTTGAATAGAGTTACTATTAGTCGGAACCAGTTTGAAGATACAACAACATAATGTTTCCTTCTGCTAAGAAAATTCAAATTAAGCTCTCTCTTGAAAGCATGATTATTTACTTTCTTTTTTTCAATTAGATGAATGCATCTTCTTCCATTTTACTGCAGAGTAAGTTCAGGAACAAGAAGCAGAGCCAAAAAAACATTGAAAATGGAATAATGCCGTGTTTAAAGAGTTAGATATGTCTTAAAGATAGCATAAGTGACAGGGTTAATGAGTGGTTCAATGACCTAATAATGACATGTCTTATAAACCTATCTTAAGCTCTCTTTGAATGATATTCTTAGGGTTCATTTGACCTCTGCTCTATCACAGCTCCAAAAGTAAAACTTATTCCGTTCTAGCTTTGTATAGCCAAGCACTCTTAAGGGCCTTCCAAGCAGGCCCTGTATCCCAGGATCTGATCCCAGGTTTTCTGCTTTAAAATGGATAGGAGTCCACACTGCCAGATAATCTGTGATAAACAGAAAACCTGGGATCAGATAATTGGATATAGAGCCTGTCTGGAAGGGCCCTTAGAAAGCTTTCCTTTCTCTAATGGGATTCCTGTAATTTTATTTTATCACATTTAGCTAGCTATTAATCATAGTAGCTATGCATGCATGCACACTCAAGATGAGGCTAGGGGTTGAATGTAAATATATGTGTGTTATCATATAAAATGTGCAATGCACTATTAACAACAGAACTTAGAAATACTGATCCCTTGATATACAACTCCTAGAATCTCTCCAACAGCATCACCAATAGCCACATGGGCTGGGGGAGTCTGGGAGGTGTAGTTTTTTGAATGTAAGGTTTCCAAGCTCTGGTGAAAGGAATTGTTTTGACAAAACAAGTCAGCCTTCGCTAGGTAATAACTTGATACCTTCAGTTTCAATTTTAATACTATTTGTTGGAAGAAGAAAAAATAAAAACAAAATAAACGTAACCAAGGCTGGAAAACAAAATTCCAGCCTTGGTTATTACAGGTTTAGTCCATAATTGCAGAAGTTGCAAAATTCTCACATTTAAAAGCCACATTAGAGTGGTAAAAGTTCTGTAGCAGCCAAGAGGATAAAACCAATAAAAAATATCCAGCATTGGAAAGAGAAAGCAATTATGTTATGTTTCTGTATTACACTTTCTTTACTGTAAAAGGGTTTATTTTTGTTATAGTAGGATTTTTATTTCACACCTCATGGGTAGTAATAAAGAGCACATCCTATAGTTAGGCATCTTGAGCCAATGCAAGCAGAAGCAGTAAAACACTTGCTTGCCATGCTGAACCCCAAGCAAGCTCATGCAGAACCCCAGATTCCAGTGAACTCTACTTGAGAAACCCTACACTTGAACAATAATTTTACTTACTTTTCTTAAAAGTAACTCTCCAAACTCTTAGTGATCTGCTTAAGATGGATGAATTACTCTTCCAATTAATTGGCTTCTTGGCTCAGTGAATGATTATGCTTTATTTGGTGTTGTTTAGCTTACATTGCATTTTTAAACCTTTACTTTCAGCTTACAATGCTTATTTTATTTTTGCTCCTGAAGTATTTTTGCCATACATACAAAATGTGCATGTGTACAATGGCCATACAGATAAAGTAACACACCTAAGTAACTATTAGGCCTGGTTGATCCCCAAAAATGGTTCAAAACTCGTTGCGTATGTAGGGGGCGCTAGCACTTCGATTTCGGTGGACTTCCTAAAATTTCTGCAAATCCTTCGAATTTAATTTGTTAAAATTAACGAAATTCGGAATGGCTGCGTTAATGGCACCCGTGTATGCGCAATACCGAAGAAAGAAACAGCACTGTCGGTAGGAAAGAAACAGCACTGGTTAAACACCAGTTTGGAGGGGGATCTCCTTCCCTCCGCATTAGGTTGAATGTAGAGTTTGTTTTCTTCCTGGAGAGGCGCCTGCCAAGGAAGCTTAGCAGCCTCGGAGGTTAATCCCTCTCCAAATGGGGAGTGGAGAGAGGAAGGAGGGCAAGGAAAGGAAGCCAAGCCGAGGGTCTCATCGCCCCTTGCCTGCCTTCTTTGGCGCTTGGCATGCGCCTCTCCAGGAAGAAAACAAACCAGCGTTAAGAGTGATTCCCAAACTCTTCTCCTCAAGGGGTTTTGGACTTCAACTTCCAAAAGCCTCAGCTGTCTTGGTAAATCATCAGGGTTTCTGGGTGATGAAGTCCAAAACACCTGGAGGAGGAGCATTTGGAAATCACCAGATGGTCTTTAGAGGCCCCCCTCAGCACTATTATTACTATTATTAATATTAATATTATGAATCTTAATAATATTGTTATTATCTGTTGGGGTGAATTGATTGTGCTTTCCCTCCATGAAGGCAGAGGGGGTTGGTCTAGATGGTCTTTAGAGGCCCCTACAACAGAGAGAAACACTGCGTAGTCTATCTACCAAGCTAAGAAAACAAACACAAACGGGGTCCTAACCCAAAGGTATGATAGGACTGTATGAGAAAGAGGACTGCGTGGTCATTAATCACAGTATGTGTGCAGATAAATGCAGGTAAGCATATAGAAGTGTATATTAAACATTAATCTGTACAACTAATGATTAAACAATGCAGAACATGTAAATATAGAAACAAATCAATATAACCGCAGTGACTATTGTTGGCCAAAGCAGTTCATTAATATAAATATACACATGAATATATAAACAAACACATTGGTCTCCACTGGCTTATATAATTCGCATTGAGGTTTGGCTATCGGGTCTGTCTCTTCCTCACCTAGGCTGGCTTCTCCCTCCAGTTCTGTGTGGTTCCCGCTGACTCACGAGGAAACATCCGGCTTTATCTTAATCCCATTGGATTGTTCAACACTCGTGATATGCTTTGAATTGGATTATCTGAGTCCACACTGCCATATATCCCAGTTCAAAGCAGATAATGTGATATTCTGGGGACCCTTCCACACAGCTCTATATCCCAGAATATCAAGGCAGGAAATCCCATAATGTCTCCTTGAACTGGGTTATTTGAGTCCACACTGCCATATATTCCAGTTCAAAGCGGATAATGGGAAGGAAAGCCTGGGCGATGAGGAGGAAATCTCCTGCACATCTCCTACAAAGTTTTAACGCGCTTTGCAAGCCAGGGGCCCAGATCTGGAGGAGATTTCCTCCCGATCGGCCAGGCTTTCCCTCCACTTGGGAAGGAAAGCCTGGGCGATGAGGAGGAAATCTCCTGTAGATACTTTCCAAGCCCATGCTTTCCCCTGGATCAGAAAGGTGCCTTTCTGATCCGGGGGAAAGCATGGGCTTGGAAGCCCATGCTCCCCCCCCCCAATCAGAAAGGCACCTAGAGGAGCGCGCGTGTTGCAAAACGCCCCACCCCATGCAGCTTGCCAAGGCTTCAGCTCCAGCCGAGGAAGAGGATGCGCCCGGCAGTGGAGATTTCTTTACGAAAAATTGCAGCGATGGGTTCAAATTTGGTAATTCACTTCCGGGTTGTTTACGGCTGTTTAAAAAACACATCATAAGTACTTTAGAAACTAATTTAATATGCATCTGATCAAGAAACGAAAAATCTAGCAAGGCCTAGTAACTATGTTCATGCATATTTCAATACAGTTCTACCCTCATATCCTGAACTTTCAATGGAAACAGGAAATCCTACTGAAATGAATGATTTCTGCCATAAGTTGACATAGAATCGTCCTGGAGAACCTAGCATATTCCTAAAGGTAACTTCTCAAGGAATTTGCTAGGTTTACCAGGGCAACTCTCCTGGTATCTTCCAGCAGAAGCATACCATAGAATCACCTGAAGGACCTTGAAAATTCCTTGAGAGAACATATTTTTTCACATCCAGGTAGGTGAAACTGTGGGTAAAGGGTATTGTGGGACCCTGTATCCATGGTTCATACTGTACTGGTTTCCAGCAGAATATCTCTTTACATAGAAGGGACATGTTCACTTACCAGACAGTCCAGCTGAGAAACAGGACTCTTGTTGCCAGGCTGGCTGATATCCCAGACTTTAACACACCCTTTCCCACCAGTATACACGTGTCTTGTTGGGTTGCTTATGGTAACTGCACACACCACTTCCCCGTGGTTCAAGGTATTGATCTGACGAGCATGCCGAGGTATCCCTGGTCCAATGAGAGCATCTGGGGGGAAAGGTACTGGCTGCATCTGACCATCTGCAGTAACGTGAAATGAATATGCTCTGTTTGGGATGAGAAGAAAAGGAGAAGAATGTAGGTCACATCATTGGCCTAATTACTGTATTTAATCACAGCTCTGGCTACTTTATGTATTAAAAGCAACAAAGAGGTGTTATAATTCTATGGTAAAAGGAGTTAATCTCTAGTAAATGGCTGGTGATATACCGTATATATTCATGTAGTCGATTTCAAGTCAAGAGCAGAATCTGAGACCAAACTTATGGATTTTGATATGACCCATGGTCAGTGCTTCTTTTAGGTTCTTCTGGGATGGGCTAAGCTCTTGCTTTTCACCACCCTACTTAGAGAATGGGATAATTCCTTTATCAATAAGCCTTAGAGCAGGGCTGTCCAACATCTTCGGGCCCAAGGGCCGTAATGCAGGTGATGAATCACCTTGGGGGCCGGAGCGGAGGGCGTGGCCGCTCACGGGGGCGTGGCCACAGTGGGGGTGGGGCTGCTCCCGCCCTGGTGCGCATGCCCAGCGTCCTGCGCGGCCCGCCCCTTTTCGGCGGGGTGACGTCAGGCGCCACGCCGGACGTCACCCAGCCCCGTCGAAAGGGGCGGGTCGCGCAAGATGCTGGGCTTGCGCGCCAGGGCGGGATCGGCGAGCCGCCCTCCGCCGTGTCCTGACTCTTGCAGCGGCCGCGCCTGAAGGAAGGTAAGCTCCCCGGCTTACCATACTTCAGGCGCGCCGCTGCAAGAGCTAGGAGACGGGCGGAGGGCGGCTCGCCGATCCCCCGGCCCGCCTCCCCCGCCCTGGTGCGCATGCCCGGCATCTTGCGCGACCCGCCCCTTTTCGGCGCGCAAGCCCGCGCCCTGGCGCGAGCGAGGAAGAGGTGGGGGGAAGTCCCGCCCCTAGGGCATCTGACGTGGCTTCCCTCCGCCTCCTCCTCACTTGTGTTGCCCCCTCCTCGCCCCCAAAATCGAAATTTTTCAATTTTTTTTCAATTTTTTTTAAAAACCTGATGTCTTGCAGGGGGTTAGGGGGGCGGGGGGAAGGGGCTTGGGGGCCGTGTACGGCCCCAGGGCCGCCAGTTGGACAGCCCTGCCTTAGAGTACAGTATTCATATTAATCCATGAATGTTGACTCAGATATCATGAAAATTTTGACTAAAATTCTAGACTTATACATAAGTTTATAGGCTAGTTCTATCTGAAAAAAATCATGACCAAGTTTGTATGCTGGCATGCTCCATGGGACACCGGCATGCTCCATGAGCACACATGAAAATGAATCCTTGCCTAATATTTATCTGGGAAAGGTCCTCATGATTTTCCAGTGAATGGCATGAATGAGCAAATTTCTTCTCAGGAGTTGTGGAACTTTGTGTCAATTGGTTTCGGCTTCATGATAAGGCATCCTACTTGGCATTTTAAAACCTAACGTATTTCCCTTTGCTAAGTTTTCACTGAATTGTGGGACTATTGTGTATAGGTTCACAGGAAAGTAAGTTAGTTCAAGATTAATTATCATGACTCTGAAGTCTCCCCACCCATTGTATTTGGTGGCAAAAAGATTCACACAACTCATGTCAAAGCTTGCTAGTTTTTCTTGAGGCATGGGTATTCAAGGAAAAGGGAATTAATGAAAATTACTCAATCAGACTCCCTAAATCTATCGGATGTGAAATGGGTGAGAGGGGAATGGAGGCAGAACTAAAGTGTTTCCTTCCTCTTTCCATCCCTGCTGTATTAGCATTTACAAAAGTCTTCTCAGCACTGCAGGGCTTAAAATAGTGATTACGGTATATCATTTTGTTAGTCTGGTCTCCTTAAAAAGATAAACATATGAAATCCAAGCCAGGTAGTCATCAGTTTCACCTTAAACAAAGGTCAATTCCTCTCAAATATATACAAATGCTATGGTATCTGCAGCTAATTAACACATATTGGTACGATGAGATTTTTTAAAAAAATTGGTTCTTTAGATCTCAGTTCCCAGGATCCCTGATCATTGGCAAATCTGGGTGTTGAAGTCCAAAACAACTGCAGGATCAGTATTCCAGAACCCCTGTTTAATTGGACAAGAGCAGATTATTATGTGTACCTTACTAAACTATAAATCTTAGAATTCCATAGGATATGGTAATGAGGAGAGGTGGATGTTAGGATGTGCATTCAGTGTACCAAAGCTCCAGAGAACTACAGGTTACACAAAATGGCAAGCAGTAGTAATGCAAGTATTAATATAAGTGTATTTGTGGAAATGAGAGAAACCCATGGTAGCTTTGAATGTTAATGATACACATAAGTACATGGAGCATCATCCCAATGCGTCTAATATTTGCACACATCATTACTGCCCAAAATCATCCCCAGGATTTTAAGAAGCCTTAAACAAGGGCTAGATTTTTAAGTAATCTTAGACTTGGGATGCTGTTAGCATGGTGTCAGGTGCTGAAGACAGGAAACAGGTTGTCCATAGGGAGCCCTTTCATCATCAGCAGAATGGAAAACAAGAGTGTGCTCCTAAGAGGCTGATTAATTCTTTTTTAAAGACCCAACAACAGGCAGTTCTAGTCTAATTGTTTTCTGTTTCTCTGGAAAGACAAACATCTTGCATAGTTTTTTAAAAACAATTCAACATACAAAGCACAACACCCGCATGTTGCTCCATGTCAGAAACAATAAAATAGTAACCAGCTGAGGCATGGTGCTTCACTTCCAGTTATTTGTTAGGGGAGTGGAAAGGAACGGATGGGAACTCTCACCTCTACCAAGAAGAAGATGCACAGCTAGAATGCTGCATCCCATTTACAAAATAAATTCAATGTGACATCCCGATTTGTGTGGCTGAAAGAAACTAGCTTTCAAACTGAGGCCAAAAACTCTCCTGCTGTCAATATGAATCTGCCGCAGACGGCGCATTATCTGAACTTCTACACCAGGAATTTTCAATAGACTTATCTATCATAGATAAGGATATACCATCAGAAAGTTGCTATGGGTAACTGAAGGCATCCTGCTGCCTGGGGTGATCAGGCATAGCGTCAGTCTAGTTTCAAAGGCAAATAATGAAAGCAGATCAACTCAGCACCTAGGATTTTCAAAGTTTATCTTGTCTATTTATATAGTACACACAAGCTAAGATGGAAGGAGCTCCCAAACAAGAAGTGTGCATGTGCCTGTGTGCATGTAAGAAAAGAATAGATTGGAAGGGGGGGGGAGATGTTTTTAATGTTAAGTCTAAAAAACAAGGGTCAATGAACAGGAACTATGAAAAAGAGTCATGAAATTGTACAATACACATAAGTCTTTAGCTCCTGTCTGACACTGGTTCTTTTTCTTGGCTTATGCCATTACACATGTAAACAAATTAAAATAAAACAATTTCCCAATAGCCACACAGGTCAAGACATTGCTATTTTAAAATAATGAAAACAGCAAGAAGGTAGAATCTCTGGAGAAGATATCAAAATCCATTATAATATGCCAGCTATTATACTGCACAATAACATGGAATACCCAACTCTGTTGTGTGCCTGAAGGTAAGAAATACAGAATGCTACAATGCTTCGAAGACTGGTTTCTGCTCAGGCCAATATTTAACTACATTTTGCACATGTGGAAATTAAACATCTTCAGAATTCATGCCTAATCAAGCAGTGGCCTAGATTTTGAATCCTGATAGTTTAGAATACACATAAGCCTAAGAACAAAGTCAAACAGATCAAACAGCTCACCTAAAACAGTGGTTCTCAACCTGTGGATTCCCAGATGTGTATGATGCTAAGGCAACTGTTTTAATGTATTTTAATGTATCTTAACTGTTGAAGGGTTTTTTGGGGGTTTTATATTGTTATTATGTAGGCATCGAATTGTGCCGTACTGTAAGTCGCACTGAGTCCCCCCTCGGGGGTTTAGAAGAGCGGGGTAAACTCCTGAAATAAATAATAAATAAATGTTTTGGCCTTCAACTCCAAGTAATCCTAACAGCTGGTAAACTGGCTGGGAATTCTAAGAGTTGTATGCCAACACACCTGGGGACCCACAGGTTGCGAACCATTGACCTAGAAGGACATGAATGTGTGGCTGATTAGAATCTCTGGCAGAACTTGGAAAGGTACTAGTAATTCATTCTTCTTGAAAGTCTGATTTTTAACAAATCAACATGCTCCACATCTACAACCCTGAACATTGTCCTAATATTGGGCAGATATTAAATGTTTCCATGCTTCATTTTCAAAAGTTCTTGCTTCTCAGTTATGAAGCTGTGTATTAATGAAGAGGTAAGTAATTGTAAGTCTACATCTACTTAGGTTTTCAAAAACTTAAAAATAGCAGGTTTTGATTATATAAACAAGATGAAAGCATGGTGCAGCACTGTTGTTATATCAAAGTATTAGTAGAATACATTGGAAAACCCCAATGTAGCTCTTCCTTTGGGACTCTCATCAGTTAATATGAGGTAAACAAAATGTGCCCTGGCTGATTCAGACTACAAAAAACTAATATCGAAAGTTACTTACGGTTTTCCTCCAGGGATTCCAGCCAGATTTGGAGGGATTCCCGGTACTCTCATGTGTGGAGGAGGATCAAACCCTACCTGATAATGAACAAACATAGTGTATCTCAGAACAATCAGTTGGGCAAGAATTCTCTGGCTCACTAACCTGACAAATTGGAACAGAGATCCAAACCTAAACCCATTACAGTACACCCACTAAATTAATTGAATTACATAAACATAAATTTCCAAAGTTCTCATTGATTCACTAGGTCTACTCTAGTTAGTACTAGCAACTGTAAGACACAAGAATTTGTGCACAAAATCATTTTAAAAGCTCAGAAAATTTGGATATTGTTTTTAAACAAGCACATTTATGTTTAATTCTGCAAAATACTAACATTTGAAATAGCTTTGGTTTCCTTTTTTGGTGACCAAATATCCAGAATGGGTATGCTGTTCAAATATTTCTGTTTTGCTTGTCACCGTATGAATGTACAGTGAAAGTGTGTGTGTGTGTGTGTTTTGTGTATTTGTATATTACATTTCCTGTAAATACTGTGGCCACAACTGAACATAATAATCTACAAAAAGGCTGTGGGGAGAACATGTAAAGTCGAAAACTACTGCTACATCTCCACAACAAATGAAGCCTAATTTGGGGGGGAGAAAACACAAAAACAAAAGAAGGAACAGAAACTGGGGTTAAACTGTTCCAAGTAATTAAAACTTGGTAATTGTGTAAGCTATATACAGGATTTATTTCATTTTGCAGAAGTTTCCACTCATTTTTGCATCTGGTTCCATCCAAGATAAAATGGTGATGTAGTTGTGATTTCCTTCCTGATAAATATTATGTAAGGAATTCAAAAACAGTAACTAGATAGATGTCCAAAATGGAATCTAGCTAACTCAGGGGTAACAAATATATTCTTCCATTTCCTTGGCATGGCCATGAAGAAGCTTTTGGAAACCTTTACCGCCATTTTAGATTAACCACAGGATGTTGTATTATATAAACCATAAAAAAGTGTTCAGCCTTGGCCTGCTTAACTAGAGTCTGAGGTTCAGATAATATGCTAAGTTTCAGCTAATTTAAAGCAGAAGTTTAAGATTTCCCCCTTGTGCCTGGACCAGAAAAAATATGGAGAAGGCAAAGGCTCACACACTCTTCTTCACTGAACAGTAAGCCAGCCAGGGGCTTATTGTTTGCCTGTTACTATGTTGGAAGCTGGCCTGAGTCCCCTTGGGAAGATAGGGTGGGGTACAAATAAATAATAACAACAACAATAATAATTACTATTATTTGAAACACAACAAGATGAGTCCACAGCAGACACTCTGCTGGCTGTTGTATTGGCTCACACGTCGGACACTTCCCAAGTGTCTAGGACTGTGTGATGTATCAGCGAATAATGCATGCAGATCCCAGTAAGATGGCCTTCTGCAGCTGGCAGATGGTAATTTTGTCAGCGCCGATTGTGTTTAAGTGCAGGCCAAGATATTTAGGCACTGCACCCAGTGTGCTGATCACCACTGAGACCACCTTTACTGGCTTGTGCCAGAGTCTTTGCAGTTCTATCTTTAAATCCTCATATCGTGCTAGCTTTTCTATTTGTCTCGCTGCAATCCTGCTGTGACCTGGGATTGTGACATCGACGATCCATACTTCGTTTTTTAACACGACTGTGAGGTCAGGAGTATTATGCTCCAAAACGGTGTCTGAATCCGGAAGTCCCAAAGGAATTTGGCATGTTCATTCTCTGGAACTTTTTCCGTCTTGTGATCCCACCAGTTCTTTGTCACAGGCAGATGGTATTTGTGGCACAGGTTCTAATGAATCATCTGAGCAACGGTGTTATGTCCCTGCTTGTAGTCTGTCTGTGCGATCTTCTTGGAGCAGCTGAGGATGTGATCTATTGTTTCATCTGTTTCCTTGCAGAGTCTACATTTGGGATCAGTCGTCGACTTTTCAATTCTGGCTTTGATGGCATTTCTTCTAATGGCTTGTTCTTGGGCTGCCAGAATCAGGCCCTCTGTCTCCTTTTTCAAAGTTCCATTTTGTGAGCCTCAGCCATGTTTTTCTTTGTCAATTTGGCTCTCAATTTTTGCCAGAAACTGTCCATGGAGTGCCTTCTCTTCTGCTCTGGATCAATGTTCTCTTCTGCTCTGGATTGTGTTTTTATGGTATTTACTCTTTGTCTTTTGTACTTTAAGCAGTTTACTACTATTGACTTCCCTCAATGTTAGTTCTTGACTGCCGTTTACATAATCTGCAAGTGCATGTTTCTCTTCTTTTACCGTTTGTTTCACTTGCCCTCTGCCTCCTGATTTTCTAGGCAGGTAAAGTCTGTCGACATCACTATGCGGGTGTAACGAGTAGTGGACTGGCATCAATGTTCTTGTTTTCCTGTCAAGATCATCCAGCTCTGCTTGTGTCCAGTTCATAATTCCAGCAGGGTATCTAATGACGGGGATAACCAAGGTGTTGATAGCTTTGATCGTACTTCCGCCATTTAATTTGCTCTTCAAAACCTTTCTGACTCTTTGGATATATTCTTTGCTGACCACATTTTTTGCATGCCCATGCTTGATATTGTCCAATTGTAGTATGCCTGGATATTTATAGGCTTCAGGCTGATTGCATTTTATGGTTTGTCCGTTTGGCATCTCTATGCCCTCGCTGTGTGTAATTTTTCCTTTCCTTATTGCCACTGTGGCATATTTGTCTAGGCCAAACTCCATACTGATGTCAGTGCTGAAGATTCTGACTAAGTTGGCCAGTGACTCAATTTCAGTTTTTGATTTTCCATAAAGCTTTAGATCAGGGGTCGGGAACCTTTTTGACTCAGAGAGCCATAAAAGCAAAATATTGGGAAATTTATTTCAGTGAGAGCTATATAATATATATAATATATTTTAAGACTGAATTCAACTATATGTGAAGCCTCTGAAGACTGCCCGGAAGCTGCAATTAGTCCAACGCTCGGCAACCAGGTTACTGATGGGAGCTGGGCACTGGAGCACACAACTGCCTGGCTACACCAGCTCCACTGGCTTCCGATTAGCTTCCGAGCACGAAGTGCTGGTTTTAACCTATAAGATCCTATACGGTTCCAGTCCAATTTACCTGTCCGAACGTATTCTCCCCTATGAACCATCAAGGGCGTTAAGATCTTCTGGAGAGGCCCTGCTCTTGGTCCCAACACCTTCGCAAGCATGTCTGGTGGGGATGAGAGACAGGGCCTTCTCTGCGGTGGCCTCTCAGCTATGGAACTCTTTCCCGAATGTGATCAGGTCTGTCTCCTTCCTCCTGTCCTTCAGGAGGCTAGTGAAATCCTGGCTATGGAATGAAGCATTTCCAGAATAATGGCTGAGACCTGTTACAGACCAAAGTGAATGATCGCATATGTGGACTGAGCTGGACTTGATTTTATCTTGGCAATTTGGCTTTATGTATTTTATCTCATAGGTTTTAAATCTTGTATTGTTATATGATGTTTTAGTCTGTATTATTTGCATTGAATTCTTGCTGTGAGCCAGTCTGAGTCCCTCTACGGAGGTGAGAAAATCAGGATATAAACGTTTTAAGTAAATAAATAATAATAAATTTGAAATATGGTTAATTTTTATCATATGGTAAACATTTAATCTACTGATGCCTCAATTAATGTAGTTTTATTGGTATCTATTTTTATTTTTGAAATTTGCCAGTAGCTGCTGCATTTTCCACCCTCGGCTTATATTTGGGTCAACTTATACCCTTGTCTCAAAGTACTCGTAATTTGAGACAAGAGCAGGCAATTGGGCAACCTCCCAGGATGTTTGGCTACAGTTTCAAATAGTAACAGTCGTTTGAGAGTTTGAATGATATCGTCCAAAATATCCACGAAAGGTACCAGGTTCCCTATTGCTAGGCTAAAATATTTTGAAAACTTGATGTGAAAAGTCAGATGTCCACAGATGGTCACCTAAATGGCCAGGTGTCCCTTATTATAAGGGGTTCACCTTATTTAAGAGGTGGAAATCTTGTCCCTTATTGGGCTGGCAGGTGTCCATTATTATAAAAGGTGTCTCCTATTTGGAAAGCTTTTCCTTTTATATGGACTGAACAAGAAGCCCCTCAAATTCCATATTTTGGGGTTTGGATACATCATAAAGATAGAAATGTGAGGATTATGTAATTTATGAATGTTGACAATATATTAACTTTACAGTGAAAGATATACTCAAGTTTACAGAAACCCAGACTTTCATGTTAGTATTTAGATAAAACACAAAACTTAATAGCACATCATACATTTCAACTGTCCCTTACTGTTGTTTTGAAAACCTGACAATACTATCTCCATCAGATAGCAAAAGATACACTGTTCAATTTTTACATGAGCAAGAGATATGTTCTACTTTACCAAACAGAAACTTACATAGTACAAAACTCATATAAGATATTCACTAAACAAACATGCTTCCTCTGAACAAATACCTGCTCAGTGAACCAGTGAAACAATGTTCTGCTTTCAAGTTATCTTCTAATGAAGCAAAACACCTGAGCTGCTATCAAAAATAGAAAATATATTTAAACATTAAAGGGAGGCATTTCCTTTTCAAATAAGGTGACAAGTAGCCAAGGCCTTTCCTGACATGTAACAGTGTGTATCATATGGAAAGAACTTTAAAATCTACGGTATTGTCATATGACAGGAATCTGACAATGTGCAGCATAGAACACAAGATTCCCAGGGAATCCTATCTCCTTAGCAGTTAGGCTGCAAACGTACCATAGGGGATCGTCCATAGGCAACTACAGCGGCGGCAGCAGCAGCTGCACTCATCTGGGGGGACATGTTGTGAAGACTGGCATAGGCGGCTCCTGGACTGGTTAGTTCTCCATTCATGCCAGCATGAGGTACCATTCCAAATGGACCTGGGTATGGTCCTGGTACAGCAAGAGGTGTTCTCAAGCCAGCAGCTACAATACAATAAAATGGCATAATTATGAGTACAATTTTCTTTCCAGTCCCTTTATACAATCAAAGAGCCACACATATAGTCCAGACTGTACTCAAGTAGACCTCTTCATTCCCATTACAAACTGTTGTCCATTTATATATGGAGCCCAAAAGTAAGCAGATTATCCCACATTGTGTAAAGATTTCTAACGCAACTCTGCTCAGACCCCCTCCTCTAGAAAGGCTGGGAAAAAAGCTGTTGTTGTTGAACCTGACTGATATAGCACAGAGAGAGGAAGACCTTTTCATTCTCTGAAGCAAATAAAGGTTTGATGTTATCAATAAAGAATGTTCTGTAACATAATTCTGTACGTTCTGTAATTTTTGTTTTGCTCAGTTCATCATTCTCAGGTATCCTTTCTTTATAGTGTACATATGACTGGGATGAAATTTCAACCATATTGAATGTGATAGCTTTTAACAGAGGCATTTAACCATCAAATGAGCAGCTGTTAAAATACTCATGAAAAGTAGGTTACGTTCCTCACCCTCTTTGCTGCCATTAGCTTCCCTCCCACCACCAGAAACACACACCTTTCAAACACATTCACGCAGGATCCCTGAAGATGGGTTTTGCTTTGTTTTGCTATGGACAAGATTGATAAAGCTGAAGTCACTGACAATAGCTCATATTCAATTACCAAAGTTGCTACAATTTCAAATATCTGGGAATATTTTTTTTAAAAAAACTGCATTCAGAACAATGATCAGACACTTTGTAGAACTCTTCTAGTGTTGGCATTAACTGGGAAGATTGGAAAATCATGCAGAGAGCTAAACTGTCAAGAATCAAGGATGCAAGGAAACTGTTATGAAAGGGAGCCCGTAACATACTAGGTTTTCTAATTCAACATGTAAATGGCAAATATCCATGTACAGTGCAAGCAATAATTAATTATTTAATCAGGACTTTAAAGAAAAAGTATGTTACCGGCTTGGTTAACAAGAGGATCCATTGTTGGAGGTTTGCCAAGGCCCGGACGAAGCCCTGGTGTGGCACTGGTTCCTGGAGTTGGCACATCACTTCGTGGAGTCGGTGTGCTGGATTTCAGAACCGGGGTGCTGGCTTTTTCATGCTGGTATCATTGAACAAAGGAAAACAGTATCATCAGGATATATTACACAGTATTTTGACAATAGCTGCTACCATAGTTAAGTGCTCACTACCTCCTGCCCTTCGGCCAATTTCTGAAAATGTAAGCCATATTGACCTTTCCCATTTCTGTGAAAAAGGCATGTAACATGTCTTAATTGTATTACTTACTGGCAAGAGCTAGTATTGATTAGGTCATTATGCTTTAATTTTTATCAGTTATTTTAATTTAAATGCAGGAGTTGCAATTACTTCAATATTAAATTCTCTGGGGTCATGTTGGCAAAACATTTGTCAGTTTGATGTTATTGTATGTACTTATATTGCTGACGGCAGGCAGGGAATAGAGCGCATTTGACAGCCACAGCTTTAGTGTACTCTTTTTAGAGTATTTCACACCACATCACAGTGAAATCAAAAGGCAGAATCCCTATTGGACTTAGCACGTTCAGATTTAAACAACTGTTTCATTATAAAGCTATTTGTTTGCAAACATTACAAGATTTTCTTAGCTGGTGAGCTACTTTTTAGACTAAGTACTGAGGATATGCAGAAAGGGTTTTTGAACTCTGATCAATTACATTCTCATGAGATGTGGGCAGACAATAATGCCATAAACAGCAGATACGTAACTATCTCCAAAGGAATATTCCAAAGAAAATCAAAGCTGAAATCCTAGTATTTTGTGATCTCTTCAAGATGGTTAGCAGTCATTCCAAAACGAAGAGAAAGAAAAGAAAGGTTATTTGAGTAAAAAGAAAGATCTTCACATTAAGTATGAACAGGAGGTTCTTACATTAAATCACCCCCTCCCTCCGCTCCATCCCTTCAAGCAACTCATCCAAAGTCTGGAAATCATTCAGTCACGTATGAATAAATAATGATGATTATTGTGAAAATGTAGGCTTACAAACAAACCGCTTAGTAGGGGGAAATACTCACCAAGCCTATTTCTTTGGATTTCATAGACGCAGAACTCCCTGAGGAGGCAGTGGACGCTGGGCTGCTGGACGCATCTTTCTTCATGAGGCGGGTTTTGTCTATGCCATTCTCTCGTGGTGAATGGGCAGGGCTTGCCCGCGGAGAAGAAGGATCCTGCGTAGATGGCAGGAACAAGGATGTAGATTGTTATATTTGTATGCTCGTGAGAGGCAACACAAAGAAGGGGAGTATGAGGTGTAGGAGCAGCTTTGGAGTTAAAGGAAGCAATGCTTTAACCTAAAACCAGCACAGAGCTTGATTTGTTCAAGAACTCTGTAATGAAAAGGTTTCAACCTGCCAAGGTCTGCATTCCACTTAGGCTGGGTTAAACTATGAGACATTTACTATAAGGTCCAGGAAGTAGTGGGAGGTAGGAAGGAGGAGAGACCGTGGCTTCTACGGTGGAAAAGGCCAGTTAAAACCAGAAAGGAAATTTTGGGGTAGGTTTTAGACCTTGCCTCCAGAATTAATAGTAAAGTTTAATGGTTTGTATACAGCCTATTCTTTACACAAAACTACTGCTCAATACAGTCATCATCAATTTGTACACATTTAGGCCATCATTTAACCCAGGCATCAAAATAGTTTTGGAAAAATTTTGAGTTTTGGTTCATGACGCATGAGTTAAAAGCTGTATTAACATCATTCAAGTCATTGAATCTGAAACCACGTAGGCTGTCTTTTAGAGGACCTCTGGCTTCTCTGTGTAGTCTGACATCGAATGGCATTAAAACAGCTTGCAAAGATTTATATTAGGTTTTCATAAACTGGAAAGAACATGGAAGACATACAACATGGAACAACAATGACACATGAAAAAAGCTATCTTGTAATGGCATATAGCATGAAGCAACAGTAACATCATTGTGTACCTTTCTAATATTCAAAATGAGTATAATTAAATGTTTGAACACTGTAATCTGTAAGCACAGGCAGTACTGCTGGGATGCCCAAGAGGATTGCTTTCTAACTTCCTGATCTGCCTTGCCTACTTTGCTCCCCCTGTCCAAATAGTCCCAGTCATAGCAAAACAATACATCACTTCCAGAGACATAAATCAAAGCCCTTTCCATCTCACATAAAGAAAATTTACCTCATTAGATACATCCACAACTAAGTTGTCATCACTTTTGTCCCCATCACTGTCCTAGATTGAAAACAAACAAACACAGTATATTTATTATTTATTTATTCGACTTGTACACCGCCACTCCCAAAGGCTCGGGGCGGTTTACAAATATAAGAAATGCAGTTTAAAACAGTTTCAATTTTAAAGATTCCATTGCAATTCAAAAGCTTGCTGGAAAAGGTAAGTTTTGCAAGCCTTCTGAAAAGCTCCCAGATCACGCAGTGCCCGGGCCTCAGGAGGGAGGGCATTCCAAAGTGAAGGGGAAATGATCGTAAAAGCCCTTCGTCTGGTTGCTGTCAGGTACCATCAGCTACATTCAGTTATAATCAAGTAAGCCAAACATCCAGATCAAATACATTGCACATGAAAAGTTTTGGCTGTTTCTATGGGAGACTATAGGCATACCTCAATTAACAAATGAGGTAATACCCAGGTGTGTTCCGGGATATTAATTCTTTAACAGATAATTTGGTAGCTAGAGGTAGAAATAATATAGAAAGCATAGGGATAGGTTCTTATACCACAAAAGGCAGTTCAATATGTTCACTGAACTTTCTTATTCAATTAAATTAGGATCAGCTAAGGAATATCCTATTATTTCCCAGATCAAGCTTTATTTCATTATTTACAGCAGAAATGCTATTACAAATCAGCAACCAAATGTCTATGTTTCTCCAGTACACCACCACCCTACCAATTCAAGTGTTGTTTTAAAAAAGAACAACTTCCATCTAGACCAGGCATGGGCAAACTTTAGCCTTCCAGGTGTTTTGGTTGTTAGGAATTGTGGGAATTGAAGTGCAAAACACCTGGAGGGCCAAAGTTTGACCATGCCTGGTCTTGACAGAGGACAAGGAGGAAAAAAGGACAGGCTGAGGAAAAGTGCACTGTCTTGTATGCTGAACAAACAGTTTGTTTTTATGAGAGTGTTAGCAGGAATTAGCAAATTAATTCACACAAAATATACAATGTGTTCAATCACATCCTCTCTCCATTTCTTAGGTTCTTAAGAAATAGCCAGGAAATCAATGGCCCAGTTCAGAAGTCACAGTAAACAGCACTTTGCTGAGAACTCTGGATTACTATAACTGAGCAATTCCCTCTTGCCTAAACAAACCAAGAAATCTTTGTCTGTGGCTTACCTTATTTACTTTACAGCCAAACCAGAACTTTTGTTTGCTATTGTCCTAAAACCTGGTTGGTACTATCATCATCACCATCAGCATCTTTATTTAGACTCTGGCTTTCCCCCAAAACTGAGGCCCCTTCCACACAGTTGTATAAATTCCACATTGAACTGGATTATATGGCAGTGTGGACTCAGATAATCCAGTTAAAAGCAGATATTGTGATATTATGGATTTTATGGCTGTGTGGAAGGATCCTGAGACACAAGTCAACTTATAATTTAAAGCAAAAACAATATAGCTTGAAACATCTTTTTTAAAATCAAAATTAAAGCAGAATTAAAAACAAATATCTGAAAAGATTTAAAAAGCATTTTTGAAAAGGACAATAAAAACAAGCCTCCATTCTCCAAAGCCCTTTCTGGGACTGAAGGAGAGGATCTCAGGGCCAAGTGAGACTCCTATGGGGAGCTATGATCTGTCAGTGTGTCAGACAGACAGACTGTGTCTAAGCCATATAAGGTTTTGTAGGACAATACTGGCACTTTGATTTTGGCCCAGAAATAATTGTAATGGGGCGGGCGGGGAGGGGGGGGGAATATGGTCCCTGTACCTTTTCTATTAGTGTTCACACTTACGTGTAACAAACCCTGTAGTGTTTCTCCATTCCTACACAGTAAGTTAATATCTTTGTCAGATTTGCTTACATAGTGGCTAGAATCTTTATCGTCCACTTTCCTCTTCTTCATGTCATTGGAATAATCAGGCCCATTCCTTCGTTTATCTGTGTTCCGCAGGCTGTCCGGGACCAAGAGTGAATTACTCTGCAAATACAGATACAAGAACAAGGTCATCTACCTTTACTATATTCACCTTTAGGAAACATGAGATTCCTGTGGTCATTGCAAAGTTAATCAACTGCCTTCCTACACTGTAGTAATGCCTACCCTCCAGTTGTTTCAATTGCAATGAATCCTCTGTTGTTCTTTTATAGAAATACATTTTAATATGTGTATTTGTGGTATTTTAAGCTCAGTTACTCTATTTTTATTTAGTAAATTTATATATCACCTTTCTATCAAACAAAATCTATTTTCTTTCCACTTTCCCCTTTTGTCCTCAGTTGAGGACAAAGAGAGATGAAAATGCATAAACAGTTTCAACTCAGTTAACTTAGCACAGGGGAGCGGACAAAAAGGGGTTCTCAGCAGGCTCAGGCAAAAGCAAACTGTTGCAGCTTCTCTTAGGTTTCTGTGTTCCTCCTCATTAAAAATATTTGCCATCTGGACTAGACTCTGATGTTGCTTTGCCATACCCCAGTGAAGCATTTCATGGTTGGCCAATGTCAATACGAAGAGCTTCAAACACAACATATAGAGTTCTAACATGTTATGATTTTGGCAAGGAAGCTACAAAGACACATAAAGTATAGTAAAGTTTGCAAAAGTTTGCTTAATTTAAAAAATCGTAATTGCTGTAGATTATGAATCAACTATTATTTTGCGGAAAGAAGATATGGTGAGAACAAGACTACACTATGATTAGTCCCCAGGCCATCAGTTACTACTCTGTTCATGCTTTCTCCACTTCCCCGGCCCAATAATACACTGTTTGCACTATCCCTTGCTCAGCCATTTTTAAGGTGACCATGCCTGTTTTGTAGTCCTAGCCATTGGTTTTATTGAACCTCGTCTGATGGGAGTTATAACTGCAATTGGTTTGTGTTCTAGTATGATTTTTGTGATTTATGCTGCTTTCATTTTAATCTGTTTGTATGAGTTTCTTCTTGGCAATTGAATGTGTTGCCTTATATGTTGGAAACCACCCTGAGTCCCTTCAGAGAGATAGGGCGGTATACAAATATATAAGTATTATTATTATTATTATTATTCCTGAAATACACTTTAACCAAGGAGAAAACATTTATGTTTATGAAAAGTAACTGTACTTCTTAATTATCTGTTTATGTATATTCTTATATAATCTGTCTTTCCTGATTTTCAACATGCTAATGAACTTTGAAGTATGGTAAAAACTAAATGGAGCTTTAAAACGGGGAATGTGCAGGAAAGGACAGCAGATGTACTACTCCCATTAAATGCTGGAGAGAGTCTGAATCAATACAAATGTGATTTGTGTGCAACTGTTTTCAATAGAATATCACCCCATAGCCACTTACACATCTAAGAAATTGGTATGTGTATTGGATCCTAAAAGAATGAATCGTGTGCATCATCTAACTGTATATTATTTATTTTTATTATTATTATTTATTTCGACTTGATAAACCGCCCTTCCCGAGGCTCAGGGCAGTTTACAACATATAAACCAGCATATAAAAACAGCATATAAAAACCATAAACCAAAAAAAACAGAAATACAAAATGAAAAAAATTGCTTTGCTTTAATGGATAATGCAAGTAAATCATTGATCTCACACAGTTAACTACTCACACTTTTTTTAAAAACCTCAAAACTTCCAAGATAAAACTCATAATGCAAAATAAAGGCCAAAAGATGAGAGCAGAGACTAATCTTATCCACAATCTACAGGCTACTCTCTTTTCGATAATGCTATGTACAAACTGTTGACCCAAAGGGGAAGAGAGGCATTTTAGATATTTCTGGGTCACATGATAATTTGACATGCCTCCAATTCTCATCTTCCCTCCAGCTAAAGCATTAAACATGTCACAATGGGCTCTTTTAAGTTCAGGATTAGCATATGCAAGAAGGGCAATTTGTTCAATGGTGTGTTAATGCCATGAACAATGCTGAATGAAGGATGGAAGAGGGGTGGGGAAGGAGGGGGGCTCTTTTCAAAAAAGACCTGACAGGACTCCTTTCTAAAAGTCATCTTTACAAGAAAGCATAATGCAAACACACTTTTTGAAATTTATGTAGAAATCTGCCTGCCACCACCAGACTACTTTAAAGAACACATCTATGCATATTCAAAATTACTCGGATCTGAGAAGAAAAACAACAAAAAAGATAATAGGAACAGCTCTTACAATAATGAGGGACAACTACTTTAGGAGCTTTGTAGTTCTCATGGACCAGAGGTAAAAAGAAAGTAGTACACACACACAAAGCAATCTGAACTACCCTTTAAAAGCAAGTTTCAATCTCTTTTATACCTGATTATTTAAACTCAAGATACATTTGGATTCTGTAGGGAGGGGCTAATGAAATCAGATAAAAAAGTGGCCAATAGTCATGTCTCTATCACAGTGGTTTGTGGCTGAAAAGGTATATTTCTTGGATCAGTGAACTCATTAATTTGAAATGAGGTTGGATTTTTTAACACTCTCTAACAGAAACAAGGAAACTAGGAAAACAGTGCAAGGGGATTTGGATTCCAGTATTAAATTCACATTTTGACGTGAGATGCAAATTGGAAAAATCTGAGCTTGCAAAAGATCTAGGGAGCGGGAAAGAGTGCTTCTTAACATAAAGAAAAATTAAAAACAAGTTTTCCTTCACTTTTATAATACTGTACCACTATATTTAATAATTATTAGCTAGATCAGCTGTCACAATTTTGAAACCATCTAAAGACCTATTATGGCAGGCCTACCCAGCCAGTTTTTAAGCATGAATTTTAAACCCATGTCCTTTGTTTAATCTCTGCCTTCTGTGTTTTAATGTGTATTTTATAGAAATACCTTTAACATGTATATTTTATAGAAATACATTTTATATGTGTATTTGTGGTATTTTTACAATGTTTATGTGTTTATTCTGTAACCCGCCTCAAGTGATGAGGAGAGGCGGGTAAGAAATAAAATTATTATTATTAATCTACAAAGTGTTACTAACTGACGATCAATATTTTGGATTCCATTTTGGAATTAATGAGGTACCACCACATAATATGGCACATTTCATGCTATGTTGCTTTTTGCAATCAATGTGATCCTGTCTACTGGGATTTTAGTCAGATGTCTTGTCTTGTTAGACCCTTTGAAATTGCCCCTAAGCATCTATCAGTACTGGAAACATAGCTGTTTCTTTCCCCAGAGGCTTTGTCTCTTGATTTGTAAGCCTCAATAGTTCATAATCATTTCCCTCTCTTTGTCTTCAATTCTTCTGTACCTCAGATAATTCAGGTTTTCGTCTTCTCAGCCACATTATGTCTGGTGTATTATACTGTAAACATTTGTTAGTCTGAATCTTAAAGTTCCCTCGGATTTTCAGGTTACAATTTTTTTACTACTGTTGTAGACTTCTGTTTCTAGCAGTTACTTGAGGCTGACAAAAATTTTTTTGCATGGAGTTCAATGTATCCTTGTAGCCATTTTAGTATGGCATTTCTTATTTCAAGGCTGTACATACATACACACAAACACAAAGAGAGAGTGTTTCCATTGTTTGTATTTGCCTTTATGCCATTCGTTTGAAGTATATCTTCTTGAGGAATAAATGCAGGTCCTTCGGTTTCTTCTTTCCATATTCAGTCCTGTAACCCTTTACACATGTTCCTCTTTTCATCTTTCTTTCTATGGTTTCAACATGCTGATCATGTAGTGGTCTGTTTTGCTAGACTTCAAGGTGATTTCTCACATACTTCGTTTCTTCTGTATTCAATATATTATATATGTACATTACCAACATTTTTCTTTGCTTTCCCTGATGTATCGACTCAAGGATCTTTTCTCTCCTTCAACAGTTTGCTTCACTTTTAGAAACCCACAGCTACCAATATTACATGATATAGTTGATTAATATCACTGTAAGAATGTAAAGCATGGTTGTTGACATAATTTTCCAGATTTTTCTATCTAGTGTATCTATGTTCGATCACCAGCACTGTAACAAGTAATTGGTATGGCCCAGGATTTTATGGCCTGAATAATAATACTATATTATTTTGATTTTAGAATTTTGTGTATTTTGTTGTTTTGTACTAGTGATTTGTTTCACTTTTTTATGTAGACCCTCCACTTGTTGTTTCCATCCTTATTTTAAAGATTGAAATCATAATGTCAATCTTAAAAACAATCTAAGGAGCAATAGGGCACACCATGTAGACCAGTGTTTCCTAAACTTTGGCCAAACTAGCTAGAACTTCTGGGAACTGAAGTTCTAAATAACTAGAGGATGCAAGGCTGGGAATTACAGCTATAGACAATGCTGACCTAGGTGGACTACTGATATGTCTTTGTAAAAGGAAGCTTCCTGTGGCCCTAAGTGATTTCCAGGTTGCCTTGGATGATTAAAACTAAAATTATTTAAAGAAATATAGTATGATGGCCCTATCATCTACCTCTACACTCCATATATTCCTTGGATGATAAGGATGGATGTCTGGGGGTGTATCACAAGACTGCACTCACATTTCAATTTGACAGCTCTGATTGCGTCTGATTTAACTTATGCATTCCAACCCCACTTGCTTGAACTGGGATATGCTCTAAATTTAGAATTCCTTTAAATCTGAAGTGTACCCCTGTGTATATTTCTGTATGATAGATGATGTTGTAATGAGATACATCTCAGAGAAAGACAACAAATTTCCACCCAGTGCTTAAAATCATCCAAAATTATAGATTGCTAGCCATTTCCATGAAAGGCACTGGACAATCAACAATTTTCAATGGTGGCATGCTCTCAAAACTCGAGTTTTGGATGGAAGCACCTATTTAAATATGTAACTTTGAATTGCAGTGTTAAAGACGAAGAACTAAATCCATGTATGAGACCCAATTAGAGTAGATCTGGTCAGTCAATTGGTTTGCATGTGCTGACCTACCAATCCCCTTTATTCAGTGGCTCTATTAGCGCCAGTTCACCCTGCGGGGACATGAGAGAGGCCTTCAACAAGGATGGTAAAACAAAAAATCCAGGCATCCCATGGGCAACGTTCTTGGAGATGGCCAAATCTCTTACACCAGAAGCAACTTGCAGTTTCGCAAGTCACTCCTGACATACACACCCACAAAAGTGGCTTTAATCTAGGTGGGACTAATGACTGGATATAGCCAAGGAAAGCTAGCCTTTTTATTTTGTGACGTTTAGATTAATAAGGTTTCTCATTGCAAGAAGGTAGTTTAGAAGACATTGCAAGCAGGTAATTTAGAAGACAGAAGTGCAATACTTCTGCATTCTAAAATGTTTTCACAAAGAGACACTTTCACTGAGAAACCTAAAAGATCAAGAACATTTAAATACGCATAAAGCTTAGACAACACAGCCCAATTTTAGCTTTTAATGTTCGGTATTTAGCTATGCCAGTACCAAGGACATACAGCACATTGTGAAGCTGATCTGGAAGTGGCATCATTTCTGATGTTTAACAAAGCCGAACATACCAAAAGTGTGCAAGAGGCAGACCAGACATCAACTTATACAATAGTGATTTGTATATATCTTGAATATAACGGAGGGTGATGAGACCTTAACAAAAGGGAAAACAAAGCAAAAATACATGCAATTTTGAAATGCCCACTAGAGAGATTTGATCATGAAGAAAGCAAGAGTGTTCATGAAACCCTTATCCTTATCTTGTAGGCAGACAGGCAAAGATCTTTAGAGGCACTCAAGTTCCTAGTGGCTTGCAACACAATGAAGTGAGTAATGACAGCAAACAAAAGCAAAACTGAGAAAGAACTCTTCCTGCTGCTAATGCTACTACAAAACTTCTCCATTCGTGCACAGCATACAGATCCAGAGAGCCAGTGTGGTGTAGTGGTTTGGGTGCTGGACTAGGATTCTGGAGGCCAGGATTTTGGATATCCACTTGGTCATGGGCAAATCACATTCTCTCAGCCTCGGAGAAAAGCTCAGTAGTCTTGTTAATTCCTTCACTGAAATATAGCCCACAACATCTGGCATTTGTTGGCAGTCTCTTATCCAAATACTAATCAGGGGTGACCCTACTTAGCCACCTAGATCAGATGGGATCTGGTGTCTTTAGGGTATTGAAGCCAACTAACTAGCGATAGATAGACAGACAGACAAAATAAACTCTTTTAATGTCATTTTAATTGCTTTATCTATTAAGAATATATACTATCCAAAAAAATTGGAAAGCTTGATTTCCAGTTTGCAACTGACTGAAATGCTTTACTTCAGGGGTGCTCACACATTTTCAGCATGAGAGCTACTTATAAAACAACCAAGTCTAAATGATCTACCTACCCACTACAAAAATGTGAAACATATAACACAATATCTGCTTTGAACTGGGTTTTCTGAGTCCACACTGCCATATAATCTGATTCAAAGCAGATAACATGGGATTTTATTCAACTGTGTGGAAAGGACCTCAGATAAGCCAGGGTCGGCAGCATTTGGACGGCGTTGGGAGCCTGCGGGATGGGACTGAGCCTTCCTCCCGCCCTGCCTGAGATCTACCAGGATGTCCTACGAGATCTACCAGTAGATCACGATCTACCTAATGAGCACCCCTGCTTTACTTTGACCAAACTAATATTTTCACTGATTTTCATAGTTTTAATTAATCTGATCATATGCCTGTCAAATTATCTTTATTCTTTCGTTAGGAGAAACAAATTACCGGACTGCTTTAATTTATTTTATTTATTTATTTATTGTTTGGACTTCTATGCCGCCAAACTCCCTGAGGCTCGCAGCGGCTTACAAAGCCAAGAGGCAAACAAAAATACATCATTAGTACACAGACAGGGAACAATACAACAATAGGAAAAGGAAGGGAAGGGAACAAGGTGGGAGCAAAGATCCGGCGGGAGAGGGCCCAGCAGGTCAAGCGGGCCCTACTCTCCCATCGAAGGGGGGGAGCAAAGGCAGTCTCAAAATGATCCCGCAGAACTGGACCAAAGTGGCCAGTCCCCCATTGTCCAGGGGTCCGGCAGGAGGTGCCCGATCCGCACGGTTGGTGACCTTCTTCCGCTGTGAGCCTGCAAGAGGGGGCCTCCGTCGCCTAAAGCCCGGACCCCAGAAAGTTCTGGCACGCAGCAGATTCCAGGGCTTGGGCTCGAGCGATGCAGGCCTCCCATCTCTTGGGCAGGCAGTGGCAAGCGTCCCAGGGCCAAGGAGTCTGCTGCTCTTCGGCCTCCGACGCCGCCTTCTCCGACGGTCACCTGGCCTCCCTGCTGGATACCCCCCGGGGCGTGCCAGTTCCAAAGCTGATCTGCTCAAGCTCAGTGGACCAGTCAGCCCCTGGCCGTCAGAGGAAGGCGGGGGGTTGTGGCCAGGTCGCTGGTAGGGGGGCGACCGGCAACTGGGAGGCTCGGCGTTGGGGCCGCGCCTCCGGAGCCCTCGCCAGGACTCCAGAGACGTCTAGCGCCTCTGGGGGGAGGCCCCAGCGGCAGCAGCCGCATCGGCCCGTCAGTCAGGGGAGGTGAGGGCAACCCGATACATTAACTGAAGATATTCCTCACTTTTCAAAGCATCCTGTTTTTAGAACCTATTATGAAAGATTAAAACTATGAAGTCTACATTATTTATACATATTGGCCTAAGTGATAAGACTGGTTTTATAATTTCACCCACCTCGTCACTTTGTATTCAAAAATTCCCTTCTGCCATATTGAAAGGTGGGTTATTCAACTGACTTTTTCTCCATGCATTTGGCTTACTTGGTTGAATGGGAACTCCCATAGTTTCAAGTAGGTATAACATTATTTACTGATTTATATATTATTTTTATTAATGTTTGTTACCTCTTGGTCCAGCAGATTTCCCTAGATCAGGGCTGCCCAGGAAGTCGATCGCGATTGACCAGTCGATCCCGGGACCAAAGGGGCACTTCTCAGAGGGGGCGGAGCCAGGCCCCGCCAAGCCCCGCCCCCTCTCCCGGCTTCGGCACTCCTAGCAGCTTCTCCGGGCTTGAGGATGGCAGTGCCAAGCCAGCCTTGTGCTAGCTATGTCACCACTGGCTTGGCATTGCCATCCTCAAGCCTGGAGAAGCTACTGGGAGCTCCAAAGCCAGGGGGGAGGGGGTGGGGCTTGTTGCAGCCTGGCTGCGCCCCCCGGCTTCCGCTCTACCAGCAGCTTCTCCAGGCTTGAGGATGGCAGTGCCAAGCCAGTGGTGGCATAGCTAGCACAAGGCTGGCTTGGCACTGCCATCCTCAAGCCTGGAGAAGCTGCTGGTAGAGCTGAAGCCAGAGGGGGCGGAGCCAGGCCGAGCCAAGCCCCGCCCCTCCCCAGCCTTGAGGAGGTAGGTAGATCTTTCTGACTTGGTTTTATTATAAGTAGCTCGCATGCTGATGAAGTGTGGGCACCCCTGCCCTAGATGATGTACAGCAGGTATATTCTTTTAAAATATTAAAGCAATGTTTAAAAAACATTTTGGAACCCAAATATACTTTGAAAAATAGATTAAAACTTATAGGCTTTTCCCCACAACTCATGGCCATTCACAAAATTTGATAATGTTTAAACAAAATTATGTCTAACTCGCATACCCATACACTACAATGCATTATTTAGAGCAGCATTTCTCAACCTGGCGGTCGGGACCCCGGGAGGGGGGGGGGTTGCGAGGGGTGTCAGAGGGGTTGCCAAAGACCATCAAAAAACACAGTATTTTCTGTTGGTTATTGGGGTTCTGTGGGGAAGTTTGGTCCAATTCTTTCACTGGTGGGGTTCAGAATGCTCTTTGATTGTAGGTGAACTATAAATCCCAGCAGCTACCACTCCTAAATGTCAATATCTATTTTTCCCCAAACTCCACCAATGTTCACATTTGGGCATTTTGAATATCCATGCCAAGTTTGGTCCAGTTCCATCATTGTTTGAGTCCACAGTGCTCTCTGGATTTAGGCGAACTACAACTCCAAAACTCAAGGTCAATGCCCACCAAACCCTTCCAGTATTTTCTGTTGTTCATGGGAGTTCTGTGTGCCAAGTTTGGTTCAATTCCATTGTTGGTGCAGTTCAGAAGGCTCTTTGATTGTAGGCAAACTATAAATCCCAGCAACTACAACTCCCAAATGACAAAATCAGTGCTACCCCCCCCCCACCCCCCCGATTCAAATTTGGGTGTATCGGGTATTTGTGCCAAATTTGGTCCCGCGAATGAAAATACATCCTGCATACCTAATATTTACATTACGATTCATAACACTAGCAAAATTACAGTTGTGAAGTAGCAACAAAAATAATTTTATGATTGGGGGTCACCAAAACATGAGGAACTATATTAAGAGGTTGCAGCATTGGAAACGTTGAGAAACACTGATTTAGAGAAACTAGTTAGAAATATATAGATTGTGTTATTGATTTTTGTACGTTGCTTTATTTCATTTAATCTTTTACAATCTCTTGTTCTGTGCCTTCAAGTCATTTCTGACTAATGACAAACCTAAGGGTTTTTCTTCACAAGATTTGGTCAGGGGGAGCTATCTTTTTCTTTTAGAGAGTTTGACTTGCCCAAGGTCCATGACTGAGCAGACCTTTCAATCCTGTTCTCCAGAGTTGCAGTTCCGTGCTTAAACCTCTATACCACACTGGCTCTCTTACAACCTCTTGCAAATTGTTTCATCATTATTGAATGTTATTTCATTGTCTGTGTCCTGCCCTGAGATTTTTAGATACACGAGATTAGTAATAATGAACTCAACTGTTGTATTTAGTTATTCCTTTACCAGTGCCAGTCTTCAATTTGTCATTATCCCCAAGAAGTTTGTACCATGATTTCAAGGCAAAACATATCTTGTGTGGCAAACTCTATTTCTCATTATCAGTTATTATATTTTACATCTTCTTTCTCTGTCTTAACATGTTACACACAACGTGAGCTGAAAAGTCATTTATTAGGCACTTTCACCACGGATAAGAAATATTCAGAAAATACAAAGATCAGAATAAATGTTTCATAAAGTATCGGTACAAAAAGAGATATCTTTGTAAAGTTCTGTGCCTGTAGTTGTCAAGAAAGCTGAGGGAGATCACAATTTCTTCTTAAGCCATTCAGATCGCTGGGTAAATTCTAAAATTTGTTTTTAAAGAGGGAATGTGTGTGTACGTGCCTTCAAGACACCTGATGTCTTATGGTGATAAGTTTCATATGATTTTCTTTGGCTACTTGGAGGAAATAAGATTATGTTCAGTGTCACAAGTAGCTATTTTACAAGGAGTCTTCACCCACACGATTAGATTAAGTGATGGGTTTAAGAGTTCTTATCCTGTTCTAAGACACATTAGCCTAAATTCAATCACCAATCCCTACTAGAGTAGACTTATTGAATTAATGAAACTTACAAAAATGTTAGCTCATTCATTGAGTCAATAGGTATACTCTATTAATGACTAGGCTTCATTTCAAGTTTAATGTTATCAAACTCTTTTGTTTCCTCACACAATTAGGATTGAAATTTATGACAGCTCTCTAGGTACTATCAACATCACATGCTTTTTTGGACTATATTTTCTTATCGGAAAGATTTAAGGACATTTACAGTACCTGGGACACCAAAAATGTATCTTTTTCCATAGTGCTGTTACTTGCCATTTCCATTTATATCCTACATTTTCCACCAAAGAATGGCATTCGGTGCCTGAATGAGGGTCATGAGATTGAATGCGGACTCTTTATCCTTAATCATTAACAGACCTAGAGGAGCAGTGGGGAGGGGAAAGAGAAGTTTCCAGTTCTGTTCCTATAGCTCGAAACAGCAAAAATGTCGACTTCAGTGCTTAAACTTAAAGACATAGTCATGTTAGTTTGGAATATCTTGCAGCACCTTTGAAACTGAGATAACAAATTTGGTAGCAGAAGGTAGGCAACTACTGCATTTTACAGAATAATAATCCCAGAGATGTCTACCGGAAGGAATGACATATACTACTCTAGAAATTTCTCTTGGAAGTGGAGAATCAAATCCAAATGTATACACCCCAGGATTTTTGACAGGGCATGTTCCATCTCTTACCCAACATACATGAACTGAGCAACTCTGAATGGTCCATCATCGCTAGCACTGGAAAACTCACAACTGGTACCTTTGAAGATATGAGCAACAGCCTTACATCATATGCCAGAACTTACAACTATGTGAAGGATAATATTGATTTCCTGTAGAGATTACGGTCCACAATCTTCCAGGGAACACCATCTTAGGGTCCTTCCAGACAGGCCCTATATCCCAGGATCTGATTCTGGTATATAGGGCCTGTCTGGACGGCCCTAAGATGGTGTTCCCTGGAAGATTTGGTGCTTTAAACTGGATTATATGAGTCCACACTGCAAATAATATGGGATAAACAGAAAACTTGAGATCAGATCCTAGGATATAGGATCTGTCTGGAAGGATTCTTAGTCACTATAGATGTGGAATCCCTATACACCAACATTCCACACAAGAATGAATTACAAACTGTCAGGCACACCATTGCAGATGGGACCCTAGCACCCTTTTCTTAAAACATATACCTGTGAGTTAATGATACCACTATAGTCACACAAATGGCAACACAATATGGCAACGTCTTCATGGCTGACTTTAGAACAATAATTCCTTAACTCAGGAAGGCAATTCTCTGCCTTTGGTACATTGATGATGTCTCCATAATTTGAACTCATGGAGAAGACTCAAGTCATTTCACCAGAATTTCGACAACTTCCATCCAGTGTCATGAGGACCCGCTTAGCCAGTTTATCACATCTCCTTTCTGTTTCCAATTGGCGTAATACTACATTCCAATATTCTCTCCATTATTGATATGGTTATCTACTCATTTTGTCCCTAGGCAACATCTTTTCTCCTGCCTTTGTTCTGCAATGACCATAATTAAAACTGAACTTGCCACCTTATCATCACACCCATACATTTTGCATTTCTTTGATCATTCACACACAGCCTTCCTATAAAGGTTTGTTCCTAGGCACCTATTTGAGAAAGTAGAACTAGTCGATGAAAGCTACAAACTAGGTGTGCTAGGGGTGACTGTTTTATTGTTGGTTTCAGCATTGTTTTTATTGGTTTTTTAGTGTATTTATTGTTAATGTTGCCTTATGTAAACCGCCCCAAGCCTGTTGGGATGGAGCGGTATATAAAATCGAAGTAATAAATAAATAATAAATAAATAAATGTTGTTCTCTAATTTAGTTTATATGGTGCTACACAGCTTCAGTGCTGTGACTCAGGAGATAAGATGGAAGCTTCTCTGCACCTCCCCTGCCTTCTACCAGCGATTGGAACGCATGAACTGCAACAGCTGAAAAGTAGGATTTGGGGATGGGGAAAGAAACAGGGCATTGTTCTGCCTGGTGGAACTTTACAGCACTTCTTTCCTGATCCAGGATCTGTAAATAATTAAATCTGCAGGAGCCCTATCCCATGTTCAGCACTGCAACCCTAACCTAATTAAAATCTGTTTGTGGCTACAGACAGAAAACAGAGAAGGGGCTAGCATAACCCATGATAAGGGTTTCCACAGCCTGGGTGGCCACCAAGAAAACTATCTCAATATTATTCCTATAACACATTCCTCTGAAGGTGCTGGGAGCAACAGAAGAGCTAATTCTGAAAATATTAAAAAGCAGTCATGCTTGTAAGGGAAGCTGCAGTTTCTCAAATAGCCTGACTCCGTATTGTATAGGTCTTTTAAAATCTACAAGAGCCCACGCAACATAACCAATTCATTCCAATAAATGTTAAAGCTATACCTCTTATTTAACCGTCAACATTAATTGCTTGTTTAACTAATAATCTGAAATATTCACAAGTATTTCCACCAAAGAACAGGAGGGAAACACTTGACATTAAACAGTGTATACAATTTGTAATTCTCATAACATGTAATTCTAGATAACATGCTATTCGAAAAGTGTTGCTGCATTTGCAGCACTGGGTATTAAACAACGTATGAAGTAGCCCTGCAATATATGAACATAAATATATTTTGCTACAGCTTGAATCGCAACTGTGTGCTGTTTGTTCATATAGCACAAAAATTATTGTTGTTGTACTTTGAGTCTTGAACCCGTTCCTGCAGGGCTACAAGTGATCTATTGGAAACTATTCACTAGAGAACACATGTGCTAAGGTGCTGTGGCAATGCCATGAGGGGATAACATTATCTTGATGAAGAACTCTGATCAAATGTTGTCGATTGTCTCCTGTCAGTTTTTAAACAGTATTGATTGTTGGTGTTATCTTTACCCCATCCTGGATGTGATAGTATGGCATTTTTTCTTCTTCTGTGCTAGGCTGAACACACACTACATATCAGCTGTTCTGCTGACAGGAGTGGCAAACTCTGGTCCTAGGTCAAACCTGCAAGAGGGTTACATTGCCAATCTTCTCCAATGTTCCATGTTTCTCAAGATCACATAGAAACAGTTCTGAAGAAAAGAGACAGCTAATCAGAATATCTACTTATACCAAGTATTGTTCTGGTGGGTGAATGTTCCTTTTTTGAGAAACCTATAGTTATTTTGTAAGTTGCAAAGATTTCTGACTGATGGCCA
The DNA here is from genome assembly GCA_030556195.1 of Anolis apletophallus. NCBI lineage: Eukaryota > Metazoa > Chordata > Lepidosauria > Squamata > Anolidae > Anolis > Anolis apletophallus. The sequence continues at coordinate 88,947,282 of JARBWK010000006.1, read as the reverse complement.
TTTATTTATTCAGAAAATATGTGTCCTGTTTTTCTCCTCAAAAAAGTAGTTCTTCAAAGTGATTTCCATGTTATATCATAAAAATAACAACAATGAATTAAAAATATTTGCAAGCTAAAAAGAGCAGCAGAGGAGCATACAGTATTTAACATTCCCCTTTGTAAAGTTCATTGATTGTTGTGTTGTTTAATCACATTAACAGAATGGTCTAACATCAACACAACTACACATACACATTGCATGTGCAAATAAGCATGGATATTTCTCCAAGCTCTAACACATGAATGTTTAGGTCATACACACTGCACAACATACCAATTGTGTGTATAAGGAAGATCTTTTAATTAGACTGTGATCCCTCATTATGCAAGAGAGAAGGAAAGGAGACAGAATCTGAGGCAGTATCTACAATTTTCCCCAAAGATTATGGAGTTCACAATCCGAAAAAGAAGATGCCACTTCCAGCCTCTGCACTCTGTACAAATGTCTTGATGTGGGGTAAAGTGTGGCCTTCTGGTAGAATTCAATACAAGGGAAGGTTAACCGAAAGGCACTGATTCTAGGGCTATATATCTGAGTGGAAATGTCTGCTCTAGTGTTATCTATGAGAGATAACAGCTTGTCTTCTCTGTCAGGATACAGGAATGTTGTGTCCCAGATCATACATAGATTGTAGGATTTACCTTGGGTTTAGAGGACTCCTTTTCCAAATGATGATGAAACCTATTTAAGTCAGCAGTTTCACTATCCACCTATGCTTTCCCTAGGAAGTATATGATTATACAGTGATTACAGTTTTGGCAAAAATCCCTGATTCTATTTTATTTAACATACATGGAGAAATTTCCTATAACTTATTTTCATTGTATACACATAGACATCCCAGTGCGCTGTGCATACCATGTATTTATACATATCTATAAGGACAAGTCCACATGTGGAAGAGATGCAGAAAACCTGGTAGACTGTAGCTCCTTCTACAATGCCATATAATCCAGATTATCAAAGGAGATAATCCATATTATTTGCTTTGAACTGGATTATGAGTCTACACTGCCATATAACCCAATTCAAAACAAATAATCTGGATTTTATATGGCAGTGTATGCCCCTCTAATGCTTGCTCCCTCTCCCAGAGGAACACAAAACATAACATCCCACACAATGTTTTGTGTGGAGGTTATGATCAGGTCCCTTAAACACTGTCCTTATATCCCAGGATCAGATCCCAGGATATAGGAGAGTGTAGACATTTTTTCCCCCAAATCCAATTATCACAGGGACAGATAGTGAGCTGATATCTTCTGAACAGGACCACAGACCGCAAAACACCACAGGGGTGTTATCCCTTATGATATCTGAAGATAGATAGATATGGCTGGAGCTACACTTAAAAATGTACCTGTTCCAACTTACATATTCAGAGGTGGTTTTGTCAGCTCCTTCCTCTGAAATAGAGCCCACAGTGCCTGGTATTCCTTGGTGGTCTCCCATCCAACCACATTCTAAAATGTCAAGGTTCAGTATACTGAGCAGAACCCATGATGTGCTCTTCCAGAAGAATGTATTTTCAAATCATGGAAGTTGTTTTGCACTTCAACTAAAAGTCAAAAAATAGTCTTCTGATTTTTGCAATTATCCAGAAGCTGGGAACATAGGACTGGATGATATTCAGGGCATGGCTGTGCCTTCCATTTCTTGTTCCTGTTACCACCGCAGTCAGGAATCAAGTTTTACCATTCGGACAACACCATTCATTGAGAAGAGACATGTCACTGGCTGAAGAACAACTGGAAAAGTGCTTCAACAAACAGCTGGCACTTTATTAATATGGCTTTGTTCCTCCATTGCTTTTCCTGACTGGAACTCCATGCCCAGGGAAGCCATAACCCTCTGCTGTCTCCTTCCGGTGGCAGGCTAAAACCATTTCATTCAAGCAGATTCTTAAAGAGTGCTTTTAACGCCAAGCCAAGGAGTGCTGTGTTTCATGTAATTTACCATAATAGATTTGTTTGAGGATTATATTGCGATATATTTTTAATATTTCTATGTTCAATTCTATTTTTATGTTTATATGAATTAGATTTTAATTCACACATTGTTGTGGTTCTCAGTGTTAGATGTTTTGAGTCTTCACACACCACTTTGAGGAGCTGGCTTTGAAGAAAGGACAATAAAGATGTAGCTCAGATCCATCTGGCTCTTTAGGAAGCAGATAAGCCTCAGCATTGGGACTTAGTTGAATTTGCTCCTTGTCCACTTAGCCAATATAGGGGAAAAAAGGGGATTGGCCTAACTGAACAGTGGTTTGAGGTGGTGAATCAGCCCCTGTTCCAATTGTTCTTTACTGAGAGACTTTAGGGAAGAAAGGTTTATTCCTGAGTTCAATGAACTGGCCTAAGAGAACAGAACTGATTTACAGGACAGTGATTCCCAATCATAGTACCATGCTCTATACCAGTGCTTGTCAGTATAATAAACTGAAAAGCAAACAGACTGAAAAATAACACTGTGAAAGCCAGAGATCTACAGTACTTTTTAAACTGTAGCACATGTTACTTTTAGCCAAATACCCTTATGTAAACTAGCTGATTTCTTTAAATGGTATGACTGTACTAAATTATCTGTAACAGGTCAACATGAGCAATCTGTAATGTAGACTTGGATTCCATTTTTTTGCTTTTTGTGAACTGAACAGTTTGTGATCTGGCTATGGATTTAGAAGAGAGAAAGAGAATACATACTTCCTACCCTGACAATCTCCTCCCAATTTTCCACTTTTTGTGGAGGCAAAGAAACAGGATAAACAGCAAAAATTACCTCTTACTTTCATCTAAGATCTCTGCCTACAGATGGAGGAGCGGAGCGAACCAAAACAGACTTTCACATCCTCTCCTCTTCCTGCCTGAGTCCGAAGCCTTTAAAAATGCCCTTGGCTTTTGAATTTGGGGGGGGGGGGGGCTTGAAGAAGAAACACCACCTCATATGAACTGTAAGTGGCCTTGAAACCCTAAGGGAAGTTTAAAGGTATTGAATTGCATTTCTTAAAACATGTACCTAACAAAAGGTGAGCTAAATGTTTTGCTGTTATAACTCAAGAGTTTCAAGAGTGCCTGAGAAAAGTCATAAGCAACACCAATAGAATCAAGCAAGCTGTTTTGAGTCACATTTATAGTGTTTGGAGAGGATTTCATTCTCAAATAAAATTTTCTGTCACTTATCCAATTTCTAGCATTGTAGAGGACGCTGGAATTTTTTCACATTTAAAAACATTATATTTGCTCTTTTGGGTAATTTTGTCTCCCCCAAAATTGTCTAAACTGTATTTCTACATTTTCTACATTTTCAACTGAATTTTAAGTTATTGCAATACTAGAAATTATAGGAAGCATCCCAAAATTTTTTAGAAGCAATATATAAAACACTATTTAATACTATAATGATACTGACTAGACTATTGCCACAAAAGTATTGCCTTTAAAGCACAGGACAAAGACATATTGTGACTTCCGACAGCAATGAAGTTTTGTCTTGTGACACAACTGAGTATCTAATAGGCCAGTGGCTCTCAACCTGGGGATCGCGACCCCCAGAGGGGTCAACTGGCTGTTTCCGAGGGATCGTGACACCACCTCCTTTGGCTCGACTCCCTCTGCCTCCCTGCAGTGGCTGCCGGCCCCTGGGGGGCAACGCAAGAGGGTCCAGGCCCGGCGGGGAGGCGAATCTGGAGATGAGGAGGAAGAGGCCACGCCCCCGCAACAAGGCCTGTACCTCCATTTGGAGGCACCGCCGGAAGAGAATAGAGAGGAAAAAATGCCTTTCTGCTGCTTCCATGCCCTGCGCTCTCTCACTGCCCTTTGAGGCCTCCACTTATGGTGGAAGCCTCGAAGAGCAGCAAGAGGTGCACGGGGCAGTGGCAGCAGCACCAAGGCCTGAGTTCCTCTCCTCTGGGCTCTTCTTCCTCCTCCTCCCGGTTTGGGCTCTCCAAACAGAGAGGAGGTGGAGGAAAACCCTGGAGGGGAAGAAGGAAGGCAGGTCTCGGTAACCTGCGCTGTTCTCTTCCCGCCTGCTGTCCTCCTTCTCCTCTGGGCACTTCTTCCTCCACCTCTCTGTCCTCTGCCAGCAGAGCTTCCAAATGGGGAGGTGTTCAGGAGAAATTTTTAGGATGCTCTTTGACGGCAGGTGAACTATAACTCCAATCCTATTTTCCCTACTTTCCCCAAGCCTCTCCAGTATTTTCTGTTGGTCATAGGAGTTCTGTATGCCACGTTTGGTTCAATTCCATGTTGTTGGTGTTCAGAATGCTATTAGATGGCAGGTGAACTATAACTCCAAGCAACTGCAACTCCCAAAAGTCAGGGTCTGTTTTCCCCAAACTTCTCCAATATTTTCTCTTGGTCATGGGAGTTCTGTATGCCAAGTTTGGTTCAATTCCATTGTTGTTGGTGTGAATGCTCTTTGATGGTAGGTAAACTATAAATCTAAGCAACTGCAACTCCCAAATGTCATGTTCTATTTTTCCCAAACTCCACTAGTGTTCAAATTTGGGTATATTGAGTATTCCTGCCAAGTTTGGTCCAGATCCACAGTTGTTTGGGTTCACAGTGCTCTCCGGATGTAGGTGAACTGCATCTCCCCTAAATCACTGTCAATTCCTCCCAAACCCCTCCTGTATTTTCTGTTGATCATGGGGTTTCTCTGTTCCAAATGTGGTCCAGGTCTATAATTCGTGGGGGTCTCAGTGGTATGTGGAAGTCAGAGCTGAATCAGTTGAATGTATTGCAAATCCCATCATCTGTTGTCCATACTCCCCCAAGTATATTTTTTTTGTGATGAATCACTATGCTTTAAGGATGATCAATTTGTAAGAATAAAAATACATCCTGCATTTCAGATATTTACATTACAATTCATAGTAGTAAAAGTAGCAACAAAAAATATGTTTGGGGGTCACCACAACATGAGGAACTGTAATTAGGGGCCACGGCATTAGAAAGGTTGAGAACCACTTTACTAGGCACTACAAACAGGTGATTACACCAGAATATCTAACAACATTTTAGAAGAAGTGCTTTTTTAATGGAACACTTCAAAGATGATAACCCAAACATGACAAGAAGGTTTTAAAAATATATATTTTTATATTTAATAATGCATTTAGTATTTAAAAAATTGATCACAGCTTAGATAGGAAGTATCTGTCACAGTGATCACATACTTAAGACAAGTATATGTGAAGATTAAAAAAAATCTAATCTCCAATGACTAACGTAAAAGGGTGTCTGTTTTTTGCTTTTAACAAACTCAACTGTTATTAAAGTACATAGACATAATCTAGATTCTTTATTATAGTAACTAAAAATGATATTCAAGATACATATAATTTTTAATTCTTCCGTGAAAGCACTGCTGTGCTGAAGAAGAGGCATCATGCCCATTATCTAACCTAGGGGAGATACAGCATGGAAGCCTACTGGGAAGGAAATAAAACTATCTGGGCTATCAACTACTTAGTAATTGAAAATGTTAACATTAGCAGGAATATTGGTACTTACTGTGCCCGGATCTCTGTCTGTTCCCGTAGTAACCAAGAAATGCACAGACATGCCCGTTCAGACACAGAGGCAAGAACAGAAATAAAAAAGGGGGGAAAATTAGAACACAAGCCGCGAACAGTTTTAAAATGGCTTTTATTTATATAAGTCATTGCACATTCCTAATACAGTGATTTCCTGAAAATTACATTTTTGTAAACATGATTTACAGTTTTACCATACACAAAGCCTAGTTCTTTCCATGACAGAATAAATTACTTTTCTTCAAAAATTATTCAAGTGCAATTTTGCCAAATATTTAAATGTTTCCCAAACAAACCTACAAAACAGATGCAATGCTTGAAACCTTTCATTTCAACACATTCACCTAAAAATTTGACTCTGTCCACTGTTCACCCACTCCCTTTGCATTAAAGATTACTTTGTTTAATAATAATAGCAACAATAAAAAGGGGAAACGTAAGGAAAAAAAACCCCACTTATTCTGTCTCAACAACTTTCCACAATATTGTGCAGGCCACTGAGGTTACAACTAAACATAGGTTTAGATGTCAAAATGCCCTGCATTTCACAAAAACAGGAGATCCTTAATTATCTCCAAGTTCAAATACTGGAAACCTTCAAGCTGAATTCTTTTTTGCTTTAGCGGTCTTATAAATGTAGAACTATTGGTTTACTGTTTGGCAATCAGTTTGTTCTTGGCTTTCATTCTACACAGCTCTCATTTTCATTTAGAGATTCTCAGAATTTGCCGCAACGTGCAAGTATTCATTTGACAAGGCTCCTAATCAGGCTTCCCATGCCTCTCACCTCTGTGGTGGTCTGCATCGTGGTGCTTCTTGTCATCTTTTATTGCCAAGTGGGACTGCCCACCCAGAGCACTTGAGAGGGCAAGAAGGCCAGCGCTGCTCCCAAGTGGAGGGATTCCTGGAGGCTGAAGTCCTGATGGGTGTGGGGTTAGAGGCACTGGAGGTCCATGGCCATGCGAGAGGTGCTGAGCTTGCAACTGTTGCTGCTGTTATTTGTGGAGGCATTTCCAGGTAGAAGCAGACCACGCAGCAGGGAGTTTTGAAGATAGGAAAGAAAAGAAGGAGGACTGGTTAGCCAAGTGAACTCAATACTACTTCCTGTTTCAAAGCCTACCCCCCATTCCAGCCTGCTCCAGCTAATCACCCCATACTAGATTTCACAACTGCTTGAATATTTCCTCAGATATTGATCCTCTTTTGTATTACAGGACTAAGCCATGTAATTTAATCTACAGCCCGACTAACAGGAGATTTGTGCCGTCTAGACTCGTAAAGACATCTGGCACCTCTCCAAATCCACCTCTATATTAACAGAATTAGTGTAGATGCAAAGACTGCTGGCCCATATCCCCCCTCCCTCCCCTCCCCTCAAAAGCTTATTTTCACAACTGCTTTGAATAAAGATAGAAACGATGGTTTGGAAGGCTATGTCTAAAAAAGGCACTGCAGCAATTTCCAGTAGGAATATTTGTCATGTTCAGCAGTCAGCTGTAAGTTCTTACCTTACAACTTCATTCTGGTACTTAACATCCTTTCCTTTCTTAATGTATACCCCACATGAGCTCTGTCAGAAACCGGACAGATGGCAGATTTGATGGAAACTTCACTTTGTTTATTGTTACCCAAAAGATGTGATATTTGAGATTCAGTTCACAGTTGCTCCCTTTGTAGGGCATGATAAGTCTAAATTCTAAAGATTGATCATATATGTAATAGAATGCCAGTGCATGCTGTCCAATTGTTCCCACTTGAATCCTCTTACAAGCAAAAATGGCACACAAGATAAGCTAAAATCTAAAAATGCAGCCTGTTCTTGCTTTATGACTGTGTAAGTGAGGTGAGACAAGCCAGAGCTCCCAATTCACAGGTCACAACAAATAATCTACTTTAAGCAATATACCAGAACTGTCACATCATACTTCTTATGCTATGTGAAAGCACTGTTTCAGATCTTAGAGATTATATAAATTATAAGACAGTAGATCACATTTAAGCATAACCCCACTCAATTGAAAATGAAATGAATATGAGCAGAGGGCTGCAACAACAACTGTGACAAACATAAGGGCAAGAGGAGCCACTTAAACTGCACTGAAGTTTCAATCTTTTATATATTTACTTAGCCATTCTGAGTTTCATGGAGTATACTCCCAGGGATATATATATATATATATATATATATATATATATATATATATATATGGCACTGATACCTAATGGCCACCCAAAAGTTTCGTCCAATTCTCTTTTTTTCTCCCCAAATTTGACCAAATTGCTTACTCTCTTCTTTCATGACTTTGGACAAGTTACAACTTCCCAGAGTTATTAGAACAAGGTGCTGTGTTAAACACAGCTCGATTCACATCATCTCCGTTAATATGTCAGTTACAAATTAGCATATTTAACCATTTTATTTATTTAAAAGAAATAGAACTGTCTGTTCTATTGTCTCAACAGGAACACGATTTTCCTGCTTCTTGGCAGGGGATTGGGCTGGATGGCCCACAAGGTCTCTTCCAACTCTATGATTATATGATTCTAATATACTTTTTAAAGGAAACAAAAAATGTGGGGAGACTGAAGAGAAAATCGAAATTTCTTTCCCCTGCAGATACTTAGATTAAGCAACCTTACTTTTCAGATTCAAATTGGCCACCTGCTATCAATATAATTCTGGAAACTAGTGATTTGGACAGTGAAATCCAGTACATGGCAATTTAGAGAGAGCAGTGTTTAAAACCTTTCTCAGTCACAAGCACATTAGGTAGCTTTGAGAAAGTCATGAACTCAGCTGCATTTCCTATAATTAAAAAACTAACTGAACCCACAGTTGTTATGAAGACAAATGGTAAAAAAGGGATTTTCCTATTTACAGTACGTTTCTGTCTGAGCAATAACCCTACTTTCATTGCATGAGTGTTCTAACAGACACAGCACACCACATATTGTATATATTTATAAGTACCTCTTTTAATACAGTCATATTTATTTATTATTATAGTCTATAGGATTGCATCGCTTGTGTCCTCAGAGACTGTGCAGGCAAGGAGGAGATGGAGACAAATTGGTCAGCTGCAGACAACTGAGGGTGGGCAGGTGGCAAAGAGTCCATCTGGGGAGCCTACTGCAAGAAAAGAAAAACACCAACCTTCTCTTCTCCTGGTCTAGGTATTCAAAAAGGTCAAAAACAGTGCTATGGTGGGGAGAGTAAAGAGGACCAAGCTTCTTTTAGATTCTACCAGGATGGGCAGTCCTCTCTTTCTGTGACCCTATCAGAAAAAGGGTCTGATAGGGTCCCTTTTCTGATACATGAATTAATACTGTACCTAAACTTTTATCAAAAAAGGAAACACCCCCCCCCCCCCTTGAACAGAATGACAAAAACTCTCTGGGTGGCGAAATGGCACTGTGTTGCACCTCAGACCGCGGCAGTTCCCCTCTAGATCACACACACCAGGCAGATGCTATAAATGTACTTTTATTTATAATAAAGAATAGTCCAAAATGGAAAGATGCAAAGGTGATTCAATAGTCCCAAAAATAAATCCAAAGATAGTCCCAAAAGCTAGCAAGTCAAACCGACTTGCAGCAAAACAAAACAAGAGTATGAAGGCAAGGCAAACCGCTCCTGCGGTCAACGGGAGCTTAGAGTCCTGGATCTTGAACCTTCCAAGCTGAACGTAGCTTCAGGTCTAACTAGAATTCCCTGGGCACAATCTAATAAAGAGAACTAAGTTCTATGTGACCATCGCTCCCCCTTCCTCAAAGCCCAATCTCTCCGGGAGGATCTGATACTAGCCTTCCTGTCAAATTCCTGCTCATTAGCCAGCCCAGGTGCATTATCATCATGCTGGGAAACGAGATCCTCCTATCTTCGGAATGCTCGCCTGGCAAGGGAGTAGAGTAGTTCTCGTGAGACTCAAGGTCGCTGGGCCTCTCACTGTCTAATTCAGAACTAAATTCCATGGAGTCATCATTATCTTCATCTGCAGTCACATACCCATGTAACCATCCATCATCCCAGGCTAAGTCTTCCTCTGCAGACCCGTATCCATCAGGCCACCCATCATCCCCGATCTGACCCTGATCAGCTGGGGCTCCCAGTGTCTGATCAGCGGGGACCCCCGGTGTCGGTCTATGGTCACTAGGCTGGAACGCCACACACTGAGGCAGTAGTGGCACTTTCACCTGTCAATGGAATGGAATCAAGGAGCCTCTGTCTCTCACTCCAAAAAATTACAGGCAGTCTTCATAATATCACTCTCTCTTCTTTTCATTCACAATTCAACTACATGTTTATAATTAATAACGAAATAATCCCAGAAGTGATTAGCAGTAGCCCACAAATCTTAATATTGTAGTTGTTTTCAAACTGTTTATTTTATATTTATTATATTTATTATTAATATATTTATATTGTTGGTTAATATATTTAATATGATTTTAATATGTTGTAAGCCATATTGAGTCCCGTGAGGGAGAAAAGCAGGATATAAATAAATATATTATTTTACTGAAACAAAAACACAGTATGACATAGCAAACGAGCTATATATGCTGGATTTCATATCACAAAATCACAAGTCAAACACTTCCCAAGCATTTAGAACTGTATTATGAAATATTATTATTATTATATTAACCCATTAAAATACCTGCTGGAGCCATCATGGCTGAGAAACAACTCCATTCATAAAGAGCTCCTCTCTGGCATGACACTTGTTCTAAAATATGGCAATATATGAGCTGTTCAATATATAAAGTAAATCTGCTACAGATAGCTGAAAAGCTGAATCATGAAATTAATGGCGCAACTTCAATATATTTATTTCTGATTACTTGTTGATGCTTTTGCAGTCAGTAAGACATGAAGTTTTTGGCAAAGCACTCAGTATCTACATTCTTTTCCAATTACCCCCTTGTGCCAGCTGGTGTCAACAATTAGCTGACACAAGGCTAGAAAATTCTCTAGAATTCATTTCAGTATATTGTACTTTATTATTATTTTAGAAAAGCAAGGCCACTGCCTGTAAATAAAAGTGCTTTCCACTCAAAGATAGATTACTTGGATCCTGACTTCAGTGTCTTCAAAAGAGAAAAAGAAGCAGCCCTGGCTACTTATCACACACCCCTTCATGGAACACTTGATAAGGCAGAAAACTTATGATTCAGTTTTTCGCTTCATCCACACAAGGAAATTCTGTTACTAACTTCAAAATAATGCCATGGATTAAAAACTGTGGTTTAAAATTGTGACCTATTATGAAGGGGGTTGACTGTAGTTTTGTGTTCTGGCTTAAAAGAGACTGTGGTTAATTACAAATGTCCTAACTCATCAATTGTGCCAACACTGGTGAAAAAAATCAGACACAAAGGCAAAAGTCTAATTTGCACTGACAAAAACATTATTATTCGAACCAGTGCATAATGCTCTTATTTTATTAGTCATTCCTTTATTCATAGTATGCTCCTTTTCATAAAATAATTGGAAGGCTGTTCATTAGGAGTTACAATGTTACCTTTTTTAAAAAAAATCACACTTGCAACCAAAGGTAACTGAAAGATCACATTTTAATCTCTCTCTCTCTCTCTCTCTCTGTGCATTACTTCGCGAACGAAGATTCAGGAAGGACTCATCCCACGCTTTTTACAAGCGCGTTGATGACTAAAAAGGCCAATTTGAGATAGGCAAATTCGGCTGCAGAAAGCACAGCAGAAAGTCTCCTTGGGTGATGCTGTTTCCAAGTTGCGGTTCTTTCAGCGTTGTCATTTTTCTTCGAGACCCATTCGGCGTGTCTTCTCGAAAGAGGCCGCAGCATTGTGGATAGTGCGTCTCCATGCCTCCCGATGTGAGGCCAGGGTGGACCATTGTTGATGATCAATCTGGTCGAGCCTGAGATGTTGTTTCAGGGAGTCCTTATATCTCTTTTTGGGGGGCCTCTCTTGCGCTGACCCGTGGCAAGTTCACCATAGAGTAGTATCTTTGGGAGGCGGTGGTCCTCCATCCTAGAGACGTGCCCTGCTGTATTCTCAATAGCATGGCCTCAACGCTGGTGATCCCTGCTTGCTCAAGGACAGCAACATTAGTCACATAGTCGGTCCAGTGTATATTTAGGATTGTGCGAAGACAATGCTGGTGAAAGCGTTCAAGGAGTCGTAGGTGTTGGCGATAGGTGACCCATGTTTCAGACCCATAAAGGAGAATAGACAGTACGATAGCTCTGTACACACTGATTTTGGTGCTTTGCCTCAGGTGCTTGTTGCTCCAGACTCTTTTGTGAAGCCTTCCATATGCCTTTGCTAATCTGTGATCTATCTCTTTATCAATCTTGGCGTCTGAAGAGATGATGCTTCCCAGGTAGGTGAACTGCTGAACGGACTTTAGCACAGCGTTGCCTATGGTGACGTGGGGATGATGGTGTTCTTCCTGTGGTGCGGGCTGGTAGAGAACTTCTGTTTTCCTCAGGTTGACTTCCAGCCCAAACAGCTTTACAGCTGTTGCAAAGCAGGATGTGAGGCACTGCAGAGCTGTTTCTGAATGGGCGACAAGGGCAGCATCATCAGCAAAAAGCAGCTCATGGACTAGATAGTTTAGAGTCTTAGTGCGAGCCCTCAGACGGCTTAAGTTGAACAAGCTACCATCACTACGATAGCGTATATATATGCCGTCTTCTTCGAGGTCTGCCGTAGCCCTTTGGAGCATCATGCTGAAGAAGATTGTAAATAGGGTTGATGCAAGAACACAACCTTGTTTCACTTCATTAGTTATTAGAAAGGGCTCCGAGAGGGCATCGCCCTCTCTGACTTGACCATGCTGGCCCTCATGTAACAGGATAATCATTTTGAGGAATTTGGGGGGACATCCTAGACGTTCCAGGATCTGCCACAGACCTTTTCTGCTCACAGTGTCGAAGGCTTTGGTGAGGTCGACAAATGTTACATAGAGTCCTTTGTCCTGCACTCTACATTTCTCTTGCAGTTGTTTAAGGGCAAAAACCATATCTGTGGTGCTCCTATTAGCTCTGAAGCCGCATTGGCTTTCAGTGAGAAGTTCTTCTGCAATAGCAAGAACTAATCTGTTCAGGAGTATCATTGCAAGGATTTTTCCAGCAATGGAGAGCAATGTTATACCTCGATAGTTTGAGCAATCGGATTTTGTTCCTTTTTTCTTATACAGGGTGATAACTGCATCTCGGAGATCTGATGGCAGTTCACCTTTTTCCCAGCAACTCACAAGGAGCTCGTGGAATTTAGCATGAAATACATGACCTCCCTGTTTCCAAGCTTCAAGTGGGATTCCATCGATCCCGGCTGACTTGCTATTTTTCATCTGCTGTATGGCCTCAAGGGTCTCTTCCAGAGTGGGAGCTGTGTCCAGTTCATTTTTCATTGGTTGTTGTATCATGTGTTGGATAGCTGAACCTTGGACTAATCGATTGGCATTGAAGAGACTCTGAAAATGTTCAGGATGGAGGCTTTATCAGTAATTAGTGTTTGACCATCTTTACTGTATAAGGGGCTTTGGACTTGATAAGTAGGTCCAAACATTGCTTTGAGAGCTTCATAAAAACCTCTGTGATCACCCAGATCTGCACAACGTTGTGTCTTTTCTGCTAAATCAATCCACCACTTGTTCTGAATGTCTCTTGAGTTTTTGTTGGAGTTTGCTACATGCGAGACGGAAGGCTGCTTTTCTTACATGGCAAGATGGCTGGGCGAGGTGTGCCTGGTGAGCAGTTCTCTTCTTTGCCAACAGCTCCTGGATCTCTTGCAAATATGTACTATGTGTTCTGAATTTCTGTTGCAAATGTAAAAGTCTAGATGGAAGTCTGCATACAAATAGCTGTCCAACAGATATTTGCAGCAAAAGCTTTTTGAAAAGTTTTATTGGCAGAAATAGTAATTGAGTTCTACCCCTGCCCCCCAAATTAGAGTGTAAACCACATTCGAATCTTGGGTTAAAATATTTTGGCAATTCAGAAAACTAAAATTACAATATTTAAAATGTTCATAATCACATGCAGATGAGGCAGCCTTATTACCCATAATTGGTACATAAGGTCAGACTCAGATGTTCATATTCTATCCTAATTATGGGATTAATGAGATTTTTGCACAAGAAAGATGAGAAATCTAGTCTTCTGATTGACAAATATGTATGTTTTATACAAACTAAAAAAACTATGTCCAACAGCATCAGAACAATTGTCTGTCAAAAGGCATAATTTCATATTATTTTCATAACTGCTTCTTCCAAACCCATAAAGGATATGTATACTGGTCCAGACAAAATGTGATGCTAGAGTTAATTGGATAACTTCTTTCTTTACTTGCTCGTGCAGAAGGGCTGAATTTGTTGCATAATAAATCATAATGTTCCTATCCCAAAACTGACCAATTATTTTATTCTTGTTATGACGTTTCAGACTTTATATAATCATGGCAAATCCAGAAATGTAATGCGCAACAGTGTTCGGATGTTTTGGAATGCTAGTCCCATAATTCTTGACTGGTAGCTGTGTTGGTTAAGAGTTCTAGGAGTTATATGCCAAAAATACCTAGAAGCCCACAGTTTCTTATCTTGCCCAAATTTGCTTGCTAACAGGGTAGATCGATTGAATCAATGGAGTTTACACACATTTTGGATTATTGTTCAGACAGTAATTCCAGGATTTGGGACTACCAACCAGATGTACTATCAATTGTAGCTGGGGCTACCAACTGGATTTACTATCAACTGCAATTAATGACATATAAAAATGATCATAAGCAGCAATACAGACTATAACATACGTTCACCACAAATGAAGAGATGGATTACAAGAATCTCCTGTCTTGTATAAAAATCCTTGAGTCACACTGCCATTGAAAGGAAGGAAGTGGCATGGCTGCTGCTAAAAAAATGGGGGGGGGGAATGAGGTACAGCTTTAAGATGACAATAATGAAAAATGTCTATATTGCAGGTTCAGCTCTGTGCAGTTTCTAAAAAGAACTATGATTCTGGTAAACTTAAAATATTCCATCCTGCTGCCTACACATTAAAAGAATAATTTAAAATATGCTGAGTATCCCTGGCTTATCCAATCCAGGAAAGTTTTAGATTTTTAATTTATTTTATTTTATTTGCAGTTTGAAATACCTTCATTTGCATCTGTGTACATAAAGAGATAATTTGGAGATGAGACCCAAATCTAAACATAAAATTCATGTGTGCTTCATATAGATATTATGCACGCAGCCTGATAGCTGACCTTAGAAAGCTCCGACCCACATGGGCCCGAGCTTGGCTTCCCTTTCTCGTTAGTTTTGTCATTCCCTGTCGATGTTGTTTGTCTTGTTGTATGCTCTGTATTTTTTATGTCAAACTGTAAACCGCTCAGAGCCCTCGGGGAGTGGCGGTATAGCAAGTTTGAACTATAAATAAATAAATATATACTGAAGCTAATTGTATAAAATATGTTGAATAATCTTTGTTCATGAAACCACATTTGAATACACCGAGCCATCTTGGCCATCTATGGGGACAATTTTGGAGCAGTTTGGATTTTGGAATTCCAGGATAAGGGATGCTCAACCTGAGTTTATATGATTTTTTTTTTTAAAAAATCAGGCCTAACTGTATATTGCATTCAATGACAGTCAATCATACTGTGGAAGGAGGGGATTATGCCAGGACAACAAACAAATGTGGACAACGATTTCACCACATTTTCCATACCCTCCTCTTAGTGATAGGCTCATTAATCAGGTACTGTAAAAAAGGTGTGCAGACTTGGACTTCCAAGCATAGCACTAAAAGCCAGAGAAGCTAAAATGCAATTCAAGGAAGTAAACCAATGTAAGAATAATTCACCATCAAATTAATCAGTTGAATTTGGTTGTGTGACTTTTAAGTTACATTTCAAGAGTAACTTTTGAAGAAATGCCCAGAGAACTGTTTTAATATGATTCAAAGCCCAGCCAACGAAAGCAAAAAAAGAAAAAAAATGGAAGAAGGGCCATGTGCTAGTTACGAAGTGTCTCCCTGCATGCGGTCATGGGCAGACACAAGACAGAATTGGAAAAAGCTCAGTTCTATGGTTTGACATTAAAAAGTGGTAACAAAGTTAAACATTCATAACTGAAGTAATGCTATGTTTGCTTTTAATTGCACTGGAATGTTTTCTAGTATAGGCCAGGGCTTAAGTCTTCAGGGGATTTTTTCAAGTTCACTTCTGTGGGAAAAAGGAAGTGGGGACGAGGAAAACCAAGGCGGAAACCTGAACTTTGTATACACAGCAAAGTATGTTTAGCAAACCAGATTTACAACATTTACAACAACCAATGCAAGTGAATTTACTTAAGTGCTAGAACAGAGAATCGAAACAAAGCAACATCACAATCTGAAAATAACATTAGGGAAGATAGGTAATAAAAGTTGAACGGAATTCAACAGCTTTTTAGCAGAGCTTAGTGGTCCTTTTTATCACTTTTCTCAGAAACCTCAAGCAAGAATCTGTGAGATATAGTCCAAAACAGTGACTTTCCAAGCCTTGCTTTTTTACTGGTCAAACAAATTTATTTTATCTTAGGTTCCATATGAATGTTCTAAGGCACTTCACGATAGGCAAAATACGTGGCTGGATGTCTGTTTCTGTACTTACGTCATCCATTACCAGACAGCTTAGCTTGTAGTACAAATTTAGTTTCACATTTAAACATATTAGGAATGTTGGAGAAAGAAGTAGAAGATTATAGTAGAGGATTGTAGAAACACATTATCAAGCTCAGGTCTTTTATATGCTTGAGACATCTGGTCTCCCAAAAAATTCATTCAGTATCTTCTCCTATATGTCTCAACCAGCAGAACATTCACTAAATACACTAAGACTTAAGCCTTTTGTCCCATATATCCTCTAGCAGGCACCTGATGTTATTTTGTCCTCCTACCCCCACCCCCCACCCCATTGTCTTTAAAACAAGAATAACAACAACCCTCAGACCCCGGATTGAATTTGACATTAAATACCAACTGCTGCCTAGGATCCCAGAAACCATGCAAGGCAAGAACTAAGCAGCTGCAGCATTACTTCTTTGCTTTCACTTCCCTTTGCATCCATATTTCTATTTTACTACAAAACATGCACCCCAGTTATTTATAGGCTTTCTAAAGATTAACTGCATGCTCATAATAAACCCTCAAGAGGTTAACCTCATCCTCTTAAGCTTCACACACTACAATCTCAGAGATAGCTGGCAACCACCGCCAAGTAGAGGAAAAATAATCCAGCATCGTGCTAATCCTTTAGTCAATCACCTCATGCAATGATGGAAAGCCGTTTGGAGGCCGACAACTCAATCTGTCTCACAAGTACTGTCAGTCCAAGAGATACATTTCACAGAACCATTAGCAGCGCACCTCAAAGGGGGGCCAGGGGAAACCTGACACCTTTCAAGTATCAAATTCTTTTTGAACAAGCTAAACCGAAATGCCCTCACAGGCTGCCTCATTCTTGTGTTCAACACTTGGAAATGTTTTCACAATTCATCAAGTTGCTTTAAAAAAAAGAGGCCTGACAATCTGCACAAACTGTATACAGTATGGTGATTTTATTGGCAAACAGTGTGGTCTAATTACAACTGTCATTCACATTTCTTGGCATGCACAACTTTTAATTTTCCAGCCTGTTGCTTAACCATCTTCCTCCTTCTTTCTCCAATCCCTTCAAATTCTACCAAGATAATCCACTTAAAGCCTTCATGCCATAATCTAGATTCTCCCCACTCAAAGGAAAATCTACTGCCATGCCCAAACATAACAGAAGCAGAAAGGGGTCACATTAAAGCATTTAAGTACGCAGCTTGCTAAGTCACTACCACACTTTTATAGCATTTTCTCCATGTCCATCAAAGATGAACATAACTGTCTACATAAAGAGTGGAATGCACATATTCTGTCCTGTCTCTACTCCGTGTAATTTGTTCCCACATATCCTACTTTCAGCTCTCCTTCCATGGCAATAACTACCAAATTGCATAACTATTTGGATAAAATCAATATTGGAGATAGATGAATTTTATAGATACTGTAAGAGAGCTCATTGTGTTCCTCCCTTTCCCCCACCTCAAAACATTTATTTGTTCTCTACATTGCATTTACTTACTATATTTATGTTTCCTTTATTTCAAAACATGTCTATTTTTCAATAACTTCCTATTTTTACTAATTGGAGGATTGTTCTCTCTGCACACATACATGCACATAGTAATCTTGTCTCCTAATCCATGTGCCAAGTGAAAACAAAAACCATCCTTGCCTCTATAGTAGGTTATTCTCAACTAATGGGGCAGAGGAAGAATTTAGCAACATTTTTTTGGAATTGCTGTGCCATGCCAGGAAGCTTAGCTTTTAAAAAAAATCAACGTAGCTCTTATTGCAATTCTGCACATCTATTGGGGATCTGCTGAACCTTCGTCCTCCAATTCATTTTTTTCTGCTCCCTTGCCCTTTCTGCTTGCCCTTACTTTCATGGAACAGAAATATCTTTTAGCAGCATTAAGCCACTGGCTACTTGATTGTGTTTCTAATGTTGGAGAATGCACCAGCCTATTTGCATTTTCAAAAGAAGCCTTTCACAACCTTTCACACTCACAATGAACGTCTAAACCGTTAAATTGCTATTTCTTTTATTAGCATGAAAGACACTGCAGTTTAAGAGCATCCCCCCCCCTGCCCCACAATTGTTCTTTACACTAAGTTGGGTCCCTGAACAATACTGACAGCTGCTATCAAACTGGGCTGCAGTTTACTTTCAGTGCAGCTGCTGCTTGTAGGAACAGACAGGCTCCTGATGCCTCCTCCCCTCTGGGGAGACAGGCTGACACAGTGCATGTTCAATGAAGAGGAGCAAAGGTCCATTGAATTGTCAGCCCAATTTTATGCTACTCCAATTTTCCAGTGTGCACACAATCCCTTTCAAACAAATCAAGCATATGTCAGAGCATGAAACTTATTGTGCAGAGTAGGATAATTATTGATATATACAAATGTGCAGAGAAGAAAGAGGCAGAGAGAGAATCCCTTATTGGACCAACTTGGTGGAAATGTTTTTAAAAAGAAAGAAAGAAAGAAAGCCGCAGCAGTAGTAGTGAGCTTCGCAGTGCACAAGATTATTCTTCAGGCTGTAATAGAATTGTCAAATCAGCTATGTTGATGAGGGAGAAGGGTTAGACTAGGGTAGTTTGGGTTAGACAGGATTGCATGTAGGATTTATGAACACTCAATGAAAACTGAAGTATATTTCTACTGGCAAGTGACATGTCAATTCCTCAAGTACTATAAGGCTGCAATCCTCTATACACTTACCAAGGAAGTAACCCAAGAGAACATGGAAATTATCTTCTGAGCAAATTTGCAGAGCATTGCATTGAATGAGGCAAAAACAGCACCTAGTAAAAGCTGTCCTAATTGAACAATTACAGGTTTTCAGATCAGATTAAAATGCAACTTGCTTATGAAAGCTAATGGCTGATATCCAATTGCTAGCCTCAAGTAAAACAGCCCAACTGAATCAATTGCTGGATGCAAAGTCAACAATTATGTAAAACTGACTGATTCAATGGGTCTTCTTTGGCTGAGACTAACAACTGGATTTATGTCAATGAATGGCAGTCTGATTCTTTTAAAAATATATTATTAACAGGGAAGGGGAGAGGCAGCAAGCTAGGGCAGTGTGAATGGAGCTTGCAAAAGAATAACGATCAGAGTATTGGTCTTTTGGGTCAGGGACTGCATCTTATTCCCAGGGAAGATGGATCACTTAAGAGCAAATATAAACAAGCCAAGCATGTCACAAAAGTGTCATGGCCCAAGTGCAAAACTTTATTTTCTTTTTGAAAACTGTATTTCCACTGTTTTGTTTCTGCTTAATGACTCTGTAGCTGCAGCATAAATTTCTTCTTACATTATGCCCATTATCCAGAAGTGCTTGGTGAATGGTGAGCTTTTGAACAGAACTTTCATGTCAAGAACTTATCACACAAGTGAGGGTTGCAAAGACAGCAGGCAAACAGAGACTTAATTACTATTTTTTAAAGTACATGATTGGAGAGGGAAGGGAGAGAAACAAGGAGCTGGTTTGAAAGCAGGGGATGTTTATGCAGAGCTAATCTGTCAAGTGTAATAAAGCAGCTTGAATAAAATTTAAGCTGAAAATCCACTGACACTCCCCATTGCAGGGAGGAATAGCTATTAAAAGGAAATGAAGGTCACCCTTCCAGTTTATTTCACCTAATTGACTGCCAATAGCTTACCACAGGCAAAGCAACAGCAGATCTACAATTGAGAAACTGATAAAAGGAGAGTTTTCAAGCTGAGGCTCATTCTTTTAATCCTCCCTCGCTCTTATGGGGCTTTTTTTCCATCTCCAGTTGGGATGTAATTTTAAGCACAGATGGATTAACTGGTCCCATTGTCTGTAGACGTCATTGGACTATGGCACTGTTAATCCATACAGCAGCATGTCTAATTATCATTACAAAGTGTCTGAGGCAACTATAAAGACCAGCAGGGCATCTTCTCACAAGCAATTAACATAAATTGATAAATGAATAATTTGAATCTGCTCAAGACACTTGCATATGAATAAAATCAGAAGGAGGAGAAGCACTTCTTGTTTCAGCTCCTTTTGCTTACTCTGGAAAGACAAGGAACTGGATATATTGTTCTTGGGCATAGTAACAGGACTTGGGGAGTTACAGTGCTTATAAAATTCAGTAGATAGTGCTTATGAAATTCAGTAGGGCAAGACAAGTTAGTTACCTGGGATTAACAATCACTCACAATTATACACTAGGACAGTATTCACACATAACAGCAAACTATAAATTAACATGACATAAACAAACTACAATACACTCTGGGCTTTAAACTCCCCTTGCCCTCCCAGATCATCAGAAGGAGTTTGGACATATTCATTTCCGCTTAGGCATAGATTTCTGTTTGCCAATAACTGTGGTTGTTTTAAAAATCCCAGCTTCAAAAACAATGGTTTAAAATTAATCTCAGTTTATTGGTCCAGAAGACATGATCAATTGTAGTTAAGTGAAACCAAAAACTTCACGGCCACTTATTTCAAGCTAAGAAAAGCAAATAAACATCTCCAATTGCTTCAGAAAGTTGAGATGTACCAAAGGAGGGGAGAGGAATGGGGAGAACCACCAGGCCATCAAATGAAATGAAAATAATTTGGCAATCTCAGTTTTGACAGCCCTTGCTTTTGCTACTAACAAACTACCAAATGCCAAAGCACAAAGTAGAACAAAGTTACAAGTCTAAAAATAAATTTTAAAAAGCAAATTAAATAAAGGTATGATGAGAATATACAGGTCCAATCGGGAAATACAAGTCAAGTATCTTTTATCCAAAATGATTGGGACCAAAGATGTTATGAATTTCAGATTTTTTCAGATTTTGGAATACCTATATGTACATGAGATATCTTGGAGATGGGACCCAAGTTCATCAGAAAGCAAAGGTATCACTATCTCAGCCATGAACATGGCCGATTTTAGGGTATTTTGGAGGCCAGAATTCCAGAGAAAGGATGCTCAACCTGCATCATCTTACAAAATGTGTCTTAATATTTATACCAATTTGAAAGTTGTGCAAGTGCCAAAACCAATTACTTTTAAGAATTAAGCCTTATGTATCAAAGCAGTTATTACATATCAAATATTAACACATTAAAATAACAAAACAATAAGAAAATAAAGATGGTTATACACACTGTAGGAGGTAGACCTGGAAGGCCACGTACCCCGATGATGGCATTCAGCTCAGCCATGGTCACTTGTTTGGCACGTTCTACAGCTTGAGCCACTTGCTGTTGATGCTGGAAAGACAAACATGAATTGTTGTAACAAAGGTATTTAAAATAGAAAAGGAATATTCCTAAACTGCAAACTAGTACTGTATGGAGTTAGTTATCTGTGGCGGAAGAGGATGTGACTTGCCATTTAAGAGTTACAAGTCCATAACTTTTAAAAAAATGCAACTCTTCCACAAGTGAAGATATCCAATCTGATATAGATACTTTATCTCCTGTATTCACTATAAAAATTAAAAAGCCAAAATCCAGAGCATTGGATATATGCCCAGTTGTTTCACTTGTAACAGGAGAGGCTAAAAAACCCCACATGCTTTCAGTCCTTGGTTTGCTTATTGCAGTGTCTACAACTAGCAGGACTACTTCAGTCCGTTTCTTGCCCAACAACCAAAGAAAGAAGTCAGAATTTGTTCTTTGCTTGCTTCTCTGGCTCACCGATGGCATGGCTGGGTTTTTTCTAGATACTGTACTAAAACTGTTATCACATTGTAGTTTCAGGGGTACCACAACCCTAGTAGCATGTTAATTCAGCCTCTAAAGTGTCAAGGTTTTTAAAAACACAGAAGCCTGCGGGCTAGAGACATTGTGATATTATTTTTTATGTAACGGCATCGCAACAATAACCACTGAAACATGATCCTCCCTCTTGTGTCTCCATTAAAATTATGCATCAATATGGTCTCAGCATTCTTATTTTATATTGTATTTGATTTTTCTAGGAATCATACTTTACAAATGCCACTCAAGCTTTAGAAAGCTACTATTAAATGTCGGCATTTTTATTTACATAGAATTTAACAAATGGCTAGACTAGCAGCTGCCAAGATAACATTGGCATTAAAAAATCTTGATAATCTTTTAAAGTCTGCCTCCTTCTGTGTTGGAAAGAATAATTTTGTGGTTGAGCTATTTCACCAGTTATACAGTTGGCGTGTCTCATCTCATCTGCTAGACCAAATTAACAGGGGGGCTGAATACTTCAGTTACAACAGATGTTCCTCACTCTTGTGAATTTTAATAAAATTAACATCTTTAAAAATTAACTACTTTACAAACAAAGATGCAACATAATTTCACTTTAAACAGCTGAAGATTTGTACTTACTTCTTGAGACAAAAACGGGATGACTTGTGCACAGATTGTATTCAATCTCTTGGCAATTTCTGTCTATAGAGGAAAAGTAAATATTTGGATTAAAACACTAAAACTATTATTATTTTAAAAAATTTAAGCAGCCCAACATTAAATACAGTGCCTATAGATTATTGTATAGTTAATCAGAACAGGGTTCAATCTGATCAAGAACATCTGTTATGTCTCCAGCCCTTCACCTCCCCATATAAGAGGGCACAAATCTATTCTTCATTAAATAGCTCATTATCAAGTAAAGCACTGGTTAAAATCCAGAATAAGAACAAAGTTATACTGTATTGTTATTTCTGTCCCAAGCAAACTGGATTCATAATCTAGAAGACAGTGTGCCAAACTTAATACAAATGCAGGGTTTATATAAACTACAGTATGTTATATATTATGTCTGAATTTTAACATAATTATTTTGGATTTTGTATCAATTATAAACCGGCTCATAATCCAGGAAAATTGTGAGCACTAGCCCTCTCAACCCACTTTGTATGCAACTCTGTGGCAATGAGCTGGAGTGAATGAACCTATGACAGTAGAACACTGTTTAGAAAGAATAAACCAAGTTTGCCTTAGGATGGCATACTGAATTTAAAATTATGACATCTGATCCAAGTCTAGATACATAATCCAGGTGTCATGAAACATTTTAAAGCTATTCACTACCTTCAACTAAGAGACTTAAAGTCATCTACTATCTCTCAGTGTCTACTTGCATCACAGGCATCATTTTTAGAGTGCTAGAATTCAAAACACAGTAACTATCACATATTCATCACATATTCACCTGACATAAATTATTTTTGTCATACAGCTTATTATAGTTTTCCAGATACAAGGACAGTTTACCATAACATTTGTAATGACAACTGGGATGTCAAAACCAGTACATACTATTGTTTATTCCACTTTCATTTAATACTAAGCATTATGTAAACCTGTCATTTCATTGAGTTCTACTATGTATCCTGCCCTGTCCACATGTCTATGGGGCTACAAACAATTTTGACTTCCTTTGAGGAGAACTATGGGAGAGGAAAAATGCATAAAATCTTTGTGAAGTACTTTGCCAGGACTGGAAATTGCCACAAATTGGGTGAATGGAGGGAACATCATTTTGTAGCCATAAAATTCTGCAATCTGCACTGGTATGCTATGGGAGGGGCAATATTCCTTCTCCTTTAGTATTACAACAGTATTTACAGTACATGATAGGCCCATCATTGAATCTCCTTTGGGATCTGGGCAACCAGCTATTTCACTGCTACTTTTGTTTACAAGAGGTTTCCAGGAAGGAGAAAAGGGTAGAGTGTGGCCCCATCTATACTGCAATATAATACAAGTTCATAATGCAGTTTATGAATTATATGGCACTCATATAATGCACTTAAATTGCATTATGAACCTGCATTATATGGCAGTGTAGATGGGACCTATGGCTATCATATTCCCTGGACCATGCTGCACCTACCTCGAACTTTTCCAAACTGGGCACAGGTCTGCTATGAGAAGTAGCCCTGGTGTCCAGAAACAATCTTGCCCCCACTTCATATTTCCATGTGGGTTTTCACTGGTGTTAAACTACCCAAAATTACTGGCAATATTTGGTATGTCATTCACATGTTTACAACATATTCTCATTTTGCTTGGCAAATATAGGAAACTGTCAAGCATTCCACCATATATCTCCAGTCTGTAGAGCTATAGCAAAATAATTTGCTAATATAATATTTGGCTATACAGACACTGGTTCAATGCCTATAACTTATTCCATCTAAGGGTCAGATAAATTACCAACAATTTTAACTAAACACATCCATCTAAATATGCTTCATTTCTTTCCCTATCTGTAGCAACCCAAGATTGTGAGCGAGTTAAAATCTCTAGCTGCTAATAAATCAAAACTTCAGTTAAAGAACTAAGGCAAGCTCACAGAATTTCTTTTGAAAAACAAAAATAAAGCAAGTGCTGTTCCTGAAATACTCAACAGGCTGAAATTCAACCTATAAAGGAAAAAGAATGAATGAGTCCCAGCAGGTCAGCCAATCAAAATATAAGTCATGGTTTAGAGACATGCCATATAATATAGACAGCATTAAATCTGTGAAATGCCTGTCACAATCTCAAAAGTTCATGCAGTATTCATGACTTTCTGAGCTGTCACCAGATTGACACAGCTTATCGTTAAGATTTCTGATCTGCAAATATAAAGAGGACAGTTAAAACACTGAGGGACAAAAGAAACAAGTCCTTGCAGATAGAAGATACATCAACATTAATTGGCCACGTCTCTGTGGCTTGCTAGCAAAACAGATTGCTGGGGCCGGGGCCTCACGTGAAAGCCCTTCTGTTTGTATGGCAGCTTTCTGTGGAGTAACTCAAGTGGCCTTAATTGTTTATGTTCTTAATGCAAGGCCTCTCAAACGCATTCATTTTTAATAGCAGGCTTGAGTGTGGGGCCTATCTAACAGAACTCAGCAATGCCAGTCATTAGTCTTTGCTATCAGCAATGATGGCCTTTTGATTTATTTGTAAATGACAACCTTCCTGGGTGCCCACACTTGAGTGCTGGCCCCCTTCTTTTTGAAGCATCATGAAAATTAACATGTAGGAATCTGGATACATTTTGCAAGATGAACTTGTCAGTGAAGAATTCCCCTTATTTATCTTTGTGTGTGGAGGGGGGGATATCTTTGTGTTAACATCAAGTATTTTCACCTAAAATGGAAACACCTGCAAGGGCCACCGCCTTTTTGTCAAAAGTTCATTACTGAGGTGTGGTGACAAAAAAGAGCTCACAACAGCTGTAAATAAGCTCGTCAGAAATCTTAGTCAAATTAATGACTCTCTATATACAATTTTTCTCATATTTTCTACAGGAGGTTGACATGAGGTGTACAACTAATATTTTAAATTGTGGGGTTTTTTCTTTTAAATATTTTTTTCTAAATAACTTATATTAGTTACAAACCTGTCTCTTTTAAGTTGAAGAGGACATAGGCTTTTCATAACAATGTATGTGATAATCTGCTTTTTTGATACAATATCTGTTTGCACCTAACTCCTTTTGCTTAATGATCATCACTGCCTCAATCAATGGTAAACTTTTGTGTTCCACTTCCCTCACATTCCCCATCCACCGAAGCATACACAGGCACATATATACTTGTGTAGGGGTGTGTACACAGCCACCAACTAAAACAACACTCCATACTGCATTTTAGATAATGTTAAAAGTTTTGTAATGTATATCAGAGTACATTTATAATTTTTCTATGTAACATAATTATTGGCTGAAGATGAGATGTACTTGATCACCTCTGCTTTCGAAGGAGACTTATTCCGGAAAGCCAATTCCTGTATGTTTTATTTCTTCTGTCTGAAAGGAGCAATGTCAATTCCTCATTTACCCTGGACTCAACTTTTGGTATTTACAAATAGCTAACAGATGCAAACTGGAGCTGACCCAGTCTGTTTGCGCAAAGCATGTTTTACTAATATTTCCACACTCTCTTTTGGGAAGAACGTTCAAAAGTGTTTTCAGGAGAACAGTTATCAATGAAGTGCAAACATATTTCCACTGTAGACCAAAACACCATCAATTCCCATTTGATATAAGAAACACCATTTTACTACACCATTGTACATACTGTAACTAGAGCATTCACAGATTTTAATATCCGTGTATGTGTGTCTTGGAACCAAACCCCAGAAAATACCAAAGACCCATGGTATTAGTATTCCTGTAACTCCATGGTCCTTTTGAAGTGAGCTACTGATGGCATTTATAGTATGCAGTCATGTTGGGGGAGGGTAATAACAGCATTACATAACTCCCCAACTCTTGTGAAGACACAAGGCTTGAGCCTTTTCAGTAGCTACACTCATTCTTTGGAATGCTATCCCAACTAGATTAGCTTGGATCCTGATACTGCATAGTTTGAGAGGCAGCATGAAAATGTAGCATTTTAACAGATGTTGATATCAAATGAATATGTTTTCATCTTTATGATCAATCTGTTTTATAAATACCTATCATCCCAGTACAGAAACAAATATAGCATTAAACAACTTATTCTTGCTTACTGGAATTCTAAACATTGCCTTATACACACCTTATAAATGAACATAATATAATAATGATGCTAACAATTACTAAGCAACTTTCTAGAAAGATTGATCTACTTGTGGCATCCATTTTGAGAGATTGTCTAGTCAAGAAACCAAAGCAGCCAATTAGAATCTGTGTAGGTATAGACCATTCCACAATTAATTGGTCATGAAAAGTCCAGTTCATGTTTTACCAATCCAGAAAACTATGGTGTGTGTGTGTGGGGGGGGGTTGAACTGAGCCAGGCAGCACTATAGGTGTGGTCCTCTCCTACACAATAGGCCACAAGCATGTGTGTGGAAGTTTTACCTCTTAACAGAGACACAGAAGCAACACACTCCTCGGGCATAAGTCACTTGCGCTTCCTGTATCCTCTGATCTTTCAAGTTCAAAGCTGCCCCAGAAGTTTACAATCTTTCCTCCCACTTCCTGGCAGAGGTACCAGGTGCAGTTGTAACTTCCATAACCTCTGGACTAATTATTATTTTACATAGGCTTGACAGCTATTAGATCTCACTCATTCATCAGATATATCTGCTAGATTTATTATTAAGGCTTATTCATGGGGGTGTAAAGTTGCCTCTCCCTTATCATAGAAAGAGGGAGTTAATTCCCAAAAATAAGTTTGCCAAAAGTCATGATTTTATCTCCCTGACGATGAGCCATAGAAGATTTCCAAGTATGTCATTTTTTAAAGACTAAAGCCTGGCTGCTTACACAGGAAATGCAGCCTTCTAACCCCTCCATAATCAGCCACTTTAATGGGCTATAAAAGGGTTGATTAAAAACAAATCCATATGCTAAACAATGTACTGGCTCCAAAAAGAAAAGCAGCACTGTTGTGAGGAGAAAGGGGAGTACAAAAGAAATGGGGATGTTTCAGAAATGCCTAATAACTACAATTATGACTCCAGCTTCTGCAGGACTATGAGGTGTTTGCTCACAATTAAAAATAAAATCCCCAAATACAGGCAATTTTAAAATGGCTCCCTAAGGTACTGTGAAATCATCTTTGTAAGAAAGAGGGAGAGGTAGATATGATCGCCTAATTGAAATTGAAATGATCCATTTAGCTTTGTCACAAAATCAGCAAGCAAGTGGGTTTAATGCTCTAGACTTGTGCAGTAGAAGGCATAGCAAAATAGAGCTGAAAACTCCATCCGAATGAACAAAATGTTCTTCTTGTCATTTATACTGTGTAACAGTAATCCACCAGGGAATAAAGGTCAAGGCTGCACTTTTGGTCATTACTGAATCATTTGAGATGATCTGTGGTGAGGAAAATCGAAGGCTGCGACTATGCAGCAAATGGCTTGACCTCAGACCAATTTTTGTCTCCATCTGTCTAACAGACATGAGGATAAAAGCTCTTTATAGGGTGTTCTTGGTGGTGTTTTTTAAAAACCATGTTGCAAGCCAGGAATCAGTTCAATATAACATTAATCGGGGAATGTAGGCTTTTCTATCACAAAATATACTCAGATTCTTATTCTTTATCACATAAAATATTCCCTTCTCTTTGAAGTCTATTCTCCTAACTTTTAAAAGTTGTTTATATACAACAATTTGGATTCAATGATCTCACTCTAACAGAGGAATATGTTTCCTCTTAGTGTACTGGAAATTGGTGGGTGTGCGGAAAGAGAAACAAAGACAGAGGTTACATGAATTCCTACAGCTGCCACTTTCCACAAATGGGAAAGCAAGAAAGTCTTCTAAAGATACCATAAGGGAAAACACTGTCGAC
This sequence comes from Anolis apletophallus, assembly GCA_030556195.1. NCBI lineage: Eukaryota > Metazoa > Chordata > Lepidosauria > Squamata > Anolidae > Anolis > Anolis apletophallus. The sequence goes on along the minus strand of JARBWK010000006.1, from coordinate 88,918,830 downwards.
TTGTAGCCTTCTCAGTGGAAACAGAACGATCACAGCCTTGTTCAATGTGATTTTTTGATCCAAACTATTGTTTTAAAAGGTCTTTTGAGCTCAGAAGAAATATCCACTGTGTTGATGGAGGCAGGCAGGATTTTCCCCGGGTACTGGTTGTGGGGGGTCGGGAGCAGGTGAGGGTTCTGCCCTCCTTTCTGCTAGAGATCCCTGTGTACAACTAGTGGGCCACTGTGTGACACAGAATGCTGGACTAGATGGGCTGAGGCCCGATTCAGCATGGCTCTTCTTATGTTCTTATCCTCAACCCAAACCAAAAAAAATTCAAGCTGAAGGAGATATAGTTTTAGAAGAAATCTTGACAAACTTAAGAGTCTAGGGGCATGTCTCTATTCATTAGTTGTTTAAGAATGTCCTTCCCATAGTCAACTGGCTGATCATTGGGTGAAAAGAAGGTTGAACAGCATGTTTGTTTGTAGGCTCTTACAGTATATTCATACTACTATGTAGTCATCCTAATCATATCTGTAGACAGTTTATTTTTAAGAAGCTGTAAACAAATCAGCTAGGGGAGTTCCTGCCTTGTTCTGAACTTGTCAAGATCTTCCGGTGGCCATCTTAAGAATACCAATAGCTGCAGAGGTCTATTTCACAAACATGCTGAAGTGGTCTTTCTGCTCTTTTGCTTCTCAATTGCAAAATGCATTCTCCTCATGAGAACGATTTGGGAATTCACCAAAAGATACAGGTGAGCTACAACTAGAAGTGGGAACGTGAGTTCCACGCAAGGGCCAGAAGGTTTTGTGTGCGTATGTCTGAATGGGGCTCTGTAATCCCATTTGCCTGAACATGGTTACAATGTTGGCAAGGTTAGTTTCCTGCTCACGAGAATATTATAACTGCATTCAACCAAAAGCAGTTACAGGCCTTTGTATTCATTGTGCAATGATTCTGCTGACATATGGGTGATGGGATAAATTTTATCTGTCCAGTCCTATCTCCATCCCCCAGCATTAGCTCTACAGGTGTACAGGCAAATGCCCAACCAGAATTACAGCTGCAACCAATGCTAACCCACTCTGCATTTAGGAGTTGTGTTCAACTCCCATCTTCATTGTTTTCTGAGGCCACATCTCTTCAAACTGGCCTTGTAAATGTTTTGATTAATTTATGGGTTTCTTTAATTGATACAATTTCATTTGTTTTTATTGTTCTTTGCTTTAGTGAGCAATCTTTAGTAAGAAAGTGAGAGTAATATTCAACACATAAATAGATAAAATGAGATACTGAATCACAAAATATTCTACTGTACACAAGCATTACTAAATTTGTTTACTGCCCCACTCCCCCATGGCACCCCCAATACATATGCATTATTTATAACCTTTTATTTAAAACTAAATATGCTAGCATCCCATTTTGGCAGTGACAGCAACACGTTAAGAGACAATGTGCCATTTCAAAATGTTTAAGCCCCCACAGTATATCAATGTCAAACAACAGCATGTCAAACTAAGATTCAATTCAGGTAAGTGCCACTGCCAAATGTTCTTGTTCCCAGACGTGCTTTAAGATTATTTTTATTGCATAAAATTTAATTTGTTCCAACTCACGTCTCCATGACAACATTGGCTAGCCCTGCAAATCATTTGGGTAATTGGATATCTTATCTCTCTATTGCTCTCAAATCGAATGATTCTGCTAGAATTGTAACAGCCAATCAAGTTTACAGGCCTCCTGAGTAATAGACTTAGAAAAGTACCCACGTTCATCTCCTATTTACAGCCATATTAACCATTACACAAAAAGTCATAGAAGGTGGTCTTCACCTATATTTCAAGTTATCAGTGCTGTCATCATTAATATTGTCATCAACAGAAAGGGGTGGAAAAACATAATCTAACTAGGTGAAATTCAAACTGATAAACAGACACATATATCCATTTCAAATGAGCTTTGATCAGTGGCTGTCCAAACGTATTTGCAACAATAGCACATCACTTCAAATCTCCCGAGCTTCTCACACCCAATATAATAACTGTGCCTTCACATATTATGAATGCAGTATTAAATATATTCCCCTCCCCAGCTAAGGATGCAAATATGTCTATATCCTTCCATTTTTATGAATGTCTCCATGTAGTTTAGAGTGTGTCATTCACAGTCTGATTCACAAGTCAGTGGAAACCAGAGTAATTTGATTGAAGCAGACTTAATTCTCTTAACTGGGTAGCGGATGAGACTGTTAATTGTTCACCTTTTCATTTCTTTTCAGTCTATGAGCTCTGAGCTTTCTGCTCTCTGTCAGGGCTACTTCATGCATGATCAGTTTCTGACAATGGCACCTCTTCCATGCAGGAAATTGTGAGTAAAGTCACATGTTGGGAGCCCAGACAAACCTCTTTTGCCATTTCTCCAGGTCAACTAGGGATTCCCAACACGTGTGTGCTTTTGTTTTTTTTTTTTCTGTGCACACATTTCTGTGCTTGTCACATGGGTACATGAAGGCCCTATCATGAAGCAATATACGCATAGGAAATATATGAAGACTGTATTTATTTTTATATAGTGTACACCAAGTCAATGTGGTATCTCTTCCCAACTCTCTCCAAATATGCTCCCATATGTTTTACTATATATTCAGCAGAAGTAAATAACACTACCCTCTGTTAAAGTCATTGGTGGGCTAGTAGATCTCCTATGCAAGTCCCAGTCAAAGTGGGATCTAACCCAGATCCCAGTCTTTCTCCTAATAATCACCCTGTGTCAGGTAATATTATGCACAATTTCCCTTAAACGGGAGTTTCACAAGAATAACAACATATTTTATTCCTAACTCACAGGGATATTTTCTTCCACTCTAAGGACTGATATATACAGATAGTGATTTATCATTCATGCAATTCAAACGAATATATAGCCTTCGCTTAAGAATACAAATGTTGAAGAAAGGTAAAGGGATATATATATATATATTTGTTTGTTCCTTTCCTCATAATATTAAAACTCAGGATCATCCATTGAAGATGAGCGTTCAGATATTCCAGGTGGGTGGAAAATGTTTCTTCATACAATGTATTACGAAACTGTGGTATTTACTACCACAAGTGGTAGCACCAACTTAGCCAGCTTTAAAAGGGAATTAAACTAAATCAGGGAGGATAAGCATATCAATCACTACGAGTTATGCTTCACATAGTTTCTTAACAACTGACTTGGCACATTTCTTCATACAGAATATGTTACAAACAAAATATGTTACCTTCCTCTAGAAGCAAAATCTTGTGTCAAACTGTTTGGTAGCAAACCAATAAAAACCCAATAGAAACTGCACCTGAGTAGGTACCATCAGGGGATATGTTAAAAAGTGTACAAATGGGTTAGAGAATCACTGCCAGAAGAGGGTCGATTTTGTGAGCCTATTCTCACAACTACTTTGGTGTTGCTTAGCCCTTTGTTTATGTCAATGTGGGACTGAACTTTACACCACAAGCACAAAATGGTGACAGTGCTCACTGCAGCACATTCACACACTCAGTTTATTTCAGGCACTTTCAATCCAAGTGGAATAAACTAAAGAAGGCCTTGTAATAGCCTGGAGGAAGGGGGAGTATGCCTTACCCCACATCTTTTAGGCTTAGCTGAATGCCATCTTGACCAGCCAGCAAACAAAGACCCCTTTTGCTTTGCTCGCCTTCTACAAAACTGAAAGCTACCTTTGTGTTTTCGTTCACTAATCCATAGAAGCCTTTCACATGGCACAAAACAGAGGTTGCAGCATTTTGTTCCTTAAATCAATTTTCCTCTCAGCCATCCACTAGATGTTCCAGCACAGAGAAAGAACAGTCCTTCCCTTCTAATTCAAAAATCCATACTGCCATTGCCCTTGCAAACTGCTAAACAAGCAGTATTGGCAATTCACTTGTGTTCTGTAATATATTTACTGCAAATCCCAATGGCTTGCCTGCTAATGCAGTATTCTATTGTGTCTCTTCTTGTCAATACACTGACTGGTCACCTTACTCCATAAGCAGCTTTGACTGACTGTTTACTCAAGATATCAAAAGGATGAAAAACAGAACCAAAAAAACCTCCACTAACAACACAAAGCTTGATTTTCTATCCAGTAATTTTTGGAAGCATTACCACATAGTGCTGACATTTAGCCGACCATTTCTTTCACCAACTCAGAAGAAACATGACACATGACAGATAAACCATGCTCTAACCTTAATCAGCTCCAATCAGTTTAATTGTTTAGTGCCTTTATTAACCAAGGTAAGTCTGTAGATAAGTACTTCTCACACACTCAGCAAAAGAGATATTTGCTCTCCATTCTGCTGAAGGGCATAGCCAACCATGACTATGTTCCTATTTCAGATAACATGTTGTCCCTATCAATTTGGATCCAACCCAAATTTCAGGGAGAACCATCTGATATGATCATGTCCTGTGAATGTAACATCTCAAACCAAATGTAGCAAAATGATTGTAGAAGAACATTCCCTTTTATGTGTTTCCAGGTCCCATAATGTTTATCCATGATGCTGTAATGCAGGGATAGGAACACTAAACCTTCGCCTAGAACAGTGGTTCCCAACCTTTTTTTGACCAGGGACTACTTGACCAGGGACCACTCTCCAACATTAGTATCAAAAGGGTTACAAATCAGTTTGTGGTCAACTTTAGGTTCGGTTATGTTATGTTATGTTGTTTTTACACTGGGAGAATAGATGGAGTGCATCTTATGCTATTTGGCCACAATTATGCAACATAGATGGAGTGCATCTTATGCTATTTGGCCACAATTATGCAACATAGGAAGAAATATTACACAAGGTAGTACAGGATAAGTTCTTGCGCAACATTCCAAAAAGTACTTACACTAGCATAACCAGCATATTTACATTGCAAACATTATTTCACACTGTCAATTGGGTCTGCCACAAAATGTCTAGTTTTGTTGACAGATCCCACAATAATCAGTAGTTTAGTGTTAAAAATTAACACATTAATAAGTTCATAACAAAGAATCATGATGTTCCAAAATTCGGAAAGCCATTCATATCAATAATTAAACTGCAAGCAATCAAAACATTATCTTCAAATCTGTTTTAACAATAGCTTGCTTTTTTACTGAGACAATAAATCTGTATGTAGCCTATACTTCTTTAAGCTACAGACAGGGAATGACAATAAAGACTTCTCCACACAAAACTATCTAACTTTATCTAAATCTAGGTCGCTAGAACCCTGTCTTCCTAACATCTAGTTTAGCATGGTAGCAAATTCAAGCATTATAAACTCTCCCTGCAGTGTAAATTAAGGCCAACCAGATTCAAGTTTATCACCTCTGTGAGAACTGGGCCAATATTTTCATTCCTTTTGAAATAGTCCTGGAAAACCATGGAAGTCTGCTAATTCCCACTGTGTTTAACCCACTACTGTAGTCATCTACTACTGATGATGCAATGAGCATCTGTGGTGGTGATGGGAGGGATCTTGAATACATGAGTTTTTCCTTAAAATAGAAGATTAGCACTGTTAGCAGTATGCACTGCTTTTGAAGCTGTAATTATTTGGAAAGGAGAAGGCAGGAAACCAAACAGAAAAACGTAGAAGGGCAGAGTGACAAGCTTGCCTGAAGGCAGGTCACAAAGATCATAGCAATCTACCCAAAGCAGACAAAGGCCCACCTGTCACTTTTAGGATGGCAGGGACTCAAACACTGTGGTAGTTTATATAGTCTGTCAGTGAGTTCAACAGTGATCAATCTTTCTTTGGCTGGCTGCCACTGAACAAAGGCTAATCTTACACCTAAACAATTTGGGGGTTTAACACACAAGAAGGTTTACCTTCTGGTTTATTCTGCAGGCCAACAGAAATGACTGGTGAGAATGATGGACAGAAGGCTTCTCATGCAGCTACAAAGATCCAACAAAACTGTGTCTTGGCATCACATTCGCCACAGTAATGCCTGCTAATTCTGACTGCCATGAGTAAGTCTGTTAAAAATGAAATATTGTCTTAAAACTCATAACCTTTATAGCAGTTGCCTGGAATGATTTACACCAGGTTTAGATGTTACAAGGATGCTACCTAGAAAAAAAAACCTAGCTGTTAAATGCCACTCCTGCCCTCACCACCTACACAAAACTGTGAACGCAACTGAGAACACTACAAATTAGAATGTTATTCTATATTCCACAAATACAGTTGTGCATAATATGGAATACTCATGTTATGTTGGATAGAAAAATAAAATTACTTATAATCAGTAATTCTGATTTCTTTTGGCTTTGCTGAAAACCGATTTCTCAAGAACAAAAGTCCATTTGTGGAAGAGTCCCATAACTGATGGGCTGAAGGCAATTTTTGCCAACTCTTCATTTTGCTTGAAGAGTCATGCAGATCTTTTTCAGAAGGACAGAGAACACCCCAAAACAATCAGGGACAGGGGAAAGCAGGTTACAAAATGGAAATTCCACTGGATGAAACCAGTTTTACAACCTCAAGAAGCAAGCTAAGCTGTTATTCTGCAATAGGTAGAAGTTCATTTATATCTACATATATCTGTGTTTAGGGGGCCACAGGAATGCTTGCAGGGGTGCCCCCCCCCCCAAGAATACGCCTTCCAATACACAGAGACACAAATAGTGAAGCCTTTCTTCTAAATACTTTCCAGGAAGACAGGCCTTCCTGGTTCCCTAAGGGACATTTGGAGACCAAAGAGAATGTTTTTTGTGTGTTTAACAAAACCTATTTTGACCTAGCTTCCCTACAAATATGGTGTAAATATTCTTTTCAACCCCTAGAAGTCATTTTTGAGCAAGAAATATTATTGAAAAAACATTGATTCATCAGGGAGGGGGATAAAATATTGCCCTGGGGACACCAGATTGCCAATCTCTCATTTATTGTGGCATTAATCTTTCAGACAGTGTGGTTAATGGCTTGAGAATTGGACTGATCCCAGAAACAAGGTTTTGAATCACCACTTGGCCATGGAAACCCACCAGGTGACCACGGGTAAGTCGTACTCTCTCAATCCTAGAAAACAACAATATTTCACCATGACTGATATCTAAACATTCTGGTCCAGGAAATATTCTCCCATACATCACAAGATGTATACATATTAAAGAGACAACAAGCCTTAAACAACCTAATTTCATAATTTTATAATAGGAAACCACAAATTTGAACAGTATTCCACAACTTTTTCTCTTTTCTCTATAAGGCAAGAGACACACAAGCAATTCAATAGGATTCTGGGATATACATTTTGATTACATTAGGACAGGTCTAAACAACAGATTCCACCTGATCTTATGAGCTAAGCAAGATCACCTCTGGTTAAAACTTGGGACAGGAGACTCTCAATGAATACCAGCTGCTGTAACCTTGAGTAGTGTTTTGGACATCAGCCCCCAGAAATCTCAACCAGTTTACCAGCTGCTAGGGATTTGCAGGAACTGAAGTCCAAAACATCTGGAGTAGCAGAATTTGAGAAACACTGGTTTAGAGCAGTGCTTCTCAAACTCTGCTCCTCCAGGTGTTTTGAATTTCAACTCCCAGAAATCCCAGCCAATTTATCAGCAGTTAGGAATTGTAGGAGTTGAAGTCCAAAACACCTGGAGGAGCAAAGTTTGAGAAACACTGGTTTAGAGCAGTCATTCCCAAAGTGGATGCTACTGCCCCCTGGGGGGCGCTGGAAAGATCCAGGGGGGTGGTGATGGCCACACATGCATCTGGGGGGCGATGAATCATTGTAAGGGGGTGGTGAAAGCAAGTGCAGTGCCTCCCTCACGCTCCCGCCGGCTGGTGAGGGCGCGAGGCAGGTGAAAACAGCCTTCACACAACCTCTGACCTTGTGCAACGCCTCCCTCGCACTCCTGCTGGCCAGCAAGGGTGCAAAGCAGGTGAAGGCTCCTTTGCACAAAGCCTGGCCTTGCTCGTCGCCTCCCTCGCCTCCTTCGTGCTCTCGCCGGCTGGCAAAGGTACAAGGCAGCCAGCTCCATGTAAGTCCAGGCCGCGTGGGGGCTCTTCCCATGCCCGGCTCTCACCGCCTGCTGGGCTTGCCGGAGGCCAAACCTCCCTGTCGGATCTGGGCCCAGAATGCACCAAGCAACAACAACTCTCAGATATCAAGGTATGTATATTTTCCCCAAACTTCTCCATTATTTTATGTTGGTCATAAGAGTTCTGCATGCCAGGTTTAGATCAATTCCATGATTGTTGGAGTTCAGAATGCTCTTTAATGATAGGGGAACTATATTTACACCTTTCTTTACTATATTTTACGAAAAAGGTAGAAACATTAATACATATAACTTTATGTTTAATTGCTATTAAAAAAATTAATTTCTAGGGGGGCACTGAGTAATATTTTTTTTCTTCAAAGGGGGCAGTAGGCCAAATAAGTTTGGGAACCACTGGTTTAGAGGAACAAACTAGCAAAACCACATCTGAATATTCCTTGCCTTAAAAGACCCTATGAAATACATTGATTTGCCATCCATAAGCAGGTCAAGACCTTCTTCAGCCAGAAGCCATTTGCTGCTGGGGGAGTGTGTTAGATTTAGAAGTGTGCGGTGGGGGAAGGGTAAAAGGTTATCTTAAGTGTATTCATTATATTTTACACTGTTTTACCTTAATCCACACTATATCATTTTGTTTTTAATTTTTGTATTGCTCTTTTTAAACTATGTTCTAAGTGTGTAATTGTTAGCCAACTAGAGTCCCCACAAGGAGAAAGATGGAGTATAATTAAAGCAAATAATAATAACAACTTGACAGTGACACACACAGGATAGGATTAACCAGTCAGTTATCACTCTCCTTAGCCAAACCTCCTCCACTAAACAGCATACTTTTTCAAGACCACTTAAAGTACTTTAAGAAACCCTTACTACTGATCTGTACATCAGAAACTAGATCCATTGTGTGTGTCTTCTAAAAGGAGATGGGTGTAACAGGGGAACAGGAAAAGAATACAAGTCCATACTCACAAAAAACTTTTATTTACATGTCTTGAGGTCACAAAGCCAAGATTAAACATTAGAAGGCCAGTCCAAATATGGAAGGAGCCACTACAAAAGTAAGCAATAAATAATTTTCTCCTTGAGTCATTAGCCAAGATAAATTGCTTAACCATGTTAGCAAAGCAACTGCAGTGTTTACTTTGTCAAAGTTTTGAGAAACAAGGCCACAGGGAGAGATCTCCGAAATCATTCATACATAGATAGAGACACACATAGAGGAACAGGCTTCGTTAACACTAAAGCTCAGTGAAAACTTTTCACATCGCAACCATTTCCAGTTTTTTAAAAAAGATGTTGTCAGATATGACAACTTTTGTGTCCCCCGATGATGCCTTGCTAAGCATTTGGTTATAAGCCATAAAGCAGGAATAATTTCAACCTGTCAGGAGTCTAGCTAATGCCCAGTTTCCCTCTAGAGAGAATTCCTGTCAAACGTAATGAGAGCTCTGAAGGCCCTCTCTCTACAACATAATGAGCACTTAGGCCAGGCTGGTGATCAGCCAGCAAAAAGCATCAATTTGAGCCTGGCTACACCCTCGGGGCTACACATCACCAGTTTTAATAAGAATTATGATTACTCTCTACCAAATGCCTAGGAACATACTGTCCACGTTTAAAGTCAGGAAAGTTTATCCTAACCATCCACTCACCCGCCTCTTTTTCTTAAAGTCTAAGCTTATCAAGACAGGCAGGAAAAATCCCCTAAAAATCCGCCTTTTGAAAGATATTGCTCAGGTAACAAGGGATTTATTTTAATTCTGTGCAACTGAAAGCAACTATACAATACTAGTTTGTATATTAGAGTCAAAATTTATCTACTACTGCATACAATATAATGAACATGGAAATTCCTACTCAGTACCAACATTGTTTTTGCAAGCTTTCTTTTCAAGTTTATACTTCAGATTACACACACTGCCTACAAATTACTAAAACAGAAGAAAATAAAACTGGTTAAATAAGTTCACACTTTTAATCTTTAAAAGTAAACTCAGTGTTGATTCTCTTGCTCCCAATCACCATTTACTTTGGTTAAATTAGGTTATTTATTTATTTAAGGGTATTTCTATCCCGCCTTTGACCGTAACACAGACCCAAGGCGGCTTACAAACAGAATACAAACATTCAAATCCTTAAATCAGGAACAATTAGATAAAACTATGATAAAACAATCAACAAAATCCCCCATTTCACTTAATCAAAATCTTTTAGGAAAAAAGAACAATTCAACTAGAAAAAGATGTAACAACATGCTATGCTTAAACTCCCATTTAGTAACAAATGTGTATAAATAACAGATATGTTCTTCTACCAAGAGAAAAATTAATATTTTATGTATACATGACTAAAATATTTTCAAAATTAGTATGTATGTAGGTAGAATACTATGAGTGAAAAGAGAATTAAGAGTTTCTTCTTCCTAAATCCAGGAACATATCCAGAGACTACAAGATACATATATAGGTAATTCAACATATTATCAAGTGCATTGCCTATACCAAAAAAGGAACTATAATAACTGACGTAGTGTGCTGTGGTAACTTTGCATTACCAAAGACAATATTTTCAAATATGACAGGCTTCATAGCCCCACTGAACCCACCCTCCAAAAATCAAAGAGTTCAGAGTTACAAAAGCAGAATTCAGCACTGAAACACACTTGCTTAATGGAAGCCTTTGAATATACTGAAGATGTGAAGCCTGAACTAATCAATTTCTGCGCTGTGCCCTAGCCGGTCAGCCATGCTCTTTAATTTAATGAAACAAGAGTTTTAGATGAAATAGCACATATACATCAAGAAAGAATTGTATTGTTGCACTTTGAAATGTGTCCAACTGTGCAACTTCATCTAATGATAATTTTTTAAAGAGGCCATCGATTTCTGAAAGACTTATTGTACCAGCATCTTGATGAAAAAGTGGATGTCAGCATATCTACAGAATACTTACACCCTGCCATTAATGCTTTCTTTGGCAGACAATAACTACTCAATTGAAGGTCCTTTGGGCTGGGCAATAATTTAGCTTTTCTTCTCTTATGAGGTCCTTAGTGCCTTGTTCCAGTTCAATACTCTTTTTATTCACCATTATAGTGGCCATAAGTGTGAATTTTATGGGAACTTGCAAACTCAGTCATAACTAGAGCTTTCCAAGTCACTAATCTTTTCATGCTTTTAAATTGCTACGATTTGAGCAGCCATCACCATATGCTGCATGGACATAAAAGACTAGGGAAGCAGATCCAAGGTTGAACCAAAATGGAATTTCCTCCTAGAAATCCATTTCCTTGAAAGCATTTAACTTTAAGTGTCTTTGAAGCAGTGGATAGTACCACAGCAATGCTAATTGTTTCCTACAGTGCTCATACAGCCAACAAGCAGCTTATAGAAAAGCTGTGTTTTACCTAAACCATCCCCACATCTATTACAGGGCCAGTTTTAATTATAAGCACAGAATCTCTGGTTTCAAAAAACACTACCAAATGAATTTTGTAGCAATTTCTTACCTGTTTGTGCATTTCAATATTTAATCCATATGACATTTCATAGTACTGTAAAAAAGGGAGAGAAAAGTCTGTTAGACATAAGATCCGGAATAGCAACATTATCATGCACAAAATGGAGCAACTGTCTTGTAGCACTCAAAGGGCAATCAAGGAAATAGATTTCAGCTAAACATTAAGAATAACATACTGAGTCTGTTGGACAGTTAGAACATCTTGCCTCGAGAGGCACTGGGCTCTCTTTTGCTTGAGGAATCTCTGCAGGGGTTTGGGGCCTTCTACACAGCCATATCACCCAGAATACCAAAGCAAAAAAATCCCACACTGAATTGGGTTGTCTGAGTCCACACTGCCATATATTCCAGTTCAAAGCAGATAATGTGAGGTTTTATTCAGCTGTGTGGAAGGAGCCTTAGACATCTATCAGTCAGTGCATTGCAGCTAGATCCTGCTCTGATCAGAGAGTTGCACTAGGTAGCCACCAAAGTTCTTCTAATATTGCATTTTAGGCCATAATAAAAGAAAGGAGGAGCCAAGGTCATACTTACCATCACATAGTGCCTTTGCATTTCTGTCTTTTCACTTGCCAGCTTCTCACATTCCAGTTTAAGGCTAGAAAGAAGAAAACAGGCATTCTTAACTATGTCGGTTCAGGCATTTGCTTCTATTTGCATTTTGAAAAGAAAACTAGTTTGGGAAACTGTCATAGTACATACAGTGTAAATATACAGAGGCTTTAGCACACTGCTTTCACATAGAACATTAAGCCTGAATACACAAAAGTACATAATATATATTCAGATCAAACTGCATACAAACACGCACTGACAGAAAACATGCACTTCATGGGAAAACGTGGTTGTTAGAAATTCAATTCAAAAATTCTTGCTCATGTGAGATTCAGAAAGATAGCCACCCCACTACAAAAATAAAACACTTATTTCCGAATAAAGGAGCTGTTCTTCAACTCTGAAACTGCATAATTTTTTAGAACTCAAAAGTACACTTTCATTTAATATAAGCTTGTGGAGCTGGGTTTTTCAACAGAGAAACCAACAATCTATTTGTATGTGTACTTCACAACAGACCTAAATAATCACTAGGTACTTGTCCTTACCAAAATAGCTTCTGGGTGTTTTCTTTTAATCCTTTCATAATGACTACGGCAGTATAATTTCAGTGATACCATTAAGATATGTGCTTTATACATATGATTACTTGCTTTATACTCCTCCATTAGCCATGTATGCTTTTCAGTTGAAAGTAAATGAAACATATCTTAGGAATTCATAAACATTAACTTAGGACAAAGTCTCTCAGTGAACTTTTTATGAGATTTATTTCTGAGTAAATATACATAGTTTGATGCTGGTCAGCTGCAATCCAATGTACACTTTATTCATCAGTATGCCTCAATAGACACAGAACATTTGACTTTTCAGTGGCTGTTCAACCTCAAACACTTTTACACAGAATTAACATCAACAGAAATTTACTTGTAAAACTCTCACAACTGAGATTATAACCAAAGAGCTCTTACTCAAAATAGCCACCTGAAGGCCATTATGACAAATCCTTTAGAAAATTCAAGTATCCAAGTTTTGCTGCTATGATTAAAAGGTATTTGCAGTCATATACTGTAATACCTCATCTGCTCACGCCATCTTAAAACTTCTGTTTGATCATTACTTATCTGAATAGGCTTGATCTTTGAGTCAAGCCTGCGTACACAGAGTGCTCAAGCTGTGTAACACTTGATTCCAGTCTTTTGTGTGTTGTTACAAATTAAGACAATACACGGAGAACCATAAAGCATTCTTAAAACTGATTTTTTACTTTGAAGTAATTTATCTTGGACATGTTAACAATTAAGCATACTTATTGGTGAAACCTAAAGCCCATTTTCATGGATACAAGTGCCATATCTGCCCACTCTGCTATAATGCAATGTGCACTTATTTGGGAGTAAGTCTCACTGAATGTAGAGTGCCTCTTATAAAAGGATGCACTCAGGGTCAGATTGTTCAAAGTGAAGATATGTAAGTAATAGTATCCAAACACCATTTTGGAAACAACTAAAACTGAGGGCATAACAGTACCCTCTCTGCATTTAGAACAACATTTTAAATTGATTTTTCAAGCATTTAGTGGTGGAATGCTGGAATATGAGGACAGGAACACTGAGTGATTAAATGTCAACTCAGACTCTTTCAAAGGCTTCCAAAGCAAATATTGACAGTTCCTGTGAAGCTCTGAAAGCACACAGGGGAGGGGGAGGGAGTGTTCACCTGAACTGCCGAAACTCCTACAAATAAAAACAATGGTTCACAATTTTTCCTCCCTTCTCCAACACTGAGTGACAGGCCTTAAACTGACTCCACACGCCACCACCTGGGCACAAACACTAAGTACATTTCAAAGAAGCCCAACACACCCCACTGAACAACCATGAGGCAGAGCAACCTGGAATCCCAAAGCAAGAGCAAAGGAACACATGGGTGTCGATGAATTACCCAAGCCGCACCCACCTGTGATACTGAGCTTGGAGGAACTGGAATTCTTCTTTGATTCGGTCTAGAGATTCCGGGATAGTGAACTTAAAGGACTGTCCTGCTGCCTGGTGTGGCGTCTGAAGTCCAGAATGCCATGAGGGAGAGAGAAAAAGAGAGAAAGGAGTCAACTTGTAAGGAAACCAGGAAGAGAGGAAGGTGACCTTTTAATTCCATGACCCTGGTTACCCTCCATAACACAACCCAAGCAGGAAGGACAGAAGGCAACCATGCAGCATGACCTAAGGGCACAAAATAGCCACGAGGCCAAGGTGGCATCAAATATCCCCTTAGGGATTTGAGCACTGCTAACCATCACACACTTGATGTTTGTTTCTCTTTCTTTAAACACAACCTCAGAATATTCAGCTAAGAGGCCTGCTCCCAAACACCCTGATACCCATTCAACAAACAGTTGTGGCATCTTCGTTTCATCTATCAGATTTTTGGATAGGGGGAGGGTCTGTGGATCATTGGCTGCTGCCACCACCACCCTTCTCCCATTTCTACCCTCTGGGCAAGAGGAGGAGAAAGGCCAAGCCCCTCCCTTGTCATTATAGGCTGGTAGACAAACTAGTCTGGAAGTAAACAAAGGAGGAGACTCTCCTGCCCTTCCTCCCCCTTCTAGGGCAGATAGGCCAAAAAAGGCAATTGAGGTTTTCCAAATGAGCCCCCAGAAAAGGTGGGGGTGGGCCAGCAGTAATTCCAAGAAGTTTCCCAGGCCTTTGCCTCCCTTCAATGTGCTCATCAAAGTCCTTTCCATTCAGTTTTGTTAACACAGGGCTCACCACAAGCCAGACTGAGAGCAAGAAACAGAGATTTAAAATACAGCCTGTCCCACAAAAAAGTATAAATTGTTAACAGCAAATAGCAGCAAATAGTAGGCTGCTGTGAGTTTTCCAGGCTGCATGGTCATGTTCCAGAAGCAATCTCTCCTGACCTTTCGCCCGCATCTATGGCAGACACCCTCAGAGGTTGTGAGGTTTGTTGGAAACAAGGCAAGTGGGGTTTATATATCTGTGGAATAATATCCAGGATGGGAGAAAGAACTCTTGTCTGATGGAGGCAAGTGAATCAAGGTGGTTGCAATTGACCACCTTGATTAGCATTGAATAGCCTTGGCACAATCAGGAAATTATGCTTATGGAAACATGGCCCTACACCCTGGAAAACTCACAGCAACCCAGTGATTCCGGCCATGAAAGCCTTTGACAACACAGCAGCGACAGCGCTTGTTTAAAGGCGAAGTGAACGCATCCATAAGTTTACCTGATTTTAGTATGTTGTAAGCTACTTTGGGTCCCCGTGAGGGAGAAAAGAGATATAAATAAAGATTTGCTGCTGTTGTTGTTATATGGAAGAGTAAATGTTATACAGATTGAGAATCCCTTGTTAGAAAATCTGAAATGCTCCCAACTTCAAATGCATCCCAGGAGTGTCTTGAGTGGCAGACACCTTTGCTTCTGAGTGCCTCGGGCATACCCAAACTCTTTTTCTATGCACAAAAAACATTGTATAGAAAATTGCCTCCATTTCAAAATACAAAACATTGCATAGAAAAGTACCTTCAGAGTAGGTGTGTATGTATGGAATAGCAATTAATTCATGTTCAGAATTGGGTCCCATCTCCAGGATCTCTCAGCTAACTCTTTATATTTGTGCCTGTGGCCTGCCCTGTCCTTGTGATTTTAGATAGCTAGTTATATACTGGTGTTTTTTAAATTTATATGTATGTATTTTTATTGTGTTATTGTTGATGTTCTTGATTTTATTGTGTTGTTGCTGTTTGAGCTTGGCCTCATGTGAGTCGCCCCAAGTCCCCATTGGGGAGATGGGTGCGGGGTAAATAGCTAGTTATATACTGTTTTTTAAAAAAAATTATATGTATGTATTTTTATTGTGTTATTGTTGCTGGTCTTGATTTTATTGTGTTGTAATTTGTTGTTGCTGTTTGGGCTTGGCCTCATCATGTGAGTCGCCCCGAGTCCACATTGGGGAGATGGGTGCGGGGTACAAATAAAGTTTATTATTATTATTATTACATATTGAGCTCCAATTCCACATCTATATAATGTCATAGCGTATGCCAGGAATGGGCCAACTTGGGCCCTCCGGGTTTTTTGGACTCAAACTCCCACCATTCCTAAAAGCCTCAGGCCCATTCCTTTTCCCCACCTCAGCTGCTTGACCCTGAACATTATTACACAGATTGTGTGTGTGTGTGTGTGTGTATATATATACACACACACATATATACACACACACACACCCCACTTGCTTAAGCGGCGGAGGGGGGAAAGGAAAGGGCCCGAGGCTGTTGGGGATGGTGGGAGTTGGAGTCCCAATATGTATGTATGTGTGTGTGTGTGTGTGTGTATATATATATATATATATATACACACACACACCCCACTTGCTTAAGCGGCCGAGGGGGGAAGGGCCCGAGGCTGTTGGGGATGGTGGGAGTTGGGAGTCCCAATGTATGTGTGTGTATAGACACACACACACACACACACACCCCACTTGCTTAAGTGGCCGAGGGGGGAAGGAAAGGGCCCTCGGCTGTTGGGGATGGTGGGAGTTGGAGTCCCAATATGTATGTATGTGTATGTATGTGTGTGTGTATATATATATATATATAGACACACACACACACCACTTGCTTAAGCGGCTGAGGGGGGGGGAGAAAAGGGCCCTCGGCTGTTGGGGATGGTGGGAGTTGGAGTCCCAATATGTGTGTGTGTATATACACACACACTCCACTTGCTTAAGCGGCCGAGGGGGGAAAGGAAAGGGCCCTCGGCTGTTGGGAATGATGGGAGTTGGAGTCCCAATATGTATGTATGTGTGTATATATGGGTGTGTATATATATATACACACACACACACCCCACTTGCTTAAGCGGCGGGGGGGGAAAAGGGCCCTCGGCTGTTGGGGATGGTAGGAGTTGGAGTCCCAATATGTATGTATGTATGTGTGTATATATGTGTGTGTATATATATACACACACACACACACACACACCCCACTTGCTTAAGCGGCCGAGGGGGGGGAAGAATGGTGGGATGGTGGGAGTTGGAGTCCCAATATGTATGTATGTGTATATATATACACACACCCCATTTGCACACGAGGGGGGGAGAAAAGGGCCCTCGGCTGTTGGGGATGGTAGGAGGGGGTCCCAATATGTATGGTGTATATATATACACACCCTGTTGGGGATGGTGGGGGAGTTGAGTCCCAAACTGTTGGGGATGGTGGGAGTTGGAGTCCCAAACTCTTGGAGGGAGGGAGGGGGAAAGGGCCCATGGCTGGCATATCATGTTTCAAAGGGATTGAAGTTTTCCAAGGTGCCCGCGCTCCTATCCATTCCACACAATAATAAAAGTAATCACCACCACCCCCACCATCCCAGAGAGAGAGAGAGAGGTAAAGGGTAGTTAAGGGTATACGTTACATTATAGAGAAGACACGCGTGTTGGTGGGGAGAGCGGGGGCCACTTACGGGGTGCCGGCTTTGCGGGAACATGGCTGTGGGGGGAAAGGCGGGTCCCCGAGTCCTCCTCCTCCTCCTCCCGAAGTTTTCAGGCCCGAAGCGAAGCCCTCGCGCTCAGCCTCTGCGGCTCCGCATCCTCCTCCTCCGCCGCCGCCTTTGTTCGGGATAGGGAGGGAGGGAGGGCGAGAAGTCGGGGGAAGAGGCCCAGAGCGGGCTTCGAACCCGGGGAGAGCGAGCGAGCGGGCGAGGCGCGGCGAAGCGGCCTTCCTGGTTGGTTTCCTTTTCCTTCGGCTCCAACTTCACGAGCCAGGCGAGGCGCGCGCCGGGACGAAAAGCGAGGCTGGTCCCTCCGAAGGAATCAAATATGGAGGCCGCTCTCACACCCCGCTCGAGACAACCCTCGAAGGCAAGGCCTCGGCCACGCTCGCGCGCCCTGTGATCAATCCCAAAGCGAGGAAGGAGGAAAGGCGCCGCCGCTGCCTCAGAAGCCGCCGCCGCCGCCGCCGCATCCCCGTCGGGCCGCTCCTCCTCTCTCCGTCATCCCTCGCTCTCTTCTTCTTCTTCTTTCCCTCAAGTTCGTCCCCTCGAAAAACACACATCCACGGAGGGAAATTACATCCGAAATAGATCCGAAATAAATAAATAAAAAAAGGTCCGGGAAAAGGGGGGGAGGGGGAGAAAGAACGAACTCCGCGGGACAACGCAACTCAATAAACGGCACCCAGCGTCTCCTCCGCCCGCGCTGGTTACATTAACACGCGGTTTCGCACTCCTCGAGCTAACCAGGCTCCGCGGCCACGCCCCGAGAGCGGGTCGCCACCAATGAGGTCCTCGGGTACCAACGTGGGGCTGTGACGGAGCGCCAATGAGAGGCCGCTTTGGCAACTCAACGCCGCCCCTTCCCCCCCCCTCCTCGACTCTTTTCCCCGCCCCTCCGCCTTTTCCGAGGAAGGCTTTCGAGGCTGAGCGAGGCTGAGCGGCAGGACCCCTCCGAGCGAGCCAATGGGAGGCGGTGGAACGCTCAGACAGGGGAAGGTCGGGGAGAAGGAGAGTGGCGAGGCGGAGGTGTCAATCAAAGTAACGTGGGGCAGTGAGAGAGAAAGAAGGAGAGGGAGAGAGAAAGAGAAAAAGAGATGACTATATGGGGCTCTCCTCCTCCTTCCTTCCCTCCCCTCCACCTCCGCCCCGCTTTCTCTTCTATTATTATTATTCCTTTACCTTGCCTCGCTCTCCCTCTCTCTCGAAATCTGTGAAAATAACACAAGGAGATAAATAATGCATCCCTGGTCCAGGACAGGCAAGGGCTCCAGCCAGGTGCAGGCTTCCCTGTTTAAGCGGGTGGGTGGCAGGGCCAGGGCCTGGAAGTGGCAAGGAGAAAGGAGAGGGTTTCCTTGGGCAGAAGGAGCCAGAGGGCCAAGGGGGCCACCAAGACGAAGGAGGCTCCATTTGCAAGCACACACACACATATGTATGTATGTATTTGTGTGTAAGGTAAAGGCTTTCCCTTGACATTAAGTCTAGTCGTGTCCGACTCTTGGGGGTGGTGCTCGTCTCCATTTCTAAGTCAAAGAGCCGGCGTCCGTAGACACCTCCAAGGTCATGTGGCCGGCATGACTGCATGGAGCACCGTTATCTTCCCGCCGGAGCAGTACCTAATGATCTACTCACATTTGCATGTTTTCAAACGGATAGATTGGCAGAAGCGGGGGCTGAAGCTCGTGCTGCTCCCCGGGAATTGAACCTGTAACTTTTCAGTCGACAAGCTCAGCAGCTCAGTGCTTTAACCCACTGCACCACTGTGGGCTCCTTTTGTGTATGTGTGATTATTTATTTATATTTATTTATTATTTATTTTTTAATTTATTATTTGGGCTTGTACACCGCCACTCCCCGGGGGCTCGGAGCGGCTTACAAACATATAAAAGCATCACAGGAGTAAAAACAACATATTAAACTAGACCAATACATTTTTTTCCAGCTTAGCGATCAAAGGTGGGTATAAATATATACATTTATATATACTCTCAGTGGTGCTGGAGGAAAGTTCTGAGAGTGCCTTGGACCACGGGAAGATCCAACCAGTCCATCCTCCAGGAAATAAAGCCCGACTGCTCATTGGAGGGAAGGATATTGGAGACAAAGATGAAGTACTTTGGCCACATAATGAGAAGACAGCAAAGCTGAGAAGACAATTATTCTGGGGAAAATGGAAGGAAAAAGGAAGAGGGGCCGACCAAGGGCAAGATGGATGGATGATATCCTCAAAGCGACTGGCTTGACCTTGAAGGAGCTGGGGGTGGTGACAGCCAACAGGGAGTTCTGGCGTGGGATGGCCCGTGAGGTCACGAGTCGGAAATGACTGAACAACAACAACATAGTCTCAGATATGTACAATAGCGGCTTGCTTATCCAACATTCGCTCATCCAACGTTCTGTTTTATTCAACGCAGTCTGCTCCTGCCTGAATCCACAGCTGTTTCAATACATTGCAATGTTTTGGTGCTAAATTTGTAAATACAGTATATAAATAAAAATGTAATGTTCGTTTGTGGGATTAACATGACTCAATAAGCACTGGATGAATTGACACCAAATTTGGACACAATATACCTGTTAGGCCAACGAGTGACTGTCACTCATAAAAACACTGAAAAACACAGTGGAAGAGACTTAAAAATCCTAAAAAATAAAAAATACACTAGAACGTATATATGCGCCAAACCCCATATATACACATATGCACAAAGATATACACACATATCCACATATATATACACACAAAACACATATACACAAACTCAGAGGTACCGATCAGGCCCCAAACTGGGAGCCAGGTCTTTAAGTCTGACAATAGTTATCCAATGTGGGTCATAGCAATGTGTGGCCAGAAACGGCTAGTCTATATAAATAAATATGTAATGTTCATTTGTGGGATTAACATAACTCAAAAACCCACTGGATGAATTGACACCAAATTTGGACATAATACACCTATCAGGCCAATGAATGACCATCACTCATAAAAAAAAACACTGAAAAACAAAGCAGAAGAGACTTAAAAAGCACAAAAACAACAACATTACAACGCATGTGCAAAACCACATATAAAAACGCAAGCACAAATATATACACACACATATATGCATATACACACACAAAACACATATACACAGACTGGGCCACAGCAATGCCTGGCAAGGGACGGCTGGTTACTACATAATGTACCCTGTATTGAAGTGCCTTTTCTGCCAATTTGTTGTAAAACATGTTTTTGGTGCTTAATTTGTAAAATCATAACATAATTTGACGATTAATATGCTTTTTTTAAATCCCTCCTTATTATCCAACACTTTTGCTTATCCAACATTCTTCTGGCCCATTTATGTTGGATAAGCGTGACTCTCTTGTATTATTGTTGTTGTATTTTGGGTTTCTTTTTCTCTACTCATTTGCCAGAGACTGGCAACCAATGCGTTGTGAACCAGGACTTTCTACTGACCACCACTTTAAGTAGCCCTTTAATCTTGTAAAAAAATTTCCATGTCAGGAGCAACTTGAGAAACTGCAAGTTTCTTCTGGTGTCAGAGAATTGGCCGTCTGCAAAGACGTTGCCCAGGGGATGCCTGGATGTTTGATGTTTTACCATCCTGTGGGAGGCTTTTCTCATGCCCCCAGAAATAATAATACTGTAATAATGTACTCTACTGTACATACATATACACCAGAAATGGGCAAACTTCGGGCCTCAAGGTGTTTTGGACTTCAACTCCCTCAATTGCTAACATCCGGTCCAAAACATGTGGCGGGACGAAGTTTGCCCATGTCTGATCTAACCCAACATTCCATATAATAATAATAATTTTATTTCTTACGCGCTTTTCCTCGTGGCTCAAGGCAGGCAACAACAAAGCTAAAAACACATAGTCATCACAAACATTATATAAAATACACATATTAAAATATATTTCTGCAAAATGTCAATATTAAAAATGCATAGGGCAAAGATTAAAATACAATTAACACAAGACACGATTAAAACTGTCTAGGTAGGGTGTGTGTATGTGTGTAGTAAAGGTTTACCCTTTACCCTTTGGAGTGGTGTCCATCCAAGCCGAAAAGCCGGCATTGTTCATAGACACCTTCAAGGTTCTATGGCCAGCATGACTGCATGGAGCGCCATTACCTTCCTGCGAAGCAGTATCTATTGATCTACTCACATTTGCATGTTTTCGAACTGCTGGGTTGGCAGAAGCCGAGCCTAACAGCGAGAGCTCACCTCGCTCCCTGAATTCAAACCGCCACCCTTCCAGTCAGCAAGTTCAGCAGCTCAGTGGTTTAACCCACTGCACCACCAGGGGGTCCATATACTCATGCATACACATAAATACACACACTTGTATTTATAATACAAATACTCTCAGACTCTCAGTTAACCAGTACTCTGAACCAGAATAAACCCTCAACAAGTGGCAAAAATTAGAAGAAATCACACTTTAAATAAACATAAAAATGCATGTATGTATATTGCTGTAAAAGTGTGTGAACATTCAGTTTGTAGTATATTTGCCTTAATTTCCTTTTAATTGCTGTATTTCAATATTAATACCGTCAATACTGAGTTTACGGTTGGCATACACAGTATTAGGCCTATTTTTAAGATTGCAGCCAGGTCACTGTCTTTAACCAGGGAAGGCTAAATTGATTGTATGGATCTTTTAATTAACAACCGTTGCCATATTTTATTGATTCTATTGATCTTGCTATTTTATATGTTTGGTTTTAAATGTGTAGCTGGTTTTAATGTTGTGTTGTATTTTATATGTTGTATGGCACCATTATGTGCTTGTACGCCGCCCTGAGTCCCTTTGAGAGATGGTGGCGGGATATAAGTAAAAGTTTATGAAGATGATGATGATGATTAACTCTCAAGGAACCAGAAACTACGTTTATCCACCCTCTACCAATCCCCATGGATCCTGGTTCCCTGAGAGTCCACTGTATGTGTGTGTTGGGGGGGGAGAACTCCTTGCTTGTAAAACTATATTTCTTGAATATTCAGGCAAACGACCTCATCAGAGATTCTTAACTAGTCCATGGCCTTGTTTTCTTTAAAGGGGATTATCTTTTAAGGGACTATCTTTTAAGGGATTAAAATTAAATCTCAGTGCAGACTGACTCATCCTTTATAAGCTTCCCTGTCCAGGCGCTGTGTTGATCCTCCCACCCCTTGAAGAACTTGCAAAGGTAAACAAAGTCTTATGGTGCGTCTATATAGGAGAATGAATACAGTTTGACATAAAATGAATGCAGTTTGACACCATGTTAAATGCCATAGCTCAGTGCTGTGAAATCATGAGACTTGTAGTTTTACAAGGCCTTGAGCCTTCTCTGCCATCAAATGCTGGTACCTTGACCAAGCTACTAGGCATGATAACAAATCGAAAAATGGCGATTCTAAAATCAAATGGGGGGGGGATTTTTTTATTAGTATATCAAAGACTTACAAAAAAATTCCCAAAATTTTCGGAAATGTAATGTAATAACTAACGAAATTCGTTAGAAATTCGTATGCCAGAGCATGCGCTTTCCAGATGGTTTTGGCCTACAACTCCCAGAAATCCTAACAGCTGGTAAATTGGCTGGGATTTCTGGGAGTTGTAGGCCAAAACTTGAATAAACCACACTGAATTCTAGATGGGACTCTCCAAATAGGAAGGAGGGAGGGAAGGAGGAAGGGAGGGAGGTTGTATTCTATTCTTGGAAGCAGCAAAAGAAAAGGAGGAGGAGCCCCCCCTCGCTCCTCGCTGCCTCTCTCACCCCCCGATCCTGAGGGAGCGGGGGCCCAAGTTTGCCCCGGCTGTGAGGAAAAGGAAGAGGCCTGAGGCGGGGAGGAAAGGTGGGAGTTGAAGTCCACAACACGTACCTGGAGGGCTGCAGCTGGTCCCTGCGATGGGGCATGGCAGAGCACCGGGAAGAGAAGCATCTGAGAGAGCGCCGGGAGAGAGAGGAGAAGCGTGCGTAGCGTGTGTGTGTGTGTGTGAAGCAGGCCCCTGCAATGGGGCATGCATGGCAGCAGAGCAACGGGAAGAGAAGGAGGGGGAAGCCTGGAGAGAGAGGAGAAGCGTGCGCGTGTGTGTGTGTGTGTGAATCACTTTCCAGAATGCATTGCCTCTACCTAGCAGCAGCGTCACTTCCAGTTCCCCATAGAAATGCGGGAAAAAGAAGAAGCTGAATGAAGGCGGGAAGGAAATGAGCGGGAGAAGTGAGTAGTACAATAACTAATTAATTAATAATTAAGAATTTCTAACGATCCTAACGCAAATTGTTGGCCTCACGGACCGTAAAAGGAAGTCTACTTCCTGGTTCGGGGCAGCGATCCGTAAAACAACAAAAGTCCCATTAATTACGGATTTCTAACGAATCAATTAGATTTCCGTTTCAATTTTAGCATGCCTACAAGCTACATATCCCAAAATTCCATAACATTGAGCCATGGCTGTTAAACTGCATTAATTCAGCTGTGTAGATAGACCAGAGCAGGAATGACACCACACTCCAGAGCTCCCATCATCCTTTGCCTACAATGGGAATACTAGGAGTTGCACTCCAATCACTGTTGGAATCCTGTCCTCCTTTTTCAGAGAAGACTTGTTATGGTGCCATCAAGACACCACATTCCTGTTCCTGCACTTCATTGGGGATTCAGAAGAGATTGTAAAAACAGCACAGAAAACAACCTGGGGAGGCATCCAGAAGAGTAATTTCATTGTAAAAGGGCACCATAGGTAAAAATAAAATTAATGAAATTAATGAATGTGTATTTGATTCTTCGAATGGTTATGTGAGTTGAATTTCCACTGCAAAGGGCTTATATATCCTTTTCTAAAATAAGTACATTATAAGAATATATAAATGTATTTGATTATACACAAAAGTCTGATAGAAGTTACCATGATTTTCTGTCCGCCCCCCCCCCCATCCCAGTGACTGTTTCAGTGTTAGAGTGAGAGCAGTACCCTTTGTGTGTTTGTTAAATCTGGTCCTGTCCGATTTGGGGGCTGGTGCTCTTCTCCATTTTGGATATGAAGAGCTAGTGTTGTCCATAGATGCCTCCAAGGGCACCGTTACCTTCCCGCCAAAGTGGTACCTATTGATCTACTCACATTTGCATGTTTTCAAACTGCTAGTTTGGCAGAAGCTGGGACTAACTGTTGGAGCTCACCCCACTCCCCGAATTCAAACCCCCAACTTTTTGGTTAGCAAGTTCTGCATCTTAGCCATTTAATCTACTGTGCCACACAGTCATTTTTTTTCTCCTTTGTTAAGAAACATGATGGAAGAAACAATGGGGAATACGCAGAAGGGCCAACAGGTGAAGAAGACCTTTTCTAGTGAACTTCCATGAAGGAGGCAGCATGAAATAAAGAAAAAGGCCAACCTGCCTCTTAATGAGTATAACAGGATGCTTTTGATAGGAAAGCCACAACATCTTTATTTTAAAAAGTGTAACACATAAGCAGAATAAGTGTAACCCAATGCCAAAGGATATATTGGTGGGTCCTTTCACCTAATTTATGTCCAGACTATTCCATAGAACAATGTCTGAATGTGTGCAGAGTGCATCAATGTCAGTTTTATTTTTGCGAAACCTGAAATTCATCAATGAGAGCCTGGGGCACAAGGTGCACATTTAAATCCAAATGTCTGATTTGAACTGGATTGTACGGCAGTATAGAAGGCACCACTTTTGGATCTACATTCATTTGGCCTTATTAATGTCTCACTTGTTTGTTAAAAAACTGGTTTTACCCCTTTTACACTGTCCCTATAACCCAGGATCTGATCTTAGGTTATCTGCTTATCCCAGATTATATGGCAGTGGAGATTCATATAATCCAGTGCAAACCAGATAACCTGGGATCAGATCCTGGGATAGAAGGGGCTTTATTCACACTCATTTTTGGGAGGAGGATAAAAACTCCTTAGGAACCAAGTTGGTGAAAAGTCTTTGAATATGGTCCTATGAATCAAATCCTTCATGAGTGTAAATGGCAAATTTCACATATGCTGCAATGAGGTCAAAATATAATTCTATTTGATGTTTACTCAAAAAAAAATTTTTCGTGTCAGGAGCAACTTGAGAAACTGCAAGTCACTTCTGGTGTGAGAGAACTGGCCGTCTGCAAGGACGTTGCTCAGGGGACACCTGCATGTTTTGATGTTTTACCATCCTTGTGGAAGGTTTCTCTCATGTCCCCACATGGGGAGCTGGAATTGACAAAGGGAGCTCATCAGGCTCTCCCTTAATTCGAACCTCCGACCTGCCAGTTTTCAGTCCTGCCGGCACAAGGGGGCTCCAGAAATAAATCCCATTGTATTTGATGGATCTTTCTTCATGATCTCCAAAACACATCTCTATTTACACCTAGTATACATTGCATTCTGTCCCAGAAGTGTTCTAATTATACCGTTTTCGCTTAATTTGGTACTGACTTATTCAATAGTCATAGTTCTTTAAAACCCCACTCGAAAAAAAAGGAGTATAGTGGTAACATTTCACCCTATGATCAAGTGGGGCTAGTATGGGTTTAATTTTACACAATGACTCACGGTGGTGACACTACACTTGACACTTTGGAGTGTTCCCATGCAACAACCTCCAAGTGTTGCCAAAAAGATGCAGACCAAGCGGAGAAACGGAAAGTCATCTGCATTCTCCGTATGGGAAGCAAAGAGAGGGCACTGTTAATTCAAAAGTGTATAGAGAGCTGCATATTTCTGTCACATGCACCTCGGCGAAGGAAAATGTATTTACTTGTCTTTACAAGTCATACAAAGCTCAACTGAGTCATTTTAAAGCTTATCACTTTAATCGGTGGTTTTCAAGTTATGTTGTGGGTTTCTCAGAAGCTTATCAGGGATTTCATAATGAGATAATAGACACATTTCTTTGAAAGACTCCTTGGCACCGAACACTGCTGATCTTCCAACAGCAGGGAATGCTGAGTTTGCTTCAAGATGTATCCAATGCAATGATAAGCTCCAATAGACCTGGTAAGTACCCTATATGACTTGGCCAGAAAAGGATTGAAGAAACCTTGACCTCTAGTTTGTTTTGAAATTCAGCTGCCAGAAGCCCCAGTCAAAATAAAGGATTGTGGTTGTAGTCCAAAATATGTTAGGGGATTTAGGAGTTTTAGGCCCCTTTTATACTGCCATATAATCCAGATGATCAAAGCAGATAATTCACATTATATGCTCTGAACTAGATTATGTGAGTCTACACGGCCTGTCTGGAAGGGCCCTGTGTCAAGTTCTGGGCACCACAATTCAGGAAGTATTTATTTATTTATGTATTTATTTATTGTTTCAATTTGTATACCATCTTTCCGATTTGGCTCAGGACGGTTTAATGATAAACGGTTTTGAAACATTCCCAGAGAAAAACGACCAAAATGATTAAAGGCCTTGAAGGCTATGAGGAGTGGCTTAGGGAGCTGGTATGCTTAGCTTGTAGAAAAGAAGGCTGAGAGAGGATGTGATAGCCATGTTTAAATATTTGAGAGGATGACACACTGAGGAGGAGGCAGAGACTAGGGGCAATTTATTTATTTCCATCATTTATACCCTGCTTCTTCTCAACCCCCGAGGGGGGACTCAGTGCGGCCTAACAACGTCAATGATTCGATGCCACACAATATACATATAATAAAAACAACAGTCAAGATTAAAATACATTAAAATACAACCAGAACTAAAATACATTAAAATACAATTAACATTAAAATGCATCATGTACATTCCCACAGTTAAAACAGTATTCCATCCATAAGCATTAGGTCTTATCCACCAGATTGCCATCTAACCAATTTGAAGTGCCGTGTCATGCTAAAGTGCAAACGCTTGGTCCCATAATCAGGATTTCACTCTTTTTCTGAATGCCAGGAGGGATGAAGCTGATCGAATATCAATAGGGATTGATTCAAATTGCAGAAAAATTGTTCCCACCTAAGCATTAGGAAAACCTTTCTGATGGTAAGAGCTGTTTGACAGTGGAATATGCTGATTTGAAGTGTAGTGGAATCTTTTTCTTTAGAGGTTTTTTAAAGATAAGCTAGATGGCCATCTGTCAGGAGGGGTTTGATTGCATGTCCCTGAATGGCAGGAGTTGGAATGCATGGTCCCTATGGTCTCTTCCAACTCTATGATTCTATGAGTCTATGGCACCACGTCAAAACTAGAACATTCTGAAAGAGAGATTCAGCAAATGACATGAAAATATTGAGACAATAGACAGAAATTTGTGTTTGAAATCACAAGGGCAGGTGCTTGAGGATGGAAAGCACTATATTATATATGCAATTACACTGTACATTGTACCAGATGAAGAATGTAACACTTTCTGCTGTTTTTACCAATTCTCAACTGTGAACACTGACATCAATCCTACCTGTAGTCCCAATTACAGGCCCACTGACACAAATCTTAAATGGGAGTCAACATTTATGGCTATATCCTATTCATTCAGTGAGTCTGCTCTAGTTGGGAGTGGCAATACGATGCAAGCCTGTGACTCCTTCATAACAGGTAGAAGAGTAAGTACATGCTTAGGTCTGCAATTGTATATGCTTTTGCCATGACTAATTAATATCAATGGTGCTTACTTCTAAGTAGACTTGCAGAGGCTTGCAGCTATCCAGTGATGTTCCCACGATGTGAGATAATAGATACTAGTCATTGTGGTGATGGTGGACATCATACAGCTGACTGGGAGGCCTCAGAAGTATGAAGCAGCACTTCTGAGTAGGTGCCATAACTAGTACTTCCATTGTTTCACACACACCTTTGCATTGTTTTTAATAGCAAAGTGCTGGCTAAAATTAAATAGTGTGAAGAGTGGAGGATGCTGCCACAGAAGCATCTGGACATCATGTGGGAAGAAAGATCAGAGGCTATTGACATGCTTTGCCCACCAATACCCTCAATGACTTCATTGCAGGGAGGTAGCAGACCGGCAATGGGTTCCTCACAATATCATGTGACAGAGACTGTCATCAAAGGCTACTGTGTTGATTGCCATCTCTGTGCAATGAAGTCCTATGAATGAAGAACCAGTTTTAGTGTAGAATTATGATAGTGACGTTTCAGTTAAGGTTAGCATTTAACCTGCTGGCACACGTTGCTAGTATGAACTCAACAGGTCATTCAAATAATATATGTTGCAATATGAAGATGAGGTTTCTCCCTTCCGCACCCCAGACTTGCTCTTACTTCTGGGGGTGCTATGTAATTAATCAAAATGTAATTTGATGAAATTATTGATGGAGTGTAATTTTAGCAGGGCATGTTCTAACACATCGCAATGCCGCATCCTGTTGATCATGTTCCTCCAAACACATGCTTTTGAGATTTCCGATACCAGAAAGCATTTTCCCCCATCCAGTTTTCTGCTGTTGAAATGACAGTGGGAAATCACTGGTCTATTTCAAGCCATAAATGCTGTCTCATTTACATATTTAACAAATTATTCCTGTTCAACATAATTTGATGGTTGGTTGGTAAAAAAATCTGTTCTTTATTATATTGATTCACACATTAAATTGGGGACAGCTTTACTGTGACCGATTAAGGAGTATAAAAGCATTGCTACAGCACACATACACACATATGCACTTTCCAAGATGCTTTCAGTTGTTATCTCACCCATGAATGGATTTAGACAATACATTTTTCTACCACTGCTAAGTGTCCTGTTCAGTTCCTGTGCATATCCCACCCACACAGCAGATATATACATATGGAAATAGATTGTGCATATGATTAACTACACAGCACACTGTCTTGACCATGAAGTCTATTGCATACTGGACCCTTTCAAATATCTCAGTTTTAAATCATTCTCAGTTCTACAGGAACCATGTTCCTTTTATGGATGGGAAAAGACACTGAATTATTCTCAAAACCAAGCACCTTATATTTGCATATTATGGCAAATATAAGGACAAATATTTACACTTTCTACATTTGCATAATTAATATTCCACTGACCAGGATTGTAAAGCTCAGAATGTGACAGTTTTTTTAAATAAAAAAAGAGTCTATTGTTCAAAAGCTGAGCTTAGGTGCTGCCTTGGAAAAAGAAGTGATCAGCACTAATGTTGGCATTCTGGAAGCCACACCAAACCATTAACCAAAGTGGAATAATCTTCTCACAAAGAAACCCCATCCCCCTATAATGAAATCATGCATTTTGAACATCAGTTGATCTTAATATGTGGAGTTGACCAAATTATGGTGCCATTTAAAATTCTATCTCATTCTACTTTCCGTAGGTTGGAACTCTACAGCTTCATACACTTGTAGGCAGTCAACAATTCAACCTGCAGACTGATTATAGTCATTTTGTCTAGCGAATTAAAAGCACCATCTAAAACTGATATTGCAAACATAACTTTGCACTTATGAGCTGAAAGATATATATGGCGAGCCTTTATTTGTACCAAATTAGCTACATCTTGAAGTATGAATAGTCTGACAGTTATATAATGGCCGCAGCTATTATGTAAAAATCCTATAGAGAATTTTTCTACTCTCAATAGACTATAACTTAATTGAAAACGTCTAAATGGCAAGTTAATATAATTCCCAGAGAACAAAAAATATGTACTTTTCTATTTCTACATTATAAGGAATAGAGTCTGTCTTAAGAATGACAGACAGTGAAATCTTATATACATTCACCCAGAATTCAAGCGACCACCCCCAAGTTGCAATAAATGGAAACCACAGCTCTGAGTTTGGTGATAGGCACTCATGGAGGGCTTTCAAACATAGGGTTGTGATAAGTCAAACATTGAATTGATGGTAAATAACAACAATAATAACAACAACAATACCATAAGTATTGGATTTCAGAGTTGGTTTCTGAAAAAATATGGCTAATCTTCCATTCAAGTAACTTGAATTATTACTTCACAGTTATTTGGAAAGAGCAATGGCAATATATACCATGCTGGCAAATATATACAGATTTCATGATTTAATACTCTTGTAATAGTTACTTTCAGATGTTAATAGCATATTAGAATGAGTACGTTGCATTTTCTACATATGCATTTTTAAATAAATGGGTGTGACAAGATTTATTCTTGATTCTAAATCCCATCTGGGGATCTTTGAGTGCATGTTGAGATGTTGACAACTCCAGAGATGCATGTACAAATCTAAAATCAAATATTTGATTTAAATACACATTTTATGAGGTTAATATACAAGTCTGAAAAAATGTCTTCTCCACATTTGATGTTGGATTTATTGAATCAATTATGAAGAAAAAACACTTTTGAGACAAAAAGGCATTTTTATTCTCCTTTCTGAATGTCCTGATCCAGATTTGTTTATTTCCGTCTGCTCAAAAACCACTTGGTTATTCATGAACATGATGGCTGTGATTAGCTACGGTCAACTGGTCTGTATTTCCAGAGTGACTGCTTGGGCCTAAATCAAAAGTTGTTACACATTTATAAACATACAAATACTTTCTGATTTAACAAGGTTGTAACTTGCTTGGGCCGATTTTGTGGTGCCTGGAGGAACACTAATGGACATAATTTGAAACGTCATGGATTTTAAGGTCATACCTTCTCCTTGATTCTCCTGCCAGGATAATTGCTGCACACAACATTTTCACACAATTATTTCAAAAGGCGGGGAGAGAGGGAGAGATGGAGACACAGCAGTAACTGCAGACTTGAGTATAAATAATCCCATTGAATCTTTTGTGTAAATAAACAGGAAACTGTTTATGGATTTTTTGAGCTATATGACATCTCAAAATGTAGTAATATGTGGTTATAGTTAGTGGAAATTTTACTTGGATTTTTTAAGAAGGATCTTTAATAATGATCCCCCCCCCCCCCTCTTTTCATTACTGTCATATTACTTATATGACCTTTTAATCTTTTTTCTTCCTTGTTTTTGTCTTCTCTCTCCTCTTCTACTTTGTTACCACTAAAAGGAAAAGGAAATGGTAGTAATAGTAGAGTAATTGACCTCTTCCATTTGCTTTTTTATAATCCATTTTACAATGCTTTGGTCTGTGGCAGGGCCGTAGCCAGGATTTTGATTCGGGAGGGGCTGAGTTTGATTCGGGAGGGGCTGAGTCTGAGTGAGAGAGGGTCTACCCTAGCAAACATTTTGTATCATTATCCCAATACCCCCATGCATATGGGATATATTGAGCATGGTGATCAGATCATGATATGAATAAACATAAAAGCACCACCCCTGGCTACATGCCTGGTCTGTGGCTGCATCTGCACCATAGAATTGACACACTTTGACACCACATTAATTATCATCTCAATGCCAGTGGTTCTTGACTTGTGTGCCACAGCCCAGCAGTAGGCCACGGGAATGAAAATCCAGTCCACGAACCTCCTTCCTCTTTATTTTATCTCTGCACTGACGTCACACACATTGAACGTCAGACACGCCTCCACCCCGCTCGTCATTCTGTATCTTTATTGGACTCTCTTCAACAGTTCAACATTGCATGAGTTACTTTGACTCCCATTATTTTTATTCTGTTGGTAAGGAGTTGAGACTATATTTGGAGTGGTGGACCTTGGTTATAGCTCCTTGAGGCTATGTATAATGGACTCATCTGACTCTACACTGGTGCGAGATACAACCGCCCACCCCCTTCTCGACCCCATGTCCCTGTTATTGATCTATTTAGAATGGAATTGCACTAGGAGTGTTATATCGATACCCCCACTTTTGCATGATATCAACTGTATTGTACACCTGTATCTAAAGTCAATTTATATGATTGTGTGATGATTTGTATGATACTCGATTTGCTTGCTAATACTGCTTGATTTAAGACTGCATATATGTGCTTATATATTGTCATTTGCTGTATTGGGATGCATTCAGGATGACTGTATCATTTTAATGAGATTATATTTTGCATTGTAATTGATTGTTTGATCTCCTTATATAGACAGTGTTTGTCTATTACTCAGTGTGTTCACTTTTGCTGTATATTCATTGTCCAAAGTGAGCCCTAGCCAAGTGGGCCCTGGTTAAAAAAAAAGGTTGGGAACCACTGCTCAATGTGATGGAATTGTTGAATTTTTAGTTTAATGACACACCAGCACTACTTGGCAGAGACCTTGTAAAAACAACAACTCTCATGATCCCATAGCATTAAAGTGAAGTCAACTTGCACCTCTCCCCATCCCCGCTGGCTGCGGGAGATCTGATACACCTTCTCCTGAATGCGGTTCACCTGAGCCGAATTCCTCTGACACAGGGACCCTTGGCTTTCCCGAATGATCACCCGCAGTCCACACTCCGTAGGAGATCTAGGACGCTCATCCGATGGACCGCCGTCCATCCAGGAGTAAAAGGTCTCCTCCTCCAGGGGCACTCCACACTGAATCCACCGGCTCCCTCCGCGACATCGCCCGGGACATCCTCCTCAGAGTTTGCTCCATCGCCTCCATCTTGCACCGCATCACCTCCAACTCTGATGGCGCTTCCGGTTCAGTGGTTTCACTTCCATTATCCTCCAGGTCCACCTGAGCTGGGGCAACCTTCCCCGCAGCTTCTCTGGTCCTGCCATCTACTGGATCCACCTGAGCTGGCCCACCTCTCCGCACAGCTTCTCTGGTTCCTCCGCCATCCGAAATCCACCTGAATGGGAGCTCTCCCCCATTTCTCTGGATACACCTCCTCTGGAGCTCACCTGAGCGGACCACAACCTTCGTTCCTCCGCTTCTCTGAGCTCGTCCACCTGAGCTGACGAACGCCAAGACGCCATCGCTTCTCTGGACTCGTCCGGGAATCCCACATGGTCGATAGTGGTCCATTCCCACTCCATGGTTCTCCGGATCTCATCAGGAGCAAGGTTCCACATGTCGATATACTCCTCCTCCTCTCTTGCCGACCTCGCCATTTCTGGGAAAGTCGAAACGGGCTTTAGCTTCTGTAATGACTCTCCAACCTCGGTAAGGAAACACGCATAGGTAGTAGCACGGTCCAACACGATTTTATTGCAGGTACAAAACTTGTGAAGCTAAAGCAAAGTCCCGCCACCCAAACACACCTTTTATACTCCAACCCCCCTCCCCTTGCCCACGCAATGTCCAAGGAGGGTTGCACCATATCCGGGTGAGTCAGCAGTAACCCATAGTCCAGGGGATATGACCTCATAAGTTTCTGAGTCCGCATATTTAGAACAGTGTCCAATGTCCATGTCCAGAGGAGGTTACCTCACTTCCTCCAGGACTTAGCAGGCGCCTGGAAGTTGCATCACTTCCAGACTGACACAGCACAGCTTCTCAGGAACTGGAGCAAAGGTCAGCACAGCTCCCACAGAACTGGGACAAAGGTCAATACCGCCTCAAGGCAGGCTGGGAATCTGAACTTCTTCAAAGCTCAGATTTCCCAGCTCTGACACAAAGTATAAGATTCAAAATAAGATCTGAATGCAAATATGCAAAGGGATATTATCAGAATATGTTTAGTTTAAATAAAGTGAAGAATTGAATAGCATATCTAGATCGCCTTACCAGTGAAAAAGGGATCAATGTGTTGTCGAAGGCTAAGAAACGGGGATTCCAGACAGCAATAAATCAAATGCCAATGTGTTGTCGAAGGCTTTCATGGACAGAATCACTGGGTTGTTGTGAGTTTACCAGGCTGTATGGCCATGTTCCAGAAGCATTCTCTCCTGACGTTTCGCCTACATCTATGGCAGGCATCTTCAGGGGTTGTGAGGTTTTTGACATCAGAAAAGACCTCACAACCTCTGAGGATGCCTGTCATAGATGTGGGCAAAACGTCAGGAGAGAATGCTTCTGGAACATGACCATACAGCCCGGAAAACTTATAGCAACCCAATCAAGTGTCAGTTAACACCTCCTAAACAAAGAATGACTGAAGGCAACAACAGCCAACAGATACCCTCACTGATTGACTTTGCAACTGCAAGGCTACTCAATGCTAATTAATATAATAATAACAACAACAATAATAACTTTATTTATACCCCGCCACCATCACCCCAAGCAATACAATACATCAATATAAACAGAACACAGCAATAAAATGGAAAAAAACCCAATACAAATACCATTAAAAATAGCACTGTTATCCCAATAACCCCATTAATGTGGGATATAATGAGCATGGTGATCAGATCATGATATGAATAAACATAACAGTTTAAATAATGTACCAGTAAGGCCTTTTCGCGGACCACCCTGAGAATTTCGGGGGGGGGGGCCTGAAGCCCCCTTAGCCCCCCCTGGCTACATGCCTGATGAACAATATAGAATCACAACATTTAAAACACAGAGATCAAACACTGTAGGCAGGGACAATTCTAATGGGTTAAAAATTAAAAACACTGGGCGAGACAGTGGTTTAATGTATCTGGACATAGGATCTGGAGGGTAAAGTAGGGTTGATTGCATTAACAGGTAAAATAAAGTGCTTCTGAGGGCATTTTACAAGAATTGGCCAGATCAGGGAATTATTGTTCATTCATTCACTGAAGGCACACTGGAACAACCAAGTTTTCAATCTCTTCCTGAAGACTGCCAGGGTGGGGGCTTGCCTAATATCTTTGAGGAGCAAGTTCCAGAGCTGGGGGTCACCACAGAAAAGGTCATCTCCCTCGTCCCCACAAATCACATCTGTGATGGAGGCGGGAGTGAGAGAAGGGCCTCTCCAGAAGATCGAAGAGATCGTGTGGGTTCATAAACAGAGATGCAGTCATGTAGGTAGGCATGTCCCAAACCGTTCAAGGCTTTGAAGGTAAACACCTGGGGGCTCCAAAATGGTATTTTGTCTTTCCCCAAGGAAATTATTATCAGATTATAGATTTCTTGTTCCCAAAAGTATAATGTGTAAGTGGAGAAAGGGGGCTCCAAAGTTGTATTGTGTGCTTCCCCCCAAAAATTATTAGGTTAGGAGATTTCTTGTTCCCAAAAATACAACGTGCAACCCCAAGCAGAGAAAGGGGGCTCTAAAGTGTATGGTGTGGCTCCCCAAGGAAATTATTAGCAGAAAAAGGGACTTTCTGGAATCCCAAATTCCAAAGTGTAACCCAAAGGGAATTGAGGTCTGTTGAAAGTTAAAATCACTGCTTCAAAAAGGAAAATTGGCAGTGACAAGCAAGAAAAGAACACTTCTCCCAGCTGTCCTGCCCTGCCTTTCTTTCCTCCCCCCACACAAGGAAGCCTCACAGGCAAGGGGCCTGCTTCTAGCCGGTTTCCCCAATTTGTTCCCAACCCTGTTGTTCCCTTGCAAAGCAGTGGCCTGGCACCTTTCCTACCCAAGCTGCCTAGTCCCTTCCCGTTCACGTCCCTGGCTCGCAATGAGCCCACGAGGCACGCACGGGCCTTTTTAAAGGGCAATGGCTACCGTGCCAAAACCCCTGCCCTCCCCATATGGTTTCTCCTCATTGGCTGGAGGTAAGCATCCCAGAATGCAAGCAGCTGCTTGCTTACAAACACTGGGTCTTTTCCGATTCACTTCCTGAGTTGGAACAAAGATGGCAACAGTGGCTTTGAAAGGGCAAGGATACTTCCGGGTTCCCAAATCACTTCAAAATCGCTTCAAAAATGAATTTGATCCAAATTTAATCCGAATTACAAAGATTCCGACTGGACCTAACCATGCCTAGTAGCTAGAAATAGCAATACTTAATATTTATATAGTGCTGCCAAGCATCCCAAAGGGCTTTATGTTCAAGGTCTCATCAATCTTTACAACAATTCCCTTTTGTACAAAGTATTATTGTTCCTACTGTGTAAATGTGCTATGATGTTGAGGAACACAACCACAGCTAAGCCAAGATTTCAAACCAAGATCGTGTGGTCTTTACTCAGTTCCTTACAAAGCGATTGACGATCTTAAATAATTCTACTTAGAAGAAAACCATGCTTACTTCAATGGAGCTTACTTGCACATGTATTCCTATAATAAGTGTCAAAGTGTTTGAGAGTTGTGAATAATAAAGAAGAAAACATTGTTAAAATTCTAGCACTACACCACAACTAAAAATAATTATATATATTTTATTTTTGGAATAAATATGTATAGCTGCTTATTTTGGCAGCAGAAACTTTTACAATGCTCCCTTTTTGAACAACGTGCCCTGTGTTCATCATATTTCTTTTACTACTTTAGCAGAACGGCTTCATTGCTTTTGTATGCCAAAACTAATCTAAACAGTCATAATAATATAACATTTCCATCATAGGTCAGTTCTTATATTTTTTTAAAGCATGCACATTTCCCTCATTTGTCACAATCTGTAGATATCAGCTGGCAGAAAGGTCAAAATCCAGTAAAATATTCATTTAAAAAGAATTTATTATATCAATTTCCAGCAGACTATGTGAAGGAAACATTCTTTATTATACTTCTTAGTTGCTCAGCTGTAATATATAGAGTTGAAACATTTAGAACAATTTAAACAGACCATCGAACTATGCTACCAGAAATTTCAAACAATCAAATACAGTTGGCCTTCCACATTTGCAGCTTAACTTATATGGATGTAATCATTCACAGATGTTGCACATAGAATTATGGTGGAGAATCTAGAGATTCCTATAGACATGTCCTTTCAAGTTAAAAAAAGGGTTTTTTAATTGGGTGCTTTTTTCCCAATTTCACAGCCGTCCAGAATCTACTAACCCGGGTCTGACTGTATTGAAATGGCTAGAATGATAGATATGAAGAAATCTAGTAGCACCATCAAGAGATAGGTATTTGGAAGGAGACATTTTAGCACAACCTTTGTACACAAAATCCACTTGATCTGATGCTCTCATCACACTCTGTCCCTGAAAGCTTGTGCTAAAAATTATTTTTCTCAGTTTTCCCAAATTTATTATGTTCTTTTAATGCTAAAACATGCTAGCATAGCTCTCCCTTTAAATATTAAGACAACAGAAACATATTTGCCTAGCATCGGAAGAACAAAACTGAAATAATCAAATGAGCTCCTTTTGGAAGACTGTTCCATTTTTGGGGAGTGGGGTAGGTTAACTTTTGAATAATAGCTACTTTCTCATGACTTTCCAAATCCTTGACTGAGAGGTCACACCGAGAATGGGTTACATCGTGGAGCTTAGCATTTAGATGGCAACACTTAGAACAATAACAAAAAATAAAGATATTATTAAAGTGTTAATGGTGTGCCAGGCATGTAGCTGGGGGGTGGTCCACGAGAAGGCCTTACTGGTACATTATTTAAACTGTTATGTGTATTCATATCATGATCTGATCACTATGCTCAATATATCCCATATGCATGGGGATATTGGGATAACAATTCAGCTTCTCAATATCCCTCTTGAAATTGTGCTGCCCAGAATTGGTCACACTATTCCAGGTGAGGTCCAAGCAAAGCAGACTAGAAAGGCACCATGACTTCCCTTGGTGTAGACCCTACACTTCTTTTTATACAGCCCAAAATCCCATTGGCTTTTTAAGCTGCTGCATCACTTTCTTGGCTCCTGTTCAACTTGTTGTCTACTAAGACTCCAAGATCTTTTTTTCATAAACTGTTGTTGAGCCAGGCATCATTCATTCTGTATCTTTGCATTTCATTTTTTCTGCCAACATGTAGTAGCTTACATTTGTTCTTGTTGAAATGCATTTTGTTAGTTTTGACCTAGCTCTCTAATATGCTAAAATCATGTTGAATTCTGATTCTGTCCTCTGGAGTATTTGCTATCTCTCCCAATTTGGTATTATCTGCAAACTTGATAAACATCCCTCTAAACCTTCATCACAGTCATTAATAAAAATGTTGAACAGTAATGAGCCCAGGACCGAACCCTAAGGCACTCCCCATGTCACTTCTTTCCAGGATGAAGGGGAACCATTGGTGAGCACCATTTGGGTTCAGTCGCTTAACTGATTAGAGATATAGTAGTATATCCTAGCCCACATTTGAATAGTTTGCAGTGCAACCTCAGTTAAGTAATCATGAGGGCAACGGTGTAGTTTAGGGGGTACACATGTGACACATGGAATCCTAGCTTCCTTTATTGGAAGCCTGGTAAGGGGACTTGGGAAGGATAATTGGGAGTTGTCACTGTGACCTACCAAAAGCATTGGCCTCAGTCTGTTTGTTGGTAAGATAAGTTTTATATCTGCTTAGTTATGTCAAACTGAGCCTAATTTATTTCTTTTTCACGATATAAATGAAAAATTGTTCTCACAATCTACATTAGTTGGGATGAGGCAACTTAAGAAAATATTAAAGTAATGGAGACCATCCCACATCCATTTGGTGTCTGTGAGTTTATTTTCTGCCGTAAGTGAATGGGTGCAATGCTATATATCTAAACATCAATGTTGTAAAATATCTATCTATTCAGGTTGAAAGATGTCACCTTTTAATAAACTACTGATGAGTACTCGTGATATAATTACATTGGGTGTGGTGCACGAGTCTGAATAGCAGAGATCAAAAGAAGTTGAAATTTGCATTTACTGCCTGCCTTTGAAAATGTCAACGCACATCTTTTATGAAACAAATTTGGGAAGTGAATCATGTATACATATTTCAGATGTACCTTTTCAACCACCAGGTAGGTCCATAGATCAAAGAGGCTAAACTGGTGGGAAAGGTCAGGTTATATAAATAAATGAAAATATGCAACTCATGTCTTTCAGAATGGCAAACTTTCCCAATACTGATTCATTCATGGGACATAAGATCGTTTAGACCAGCATTCTGGAGTAAGATATCTATACAATTTACAATGACTGCCAGTACCTCTCCTTCTGGTCCCTCCATACACCTGGTTGATTAGATGCGAGTGCTCAAAAATCTATGTACACAGCATATGTGTCATAATTTGTGGGACAGGAATTAGGAAAACAGCCTTGGAAGCTATGTGTGGTCTCACAGATGCACTCTGTCCACCCATGCTCTAGATCCTGAAAGTCACCCTGTTGCTCAGGTCTTGCAACTCAGGGCTGTGGCTTCCTTGATTACCAAAACCCACCAATAATGTGGTCTTCCTTTGTGCTTTAGCACAGCAGGTTAATCACCAGCAGCAATAAATCTTGCCAACTGAAAGGTTGGCAGTTCAAAGCAGAGTCAGGGTGAGCTCCTGACCTTCAGACCAGCTCCCCTGCTCACCTAGCGGATCCAAAACAGCAATGTGAGTATATGAATAAGAACCGCATTAAGCAGGGAAGTATTTTAAGCACAGCGTTTCAGAGGAAAGTTTACGAACAAAGAAAGCTCTTCAGCAAGGAGATGGAGCCACAGCACACACCCCTGTGGCTGTAACTGAGCATAGCCTCCAAATATGCCAATGATGAGAAAAAGCCTAAATATATACCTCTAGCTGTTTTCTGTCTTGTCATTGTATAGTCGGTGTTGAATGTGTTCTGTGTTCCACCTTGAGTCCTCTTTGGGGTGGGAAGGGTGGAATATAAGTACTGCAAATAAATAAATAATAAATTCTACTGCCTTCCACTTTAGCAAGCAACATATATTTTGTTTACAAAATTGTATCTTCTCAAGATATGTCCAAGGGATGACAAGTCTTCACATTTGAAAGGCTAAGACCAAAACCCACCCTCTGTTCTCTTTCCACCATTAGGCAAAGATCTTTCAGTTTACTCAGGCCTTTGAGTTTAACTGCCTGTTACGGGTGGTCTTTTAGCTGGGGTGTGGTATATTTGCATTATTATCATCATCATCACCATTATTATTATTATTATTATTATTTTAAACACCTATTAGAAGCTGTTTTGAATTAATGTTTTAATATGATAATGTGTTTGTGTCTGTGTTCCTTCAAGACATCTATCATCTTATGGTTATCCCCAAAATTTCATAAGGGTTTTAAAGGCAAGGAATACTCAGATATGCTTTTCAGAGTACCTTCCTTTTAAAATATAGCCTACAGCATTTGCTATTCACAGGTGATCTCCCACCCAAGTACTTACCAGGGATGGCCCTAGCTTAGCTTCCAATATCACATGGGATCTTGCAGTGTAGCATAAATGAGCAACAATGGGGTTAGGCTGCATGCCACAGTTGTGCAACCGATTGAGCTCACAAGTCTAAAGTTTGTGAGTTCTTGCACAATGATTGCACTACATTAGGAACTACTTCTGTGCATCCTTTAACTAAACACAATTGCTTGCATATCATGCTTCATTTAGCATCAGGTTCTGGCCATGCTAAAAAAAATGCTTAGTGGTCTTCTGTTGTAATTAGCTCTTGTGAATTGGGATGAGGTGTTTGCAATAACATCAAAGGATGGCATTAATCTATGGCACAGAGAGAGGAGACAAGACCATTTGTCACAAATTTGCATAAATTGCCATAGGTAAACTGTGTTATCTATCAGTGCTGAGTTTATACTTGGCTCAAGTGAGCTCCAAGGACTTCAGGGGCCAAAGACATGGGCCAGTCAGGCTACAAATGGGATATACTCAGCATTTCCCCTCATAACTAATCTATGCATAATTTGGTTGTAGTTTATTCATTTAATTCTGCTAGTGGATGCACTTTGAGGTGGAATGGGGATACTGTTGGCATATTAGTCCATTTTATTCTTACAGGTTTTTTTAAAAAAGTATCTGGTTAAAATACTAGTACATACAATTGCCTTTCAAAATCAGAGCCTTTTTGCACAGTTCATTCCCCATGTTGCCAAGTGCTGAGCTAGTTGGGCAAATAACAACGTCATATTGAAATTAGTTGCAAATATATGCTTGGAAAAGGTGGTTGGTGCTTATTTTGGTGCAGGGCATTTCCATTTAGCATCCTGAAAATCTTCTGTTGGTTGACCTATACAGGTATACCTCAGTTAACAAATCTTCTGAGTCAAGCTCCTTTTTACAAAGGCCTTTTAAAACAAGTCCAGATATTTTTTCTCCTTGTCCTCTGACTAACTGGATGTTTTTAGTAGTATCTGCCTTGAAAGGGTAGTAAATGGATGGTCACCTGTACTTTGATTGTGCTTTTCCTAAATGACAGGGAGTTGGACTGGATGAACCATGTGGTCTCTTCCAACTCTATGATTCTATGAAGGAGAAACATAGATTTTTGGTACTGAGTTGCAACAAGATGTCTGCAGTAAGCAATGCATTTAACAAAAGTTCATCTGGGAAACAATGAGATTGTATTCCAGTTGAATCTACTGCATGTGCCTGTGTCCAACAGGCAAAGGAAACAGCAGGTACCTCCAGACTTCCTCATTGAGCATTTATGAACAGAGAAAAAAGAGTGGTAGATATTAAACCTCCCCAGAATGTAAAACAAAGTGAACAGTCTTTACGTTTAGTCACCAAAATAGAAATAATAAGAAAAGTGGAGTGTTGTTAATAAAAGATCATCCTGAAAGCATTTTGGGAGATATCACTCCAAGTATCTTCCAAAATATTGTATAAGGATATTATACAAAGGTGTACCTCAGCTGGCTATTTCATGTGACATGGGCATATTCTTAGTATTAAAGAAAAAAGTCTGACCTGCTCAACTTCTCTCCTCCTCCATTTTCTCCTGTGGTATAGCAGCTCATTCTTATTCTTCAGATGATCTCTGAACTTAATCTGAGATGTTTGTGCATTCACTTCAAGTCCTACATGGCTTTGGACAAAGACTGAAAAGTGAACGCCTGTTCCAATGACATTAGCCTGGCCATTTAAAATGATAATGTTCTGATGACTTTTTATTGTGAAGATAAGACAGATGACAAATATAGAGATGGGTTTTGTCATCTGCATCATTCCTTCTACATGGAAATTTGCTAGGTACTTGACTTGTTATGTCTTAGGCAATTGGGAACACGTGTTTGTTTTCCCCGATCTTTAAAAGGTTATGCTTCTTGTCCTCTTCATAGTTATTCCATTTAATATGATGTATTCCATCTTGGAACAGGCAATGAAGTACATCATAGGAGAGAAATAAAATTAATAAATATTAAAAACCTAAGAGACACTTCAAAGTTTCAGCATTTTCTACACAGAAAAAATCTCTGGGGGAGAAATATGTAAATTGTATATAAAAGTTCACACGTGCAGAAAAGTACACCTAATAATAATAATAATAATAATAATAATAAGTGTTTCATATGGAGAAAATGCATATGATTTGCACTGGCCATAAATACACTGTTTGTGGTTTCTAAGTAACAAATGGAGTTGAAAGAAGTATGTCTGGCTTTTGACCACAAACGGGAGAATGAATTTGGGCGCTTGGTCCTCTTTTTTCTAAAAACAAACCAAAACCCCAAAAAGTATGAAACTCTTAAAGTTTCATGCCAAGCTTTCACCACAGAGTTAGGACACATCCAGACAGTTTCCTGAGCCCTCAGCTCAGCAATTGTGTGGTAAACCAAAAGCACAGAGAAAACTATCAAGGTGTGAAATTCAGGTTTTTTAAAAACCCGATTCTATTTCACAGCCATCACTAATCCAGTAGTCATTATAGCCCACATTTATGGACTTGCAAAGAAAGGAATGCCTCCCTCCAAAAATGTTAATGATGTGTAAGTTGTACAATATATTCAAAAGTACTTTTCTGTATGTTCCCAAGGCTCCATCTACACTGCCATATAATCCAGTTTCTGAATGCAGATTAACTGCATTGAACTGCATTATATGGAAGTGTAAATCCAGCCCAAGAGAGGCAAATCACTGAGTTTTGGCCAGAAAGGGGCCATCCAAGAAAACTGAGAATGGAGTTGATAAACAGACCTGCAGGTCACATGTGGTCCCACAGATGCACTTTTGTCCATCCCTGTTCTAGATCATGCAATTCCTGTAAGAAAAATAAATTACACTGAATCATCATGGTAGAGGAACCTTCCACCAGGATAATTCATGGTAAGATGCCTGCTTTGAGACTTCCTACCATGAAACTGCATTATATAGTCAATAACTTGTTGTTTATTCATTCAGTCGTTTCTGATTCTTCATGATCTCAGACCATGCCAGAGCTCAACCGTCACCAATCCCAGCTCTTTCAAGGTCAAGCCAGTCACTTCCAAGGCAATATCCATCCAACAGGCCCTTATTTGGCTTCTCTTTCTTTTTCCTTCCATTTTCCCCAGAAACATTATCTTCTTCAAGCTAACCTGTCTTCTCATTATGTGGCCAAAATATTTAATCATTGTCTTAATACCCTTCCTTTAGTGAGCAATTGGGCTTTATTTCCTTAATTATGGACTGGTTTGATCTTCATGTAGTCCAAGGCCCTCTCAAAATTTTCCTCCAACACCACAGTTCAAAGCATCTGTCTTCCTTCTCTCAGCCTTCCTCATGGTCCAGCTCTCACCTCCATACGGGGAATTCCACTGCTTTAACTATGCAGGTCTTTGTTGCCAGTGAGATGTCTCTAATCTTAGCTATTTTATTGAGATTGTTCATTGCTCTCCCCTGATAGTAGTCAATATAGACTCATATAATGTACTCTAACTGCATTGAACTGTGTTATATGAGTCTATACCAGACATGGGTAAGCTTAGGCCCTCCAGGTGTTTTTAACTTCAGCTCCAACAATTCCTAACACCTGGAGGGTCGAAGCTTGTCTATACCTTGTCTATATAATGCAATTCATACTGCATTATATGGCAGTGTAGGTCCAGCCAAAGCTTAAGGAAGACCTGAGTAAAGCCCCTTATTTCTCATCCACAATTCTGGTGGTAGTAATAGGCAAAGTGGGTCTGCTACCATTTTAATTTTCCAAAATGCAATGCGATATTGCATTGAAACAGAACAAGGTCATTTTTTGGAATTGATGTGGTAGTTGCAGTCAGCTGCCTGATATTTGCTTCTAGTGCTGGGATGGATTTTTAAAAAATAAATATTTAGGCTGCCCCAGGACATGTTCAAAGATATCCTTAAACCTGCTGGTCAAGGATATCAAATGTTAATGCTGTTTTATGGTTGACACAGCCCTTAATTCCAAGAGGAAACATTATATATAAATGAATTGATGGATGGAAATCT
The DNA here is from genome assembly GCA_030556195.1 of Anolis apletophallus. Taxonomy (NCBI): domain Eukaryota; kingdom Metazoa; phylum Chordata; class Lepidosauria; order Squamata; family Anolidae; genus Anolis; species Anolis apletophallus. The sequence continues at coordinate 88,874,231 of JARBWK010000006.1, read as the reverse complement.
GTTACACCCAAAAGTAGCAATAAATAGCGATGGGTGAGAATTTCAGCAAATTAGGGGAAGCATTGGAAATAAACTTTCCTAAACACTTTGCAAGTTGTGAAGAAAGTTGTGAAAGTTTCTTTATAAAAATTATATCTCCCAGAAAGTATAGTCTTCCCAGAATAACTTATCCAGATTCTTGTGAGGGAGGGGAAAAGCAGTCATTTAAAAATGGGTGGAACCCTCCCTAATATCCTGAGCCAATGGAGACTGGGGTATGACTGGAATTTACATTACTAATATTGATTCTGGGAATTGTAATTTTTCCTTGTCCTGCCAAATGAAGCCCAATAGGTTTAGCAATTTGAGCACTACTATCCCAAGACATTTTACTGTTTCAAGCAAAACTCAAAAGAGTGGTGGCTAGGAGCTCCCTTATCAGTGAGATTTGTGAATCTGCCTTGGATTTCGGGCCACATATTAAGGGAAATATCCAACATGCTGATCCTATTTGAGGAATTGGATTCAGCCTCTTAAGTAGTCCCTTTAAAGTCTGGTCAAATTCCACAGTAGATTCGCTGTGCTACATGGAAGCCAGCAGTTACCACTCTCCTCTTCCCCTGCAAGGTCTGGCATGGATCAAAAAGGTACCCAGTTCATGTTTCACCATGCTGGTTTCAACCTACTGCATGGCAGAGTTTGTTTTCAATGCCATTGCTATATGTCACGAAATAAGCAAAATAAATGTATTTTGAAGCCCATTTATTATAGTGTAACAGTGTTCCATTTTTCTGTTGTGAAGATTAATGGAGGTAGTTTCCGGAGGCCCACAGAATACAAGTACCATTTTATATTGTCATCTATTTAGAATAGGCGTTTGGTCTCCAAAATGTAATACCTCTAGCATCCTTCTGCCTTTTGCTCAGTAACTGGATGCAATGGAAACATAGAACTTCTGGCCTTGTAAAGGACCATAAGATCCTCATAGGGTGCATCTACATTCTACACCATAGGATTAATGTACTAAAATCGTTGGATTGTGTGCTTTTAATGTTTATATTGATATGTTTTTAATTCCATATTTTAATGTTAAATGATTTTATGATTTAATTGATAATTGTTAGCTAATTGTTATATTAGGTTTTTGTATGTGATGCATTAAATTTTGCAATAATTATGTTAGAAACTGCTTTGAGTCCCCCACTGGGATGAGAAAAGTGGTATACAAGTAAAGCAAATAGATAGATAGATAGATAATTTGACACCATTTTAACTACCATGGCTCAATGTTATGGACTTATGGACAATGTAGTTTCACAAGGTCTTCAGCATTCTCAGTCAAAGTGCTGGTGTCTCACCAAACTACAAATTTCAGGATTCCATAGCACTAAGTCATAGCAGTTAAGGTGGTACCAAACTACATTAATCCCACAGCTTACATATACCCATAGCATTACTGAAGTGGAAGACTTACTTACAGGAATGACTTAGGCTGGATCGACATTGTCAAATAATGCAGTTTGAATTGCATTATATGATCAGTGTAGACCTATATAATACAGTTTGACCTGCACTGAACTACAGTATATGGTCTACAATGCCATATAATGCAGTTCAATGCAGTTAAACGGCATTCTGAAACTATGTACTATGGCAGTGTAGACGGGGTTCCAACCCAAACAGAGGGAGTGAGAATGCCAAATTCTTTTTCTTATTCCAGTTTACTGTTATCTTAGGCACCATGACAACATCTAATTTAATCTTTTAGGCATTTGAAATCACCCACAGTATGAAAGAGAATGAAGATGAATTTATCTGTTCTAACCCTCAAGACAAGCCCTTCACCATGCAGTTTCATGAGTTGGCAGGTAATGGGAAACCTATTCTGCTTGCATAGATTCCCATACAATTAAAAAACTTGTTTTCTAAATCATGTGGGGATCGTAAACAGTTATTATCTACTATTAGTTTATTTACTGTTAGATTTATAATGAGCTTATAGCAAAGTATATGGTTTTTGCTTTCCCCATATTATCTACACAGCAACAATCATGTGAGAGAGCTTAGTGGAGACTTGAACCTGGATTTCCAAAGACCGCATCTGGCTTCCAGACTTCCCATATAGGAGATATGTTTGGCCACTTTGGGATGAATCTTCAGATAAAGAAGATTCCTTATTGAGTTAGTCGTCCTTTGATCCATACCGCTAGTTCTAGGAGGAAAATAAGAATAGCAAAGGAGTGGGTGAAGCTAACATAATCCTACCATTACCTTTCACATAACTATAACCATATGAGGGAAATTGGTATGCCCAAATAGGGCTATAGTAAATATATATATAGAAATCTCAGATCTTTCCCTCTTTCAATTTTTTTGGCCCATGAGTAGCTATTTGTTTTAAAAAAAGATACTTCATATTTTATTTCTGTAGTCCTGTGATGACAGGTATGGTGTAACTCTTCCTAATCCCCTTATTTTCTCTTTATACATGAAGAATGTGATTATGTTTTATAGGTCTTATGGCAACACACAGTGCTATTGTCACTTGCTTTCCAGCCTTCCTTGTAATGCCAACAATGTGATGTTTTTATCTTTTGCATCTCAGACTTCACCCCCCCTCCCCCCCGGCATGAGATTTTTTTTATAGTTTGTGTGAAATGTACACTCATTTGGCAACAAGGTGGTAATTCACGTTATGCTTCACAAGCAATTGCTCACCCGTGACTTTCAGCCACCCATTTTACAAGCTAACATTATGGCATAAAAATATGTCTGATGCAAGACAACGTCCCAAATTCTGTACCGGTCAGGGAAACTATGAATTGTATCCCCTTTGACACGTTTCCTTTCCACAAAGGGATATTTGACCTCTGTGAATGCATTACGGGCTGGCAATGTTTCTCCAAGCTCTGGCTGTTGGGGTAGACTAAAAACCAATGTTGCCCAAACAAAATCATGTTGAAACAACACAGACACACCCACTTGGTTAGCAGTAGAACACAGAAGTCCTTTTTTCAAATTCAAACTAAAATAAACCATGGTTCTGAACCCAGAAAGTCCAAAGGGCAAGAACATACAGCAAAAGCCTGAACACCCCCCCCCCCAACCACTCAAAAATGAAGTAGAATTATTTATATATTGATTTATCCATTCATTTTTTAAATAATTCAATAAGAGTTTATTCCATTGACGGAAAGAATAGCTGACTGGAACCACTTTTTTGCTGTTCCAGATGGGACAGGCCTGCTTTCTTCTCACTTCAGTTATTTTAACCCTCACACACTGGGGTTAGAAAAAGCTTATCTTGCAATACTTGAATGGTGTCTTCTATCCTCAGTAAGAATCTCAATGTATCCTGGGGTGTTTTTAAAATTCCCATGTTTGAAGGAGTGTTTGTGTATGCAGAATCAGGTGTGTTCTATCCACAACCAGAAAATATAAAATGATACAGAATGAAAATACATTAGAGTTAATGTAGTGTGGCACCACTTTAACTGCCACAGCTCATTGCTGTGGAATCCTGTGGGTTGTAGTTTGGTGAGGCACCACAGATAATACTAAAGACCTTGTCAAACCTCAGTTCTTAGGATTCTGTTACATCAAACCACAACAGTTCAAGTGGTGCTAAACTGCATTATTTCTACTGTAGATATAGAATCATAGAGTCCTAGAGTTGAAAGAGACCTCATGGGCCGTCCAGTCCAACCTCCTGCCAAGAAGCAGGACAATCGCATTCAAATCACCCCTCACAGATAGCCATCCAGTCTCTGTTTAAAAAGCCTCAAAAGAAGGAGCCTCCACCACACTCCAGGGCAGAGAGTTCCACTGCTGAACAGCTCTCACAGTTAAGAAGTCCTTCCTAATGTTCAGTTGGAATCTCTTTTCTTGAATCTCTTTTCTGTGTCCCACTCTTCAGGGCAGCAGAAAATAATCTTGCTCCCTCCTCCCTATGACTTCCCCTCACATATTTATGCATGGTCATCATGTCTCCTCAGCCTTCTCTTCTACAGGCTAAACATGCCCAGCTCTTTAAGTCACTCCTCATAGGGCTTGTTCTCCAGATCCTTTAATATTTTAGTCGTCCTCCAGCTTGTCAACATTTCCCTTAAATTGCGGTGGCCATAATTGGACACAGTATTCCAGGTGTTGTCTGACCAAGGCAGAATAGAGAGGTATTCGTTACCCATTGTTATACTGTATATGTGTGTTTGCAGATGTGACTTAGCTTCAAAATGAATTAACCAAACTTATTTCCCACTTAAATTAGTGAGAAATCCCATGGAGTTCAACAAACCCAACCAATGTTAATGCTGGATCCATGTATGTTTATAATGACACACCAAGTTGCTTGCTGTAGTGTAGTCTACTGTTTTCCTGGACTAAGCAAATGCCACTGTCTACATATTGTGGTATAAAACACCCAGCCAGCATGTCTAATTGTACAGGATAATGGGACTTATATACCAAAACATCTGGAGGATGCCAAGACGCCTACCCCAAGACAGTCCATCCTGTGGAGCCATTGTATTAGTCCTGCAGTCTAGAAGCTCCGATGTACCCAGCATGTATATTCACAAACCTCCCTATTCAATTCTGACAGAAAATTGATTCCCAGTGACATGTACCCCCTCCCTTAGTTTTACTCTACCAAGCTGTAAATGTCTGCTATTGAACCATATCATTTCAAGACCATTCACCCTTAGCCAATGCATATAAGACTTCATCAACTGGCCTCTTGTTTATATGTCAGTGCATGGGGTGTCTTATAGACACTGCTTACTGTTCTGCACAGTGAATAGTTCAGAGCCAACACATACCAACATCTGCACTGAATTGCTCCTACTTGTCGGTTTTCTTTCTAAATCTCATGGGTTGACAGATTCTTTTCTTAATTGAAAGGAACATTTAAAGAATGTTCATAGTTTATCCATGGCTTCCTGCCCTTTACTTGGTCTTTTGATAGCTTTCTTGTGTAAAATTATCAGTAAGTCGCTGAAAACTGGCAAAAATTAAGGGCATTTTTAATAGCATAATTATACACATGAGGGAAATCATTAGTAAGTGAAATGAGCTGTTTTCTTTTAAAACTATTCTGCTGTTATGCTGCATCAAGATTGCCAGATGGTGGCTTTTTTACCCTGACCTTCAGGTGGCTTTTCATGTATGCGATTTTTTTCCAACTACTTTGCTCATTTCTAAAGTGAGGGAGAGGGAGAAAAAAACAATAGATATATAGGTCAGAGGTGGGCTGCTTGTGGGTTTCCAGACATCTTTCCACTGCAGCTCCTAACAGCCCTAGCAAACCTAGCCAATGGTGAGCAATAAGAGGTGTTCAACAACATCTTGGAGATCACTGATGTAGACAGAGAAGAAAAGGACCTAGAAGAATGGCTGTGCCTCATCTGTGTCCATGCATCTTTGAGAGCATCTTGTTACCCAGACATATGGAAGGGCTTCAAATATGAAATTGGAACTCATGTCTTGATATTATTGAAGCTCACTTCAAACAAAAACCTTAGAGCATAAACATAAAGCAAGTATCTTCACAGTGTTGATTACTGTATTTTATGGCTCCTTCCAGAGGATGGTATAGTGCAGTCATTGCATTTTCATTTGCTGTGTTTTGTAGCAAAACCTGTGATAGAAAGAAGCAACTAAAAAGAGAAAGGAGGAGGAGGAAGAAACCCATGATACACTGCCTGAGCTCACTTTTTTGGCTCTCCTCCCAGTGATTTTTTGTTTGTTAAAAGTAAGTATTTTCATTATGATCACCAATCAGGGGTTTTGTTTTTTTTTTACCAGGTTTTGGTTGTTCCTTAGCCTATTTCTGAATATTGTCTTTTGGATTCCCTTTTGGTACCCATTAGCTGCTTTAACCCAGCTGTTCTATTTGTTAATTTGTTGTGTTTTTAATTATGTACACTATCCTACCCAACCTTCCCTTCCATCTTCTGGATTCTCTGTTCCCATTTTGGGCAGCACATTGGTTTTGGCTTGAACCCAAATGGTAGTATTTCTGTTGTGTGCTGATGCAACACAACGGTTGCCTTTTAAAACACTCAGCCCTTGAAGAATTCACCTGTAATCTATTGATGGGTGTAAAACTACTGTAGACCATTGTGGCCAGGCATGTAGCCGGGGGGGGCTAAAGGGCTTCAGCCCCCCGAAATTCTCAGGGTGGTCCACGAGAAGGCCTTACTGGTACATTATTTAAACTGTTATGTTTATTCATATCATGATCTGATCACCATGCTCAGTATATCCCACATTAATGGGGGTATTGGGATAACAATACAAAAGGTTTGCTAGGGTAGACCCTCTTCCACCCAGTCTCAGCCCCCACCAAACCAAACTCAGCCCCCCCCCCCCGAAACAAAATCCTGGCTACGGCCCTGATTGTGGCTATAGGCACCTATTTTTTCAGGTGTTGTAGCATTGTCTCTGGGGATTTTGGCTAACAATTATTACTGGGTTTATAGCTGTTGTTTATTGTTTGGAGTATTCATTTTGGAATTTAGTTTAGCGTCTCTTGATCTCACTCTTCTTACAGCTATCTTTAATAGACATTTTGTTTCTTGCATCTATATGTATTCACTGGCTGTACCCGTCACATGTTGCTGTGGCCAACCTTCCCTCCCTCCTTCTCCTTCCTTTTTCTCCTTCCTTCCCTCTTTCATTTGATCCTTCCCTCCTTCTCTTCTTCGTCCCTTCCTCTCCCCACCTTTTCTTTCCCTTCCTCCCTTTTCTTCCTTCTCTACCTATTCTTGGACTGCAACTCCCACCAGTCCTCCTGATCGATCTACTTACCTATCTATCTATATCTAATCTATCTATCTGGAGGATTGGTGAGAGTTGCAGTCCAGGAATAGGAAATTGGAAATATGCAGGGATTGGGATGCTCTCAAAGAAATCCAAGGAGAAGAAAGCTTGCAAATTGGAAGAAGTGCATTTGGATCATCCCCCTCTCCTAAAGGGCCTGATCAAGGGGATGCTGGGAGCCATAGTCCAGAAGTGAGTGTGGATGTGTCATTGTATTTATTTATTATTTATTTGCCACATTTATATACCGCCTTTCTCAGCCCGTAGGCAACTCAAGGCAGTTCACAGCCAGCAGCAACAATTTGATGCCTCAACATTATAAATGTACAGTTAAAACAAAAATAAAATTCAATTAAACATTTAGCATAAAGAATAAAAACCATACAAAATGATTTTAAAAAACATAGACATAGGCTAAAATCGTGATCCAATAGCATCATCAAATCGTTTCAAATTCCATATTTATCTAATTATGCTGTATTAGCAAAAGCTTGCTCGAAGAGCCAGGATTTAACCTTTTTGTGGAATGTCACGAGGGAGGGGGCCAATCTTATATCTATGGAAAGGCTGTTCCTCAGCGGAGTGGCCACCAATGAGAAGATCCTGTCTCTTGTCCCTGACAACCGTATCTGCGAGGGAGGCGGGACTGAGAGTGGGGCCTCCCCAGAAGATCTTAAGAGTCCTAGATGGTTCATAAGGAGAAATATGTTTGGACAGGGGAGCTGTGAGTGTTTTGTTTGCCAGGGGAATCGTTTTTGTGCACGCGCTGTACCATCCTTTTGCTTTTTTGGCTTTTTAAGTCCCTTCCACTGTGTTTTTCTGTGTTTTTATGAGTGATGGTTACTTGTTGGCTTGATAGGTGTATTGTGTCCAAATTTGGTGTCAATTTGTCCACTATTTTTTGAGTTATGTTAATCCCACAAATGAACATTGCATTTTTATTTATATACATAGTCTCACTCATTCCCTTTCATTGGGTGGGTGAGAAACTCGGTTTTCAAAAATCCGTGCAGTTGTTTCCATCTATCTCAAACTAAAAACTGGGACTAAGGAGGGAATTTGAGGGGTTACCATGTTAGTATTAGTGCATGAATCCCCACATAGCTCTGGAATCAAGTTCTTGAAAAGACTGCTGTGATTCCTAAATAGACCAATGGCTGGGTTGTTCTATGAGCCCACTTTGTCAAGTGTGGCCGGACTCCCTTTCAGAACTGAATAGGAAGAGTCAGACACAGTTGTAAACAATAATATTTAAATAGAACTTTAGAAAAACAGAATTAGATTACACATTAACCCCTGAATTGTTTAATCATTCAAAGCTTCTTTCTTGTGGCTGACAGCCCTATCTCAATTGTAGCTTTTCCCTATCTCCCTGTCCTTGTTGCTCATTATGCAGGTATTCAGATTTCACAGAGGTGGCCATGACAGTCAAGAGCTCTGTGGTCATCTGAAAATGATTGTCACATGGAGGAGGTGACAGCCCACATAGGCATGCTATCATGGGTAATCTGGACAACAGCCATGGATTCAGATATGTGCTGGATCTGAGGCTGCTCTGGGCCAGATTTACATGGGACTAATAACCTGCATGGTATATTGATGAACTCCTGATGAGCTCCAGAAGACTATGTCCAAGATCCATGTCTAAGGCACTTCCAAAAGTACCTCCACAGCATCCCAGTGTTGTTTGTCATCCTGTGGGAAACCTGGAATTCTATGGAGAAACTGTTTCTCAGTGAAAGATAAAGTCTACACTTCTTGAAGCAGTAACTATTCTTGGCATAGTTCTCAGAAAGATGGAACAAAATTGAAATAACATGTCCTTTGCCATGGAAGGGGAACTGTGTCCAGCACTTTTTAAAACCCGCACATATCAGGCAGATTTTGAAAAAGCATTTCTCTGCTATGGATTCCACTCCCCCTATTGAGTTATTCTACAAGATTAGTAAAATTGTTCAGAATGGAATGAGATCCACGCATCCCTAATTTGTACTATTTATCATCTCCCATAAAGATACCTGCAGGCTAGGTATAATTTGTAACAGACTCACCCTCTCTTTGATGCACATGTCTTTGATATTTGCTTTTGGGGAAAAGGTATATAAATAGAAATACCTCTGCCATCAATATCTTAATGTAGAGAAATACTTTCCCCAAGTTCCTGAAAGTATAATTGAACAAATGTGTAACAGAGTGCTATATACCTAGTGCCAGGACACATCAGTTCTGAATTATGAACCATCTATTTGCATTATAGTAACATGTAATTTAACATGACACATTTCTGAGTCAGTGAAAATGTCCCCTATTTCTTTTTCCTTTGGCTTGAAGTCATATCATTATATTCCTGGTACTGTTTGAAGATCAGGTCACAAATGCCTTCATTAAGATGTTCTTTGTCATTGTAGGAACGTATGCTTAATCGTTTGTGACCACTTATGCGACTGTTGGTTTATCTACAAAAAGACTGGTATCTCCCGAGGTGTTTTTAAAGGATTATTCACATGTACATATTCATACCATTGGCCTGGTAGTCATGATTAGCCACCTGTCATCCAGTGTTCTGTTTTAAAAGTTCAGAGCATGGTAAATTGTAATTCATGCAGAACAATGCTTCTATTGGCATTTCAAAGTGAATATTTCAATGTATGGCATGTCACTATTTGCTGACTAGCATTTATATCACATTGTCATTTTAGGGTTGTTTGACATAGAATAATAGAATAATAGCATTGGAAGGGACCACATGGGCCATCTAGTCCAACCCCCTGCCATGCAGGAAAAGCACAATCAAAGTACCCCTGACAGATGGCCATGTGTCAATGTAAACACATAATGAAAGACTCCATTGAGGCTACCACTCAAAAACTCACTGAGGTCACATAAACTCAGCAGACAGTGAGGTTCAGCCTTTGTCATTTGCTGCAGCCTTTTCCAGCTGAGCCAAGCCCATCTTTCCCCTCCAGAGGTTATTGGGATCAACTGTCCTGAGTAGAAGAAAGGGGTTGAGTAGAAGAAAGGGGTTAACTGAACCAAAAATGGTGAAACATGGAGATGGTGAATAGAAGTAGCTGCTTTGAGTCTCTTTTAAGAGAAGAAAGTGGGAAATAATAATAATAATAATGTAAGTCTATATATCGTACACAAGAATCATAGGGAATATCCAAGGGAAGCAGAAAGTCTCTGACTCTCACTGTGCTACACAGACTTACATGTTGTACTTATGTCCTTTTTAAAAAGAAGAAGCAATGTCAACTTACACTGTTGTATTCCTGCTATTGTACAAGATTTGCTCTAGCAAGTTAGTATAAAGAGAGAATCCAGTGCTGGAGGCATCTAACATCAGGACATAGCTCTGCAACACCTCACAGGCCTCAGCAAATCACATTTATTCTATGAAAAGCAGAGATATTTTTGTCATTTATCTTCTCTTTATAATGCATGTGTTGATGGAGATGTCAACAACCTGCCAAATACTGACAACTTGGCTAAGGCAACTTCGTTTAGCTAATTGGCCAGTATGTTTCGCAATATGTGTGCTACTGACTTAATTAGAGAAAATGTAAGACGTGTTTGTCTGTGTTTTTTGGGACAGTGGTTATCCACTGAAGTTTTATTTACTGGTAACATATGGCAATCTGGTAAATTATTGCCAAAATGACAATAACGTTACAGAAGCATATTATTTTTAATTTCCTTAGCACTTTTCTCCTCAACATGTAACACCGTATCTTATTCTTAGCCTATTTATCTTCCCCAAAATACTGAGAAACAGAATATAAAGAGAGGTAGCAGTTGATCAAAATCCAAAGTCAGAAAATGTACTTTAGAGCTCAGAAGAGAGATCCCTGAAAAGGTCTGAAATGTGGTCTGTATCTCCATGAAGAACACATATAGAAGGTCTAGAAAAAGGCCTATATCTCCATGAAGAACACATATAGAATGTCCAGTTTTAAACTTTGGCAGCTCCAGCTAAAATATTTTCAGGTACCTTTACTTGATTTTAAATACCTTTGGAAACTCCTATCAAGTTCAGAATAAAACCCAGAGCAAATTCTCAATTCTAATAAGATCAGAGCCAACACTGCCACTGGCTTTTGGAGATTGGCTGTTATTCAAGATGACCAGCTTTCTACGATCATCTGCCCTCTAGATATGTTGAACTACAACTCCCATTGGCAGTAGGGCATTGTTGTGCAATGCATGAAGATGACACCTGATTGGGAAAGGCTGGAGCTATCAATCAAGGCTAGAAGAGCAGTCTGGCTCATAGGAATGCACTATGTTGCTATGTTGAAAGAATAAAATACAGTTTGAGTACTCAAATGTTTTGTTTTGTTAAAAATATGCTTTTTAGATGATTTTTCATTTCATGTCAAGTGGCATCTCACTAATGCACAGAAAGTAAAGTATCTTTCTGGTTGGGATCTGCATGTGGTGGATAAGAGCTCTTTGTGTTATTGCAGATGAACAAAGTAGAAATGGAATGAATGCACAATATCACCAGACAAACTAGTAGTTAATATAATGCATGCTTGACTGGAGGTATTCCTTCCTAACAATAGCCTCAAAAGTGAATACTGTAACTTAGCTATAAAAGAGAAAAGGATTAGATGGGGTCATAAAAGATAGCAATATGATTGGTATTCAGTCAGATTAGAGAGGTACATTACCATGCTTAATGCATCTCTTTTATTCTAAACTTTTCAATCATTATGCTATCTAGTTTAAGTAAATAATATGAGGAGATCATGGCCCCCTCTGCTATCATTCACTGTACAGCATCAGTCTGAACATGAGAGGCTCTAGCCTCTCCATGTGGCCAAAAACCATGATATTTAATGGTTTCTGACAGTGCGGAGAGTTTCCATGAATAAAAGAGGCTCTGCTATTTAAAATGCTTATCTTTTATAATATGTGTATTTGATCCCTCTTTTGAGTAGAATGAAACTATACTTATTCACATTATTTTAAACTCCTTTTTCCATTCCAGAGTGGCTGAAAACAATAGAATATTGACCCAACATTAGAGCAAACACATGAAAATTCAGTCAACAATAAAGCTAAGAACAGGAAAGGTAAGGGCAACCTCTAAGAGTAATTCCTAACAGATCTACTGCAGTTTTCTACCTATGCCTAGAACTACATAAGCTTTTCTTAAAAACCAAAGTCTTCACTGTATTGTGAAAGACCATTAACAAAAGGTAAGATGGATTACTGTTGGATCAAAAAGTCAGGGCTTGGGTACACCTACTGAGAGTTCCCTGGTCCCAATGGAAAAATACTACTAAAGGTGACGAAACATAGAAAGAACTTTTGTAGTAAGCCAGTATGGACAGCCAACTAGCATGTACGGAGGCAAACTATCATTATGAGTCCCCCCTCGGGGGTAGAGAAGAGCGAGGTAGAAATGTTGGAAATAAATAAATAAATTATGACAGTACTGTGTTCAAGAGATTTCTGATGGTTTTTGTTTCTGACTGATGGTGCCCCTAAGACAAACCTGTCATGGGGGTTCCTTGGTAATATTTGGTTTGTCTTTGCCTTTCTGAGAGGGTGTCTGAGAGGGTGTCACTTGTTCAAGGTTGCTGTGATGAGGTGGATATTTATGTGTAAATGCATGTGCTGTATGTTGATCACATGTTTGTTTATATGGTTTAGAAGGGACATTTGTATTTGAAATGGGGTTGAATGTTAGACAGACCCTAAAGGGTTAACTATGATAGTAAGGGCATTTCCCCTCCTAGGGGAATGTGTTGTCATAACAGTGGGCAGAGCCAGCCAAGGCTAGCTTTAGAATGTTAAGTTTGAATTTGACAGTTTAACTGTCAGACCAGCTCTAGGAGAGTGGGTGCTGAGAAGCTCAGAGAGAGCAGTTGTGTTTAGACCAGCTCAAGGAGCTGAGAGGTGGATAGTTAATCCAGTCCAACTCAAGGAGTTGAGAAGGTGTTAGGATACTCAGCCTAGGATAAAAGCTGAGGAAAGAAGTTAAGAGAGAACTTCTAATAGAAAGAGATAAGTAGCAGTTGGAGAAGAAGGAATAATATAGCCAGGCAAAGATAGTCAAGGAGGGGACTGAAAAAGGAACAGTCCAGAGGTTTGGCTGGGAGAGCCAGCCTGTAGTTTATGCTGAGGCATAAAGGTGGCAAGAAACGCCTATTTTAAGACTAGTATATACTAGTAGAATAGATTATAAATTGACCTGACAATCCTTATGAGAAAGTAACAACTGCATAACTTTGTAACATTTTAAGAAAGAAGTCTCTGTGAAAGAATAACCACTAAGCATTGTACCTCTAAGAGAAAATACTGAAACATCGTAACCATCAAGCCAAAGTTCACAACCTAAAAATAAACCTGTTACAGTTTCTTGGTTCATAAGTCTCATGGTGTTTATATTATAAAAGACAAGCCTCACTCTGAAGCCTAACAGTGATTAACACGTCATCTCTCTTTACAAACGGTGGTCTAATAGTTACCTCAGTATTAATTGGTGGCAGCTAGATATACAGTTTCCTCACAGATTGGGGACATCTTTACAGTCGCATAAGAGGTTTCAATGGCTGAACTGGGATCAGAATCTGTCTCTAGAGTCATAGTCCAGTGCTGAAACCTCTCTACTAGCTGGCTCCACTAGATGTCTTCTTTTTTTAAGGTATACTGTAGAGCTGGACTTGATGGCATATTAAATGTATGCATGTGCAGATTTTAAAGGAACATAACACATTAGTGAACAGTCAGGTAACTTGGAAGAACTTTAGAAAGGGTATTATTGAGGACTATGATTTTACTAACTGCTGGATATAAAATGGATCTATGGAACCCACATGATTTGTAGAGGGGGCATGAGTTCTAGAGTTGGTCACCTGCAAGGATTGTGACAAAGCTGTCCAAAATATATTATAAACTCATTGGGGACAATGATGTGCTCATTTTGCTTCATGTTTACTTATGAAGATTATAGAACAGGAAGTTGCTTTAAAGGAGTGTGCAATATACTGTATGTAAATAGTCATGAATGAATCTGTAGCTTTGCATATCATTTTAAATGCACATATGCACATATGTATATCTATACACATGCATGCAAACACTTGTTCATGGTTTATTTAACGATAATTTTAATGTCTCATAATTTGAATGTTATCTAACATTGTTTTGCTTTTACCAGGTTAAATTTATTATGCTGCAATTTCAATTAAGCTATATTTATTGATGCAACATTAATTAGAAAAAACATGCCTTTTCAATTATCATCCTGGAACTGAAATTATTTGCAGTACTTAAGTGTAACAGTGGGATTTCAAGCAGAAAGTTATCATATCAGAATAATGAAACAACAATAAGATAAATCTCATAATAAATCTCATAATTGCTGGGAACAATTTTCCATCCATAAGATTCCTAGTAAACTCTGACATACAAGTGCAGCTCTAACCTTTAACCATTAAACTGTAGCAGCATTTTCAATGATGCAGAGTTACATTAGATGAGAAATATGTAATGCACCCTCAGATGTTGGGCTTCAACTCATCATTCCTAATGTAACCAAAGGTATTAGATGTTCAAGAACTTTAAGTGCTACTGTGTTCATGTCCTCTTGTCTGTCCTTTGCACAAATACAGTGCTGGGCTAGTAGACATATCTTTGGGCTGATCAAGTACAGCATTATTTATTTATTTACTATATTTATACCCCACTCTTCTCACCCCGAAGGGGACTCAGAGTGGCTTACAGATTACGGCAAAATTCAATGCTTCATTATACATAGAAATAATTATAACATTTCAGATTATAAATAAGATAAAACATATAAATGCAATAAAACAGATTAAAACATTGTTTCTCAATAACCCCCCCCCCCCAGGCAAACATAACCTGCTAGTAAGAGTGGTCTTATGTGTTATTACCATGGGGTAACAGAAGGCTAAATGATTAGGGTACAGGTGACACAATTTTTAAAGCACAAGATGTTAAAGTGCGGGAGTGTTAAGGTGGAATGAGGGTGTGGCTGAGGGTCTCCTCAAGAGTAAGCCAAGGGTTGAGCAAGACAGCAAAGCTGGATAACAAATGCTCAGGTCCCAGGGTCTCTCCTGCAGCATGGCCCAACAAAGCTCTCCCAGGCCTCTAGGTCTGAGATTTGTATTTTATATCTTTAACTGTGAATTTTTGCTTTTATATGATTGTATTATCAAGTGTTATGTATTTTATCTGTGGGTATTCATTGCCATGTGTGCACCGCCTCAAGTTGCCTTCGGGCTGAGAGGGGCGGTATAAAAATAAAAATATAGTAAATAAATAAATAGTCACTTCTTTAATGTTGTCTCTTGGAAGCTGCTGGGTCAGCTGGCTGGAATGAGGGTGTGGCTGCGGGTCTCCTCAAGAGTAAGCCAAGGGCCGAGCAAGGCAGCAAAGCTGGATAACAAATGCTCTGGTCCCAGGGTCTCTCCTGCAGCAGGGCCCAGCGATTCTTATGGTTTCTATACAACTGTCCAGTTATCAATATTTTCCCTTCTAAAGAAGCTGCCACATTGTCTATTGATATCCTCAGCTGTAATGACGCTCCAATTTCGGTAAGGATCACGCGTAGATAGAAGCACGGTCCAACACGATTTTATTGCAGGTACAACACTTGTAAAGCTAAAGCACTGTCCCGCCACCCAAACACACCTTATATACCCGAACCCCCTCCCCTTGCCTATGCAATGTCCAGGCAGGGTTGCACCATATCCAGGTGAATCAGCAAATCCCACAGTCCAAAGGGATGTGACCTCATTAGTCTCTGAGTCAGCACTAATAGTCCAATGTCCAATGTCCGAGTCCAGAAGAGGTTGCCTCACTTCCCCTGGAGACACCTGGAAGTTACATCACTCCCAGACTGACTCAGCATAGTCCTTCAGTAACTAGAGCAAAGGTCACTTCACTCCCCGGAGAACTGGGACAAAGGTCAGCACCACCTCATGGCAGGCTGGAAACCTGAACTTCTTCCAAGCTCAGATTTCCCAGATCTGACACTCAGCCATTGCAAAAAATAATTTGAAAACCAAGAGATACTTAAGTCCTCATCAGGCAACCTGAAATCATTTTAGGAACCAGTCAAATCATTTGAGGAACATGGAACCTTGCATGTTGGTCCTGTGTAGTCTATCCTAGTGTTTTAGCTAATTGCTTGATTCATGAAAACATTTGAGCCATATTGTAGCAGTAAGTCATGGTTCATGGTGTGTTCACCCTGAGATGCAGATAACTTAAAATGTGGGAGTTTACCTATGCCCCTAAACTTATTTGGTGGGCAACTTATTTAGTTTGGGGAGATGTGGGGACTGTCCTTTGAATGTGAGTCCCTTCCCTGTTGCAGACACTGAATCTGTTGTACTTCTTGTTGGCACCTGGGAGGACATTTTTCAGAATGGATGGCTGGATCTGAGTGACATGGCTGGTAGTGGTGAAGGTCAATATGATGGCAAATTGAGTAGTTGTGGATAGAGAGCCAGTTTGCTATGATTTTTGAACATTGGACTAGGACTCTGTAGACCAGGGTTGGAACCCCTGCTCAGCCATTGAAACCCATTAGCTGACCTTGGGCAAGTCAGACTCTGTTTCATAAAGGCAAAAAGAAACTATCTTCTGAACTAATCCTTCCAATTGTAGGATTTCATAGGAGGCAGCAATGACAGTTAAATGAAGCCATGGTGCTTTGAATGATACAGTATGATAGAGTCTCTGAGCAACTGTGTTAGTTCTCTATCATGATGAATTGCTGAAAGGAAATCCTTATGTTATTTGGGCCACTGAAATTAATAGAGCTTTGGAAGAAACCTTAAGTCAGGTAAAATTTGCAAGCCCAGTAATCTGGGTTTTTTAATACTTAAAATGTAGGTAGTATTACTTGTCACATCCTACTGATTGTTATGCTGAAGCTTGAACATTGTAATTATTAAATCATTGTTGGTGGTGGTGGTCATCATGGTGGTATTATTACATAACTGTCACCTGCAAAATGTATAATACGAAAGTTTGGAGAATATAATTATATGTGGTGGATTTTTAGTTATTACACCTACATAATTCATTTTACTTGTATTTTCAAACCAATAAACCATTACCTACTATCAGTTTCCTGTTATTGCGTGACTCATTATTCACAAATTCACCACTAATGTGGGGAATGAATAGCTACGTGAGCTGAGCAAACCATGCAATACTGTCTGAAGCTGGAATCTGGAGTCAACCACAGGAAGGTATCTTTCCAGTTGAAGCTGTACTATGTTGGTAAGAAATGAGTCAGAGTTGGAGAGCCTACAACCCTACTATTCTGTGATCATAATCTAGCCAAAGTGAAACACTTTAAATTCCCATTTACTTTAGTGACAAAGGTCAAATCATGAAATCAATGGTTATATTTGAGACTGTCCTTTGGAGCTTGTTTGCTGCCCTTACCCAAGTACCAAATGTATAGCAATATTAGCAAGCAGAACAGAAGGGCAAATAATAAAGTGCTTGCATGAGTGTGCGCACTTTATACATGAATGCCAGTTCATTTTATAAAGTAATAATCTTGATTTATAATCCATCAAGTTATTATTAGGCATGAGATGAAACATAAAGCCATGGATAATCAAAAACCTGAACTGACACTCTGACATTGATTACAGTAGCAGCGAACAGCCTTCCGAAGAGGATTACACTGAGCACAGGCACTGGATTCTCTTTCAGCCAGTCTGTTAACTAATTTTGCACACCCTCATCTACTGTCAGGATTTAGGGAGCAAAAGAAGGGGACTGCTGGTCTAAAACTGCATATCCCAACAACGCTGCAACTGTGACTAGAGTACAAATCTCAGTCAGATCCAGCAGGAAGCTATAGGTAGAACCTTGGAAACATGCTCCATAGGAGAATTAATTGCAGGTTGGTGTTCAAGTGTAAATGTCTGTCTGAAGAAAATGGAATAGTGATACATGATTGAAGCAAGTACAGAGGCATGTGTCTGTGTGTGTAGGTGCGTGCTTCAAACAACTTTTAAACTAATGGCAATCCTGTGCACTTCAAATTTCTTGGTTAAGAAATACCAAAAGGTAGTTTTGCCAGTTCCTCCCTTTGGACTATGAACCCACAGCACCTGCTATTAATTGACAGTCTCCTACCCAAGGTGGCTAAAGAGACTGGAAAACTGGTATAAAATTTGGGAGAAAAGCACAGCAAGAAGGAAATCAGAAAATATATAGAAGACTAAACAGCCAATAGAGACAGATAGACAAGTCTGGGCACACATGCACACAACACAATGAGACAGAATCTATTAGGCAAAGAGAAAATAATTGGAATTATTTAAAGCCAAGCTGACCCAAGAGGCTGCTAGAGAAGAGGTGGAAAGTCTTCTCTTCTTCCTACAAGTTTTAAGATATCTCCACAATAATAGCAACGAATAGGCCTCCAAGGGAATGATGCCCCACAATTAGGTTGCCTTAGCAGATACAATCCTCTCCTGTGTCTCCAGATATTGTACTGCACTGTGACATAAATGGAGTGTTGAAACTGTTCTGGGATTTAGGGTGATATCCAAGATGTTGATTCTTAACCCGGAGTAAGCTCAGTACCTTGAAAAACACATGTGAAATTCATTGCAATTAACCACTCTACTACATGGAAGCTACCAGGTGCAACTAGTGAACACAAAGAATCCTTTTCAGCAGATCTTATTGACCAGTCAACCATGACATTATAAAGTTTGCCTTCTCTCCATCTTTTTGTTGGTGCTTTCCAACTATTCCTGTTCTCCCATTTCCCTTCTGCTCCCTCATCTTCTAGGCATATGTGACATGAAGCTTATCCAAAGGGCATTGGTTCCCATCTCTATTTTAGAAGCTCAACAAAGAAGATATCCATGAACCTTTCAGCTCTCTTGACATGAGACTTCCAGCCAGCTACTCCTCACTGCAGGAAATAATTCCTTATTTATTTAATGGAAAAGGAGAATTCCTTGGTAAGGAAGCATTCCTTAAAATAAGCTATTCAGTTGGCAAACCTAGCGGGCATAGTCAGTGATCGGATACTGAAAACAACAGGGAAATGTGTGTTTGCACTTCTTGTTGCAGTGACAGCATGAAGAAAGAGGTTTGTCATCACCTCCAGTTTTAAACTTATTGGAAAGTAATGGCCCGACAGAAGAGAGAAGGATCTGTGATCAGCAATTCAGGGTAGCAGTTTCTCTTGTTGAAATTATAAAGTGTCAGCAGCAATTATCATGTGGGAAAATAATGTGTGAACTCGTCTTTTGGATAATACGTTCTGCTTCCTTTCTCTGGTGAAGAAGAAGAAGAAGAAGTGGAATGTCTTTGATCTATTTCCAAAAAAAGAGTGGGATAAAACTAGGTATAATGGTTTATTTCAAGGTTATGTAGATAAAATCTTGAGCTATGCTTACCAAAGTACCATCTCATACTGAATGATCACTGAAACAGGATTCACTGAGATGAGATAGGATACTCATAATCATTTCTTTACTTGAACTCACTAGACTGCCTAAGCCAATAGCATAAATTCAAGAAATCATAAAACACCGGTTTTAAATTGTTTCATGCTATCAGGTTGATGTTATGTTATATCAGGCTTATTTATGCAGTTCTTGTTATAGTTCTTAATTTCTCCTATCTTGAGGTTATTTTGCCATGGAGACCTGATCCAGTTTGAATAAAAACAAGATCGACATACCTATCATACCCAGTTTGGGGTTCCTTTTAAGAGACAATAGGCTACAGGACACTGAGTTATACCAACTCATTGATGGATGGTGCTGCTTTACTTCCAGGTGGCAGGAAAATTCCACAGTGAATGTCCATGCCTATTACTTAATATCTTCTTGGTAAGGGGTTGAAAAATATGATTCTGAAGAGATGGCTGGATCTGGACCCATTTTATTTATTATTTATTTATTTAATTTGTCCCAGCTTTCTTTCAAAGTGAGATCTAGGGTAGTCCATGATATGCTAATCAAAAGCATGTCATAGCCAAGTTCACAACACAATAGGTATAAATAAATTAAATAAAATGGAAGCTTGGATAAGGAATAATATCCCAAACTGCAAAACAGAAACTGTTCAGTTCTGTGTTCAGATTGTAATACTTTTTAATGTAGATATTACAAATAATGGTGTCCCATTTATTCTGATTATTAAGAAAATTACAAATGCCTCTCAGATTGGACATAGTAGTATCCATGTTATAAAACTGCAGATGAAGAGAAACATGTAAAATCCATGCAAAATTGAATAGATAAAATCCCCTGATACATTTTGGACACAAATACCAAAAAATAAAATTGACCAGAATATTATTGTTTTCTCATTAAAATAGATTGAGGAATTTGGCATCTAAGCTGAAAATATTCTTTCCCATAAATGAAATGTGGCCTTTGAGATAACCTCAGAAATATATGTACCAAAGAATTCTACCAGGATGGAGAAATGAATGGTTCTGCAGATATTAATGGACTCCACTTCCCATCATAGCCAACTCGGCTAATGATGATGGGCAATTTAAAAAAAAGTAGTTTATCAACCTCTGGAGTCCCTTAGTTATTCTAGCTCAGATCTATGCCTTAGAGAAAATGATGCATGTTGAGCAGTGCACAGAATTTCATATTGAATGAGAATATCATTATTAGACATTCCACTTTTCATCCAATATTTGTCTCACAATCAGTTGTCTTCATCACAGAAATCATAATTAAGCAACGGATGTTCACATTACATAGAAAAATTGAATTTGTCATTATTATTTTATCTTTATATAAGCATCCTGATAATAAAACATCAATGCAAAGGGCAAAGTAATTATAATATAATTGTACAAAAGATAAGGTCTGTACAAAAAAAATTGTAATAAAAATTAAAAAGGAAAATTTCCCACATGTTAAGGATAGCAGTAGACAATTTGACACGTGATTGCTTTATAAATTATAGTTTTGGAAATAATACTATTAAAATGCACAAAGGCTGATGGAAAGTATTGCACTTTTTAGGTAATCATCTGCTGGTTTTATTCAAGACATTGTGACTGATTTATGAATTTAGGCTTTAATTGGGAGAGGATCCATATTTTATAGTGTTAAATGTGCCTGGACAGTTTTCTTAAAAATTCCAAATGTTAAAAACTTCCAAAAATATTAGGAAACTGTTTGCATTCTGAAGTTGTTCAATGATGTGATTCATACAGCAATTAAAGAGAATAAACAAACATATCTACCCAGGACTGCTGGATCTTCAAATTGTGTACTTTGTACATGAGGAAGTCAGAATACACAATAAAGGTGTGTAGCCATCTTCAGACTGCTTGATACAATCAGGGGTCTCTCCGTCTTCATTGCTGCAGCCAGAACACTTTTTACAAGCCTATATTCTTCTACTGGGCTTTGCAATGCTTCAGGAATTCTAATGTTTTAATAGCCCAATTTGGTTTTGCTAACCAGTTTGGCCAACTCACATTCTCTATCAAAGGATTAATTAAAAATGTAAACATGATCACATAACATTTCCTTAAATCAGAAAGGAATGTTGCTATTGTATAACCAATTATGTATCATAATCAGATATAATAATGAAGAAACGAAGGAAATAAATAATAAACTTCTTTCTGCTGGTTGACAAATTGGAATGCCTCAGAACATTAACTACTCTTCTCTTTAAATGACATTATACCTTGCATATTAAAAGCTTTTATACATTTATCTGGTTCTTTTATATAATACATTTTATTGAATGACAAGGGAGCCATGATTGATAAAAGTCAAAAGTGAATTATCACTATCTTGTGTGTCTTCAATCACCAAGATGGATGGATGTTTAGTCTTAAGTAATTAAGAATAACCTATAACATTCTGTCCTTTGGTTGAAATGACTTTCAAGATTTCAAATTTGATCTGACAATTATGAAACTATTTTCTAATTTGAAACACACCCAAATAATATGTCCATTATTAAAATGCACAACTTACTGTAATTCTCAAAGTCATTGGGTAAATTCTGGTATGAAAACTAGTACTCTAATTTGATTATCACTAACTGGGAACTTAAATTAAAGGGAACATGGAAAATCAACATGCATACTTATCTGTTAATTAAAGACTTCATCACATAGGGTGATTTGCCAGCCTCCAGCAGGTCAATCCTGGCACCCTGCACCCAGCCTCACCCACAACAATGTGTCCTCATCACACATGGGGAAGTGTCGCTGTGTGGCTTTCTCCCACACTGCCCCCATTGTGGGGCCATAAATGGAACATGGGAAGCTTACCATGTTTTGGGTGCAGCATCATAGGACACTTGTGCCCCAGTTGAGCAACAGAGCCTCACCAGAAGTGAACCTGCATCCAAACTTCAACCAGGATGAAAGCATCCTACGACGGCACCGTAGACTGGTTTGATGAGGTCATACAAACAGGTCTACATTAAGTCTAACAGCTGGATTTATGTCATTGTGAGTAGGATAAGATTCAGAATTTTACCTTTATATTCCACTTTTCTTTAAGGAAAGGGATGTCCTGCATATTTCCTGTAAAATATTATTTCCAGTCTGCTTTGTTGGCTGCAATGGGGAACAAAATAAGCTGACTCAAGTTGAAAATCCCCTTTTAAGAAATCTCAGAATGTTGCATCAAAATTGCTTTAGCATTCACTATAACCCCGGGGTCTGGTTTTGGGTGGGTTTTTTTGGGGGTATTTTAAAAATTTTACCAGCTTTATAATTCTAAAGTATCTTTCAGTTAAAATAAGCAAAGCCCTCTTATCTGGAGACAGAAAATTTATGAAACCATATTGAGTGTTTGGCATTTAATGAAATCCAGATGCAAAAGCTAATAACAAATATTGCCCCAATGGTGTTCTTGGTGTCACATGCTCTCATCCCCCTCCCCTTTATCTCTTTTCATTTTTTCATTCACATTTCCAATCTTTTAATGACTATGGTATATTGAGACTTCTAAACATAACCTAGAACTAACCATTGATCACCCATTACCCTCCTTCTTGTCTTGCATTTGCCATCTGAGTCTGTAAACAGGAAAAAAATGTAAGGGGGAGATAAAGTATGGACTAAAAAAAAAGTCAGGTCTCAGAAAAGACTGGATTGCTGTGTCCAGGGCAAAAAGAGTAAAGAATCATGTCCATTCTGCCTACACAAACCACAACAAAGTTCTCTCTTTCTATTTTTATGTCTTTTGCTAGGTTGAAAGAGCTAGGTTTTCAACTAGAAGAATGATTATAGCTATTATTTTAATTTCCCTCACTTCAGAAATTGTTCTCGACAGTGTATGTATATCCTGCTTTTCGACCAATGTTAAAACACAACAGCCAAAACAACATGCAGTACAAAAGTTGAAAAAACATTAAACAACCAATTTAATTAAAATATTATATTAAAACAAAAACACACCCAACATACTTTACAGACTAAAACAGCACACCCATTGAACATTTTTCTGCCACAACTAGTTTAAGACTGAAAATGACATTTTGTCCATGTAGCTGTCAAAGTGGCCTAAAACCACAGGGAAATATAAATAGCTTCCCCTACATCAACCTCCCTGACAAAGCACTGAAAAGATGGACAAAAATGAAACTGAAAGCACTGTCAAATGAAACTGAAAGCACTGTTGTTACCACGCTACAATGACGGCAACACACAGGAAAACCTGTGTGTTGTCCCCATTGTTGGATGTCTGTGTGGACAGCAACCATTGGGGGCAATATTTGTTATTAGCTTTTGCATCTGTTTTTCATTAAATGCCAAATACTCAAAGTTTCATAAAGAGAAAATTTTCTCCTGCTACAAATTGGTGCCTGGAAATGGCCCGAGTCCCTTCTACACTACCATATAATCCAGTTCAAAACACATGAACTGGATTTTATATGACAGTGTAGAAAGGCCCTCAAGGTGATTTGGGCAGTTACTTCCTCTTAAATATAGCCTAAAGTGGGTAGTTGGCAGTCTCCCATCCAAGTAATAACCAAGTAATAATTCTGCTTTGCCTACATGATCAAATAGTATCTGGTACCTTTAGGGCAGGCATGTCCAAAGTCTGGCCCAGGGACCAAATACAGCTCCTGTTCAAATTTCAACTGGTCTCTCTCTCCAGGCCTCCCTCCCCTGTTTCTTTCCTCCTTCCCTTCCTTGACTTCCTTTCTTCCCCCTCTCCCCCCTTTCCTTCATTAGTTCCTATCTTTTTGGGGATTAGGGTCCCAGAAAAGGCAAAATCCTTGGGTGGAGAGAAAGATGGTGGCCTCTTGCATCCCTTTACCCCAATGAAGCATCACCTTCTCATCTGGTGGTTCCAGCCTCAGGAATCCTGTCCTAGTGGCCCCTTCTCCCTCCCTCCCTCCCTCCCTCCCTCCCTCCACAACCTTTTCTTTATTTCCATGCAAAGGAAAGCTTCCAACTGCCCTGCTTGACCCAGCATTCACTGCTGCCAGGCATGTAGCCAGGGGGGGCTTGGGGGGCTTCAGCCCCCCCCCCCAATTCTCAGGGTGGTCCGCTAGAAGGCCTTACTGGTACATTATTTAAACTGTTATGTGTATTCATATAATGATCTGATCACCATGCTCAATATATCCCATATGCATGGGGGTATTGGAATAACAATACAAAAGGTTTGCTAGAGTAGATCCTTTCTCACTCAGATTCACCCCCCGAATCAAACTCAGCCCCCCCCCCCAACCAATCAAATTCCTGGTTATGGCCCTGATTACTGCTGCTGCATGTCCAGGAAGGGTGGTCCCTGGAAGCCAAGTGCCTGCCTGACTTCTCTCCCTCCCCACCTTAGTCCTGCATCACTGCCCTTCGCATTTTCCAAAACATCTGCCCTTCACTGCAGTTCCTCCTTTGGGAGGGGAGAGCTAGCGAGCAACTATAATTCCCCTTCGTCACAATCAAAACCTTCCAACAGATGGCCATGCCACCTCTGCTGAAAAACCTCCAGAGAAGGAGACTCCACCAGACTCTGAGGCAGCAGACTTGACTCTTTCATCAGCCAAAAGCAGACCCACACTTTGGATTGAAAGACTGGTACATTTATGTTGGTTAAACTGACTCCTTGTTTGATGTATTGTTCTTTCATGGGTTTGTTTTTTGCTGTACAAATAAGACATATGCAATATGCATAGGAATGCATTCGTGGTGCCCCCCGAACTATAGTCTGGTCCCCCAGCAGGCTGAGGGACTGTGAACTGGCTCTTGGCTATAAAACTTTGGACACCCCTGCTTGACGGTATTCAGGACTTTCATGCAATCCTGTTTTCACATCCCGCCACTCCCAGCTTTATGTGTTCCTTTCAAAGCAAAACCTGTACAAACAGAACTGTCTTTTGTAACATTTCCAACAGTGCACAGAGCTCTGTGTCTATGCAATTATGTAGGCTCTATTCCTACATTCAAGTGAATTTGTGAAGATAACAGATGACCCTTAGGAGCTGGTATAAGATATTTTGCTGTTTGAGGTAAAGGAGAAGATGCCTCTTCTGTTTCGCCATTCTTACACAAAACAGCAAATCACTTCTTTCTGGGGGAGGGGGTAAAATGGCCCAGAAAGTCCCAAAACATGAAGAAAAGGTCCTCTAGATGAGCAGGCATGATGATGGGTGCTGTTCTACAAACCTTCCATAGTTGTCACCCCCAATTTAAATAAAAGCCAACAAGACAGCTGATTGAATCTTACTTCCCAGATGAGAGGGCACTGATGTTTGCTTCACCTGGCAAAGTGCTAACTTAAGGGTCAAAGAAGCAGGCCATGTGACATATTCTTTCCACTTCTTTCCTCTCAGCATTCCCTGCATCGGGTAAGATATCTTACTCTGACTAATGACTAGTCCAGCCTAAATTCCTCTCCATGCATAGAAAAAAAATCTGAAAGAAGTTAATGGTGGTATTTTACCATGTTTAAACAAGTTAATCGGTTCATTCCCTGACACAAGGAAATCTGCTCATAAATTAAGACCTTCATGGTTTTAAGATTGCACTGAGCACCACTAATCATGACATATTTTAACTGGCACTGTTTCCCTGGAGGATTGGTCTCGTGGTCACATAGTTTGTGGATTTCATGAAACAAGATTCCATTTTATTGGTTTAGCTTGGCTTAATCTTAAACATATACAGCAACAGGAGGATGTATAATTTTTTGAACATTTTCCGATGCAGGGTTTTTCACTGGAAAGCTTCTGTAAAAGTCCCTTTCTTCAGACATGGGAAGAAGCCAAAAATGCAGCAGTATCCTTTCAAGAAAATCAAAAGAATGTTTGCATAATAGTCTAATTAATATATTGGCAATGAATAGAACAGAATAATAAGTTTACCTTGAATGCTAATATATCACATGTAAGACAGGATTAGATTTGAAGAAAGGGTGAGAATTAGAGGATGGGACATCAACAATTTAAAATGTGCAGATGATACTATACTACTAGCAGAAAATAACAAAGACTTAGAGCAACATCTCTAAGGGAAGAAAGTGGAATTGAATTCTAAGAAAACAAAAATAATGACAATAGATGATAGATGATTTACTTAACTTTAATACAGAAAAAGAAAACATATAGGCAAATATTTACTATACCTTGGCTCAGTTATTGATTAGAGTTTAGACTGCAGCCTTGAAGGGCTAGCTATAAAGGAACTAAACAGATCCTCAAGTATAAAGATAAATATTTGAATACCAAAATTAAGATTACCCTTGCTCCTGTATGGTTAGAAAGAAAGCTGATAAAGGGATAATCAACTCATTTGAAATGCAGTGCTGGCAAATAACAGGTATCAGTGAATGGGTTCTATTAAAAACCTAACCTGACCTTTCTCTAGAAGCTAAAATGACTAAACTGGGGCTATCATACTAAGGACAGTCATACTTGGTAGAGTGGAAGATAGTAGGAAAAGAGGAAGATTGCCTTTTATATAGATCGACATGTAATGAAAGAATTCATAACCCTGATTTTTCAAGACTTAACCAGAGCTATTGATAACACAGTCTCACCATCCCCCCACCCCAATGTTTTATGGGTGTTTTTCTTTTTTTGGTGTTTAGGCCTGTTGCTGGGATTATCTGGGGCACTGATTCAGAAAACTGCATTGAATAAACTCCCATCAGTTCTAGTTTCATAAATAGGGTTATAATGATTTTCTATGATTGAGCAGATAACTGGTATATGGTCAGGGCCGGCCTTCCCCATTAAGCGACCTACGCGGTCGCGTAGGGCAACGTTCCCGGAGGGGGCGTGGCCACCTGGGAGGGGCGCCGCTCCGCCCTGCCGCCGTGTCGCCCCAGCCAGCCGGCGGCGCAGAGGAACGGGCGGGGGGGAAGAGGGGACTCACGGGGCGGGCTCGCCGCTCACAGACCCGAGGAGGAGCAGGAGGAGGGGGGAGGCCACGAGGGCGACCCCCAAGGAGACGCAGTGGCAGCAGCAGCAGCAGCAGCGCCCCCCGGAAGGGCCTGGAGCCAGAGGTGCATCTTCGTGATGTCACTTCGTCGCGCCTCTGCCAAGGAGGAAGGGGAGGAAGGCCTCGCTGGCCGCGCGCTGTAAGTACGCCCGGAAGGAGAGACGCCGGAGGGAGGGAGGGAAGGAGGAAGAGGCCACCGCGCTCTGCAGGGCTCCCTCCCTCCAGCGGCTCTCCTTCCGGGCGTACTTACAGCGCGCGGCGGCGAGGCCTTCCTCCCCGTCCTCCTCGGCAGAGGCGTGACGAAGTGACGCCACGAAGATGCGCCTCTGGCTTCGGGCCCTTCCGGGCGCTGCTGCTGCTGCCGCGCGTCTCCGTGGGGCCGCCTCGTGGCTTCCCTCCTCCTCCTGCTCCTCCTCGGGTCCGTGAGCGGCGAGCCCGCCCGTGAGTCCCCCCCGGAGAGCTCGGGCCGCCCCTGTATTTGGTATATGTTATGTATGTCAAAGAATAGAGATGATAAGGGAAAACTGGTGCCTTTTTTAATCAGCAGATCAATGTACCCAGAAAGGGATACATTTGAGGCAACATTATGTAGGAGGGTGTAGGAGGGTGACTTGGAGTGTCTCTCATTCACAATACATTCACAATGTACCCAGAAAGGGATACATTTGAGGCACCATTATGTAGGAGGGTGTAGGAAGGTGACTTGGAGGTCTCTCATTCACAAGGCTGTCATATGTTGAAGTCAACATCATGGCAGGTAACAATAATAAAGCACTGTACAGGTTAGGATAGACAGATTCAGTACCATAGGGACCGCTATTAATTAGTACAATTATGTAGAATGTTCTACAAGTTTGAGATTCCTACTTTGTTCTTAGAATTTTACTTAATTATTAATACATTGATTTTCAGGAAGAATCAGATATTCACTTTTAAGAAAAAAGACTAAGAAGACAATGGAGCCAAATGGAGCCAATGGAGCACTTTAGATTGGACTGAAATGGCAAACTGGTGGACATGACCCAAAGCTTCTATTATGGAAGGAATACTGTTTTTAACTTATGTGAATGTATGATGTATTTTAATGCTAATTGTGTTTTAATGTATTTTAATGCTAACTGTATTTTAATGTATTTTAACTTTGACTGTTTTTGGGTTTTTATTATATGTATACTGTGTTTTTGGCATTGAATTGTTGCCGTTGTTAGGCCGCTCAGTGTCCCCCCTAGGGGGTTGAGAAGAAGCGGGGTAGAAATGGTGGAAATAAATAAATAAATGCAAATAATGAACCAAACACAAGTCAAATAATTGATGAATTATTAAATTAGTGTTATTTCAATTAATAAATGCCTAAATAAAAGAAGACTGTAATAATGAAAATGAAATGGACCAATGGAAAAAAAAATCATCCTATGCATACCCTTCAGTTTATTAAAGTGAATATACTTGGAACAATATTTTGCTTGGTAGGTAAGCAGGTAGTCATTCTAAAATGTATTCCTGTACATTATTGTGATATACTGTACAATAATGTGTACGGAAATGAGCTGGTCATTTACTATATTTTGAATAGTATTCAGTACTGCAGCTATGGATTTCTAATCTGGAGTTACAGATCCATAACTAGAATTATTGATCTGTAACTTTTCTGTATCCAATAATTATTCATAGTCACGCCCCACTTAAAACAAGGAATAAAAAGGCTCTCCACCTTGAGAGCCAGTTGCCAAATTGGATCAGGAAGATTTGTTCAATTGGTACCAAGAGAAGGATGTTCCCATGCTCCTCCTACCTGTGAGTAAGCCTGCAATCACCAGAATCAGGACCTCAGTTAGTATCTATCTAGCTTTGGATAGCATAGAGAAGGGTTATCACCATGTGGCGTTTTGTTTTGCTGTCTGTGCCCTCACTTTCTGCCCCTGTGATCATTGGATTTTGAAAAATTTGGCTTGTTATGGAAACAAGGATTGGTGATAAAGCTTCAGTTGAGACACCCTTCCCCCATAACTCTTTCAGGAGTTAATTTCCCTTCCTAGAGTTAGATTTCTTTTGCTTCCTGTTGTCTCACTTCTGTTTTAACTATGAGTACTTTGTAAGTTGGATGTTTGTAACTTGGGGACTGCCTGTACTCCATTAGGGGTTAAATCTCTTACCTTTATATTAGTACAGAGAATAGGCCCAAATTCAAATAAGTACTACTCAGACAACCATACTCAGAGGGGCCTGAATCCATCATTTTGATACAATATATTAAGTGTATTTTAAAGAATCTATAATTCAATAAGAATTAGATCCAGTGGAATTGGTTCACTGGTTTAATAAGTCAGTTTAGTGCCAGAGCACATACTTTGCATGCAAATATTCTGGGATCAATCCCAGACATCTCCAGTTAAGAGAAGCAGTTGGAGATGACAGGAAAGACCTCTGCATGAGACCATAAGCAGCTGCTGCCAGTCAGAGAAGTCTCCGCTCTGAGGAGAAACTACTCAACGTCTGGCAGCCAAATTGGACCCCAGTCAACACACCAGGGCTGCCCTGCCACTATTTGATGGCCATTTCTAAATTTTCTCCTGCTGCTGGAGTTGCTGCCAACATTTGATGGGAACTGTGGCAAGACTCTGTGGTGCAGAAAAGTTCCAGACTTTGACTCTTTCAACAGTCTGGAGGGCATATATCACCTTTCCTCTTGGAGAAAATAAGAAGGTTGTGATGATTCATGAGTGTGTATTTGTGTGAGCATGTAATAAATGGATTTCAATGCATTTCTATTGCCATTAATTTCTTTAGCAGCAAATTCTGCCGCAGGACTAGCCAGTACTCAACACATCCTATAGGTCACATGCTACTGTACAAGAGTAAATAATCTGATCTAGATACTTCCTATTACATTGCTATGTATTGCAAGTGTCTTTCTGATGAAAAAGAAACAATTTTCTATATGCTTCCTGTGTGTCTGTGAAGAACAACGTGAGAAGTTTGGTAGAACTCACACGTTCTTGTTGTTGCTATAACACAGGGAGCTGGGAATAATGTCAGGCTGGTTAGGATTTAGCTGGCCTTAATGATTTTGTGCTTGTGAAAGTTAAGCAAATGAGAAGTACATTAAATAGGATGACAGAACGTAGATTACATAGTGCCTTCGCCCCCAACCACTGCATTTACCCCAACTCTTTTTCTAATCTTTAATGCTATCTCCTATCCTTACCTCCCTCTCTCTTTCTCTCCCTCTCTCAATTTGTTAAGATGCTGAAATCTGCTTTGTGTGATTTATGAAGGAACTTGAAGCGATTAGTTTCACAGTGCATGAAAATTCCTCAGGTTCAGAGGGATGTCCAATCTGTTACACCAGGAACTGTTGACTGGATGAGAACATGAGCAGCTCGGAGCCATAAGGAGATTGTGTTGAGTTATTAAACACTTGTGGCAAAGCTGCTTATTGTTAATTCCCCAATGTCCTGCCGAAGTGGTTGGATAAGATCAGATCGGATTAGATCAAAGAGCCTGGGAACCGGCCTTTCGAGCAGATTCGTTTAATCAATGAAGAGAGAGAGAGAGAGAGAGAGAGAGAGAGAGAGAGAGAGAGAGAGAGAGAGAGAGAGAGAGCAGCAGTACCAGGATCACAGGAGATTAGGGTAAAGAAAATAAGAAACAACAGATTTTCCCCCTCCTTTTTATTTTCAAAAAGGAATGTAACTGCATGCCAAGAAGTGGAGCTTTTCCTTTATTCCTTAAAAATATTCCCTTAAATTCCTGTGACTATATCCGCATAAAGAGAAGAATAAATGGCTGTCTTTAAAACTTCATTATTGAACAGCCAGTTTAGAACCAAGCATTTCCTAATACAGTAATACTTCATAAGTCAAGAGGCTGTAAAAGGACTATTAAAGCAATCAGAGTTCTAAAATACCTACTGTGAAAAAAAGTATCAAGAAGTGGCTTTTGCTTAAATGATTCTCTTAAGAGAAAAAAGTGCTGGGTAGGTTAATATGCACACAAATTCAATCTTCCTTTTACAGTGGGGAGGGAGTTTGACAAAAAGGAAGGGGGAAGAAAAACAAATTTGTATTTAATCCGGTGTTATGGATTAAAGAGGGACTCATTTCTGGGGAGGTAGAACTGATGTTTGAGAATCAGAGTTGGAAGAGACCTCATGGGCCATCTAGTCCAACCCCCTGCCAAGAAGCAGGACAATCACATTCAAAATGCCCCTATCAGATGGCCATCCAGCCTCTGTTTAAAAACCTCCATAGAAGGAGCCTCCACCACACTTCAGGATAGAGAGTTCCAATGCTGAACACTGAACAGCTCTCACAGTTAGGAAGTTCTCCCTAATGTTCAGGTGGAATTGCCTTTCCTGTAGTTTGAAGCCATTTCTCTGCATCCTAGTCAGAAAAAAAAGCTTATTTATTTATTTATTTACTTGATTTATATTCTGCCCTTCTCACCCCGCAAGGGACTCAGGGCGGATTACAGTGTAAACATTACATTTAGACACGCAAACACACAAGACAGACAGAGGCAATTGAACATCTGGCCACCAGGGGAGCTGTCGCACTCCTTCATTCCTCAGCGTGTTTTCTGGAGATCTTTTTTATGACCTCGTAAATTAGTTAAATTTAGCCTCCCCACTAAGTGGTACCTTAATTTCCTTAATTTCCAGATGCAACTGTCTTTTGGGTTGCAAAGGTTGATAACAGGCTACACAATAGGTCGAGAGCCCACCTCGACCCAGGCAGGCCTCGAACTCATGACTTTCTGGTCAGTAAAGATCTTATGCAGCTGACACCCAGCCAGCTGCGCCACATTCCCAGTGCTTTCTCTCTCCTCCCTATGACTTCCCCTCACATATTTATACATGGCCTTATAATGTCTCCTCTTAGCCTTCTTTTCTTCAGGCTAAACATGCCCAGCTCTTTAAGTCGCTCCTCATAGGGCTTGATCTCCAGACACTTGATCATTTTAGTCACCCTCCTCTGGACACATTTCAGCTTGTCAACATCTCTCTTCAATTGTGGTGAATGAATCAAAATGACTAGCATAATTAATATGTAAATTGAATGTATGGTCATTACTGGATTATGGATCGTTACACTGGAAGGACTCAAGACAAAATGGTGCCCCACAATGGTCATGCAAACACAACAGCATTTTAAAAAGAAAACTCTTAAAATCACTACCCATTCAGAATTGCAACTCCACTCTCAATAAAATTGAAAAAGAATGAGAAAAGTCGAACTTTGCCTTGTCCTTTTCTCTTCCAGTCAGTGTTGGATTGGACCCTCAAATGAATTAGCAAGGCAGGTGCCTTCAGAAAAATGATTGACCTTAATAGTATTATAAAAAAAATACACTTTGCTTTAACAGAATATAATTTTATATCCTGAATTAAATGTGGGTACGTAACTATAAACTCATTCTATAAAGCTTAATTTCCCATCCAGATATGCTGATTACCTCGGGCCCTGCATACCTTTACCGATAGTTAATTACTATGAACGCTTTAACACTATTTTCCAAATCAGCATGCATGCATAAAATGACTGCAATCTAATTTGACATATTATTAGTGATGATTATTGTCATAGATAAATTAGATTGAACAGAAAATAACCTTCATCCTTAGCATGTTTTAGCTCTCAGAATTAATGTGATTTGGTGAACACACATAAATAAAAATCTGATGAGTCCCCGCTGACTGGGAGGCCTGCTGGTGCTGAAGTGTATCAATTTCATGCAGATGATGAATTCCTTAAGCATTCAATGATAATCATGCTTGATTTGACAAGACTTTCTCATGCTATTTTAGGGCCTTAATTTTCTGTGAAGTTCTGTCAAGTGCTCATCAAGCACCCACTTATCTCCCGATCTTAACCTGGCAGCCAATCAGGGGGTTGCCTAACAGTGCCACGACCAAGTGCCGGGCTATTAATATTCTGGTCATGTGACTGTCCAAGGAGAGAAGCCAATCAATGGCTGATTAACATGCAGGTCATGTGACTCCCAAGGAGAGTAAATGAGTTACACAGTAAGACATCAAACAAATTTTCATCTTGAAAGAGTGATTGCTTTTTCTGCTGCTGTGATGTTTGTCAAATTCACTCTAGCCTTGTCCAATTAAGCTCCATGAGATGAATTAATAATGAAGAGATGTAAGCGCTCTGCCAGCATGATCTCTATGAGGAGAACCATCGAATGGAGGCGGATGGAGGGGGAGGGCGAAGGGGAAGAGATTTGAAAAAGACCATCTCTGGATGGCGGGTATAATTGCTATCTCAATGATGGGGCTGTTTTGTATTACTGAACTAAGCAAGCATTGCATTGTAGGGGGTAGAATGTAAAGACATGGCCATATTAATTTGGAATATCAGTATCTCACCTTGGAGACTCACTGAGAGAATGAAGTTAGTCGCATAAGCTTCTACAGACCAAGGGTGTTTCTGCATCAGAGCTTTCCAAACCATGTGTCATGACACACGTGTCATGAAAATGTAAAGAGAAACCTCTGAGTCTTTGTGAAATAAGCAATACCGATGAACCATGAAAGCTTAAAAATGCTTGGTGATGAAATGCAAGTGTGTCTATTTAATATTCTTCCAAATATTCAAAAGCTGTGCTCATCCCATCAGCCTCATACATCTCATTAAAATGGTGAGTAGTTATTTTAATAGTATATATTTTCATTCTTGCACATATTTACATATATACTCATACGTATTTACATATACATTAGTGTTGCCACTTTTTGATAAAAGAATAAGGGGCGGGTACCTAAAAATAGGGAATTTTTCACAGAATCAATTGATGATTTTCAAGTTTTTATGAAGTGTCCCTTATTTTTATGAACAATTCCCTATTTTTAGGTACCTGTCCCTTATTCATGTGGCAACCCTACATTATACATTCATACATATACTAGCTGTACCCACCACACGTTGCTGTGGCCAACCTTCCCTCCTTCTTACTCTCCTCCTTTCTTTCTCTCCTTCCTTTCCTCCCTCTTTCCTTCCTTCCCCTTTTTCTTTAACTCTCCTTCATTTCATTTCTTCCTCTTCCCTCCCTCCCTCCCTCCCTCCCGTTTCTTTCCCTTTCTCGCCTTTCTTCCTTCTCTACCTATTCTTGGACTGCAAATCCCAGCAGTCCTCCTGATCAATCTACCTACCTACCTACCTCTCTCTATCTAATCTATTTATCTTATCTATCTGGAGGATTGTTGGAAGTCACAATCCAGGTATAGGAAATTGGAAATATGCAGGGATTGGGATGCTCTTAAAGAAACCCAAGGAGAAGAAAGCTTGCAGCTTGGAAGCAGTGCATTTGGATAATCCTCGTTTTCTCTCTGCTAGTCTAGGGGATGCTGGGACCTATAGTCCGAAAGCGAGTGTGGATATGCTATTGCGTGTTTTGTTTGCTGGGGGAGTTGTTTTTGCGCATGCACTGTAGCATCTTTTTGGTTTTTTGCCCTTTTAAGTCCTTTATTTTGCATTTTTCAGTACTGTATTTTTATGAGTGGTGGTCACTTGTTGGCCTGATAGGTGTATTGTGTCCAAATTTCGTGTCAATTTGTCTAGTAGTTTTTGAGTTATGTTAATCCCACAAGTGAACAGTACATTTTTGTTTATATATATTTACATATATTTACATATATACACATATTATTTACATATATACTCATAAATGACCGATATCATGGAAATGTATATAAGATATAAAAAACAAGTTTCAATAAAATATATTGCATGCCCATACGTTTTGTTATATATATATATATATACATACACACACACACACACACATATTTGTTATATATATATATACAAGGGGTTCATGTAAACTCCAGTTTGATACTAAAACTGAATGACTGTATCGCGAAATGATGCGTGTCTAAAAAGTATGTCACCAACATAAAACGTTTGGAAAGCTCTGGTCTCTGCTATTGAATTATTGCAGTTTGACACCACTTTTAGTTGCCATGGCTCAATACTATACAATCATGGAAGTTATGTTTTTACAAGCTCTCCTCTCTACAAGAATTCCCCTCAATACATTACACTTCTATATATCATATATTGAATTGTGTCTCTGTAGAGGATTTCATGTTGCCTATCGACTCACAAAGATCCCATGAATTTCATAGAGTTTTCAAGGTAAGGAACACTCTGGGGAGGTTTACCCCTCCTTCTAAAATTTAGCCTATAGATTAAGGTATTGATAATCTCCCATCAAGAACTAGCCAAGCATAACCATGCATAACTTCTAAGGGTAGACGTGATTTGTTGCTTTCCTAATAATTTTTTTGCTTCTGTTGTGTATGCAGATACTTGCATATAAATATATCAGTACTAGCACACCTCCACTTAACAAATATTTATTCATATGCATGACAAAATATCAAAATAAATAAACGAATAAAATAAAGCAAAGTGTCCATGGCAGTGTGGCCAAAAACAAGAGGAAGAATTGGAAAAGTGGATCATCTTTAGAACAATAAGCTCACTAGGGGAAAATGTGTGGCTGATTATTATGTTAGTCTTACCACAAGATGTGTGACGTGTGTGGCATTAATGGGGTCACTGCAGGGTAAATTTGAACTGGGAAAATGTGTCTCAAAAGAGTCCCCTCCCAGTGTAGACAAGCTCTTAGACAATATTAGAGATCATACAGGCTATAGGGGACCCAATAGGTTACCTCTACTAACTCTGTGCTATTTAATGATTTATGGAACAAAATCAATATCTTGAACTTTTGTCAAATACATTGTGAAGGGCTATTCAACCTGAACGTTGACAGAAAATATTTCTTTTAAGAGAGTTTTGGCATAAAACATTGCCTCATTTTATTTTAAAAAACCTGTCTGTCTGGTTGTAAAATTAACCTTGAGTGTCAAAAGTATGGAGAGGACTACACAGGTATATGTCTATCCAATTATTTACCTTACATCTGTGTTTTTGTATTGAAAGAGAAATTCTAAGACTAAGGGCAATGGCACTGATTACTTAAAATCTTCTTTACATAAGTGCTAAATCTATAGATGAGAAATGCAAAAAGGTTTCTGGAACAATGATTTATTAATTGAAGTAGTTGTATTTATTCCAGCTGGCCCATTTCATTTGGTCTGTCACTAAATTAAATTCATAGACAGAAACACAAGTGCACATTTAAATACAATTATAATCCCGTTTAGCAAGGACATGCTTAATGTGGATTTCCACCCTCTGAAAGCAGCACTGTGAGTTTTATTCAGTCAGAAAGTAAATTGCATCTTACTGCCGATCCTATGCTAAATTGTGGTGACATGTTTAGAGCAGAGACCCTATGACTAATAAAGCTTTCATCCACTCACTGAAAGGAGTTAGTCACCTAAAGGATTTCTGGTGATATGAAAGAGAGTGTCGGATCCTACTTATTAAGTTCTAGCATGAAATTAGTTAAATTCCCAAGGCATTCTAAAGCAATATATTCTGGTCGGCTTAACAAGAGTGTTAGAGCATGCCAATTAGCTAGCAATCTGAAATAAACAGTAGTTA
The DNA here is from genome assembly GCA_030556195.1 of Anolis apletophallus. NCBI lineage: Eukaryota > Metazoa > Chordata > Lepidosauria > Squamata > Anolidae > Anolis > Anolis apletophallus. The sequence continues at coordinate 88,837,487 of JARBWK010000006.1, read as the reverse complement.
CAGAGAGAGGGGAAAAGCTTACATCTGCAAAGTTAATAACATTCATAATGGGACTTCTTGGTATGGTGGCTCAAGATGCTGTGAGAAAGCAAGATGTGGAACATACTATATTCAAAAGATCATAAGTCAATTCCCAGTGCTTCTAGTCAAGGATTTTAAAATTGTGAAAAGGGAAGCAGTGATTTTCTGGTTGTTGATAGGCAGGGAAAATGAAACTAAGGCAACAGAGAATTCAGTCTTCCAGAGTGAAAAAAGAAAAATCAAGGGCAGGTTTAGGATGTCAAGTGGCAGGGCCATAGCCAGGATTTTGATTCCGGGGGGCTGAGTTTGGTTCGGGGGCTGAGACTGGGTGGAAGAGGGTCTACCCTAGCAAACCTTTTGTATTGTTATCCCAATAACCCCATTAATGTGGGATATAATGGGCATGGTGATCAGATCATGATATGAATAAACATAACAGTTTAAATAATGTACCAGTAAGGCCTTCTCGCGGACCACCCTGAGAATTTCTTAGCCCTTAGCCCCCGGCTACATGCCTGTCAGGTGGTAATGATTGACACGTGAAAATGCTGTTTCTGAAATCTACAAACTTTTAACTCAGCTACTAAGAATACTTTAAAGGACAACAGTTACTCTGACATATGTTGGAGAAAACAAAACTTGGACATTTTCCCCCTATGTCAGGACTAAATTGAGAAATTGCAAGTCACTTCTGGTGTGAGAGAATTGGCCATTTGCAAGGACGTTGTCCAGGGGATGCCTGAATGTTTTGATTTTTTACCATCCTTGTAGGAGGCTTCTCTCATATCCCCACATTGGGAGCTGGAGCTGACAGAGGGAGCTCATCCGTGCTCTTCCTGGTTTCGAAATTCTGACCTGCTGGTCTTCAGTCCAGGTGGCACAAGGGTTTAACCCATTGCGCCACTGGTGGCTCCTACTTGGAAGCTAATGACTACTGGAATATACATTTCTTGCAATTTCATTGTGCAGAAACAGTTATCCAGAAAATATTAGTCCTGTTCAGCTCAAGTTAGTCATAGCCAACATTCAGTAGAATTCAATCAGAGCCATTGCTCAGATAGCTAGCTACCATATACAGTAGGTCTCCAATTTCATTGGAGTTAGGGGATCAGATCCTAAATGGAGATCCTAAATGGAGTTGGCCATGGAATTGAACTGGAGAAACCATAGATTCCTAGAAAATTGTTCTCTCTAGGAATCTCTGGGTCTGTCAGGTGACTATATAATCCATGTCTGCCATAGGTTGACCATGAAGTTGCCCTGAAGGACCTAGAGAATCCTAGAGATAATATATTATACACATCTGCAAATAATCATATATGTGAAAGTTAAACCTGTAAATGTGGAAGCCTGACTATATGTCTGTTCGGCTCATACATTGTATGTGCTCTCCCTGAGTTATGGTCCCTCATCAACTACAATCCATAGTTTTTAAATAAGCAATTGATTTAGGATTTGTTGTGTTTCAAAAACATTTCTTTTGCAATCAAGCATCCTTGTAGGCAGGGGAGTAGCTACAGGGGTTGGGGTTTAGATGGGAATGAAAGCATTCCACTTCATGATGAGAAGTCGTCTCCCCCAATGAAATTTGCCTTCAGTTTCCAAATTTATAGCATTGCAGGGAGTGGGGAATCCAAAAGTATTTACACCTCAGAACAATTTTAAAAATCCTCTTGATTACATTGCCTGCCCCATTTCTGTGGATACCTAACTATTTCTAAAAGCAAGAAATGAATGGAGTGTAGGAAAATGCATGGGGAGGTAGAATAATTATATGGGTGTCTTCCTGTGGGAGGCGGTTTGAAACTCAGAAGGGGAGGAGTGCAGAACATCTCTCAAAAACATCAGTAGTCACCATTAGCCATATTCTTCTCTCTTCAGCCAAGATGGACAAGGCATTGCCCTGCAGCTACATGTGGTACCTACATCTGTTTATATTTCTCCAAATCCCTCCCCCAGGCATTCATGCATCTATCTTTTTATGGCTAAAAATAGGGCAAATTGTATATCCTTGAAGCCTCCAGAAAATGTGATTCATCTTTCAATAGGTCACATAACTTACCTGTACTGTTTAATACACATCATTGTTCAAATCCAAAAGTGGACCTTGGGGCATTCCCATTTTTTGGTTGTTGTTGTTCATTAGTTTGTTTTTTGGCAATTTGAGCAGCTCCCTAGACAGTCACAAGAAAAAAAATAGCTCACAGGCCTTTCGAAGTTGCTCACCTGTGGACTGGATGAGGAAACTTCTTTCTATCAAATTGTTGCTGAAGCCTTGATTCCACCAATAGAGAAAGCCAAAAACAAAAGGAATACATCGAAAATGCCATCTAATTTTAATGTAGAACTCTACCTATCAATACCTACCTATGCCTAAGGAGAATTATTTCAACTTTTTTAAGAATGAGGAACAACACACAGTTTTGATGCCACCAAATGATGGTGATATGGAGAAGTTTGAAAATCAATGAATTGCAGTGCTATGGGGATAGTTTATGGCCTTCGGATGTACTCTGGAGAGCCAGATACAGCCTCAGGGACTGAGGTTCTACTTCCCTATAGTGAAATGAAGCTATTTTTAATTCCCATGACAATTCATCTTTGACTTCTTATTGGACACTTTTGATTTTACTGAATATTATCAAAAACCAATTCTCTGAAGTAGAAAAAGTTATAAAATAGAAATAATTGATGCATGCTGTTTACAGAAGTTGGGCAGGCATCCACCTTTCTTACTTGGTGCAACAAAGATACAAAGTATCACATGTTTCCCCCTCCACACACAAAAATCCCTGTCTTTGTATTGCAGCAATATTAATCATCCAAACATTGATATTGCCTGTTGTGTTTCCAACAGCATTATTCATCTTCAGCTATCATAACACACTTCAGAATTCAATATTTGCTACATATGAAACATCAGCTCATTAAGCTGTATTTTACCTACTAGTATTGCAACTGTGCCAAGAACAACTCAAGTGCTTACAATGATTAGCTGATTAAATATTAACCAAAAAAATAGCCAATATTATTATAAGTACTATGAGTCAATGGCATCTTTAAATCAACCGACTCAAAGATGCCTAACTCTGTGTCTGGTGTTTTAAGCAGTTAGGAACAACAACGACAACAACTTATTCTACTTTCTTTGCATAACTTTGCATAATTAATAGTTCTTTTTCTATGCAATCTATTGTTTGCAATATTTTTTTTGTTTCAACAGCTGTTTTCATTAAATTGTAAAGCTCTTTGTGCCTAATCCTTTGAGCTGCACTATTGATAGCAAGAATGCTCTGAAGCTAGCTTTAGAGGAAGTGAGTCTCTGCCAAGCTGGAAAGCAGTCATGAAGTTACTTGAGAAATAAGGCCTACAGTGGTAGTGGTTGTGTAGCTAATCCATTAGTCTTTTATAAGGATATTGCTCTGCACCCTTATGGCTAAATTGACCCAACAACCAATCAATGCCTTTATTTGCTGAGTGGCTGTCCCTGAAAGGTCTTATTGCAGGATCCAGGCAGTAATCAAAGCTTCCATCAGTACCAGGCACTGATGACAAAAATGGCCAAACTTTCAATGAGGTTGGCTCAATTCCAGTCACACCATTTTGAAGATACAAAGAGCCTGTGTTGTGCTGTGGAATTCATTTTCTTGTTTACTTCCTACAGAAACAAGAGCATAATCAGGACTCAGTGCATCGGATCAGACCGCTGAGTTGTTGACAGAAGCTCAGAGAGGCTTGCCAGCTTTCCACATGAAACACAGGCTTTCTTCTAATACACCCCCTACCGTCTGTCTCTCTGCCAATTGTAGCACATCAGAGCAGCCATTGAGATAATGACCGTGAAGTCTCATGATACACTTTGATGAAGTGTAACATTTTTAAGGGATTTTTGTCTGTGCCAAAGTGATAGAGACAGCTGACTAAAAATCACCCCATCAAAATCAAGGCTGGTGAACAGCAGGCAGAGACATGTGTTTCCAGCGAAGAGAGAGAGAGAGAACAACTTAGAGCCAATGATTTTCCCAGTGAGTATCTGCAACACATTTTCTTCCCATTTTTTAAAAAAGTCATTTTGTTGTTTTACTGTGTACACAAATTTATTAGTAATATGTGCTTGCTAAACAATTAACTGTTCCTCACCAAGGGAAGAAATAGTTCAACAGAATATAATTTTTGGATGGGTATCAATAGCTGACTGTGTTATTATAAAATTCAACTGCATGTCAAAGAAGGATCTATGGAAAATAACAGATAGGTTTAAAACATTGTGGAATACAACATAAATCCTTTGCACATTACAATATTATGTAGGACGGTTGAAGGAGCAGAATGGGATATTGATCATTTTCCTGCCCCAGGTCTTAAATTGTTCGGTCAAAGGTCTAAAGAGAGCCACCAGATATAAAAATGAATACATGATGGAGGAAGCTGACACTATTATATTTTCCAAATAAACAAAGTAGCTGGTATCCATTAACCCCTGACCCACTAACCTTTTTGGTCGAGTACAGTACAACACCAATTTTTGTGGGGGATGTTCTTCTTTGCATGAATATGTGAAACCATGCACAATAGTGAACCCTATTGAATTAAAGGACTTCTGGCCCAAGAATACCATAGAGTCATGCTGAAGGGCCTAGAAAACGCATTTGTACCCCTTCCTATTCATTAGAGTCCAAGGTCCTGAGTTTTTCATGACAAGATCCTGACCTGATAGTATCATTGTGTTCTCAAATCAGTGAAATTCACATTCAGAGTTTTTGCTATGTATTCCTATATGTGGGAAACAAATTTTCCTGTTCAGATTATAAATAAACAAAGACAAAACCTGAGTACCCATCTCCCCCCATTTTATGATGATAGAAAACCTAAATATAGGGTGTCTGATTAAAAGTACATTACAGGGTGTTTGATTCCCAGCCTTAATTGATTCTTAAGAAGTTCTGCCCAGCCCTATCATCTACCCACATTTATATGGTAGATACAGAACCTATGTCCAGATAGCAATCAATCCACAGCCCAATTCAGTTCAAGGGAAATTGGGGTTATTGCCAGATACAAGGTAAGGTTTACTGTGGATTATCCTTTCTGTTGCTCCACTTCCAGCTGAACACAAAGAACATGATGTTTTGATCCTGCAATGAGATTATGTTGCTATGCATGGTTCACACATATTTGTTTATGTAAAGTTTTTTAAAGGAAGCCTCAATAGTTGCAACAATAATCTTTAGCTTATAGGAAATACATTTTTCCCTCCAAAAGCACATTTACAGGCAGTCCCTGAGATACAAACACCTGATTTACATAAGACTCACACTTAAGAATGAGGGTGAGACAACAGGAAGGTAAATTCACTCCTGGAAGAGTTATATCATGGGGAAAAGGTGTCTCAGCTGAAGCTTTATCCTTGTTTCCACAACAAGCCAGTTATCACAGGGACAAAAAGTGAGGTGAAATCTTCTGAACAGGGGCACAAACAGCAAAACAAACACCACAGAGGCGTTAATCCTTCTCTGTGATATCCACAGCATATATACATACATATATAGATAGGGGGGGCTGTTTTATCAGGGAAAAATCAGTTTCAAAACTCGCTTCGGATATAGGGAGCGCTGGCGCCTTGTATCTGAAAGACTTCCGAAGTTTTCAGTGTTTTTTTCAAACTTGATTCAGATTTACTTCCGAAATTCAGAATGGCTTCGTTAATGGTGGATGCTGTCATGTTTAATCCAGTTTAAACATGACAGCATCCACTCCAAACTGGGCGTTTTAACTGGGTTTTGCAAGGTTTCAGGCACAGGTCCTTCTCGCGGGAGAGAGAGACCTGGGCCAGGATCCCTGTCAAATGCAGCTTGAAAGAGCTTTTCTTCCCTCCCACATTGCGGAAGGGAAGAAAAGCGCTTCCAACTTGGGTTTTACAGAGCTTCTGGCCCAGGTCCTTCTCGCGGGAGAGAGGGACCTGGGCTGGGAGCCCTGACAAATGCAGCTTGAAAGTGTTTTTCTTCCCTCCCACATTACGGGAGAGAAGAAAAGCGCTTTCAACCCGGGTTTGTTTAACAGGGCTCCTAGCCCAGGTCCCTCTCTCTCAGGAGAGGGACCTGGGCCAGGAGCCCTGTTAAACCCGGGTTAAAACACCCACTTTGGAGTGGATTGGCTTTCCTCCACATTGGACCTAACGCGGGGGAAGCCAATCTGCTCCAAATTAGGTTAAAACGCCCACTTTGGAGCGGATTGGCTTCCCTCCGCGTTAGGTCTAGTAGAGGGAAGCCAATCCGCTCCAAGGTGGGTATTTTGACCCACTTTGGAGCGCATTGCCTTTCCTCCGCGTTGGACCTAAAGCTGGTGGTGATGGGGGAGAGGGCCTTCACAGTGGCCACTTCACAGCTCTGGAATACTCTCCCCAGGGATATCAAAATGGCACCCTCCCTACCATTGTTTAAGCAACAGATGAAAACTTTTCTATTCAAACAAGACTTCAGCGAATAGACCTTATACTGAAGAGACGAGAAGGTTCAACCTTCACTGGGCAGTGTGAAAGTGCAATAAATTATAACAGGACAGTACAATAATGTATACTGCTTTAAATGCCTATTTATATTTTATCTTGATTGCTTATAATATTTTATATTTATACGTTTGACTGTTTTTTGAGTTTGTATTGTATTCTTAACATGTTGAAAGCTGCTTTGGGTCCCCACTGTGGGAGAAAAGTGGCATTATTATTATTATTATTATTATTATATGATACACAACAAGATTAGTACACAGCAGACAAGATAACTATGCTGGCTGTTGTATTGGATCACACATTGGACACTTCCCAAGTGTCTAAGACTGTGTGATGTATCAGCAAATATCACGTGCAGATCCTAGTAGGGTGGCCTTTTGCAGTTGACAGATGATAATTTTGTCAGTGTTGATTGTGTTTAAGTGCATGCCAAGGTTTTAAGGCACTGCACCCAGTGTGCCGATCACCACTGGGACCATCTTTACTGGCTTGTGCCAGAGTCTTTGCAGTTTGATCTTTAAATCCTCGTTTTGTGTCAGGTTTTCCAGTTGTTTCTCTTAAATCCTGCTGTCACCTGGGATTGCAACATCGACAATCCATACTTTGTTTTTTAACATGATTGTGAGGTCAGGAGTATTGTGCTCTGAAACTATCTCAATCTGAACTTGGAAGTCCCAGAGTAGTTTGACATGTTCATTTTCTGTAACTTTTTCAGGCTTGTGATCCCATCAGTTCTATTTCACAGGCAGATTGTATTTGCGGCACAAGTTCCAGTGGATCATCTGAGCAATGGTATTATGCCTCTACTTGTAGTCTGTTGTTGTTGTTACATGGAATATATTCATAAACCCCACACCACTAATAGTGGGTTCAACAAGGCAATGATTTCTTGGCATACTATACTTATTATAACAGTATTTAACAACACAGCCTCATGAAAACCCTCACGGCCACATCTCTATTCTGGTTCCCAGACAACATCACACTACTAATAACTCCTTCCATGGTCATCTACTCCTCCTTGTGTTGTTGTTGTTTATACCCCACTTTTTTCTCTCCACAAGTAGACCCAAAGCAGCTTACATTAAAAACATTACATTACAATCTGAAATCTACGAATATACAAACATTAAAGAAGAATTAAATATCAATGTTATTTAAAATTGTTAAAATCCATAAGAACATATTCGAAGCTAAAAATCACAGCAGCCCCTGACTTGAGCTTTAAAATCTTCTTAAAAACCTTCTTCTTTAGCAACATTTGCCCTCCTATCTTTGCCCCCCAGCATCCATTGTTAATACTTAACTTATCACCTTATCAGCAGATCTACAAGTTTTACATTTCTATGGCTGTTCACAGACATGTTCCAAGGCACTTCACTCCCTGCATCATGAGGAAGTAGAAGTTTTTACTATGAACCTTTATGGGTTCTCTCAGTTAGTCTCTAAGGTGCTTCAAGATTGCTTTACATACTGATGTTTCAGACGAACACAGCTATGTCACTGAATTATTGGCGCATGCACATTATGCTGCACCATTTTAAACTAACCCTATATACATATATGCATATATACAGTAAAACTTTCAATTAACAACAAAATATTGTGTTTTGTGAACACTTTTGATGGTGTATTGAAGTGTCTTCCATGTAGTAACCAGTAGGGTGTAAATTTGGGTTGAGGTTCGTTGGTGGCTCTGGATATTTTATCCCATACTGGTCTACTTCTATATATAATATAATGTGATGCTGAAAGAAAAGCAAATAAAGACAAGCGAAATTTCATGGGAGAGTCCAGTTTCCTCGTCCCACATTTCTTCCTCATCTCAGCAGATGTACAATGTGAAGGAAGCATAGATGTGTTCTACCACAACCCCATTCCCCACTTTGAAGCAAGCAAAGTCATCAAATGACAAATAGCTTTTGTGATTCAACAGTAAGATCAATCATCTACCTTCAACTTGCATCTTCTCAATTAGATAGAGACAACTCTCAAGCAAAAATTCCTGTGGACTTCCTCTCTGTTCTCATTCGGTCTAGTAATCACCCTATAGCTTTTGCTTGTCAGAGTCACTGAATACATATTTCATGACACCAACCTAAGGCACAGCCTGATTTCAGTCTGGTGAAAGTGAACTTGATTTTTAACACGGTCTGATGTGACTTACCCAATGCACACTGAAGTTTCTTTCACTGTTTCTTCCTGTGTTTGTCAAGGAAGCAATAAAGACATGTGTCAGCAGTATACATAATTTTCATCCCATGGAATAGTGCCAAAATATACACTAATGGGATCTGAACTGGCAGTGACAGATCAAGAAAGGGTCCCCCAAGGTTGTGATAGATAGTTTGATGAGAATTTCGTCGTAGTAGTTGTTGGTTTTTTTAAAAAAAGTGGGGGGACAGATTTCATGTTTGGCATAATTAAAAAGGGACTGAAGAAAAGTCTCATATGTTTGCTTTCCTACAAGGGAATAAAAGCCTTGCAGTGGTTGATGATTTTTCAACCTCCAACTTGCATTATCTTGATCACATATCAAGACTTCCTTTCTCATCAAGGGTAAAAAAAAACCTAAATGAACTTTCTTTGCATCCATACTATAGCATATTGCTCTTATACGGATCTGTGATTCAACCACACCTGAAATGCACTGTATACCAGTAGTTGTGATCATTACAATGGCATAAGGATATTTCAGGGCTGGAGAAAATGGAAAAAAAAAGAACAATGGAAATCGTCAAACAGAACTATTATTGAATGGGGGAAGGTTACAAAATTGTGACTCCTCGGCTTATAAAAATGGAAATGAAAGGAATATGACTAAAATTATATATGGTGTGGAGGAAAAAGAAAAGGGAAAAAACTTCTATCACAATAATAGAATCAGAGATCAATTGCTGAAGCTCAAAAAGATGGTGAAATTGTGACAGCTCAGATTTTTGGGACTACAATTCCTGTGATATCAAAGTTTAGCATGGCCACTAGACTCCAGACAGCACAGCTGAGACATACAGTTAAATGGTAGAATTTTGTAGTTCTAGATGTAGTCAGTCATGGTTGCCAAGTTGGGCAGATTTTCAAAAGGGATTGGTGAAACTCATAGAAGCTGTAAGTGGCTGCTAGTCAGAATTGATGTGTTTTTATTCTAGTAAAAGTAGATAATGCTTCTGTACATTAGTTCCATAGATTTATACTCATGCTCTGCTTATAGGATTTTTAATAGAACTGATTTATCACTATGTGAACAGGATGCCATAAACAGACAGGTCATACAGATCTGATCTCACATGGCTCTTCTTATATTCTTAAGTATACCAATACTGCAATCCTGTAACTCATGTAAGTCCCAGAAGTCATTAGACAATTTAGAAATCTTATATTGAAAGCAGAGATGGAGTTCTAGTCTTGGAAAATGAGATCAGATCCACCCAATTTGAGGGCCAACATGGTGTAGTGGCTTGGGTATTGGACTACAACTCTGGGAATCAGGTTTTGCATCTTCACCTTGTGTTGGAATCCTATTGGTGAATTGGGCAAATCTCTTCCACATCAGAGATGAAGAAAAAGAAGGATTAGTGGCATAATTAGGAGAAACAAAAAAGTACCTGGGCCCAAAGCACACCTAGACTTTGCTGTAATAGAAAATATTAAGACCAGCTCTGGAACTCACAAAAACAAGAACAAAGAAAAAACACCAACCCCGTCCTCGTTTCTTCCCTCTTTTCTGCTGTTACTGTCAGTAGCCCAGCAGAGTTTGGGTCGCACAAGAGTACTCGAACCGGAGACTACTCCAACAAAACAAAAAGATTGCACTGCTTGGTTGTAATCCCAAATACATCTTCTATGGAGGAAGTCCCATTGAAGAACATGAGACTTAGCCATGTGGAGAACTGCATTCTTTGTCCTTTGTCAGAGATTCAATATTTCTCTAGCTTTGAAAAACATGACTTGTTTCTGATTTGTTTTGTTTCATTTGCTTTGCCTCATTTGCTTTGAAATATGCCTTTCTTGCTCAGCCCAAACACCCTGATTTAGTTTGTATTCTTAAATTGCCTCAAGAGCCACACACATCTTTCAGAGGAGATTCTGGGCCTTAGAAGAATTTTGTGAGAGATTTATTGGAAAAGTTTAGGTGGCAGTCTGCTTCTGTGAATAATGATTTAGAACAGCTCCTTAGACCACTAGTCTTTAAGTATTCCTGCTGCCATTTTAAATTTAGTGCATTGGTGAGAGATGCTCAAAGCAGCAAATGAAGTGGCTGTATTTTATAGGAAGAGACTCCATTTCTAAATAATTCTTGTGTGCCCCAAATGAAATTGTTATTCTGAGAATTCAATTAGACATGACATAACTCTGTAAAACTCAATACCTCTCAGCAAGTTCTCTTAAATCCCAACTCCTTGAGGAGAGCACAAGACTCAGGTAAAACATTACTCGCGAAAAGGGAATAAATGCTTTGCAAAACCCAGAGCAAATTACTTCTGTCAAGATTAGATTAGCCATAGGAATTTTGAGATCTTTTTAAATGGTTACTTTCTAACCTTTTCCTCCCATGTGTATGTATTCACTGTAAGTGCATGTTGTTTAATAAAAATAATAACTCATCAACAGAAGTGTAAATGGCAAGTGACATTTGTATGCCTAGATAAAGTAAACAAACCAAGCATTGAAAGACAATTGAATGGGTTGGTTTGTTACCCTGGCTTAGAAAATTCTTAGATATGGAGATATTCTGACTTTGTTACTTAAAACTATGATTGTAGTACATTGAGCTATTTCCTAAGCCATGGGACCAGATCCTCCATAAAAGAAATCATAAGAACTTAGTACCCCATCAAGGGACATCTAGACTGACCCCCTTCTTCTGGGCAGAAAAGCACCATCCAAACTCTCCTGACATCCATTTGCTTCCTCTAGTGAGTTGTAGGGGACCCTCAAGACACATCCATCCATTTATTCCTTTTTGCAGATGCAGTCAATTGTTTTATTTTATCATTACTTACTGACTGTAAATGGCGAGCTGGCTGGCTGGCTGTGGCTGGCTATCCCAGTGCCTTGTTCATGGCAATCAGGCAAAAGTAAAATGATTTGTTTTTAAACTGTTTATGTTCTCTTGGCTTTGTAAAAGTTGCTTATTGCTTTGCTGCCTTCTTTAGACATCTTTATAGATTCAATCGGTTTATTTTATATTTAGACAAAGACTGCTACAGAGAGCTATTTTGGGTCCTTCAGCTATTTTGGCTAATGAGCAGGCGAGCATTGTGGGAAATGTAGTTTAACAGCAGGGCCTTTTGCAATCTCTACCATTGGGGGCCTGGTCTTCAAAAACTACAGTTAAAGATGGCTGTGATTAGCCACACCCACCAGTTTCCTCCTTCTATCACTGGTGTATGGCATGAGATTAAAAACATTCTCTTGTCTTTGCCAAAGTACTTAATGGTTGTGAAAATTAAAACAACCTTGGGAGACATCTGGACATTATAGAATATTTCCGAAAAAAGGTAAGTAGTCCAAATTCGGATCCCCCACACACCACCACCACCACCTTTCCTGCATGGTTCAAAACTGCTTCGGATGTCCAAATTCGTATGTTTTATTCGGAATTTCAGTCTTTTCCGAATGAACCTATCCAACACTACTAAACACCTTGTAATATAAAGTATCTATGATTCTGTAAGACTGAGGCATGGCAGTTAAAATAATGTCAAATTGCCTTACTTCTACAGCATAAATGCACCCTGAGAGGAATGAATAAAATCAGATAGCTTCTGCTAGCAGGAAAGAAAGAGAAAGCGACATGGAGACTTCAGTCAGATTCATAGCCTGAGAAAGTTGCCTTCATGAGAGAGATGAAATGAGTGAAGATATTTTGGCAATACATTCCTATGGTGCCATACTTACTGCAGGTTTATATGGGGCACAGGAACTATTCCAGGATGGAAGATATTACTTCAGCCTTCCACCATCACAGGTAACATTATTTAACTATTCACATGACATAGTCCCAGCCACATGGCTTGGTTATGTGTTCTCAAGTTGACCAATGAAATTTTGGGACTCAGTACCCTTATTTCAGTGGAGATTATGGCCAGTAAACAATATGAGCCTTAGATTCTACATAACCACATTGTTATTAAGCTACTTATGGTGTTCTAAATTCACAAATGGAGGCATAAAAACATTTTTGACATAACTTTCATTATTCATAGCAATTGTTATCATTACGTTATCAAAGAGCCACTCCTGATCTACATACATTTTTAGAAGCACTTAAGACATGGCTATTCAGAAGAGCCTATGATTGTTAGTAACAAGTGGTGACTGTGTAACCTGTTTATTTTAATTGTGTAAGTTGCCCAGAGCACTTTTGGGGGAGGGTGACTCATAAGAAATAAAAGTTAGTTAGTTAGTTAGTTAGTACGCGCATTGCAAATGCGACTGCAGAGAAAGCTAACTTGGAGGAACTACATATTTCAGAATGAGGATGATGACTGTCCAAACGATGAGTGATTCTAGGAGCTGGAATCCCAAAAAGTAACTCCCAAGTTTTGTACAGATCTCCAGGAACATTTTTCTCCAAGCATGTTGCTTGCTATAAATATGAATGAGACCAATTTGATATATACAGGTATATATATGTGGGTAAGTTGACTACCTATTTCAGTCTTGTATGAGCTCTGTTACTCATTTATAACATAATCAAATGCATGTTGATTCAGAGGTCCCATTAAATCCAGTAATACTTATTCATAGGCAAACATGTAAAGACTACAAAGAAACCACATATTAAGAACTGGAAATCCTTTAATGGAGTAATGTTTTTGCCTCCTCACAAATTGCAAGAGTCATAAATAAACATTTTTAAAAAATATATATTCTCAGCACTGTGGCTCAGCAATAATGTTTATTCAAATGTAGTAGGGCAGCCTTTTGAATATCCACTGAAGCTCTATCTCCAGTACTTTTTGAACACATTTTCTTACAGTGATTTGCAAAATATAGAAGCCACAGTTTCTCAAGGAATATTTATTAAGGGTCTCTAAAAATATCTCCAGTATTCTGGCATATCTGAAAGATTGATGACCCAGCTGTATAAGAAGGAGCAAACGGGATCTCTACTGTAAAGGCTTATTTTACACCTTGTTCTTGCAAACCCAAATCTCTATTTGATCAAATAAAAAAGACAAAAAAGATACCAGGATTCTGTCTTGTACTTTCTCTTAATTATTATTTATGTGATTCCAGGGGGAAAAAAATCTATTTCTACCCTTTGCACTGATGCCTAGTAAGTGCCTCACGTATTTTGGTGTTCCCATCTGTCATTCTTAATGGAGGTCATTGTCACTTATAATGGTGTGATTTCCAGTTGGACACAGGATTTGAAACTCAAGAGCCCCTGTAATGCACTACACCCAACCACTTAAGCACCTTGCCTTCAGATTGGATATCTAAAACTGGTCAATAGTTATCCTCAGGATCCAGACAGAGTTTCAAAGGAGTAACCACAGTGCTACTTCCTTCAAAAGAACCAGGGCTGCCTTTATCTTCTTACAAAGTATTAATCATATATTGGACCCAGCCTTTAAGTTGCCTTTTGCTAAATGTTACTAATCATCTGAAAGGGTCAAATAAACATCGGGTAATGATTCCTCCTCCCAGTATCCTTAAACTGCACCAATTGAAATTCCACAGCTTGGAAAAGTTCTTTTCTAAACTAGAGTTCTCAGAAGTCACCATTAACAAGAACAAATTCATCCTATCCATTTGTCTCCCAAAATATGATTTGCATCTCTTCACTGTAGCATCGAGGTCAGAATCAATGTGGATTACTATATCGTCAAATACAAAGAGAAATAGAGAAGGTTGACTGACCAAAGAACTGAACTGTTTACCTTGACTTTCAAAAGGCTTTTGACAAAGTCCCTCACCAAAGGCTCCTAAATAAGCTCTTCAGCCATGGAATCAGAGGACAGGTCTTGTCCTGGATTGGAACCTGGCTAAACTGTAGGAAACAAAGGGTGGTAATAAACGGACATTTCTCTGGGTGGAAAGAGGTGAGAAGTGGCGTACCCCAAGGTTCAGTTTTGGGTCCGTTACTTTTTAATTTATTCATTAATGATCTGGATGTAGGAGTGAATTCTGAGGTAGCAAAGTTTGCAGACGACACTAAATTGTTCAGGGTAGTTAAAAATGAAACTGATGGTAAAGAGCTCCAGAAAGATCTCTTGAAATTGAGTGAATGGGCAACAAAGTGGCAAATGCATTTTAACCTAAACAAGTGTAAAGTCATGCACATCGGGGCAAAGAACCCCAACTACACCTACAAATTGATGGGGTCAAAGCTTTCTGAGACAAACCAGGAAAGGGATCTTGGGGTTTTGGTGGACAGCTCAATGAAGATGTCTACCCAGTGCGCAGCAGCAGTGAAAAAGCAAATTCTATGCTAGGCATGATCAGAAAGGGAATCGAAAATAGGTCAGCAAATGTTGTATTACCTCTCTACAAATCGATGGTAAGGCCACATTTGGAGTACTGTGTACAATTCTGGTCTCCGCACCTTAAGAAGGATATAACGGAACTGGAAAAGGTACAGAAAAGGGCAACAAGAATGATCCAAGGGATGGAGCGGCTCCCTTATGAAATCAGGTTGCAACGCCTTGGTCTTTTCAGCCTTGAAAGACGGCGTTTAAGAGGTGACTTGATCGAAGTGTATAAAATCATGCATGGGATAGAAAAGGTGAATAAAGAAAAATTATTTTCTTTGTCACAAAACACTAGGACTAGAGGGCACTCCCTGAAGCTCCAAGGTAGGAAAATTAGGACTAATAAAGGGAAATATTTCTTCACCCAGAGGGTCATTGGGTTATGGAACTCACTTCCAGAAGAGGTTGTGACAGCTGTCAGCCTGAACAACTTCAAGGCAGGATTAGACAGATTCATGGATACCAAGTGTATCAGTAGTTACTGAAAAGGACATTCAAGTGCCACCTCGGAGTTGGTTGAGGTAGGCAGGATTTCCCTGGGTACTGGCTGTGGGGGTCGGGAGCAGGTCAGGGTTTTGCCCTCCCTTCTGCTCGAGATCCCCGTGTACAACTGGTGGGCCACTGTGTGATACAGAATGCTGGACTAGATGGGCTGAGGTTCGATTCAGCATGGCTCTTCTTATGTTCTTATGTTCTTATTTATTTATTAATTATTTATTTATTATTCGGGCTTCTATGCCACCGACTCCCCGAGGCTCGCGGCGGCTTACAGGAGCCGAAGGGCACAGTAAAGCGCAGGCAATAAACAGTTAAAAACATTTAAAAACAACAGCAGTAAAGCAATTAATAACACAGTTAAAAAAATGAACAGCACATCGTCCTCAGAAGAACGAATAGATGGCGGGGCATGGGCAGGACTTACTCACCAGAGGCCTGCTTAAACAGGTACGTTTTACAGGCCCGTCTAAACGGGAGCAAGTCCTTCATAGCCCGAGTTCCGGCCGGGAGGGCGTTCCACAGCGTAGGTGCTATGACAGAGAACGCCCTCCGGCGGGTAGCAGTCAACCTTGCGAGTTTAGCTGAAGGTATCTCCAGGAGATTGGAGTCCTCAGACCGAAGTGATCTCAGAGGGCAATATGGGGTGAGACGGTCCCTCAAATACGCTGGCCCCAGGCCGTGTAAGGCCTTAAAGGTAAGAACCAACACTTTGAATGTGATCCGGTGCTCAATTGGCAGCTAGTGCAGATCCTGCAAAACAGGTGTTATGTGGGCGCCAGCTGGCGTGCCAGACAGGAGCCGGGCGGCAGTGTTCTACACTAGCCTGAGCTTCCGGGTCACCGACAGAGGAAGGCCAACGTAGAGCGCGTTGCAGTAATCCAGCCTTGAGATGACCGTGGCTTGGATCACCGTGGCCAGATCGTTCCGGGAGAGATAGGGGGCCAGCCTCCTTGCCTGTCGCAGGTGAAAAAAGCGATCTTGCTGACCGCAGAGACCTGGGCCTCCATGGTCAGCTGGGAGTCCAAATGGACCCCCAGGCTCTTTACGGAAGTCCTCAGGAGAGTAATAGGCTTGTTTGATCAAGGAAAAAATGGTTCAAAACTAATTTCGGATGTAGGGGGCACTGGTGATTCGATTCAGAAGTGATTTCTGAAATCCCCCCCCCCCCCAAAAGTCAGAATTTTCTGAAATTTCCAAATTGCTCCGTTAATGGCGGCTGCGATTGCGCAATACATGAAAAACTGCAAATGGGACAGGCAAAACTTAGGGGATTCCCTTTCGCTCATTTTTAGACCGTTACTGACAAAACTTGCCACAGTGGTAGAAAACATTCTCCTCTGTCAGCATACTAACTTTCAATGTGTTTAGAAGATTACTGGGTTCTCAACAATTTTTAAAGTAATTACAGTAATCTAATAAGGAATATTACAAGAAGAAGAAATGTGCTGCCTCCAGGAGTTTTCTAGTTTCCAAAAGTACAACGTGAAACCCAAAGCAGGCAGGGGGCTCCAAAGTGGTTCCCCAAGGAAATGATTAGATTAGGAGGTTTCTAGTTTCCAAAAGTACAACGTGTAACCCCAAACAGACAAAGGGGCCTCCAAACTTTTGTGTGTTTTCCCATGGAAATTATTAGCAGATTAAAGGAGAGTTCTAGATTCCAAAGATCACCGTGTAACCCCAGACAAAGAAAGGAGGGCTGTGCAAACTGTTATGGGTTTGTTCCCCAAGGAAAGCATTAGATTAGGAGATTTCTAGTTTCCAAAAGGACAACGTGTTAACCAAGACAGACAAAGGGGCCTCAAAACTTTTGTGTGTTTTCCCAAGAAAATTATTAGCAGATTAAAGGAGATTTCTAGTTTCCAAAAGGACAAAGTGTAAACCCAGACAAAGGAGGGCTGTGCAAACGATTATGGGTTTCTTGCCCAAGGAAAATATTAGATTAGAAGATTTCTAGTTTCTAAAAGGACAACGTGTAACCCCAGACAGACAAAGGGGCCTCAAACTTTTGTGTGTTTTGCCAAGGAAATTATTAGCATATAATGGGATTTCTTGTTTTCCAAAGCACAAAAGTCAAATCCCAGGAGAGGAAAGGGTCTTAAAACTTGTATTCACTGCTTCAGGAAGGGAATTATTAGCAGAAAATGGGCTTTCAAAAGTCCAAAGACACTTTCTGGAATCCCAAAATCCAAACTGTAACCCAAAGGGGATTGAGGTCTGTTAAAAGTTAAAATCACTGCTTCTAAAAGGAAAATTGCCAGTGGCAGGCAAGATAAGAACACTTCTCCCAGCTGCCCTGCCCTTCTTCCCTCCACACACACAAGCAAGCCTCGCAGGCAAGGAGCCTGCTAACAGCCATTCTCCCCAATTTGTTCCCTTCCCTAACCCTGTTGTTCCCTTGCAAAGCGGTGGCGTGGCACCTTTCCACCCAAGCTCCCTTCCCGTTTGCGTCCCTGGCTTGCAATGAGACCACGAGGCACGCATAGCCTTTTAAAAGGGCAATGGCTTCCATGCCAAAACCCCTCCCCTCCCCACGTGGTTTCCCCTCATTGGCTGGAGGCAAGCATCCCAGCATGCAAGCAGCTGCTTGCCTCCAAATGTTGGGTCTTTTCCTAATCACTTCCTGAGTTGGAACAAAGATGGTGACAGTGGCTTCGAAAGGGCAAGGATACTTCCAGGTTCCCAAATTGCTTCGAAAGGGATTGGATCCTAATTTAATCTGAATTCCGAAGATTCCGACTGGACCTAACCATGCCTAGTGAGTAATATCAATATTTGGTGCCAAAAACATATTCCTACCTATGATATTTTGGATTTTATCTGCAACAAAACCTGAAACAGTATATTGGTGTCATTGAACCCAGCCATATGTCATTATCATGCATTCCAATCAATGAAATGATACTGGATGCAACTTTACATCTTAATCTGTTTTGTCTTATATCTGTAGTTATTTCCAAGTCATTCTTTTGAAGTGTTGTTTAATGTCAGTGGGTCTCTCTCCCTTTCTCTCCTCCCTTTTTGATTTTCCAGAAGACAGTGTTGAAATGTAAACGGTATCTGAATATTTCAATGGAATGATGCCATATTTCTGCCAGTCAGTTGTCTAATAGGCATAGGAGCATTGAAGTCATTATTATCTTAGCAAAGTTGATTTAAATAAAGGGAACTGCTCCATCTAGAGTTCCATCTTGTTTACATCTTGAGTTCCATCTTGTAAACAACCACACTACCAAGAGTCACTGCTATGCAGGCATGTAGAGTTCCATCTTGTGGTTTACTGGTACATTATTTAAACTGTTATGTTAATTCATTCATGAGTTCCATCCCACATTAATGGGGTTAAAACAATACAAAAGGTTTGCAAGACCCTCTTCCCTCTTCAGCCCCCGGGAATCAAAATGCTACGGCCCTGGTGGAATCCTGGGAATTGTAACTTACTGAGGCACCAGCTCTTTGGCAGAGAAGGCTGCAAGCCTGAAGCCTGTTTTTTATTGTGCTTATGGGGGTAAAGCACCAAGTGCTGTAATGGTGCTTATTTAAAAATAGATGATGATTAAGATAATGATGATTATGACAACAACAACACAAAGTCATATATCTTACTGTTTATATTGTAACTGTTGGACAGTTGTTGCAAAGACATACAGTAAACCTGTGGCCAAAAGTAATTTTTAGTGCTATGCTGTGAAAGAAGGGAATTGTAACCCTTCTTTCATCAGTTTCCTTTTCCTCTTCCACTACTCTCAGGTTTTCCTACCTGAAGTAAAAGAAAAGCTGGCATAATCCTCCTGCCACCCCTGGCCTGGCGTGTGTGTGTGTTATATTTGCTTGTCAATGTATGGCTATCCCATGCATTTCATAGGGATTTCTCAGTAAAGAACTTTCAAAGGTGGTTTCAGCAGTTCTTTCCTCTGAAATATAGGGCCCTTCTACACTGCCATATAATCCAGAATATCAAGGTAGATAATCCAGATTACCCAATTTGAACTGGATCATCTAAATAGACATTGCCAGATAATTTAGTTCAAAGCAGATAATCTGGATTTTCTACAGCTGTGTAGAAGGACCTGTAGTCTACTCACCTGGTATTTGTTGGCAGTCTCCTGTTGAAATACAACCCTGCTTAGCTTCCAATATCAAACAGAGTCTGGTGTCTTTAGGGCAGTGTTTCCCAACCAGTGTGCCGTGACACACTAGTGTGCCGTGACGGACCTCCTGCTGTGCCACGAGAAAATATCTCTGCCCCCCTTCCTTCCCCTCTCCTCTTGCTGAACTCCTGCTGCTTGGGGGAGGAGGAGGAAGGGCCGGGCGGCGGCGAAGAAAAAGAAGAAGGGGCCGGGGCGCCACCTCCTTCGGCCGTTTCCCCAGCCAGCCTCCAATTCACCATGACTCCCGCCATGACTCTCGCCCCTCGCTCGCTGAAGCCGCATGAAGGAGGAGCCCCGCCCACTGAAGCCCATCCACCGCTCATGCTCCTCCTCTGTGGGAGAGCTGAAGCTGGGGGGAGGGGACGGGGCATGGTGTGGCCTGGCTCCATCCCCTCCCCCGGCTTTGGCACTCCCAGCAGCTGCTCCAGCCTTGAGGGGACAGTGCCAAGCCAGCATTGTCCTGGCTCTGGCACCGCTGGCTTGGCACTGCCCCCTCAAGGCTGGAGCAGCTACTGGGAGAGGTGAAGACGGGGGGAGGGGGAGGGGCATGGCACAGCCTGGCTCCGCCCCCTCCCCTGGCTTTGGTACTCCCAGCAGCTGCTCCCAGTAGGACACCATCCCCCAGCCGTTCTTTACTGTGTTAGAGTGTCATTTTGGTTGGTGGTGTGCCCCCTGATTTTTTTAATGTTAAAAGTGTGCCCCGGCTCAAATAAGGTTGGGAAACACTGCTTTAGGGTATTTAGGACACAAAGGAGCCTAAAGGACACACACACACACACACAACACACACTTGACATGGAAGCCACCAATCCACACTATTAGGGATAACACTTTTAGTGATATAATGTTCAAATACAACAAATACAAGCAAGCCTTACTAATTTCATACAGATTTTGTATTGGCTTCTACACATCTCCACATCTGGACTCGAGAAATACAGAAATGCCAGACCACAAAAAACAATACAGAGGATGTTTAAATAGTTCCATTTGAGACTCCCACAATACCACTAGTCGACTTTCAAACCCCAATGGAAAAATTCAAGAGTTTGAAGTTACAAGAAGATTCTCAAAATGCATGTTTGCATTTATCCCATTAATCTGTTAGTCTTTATAGTTTATGACATAGTAAAGAGGGTACTTAAATTGTATACATTCCTTTTAGAATATTTTGTTTGCCAGCAAAATCCATTAAGTATCTTGCAAAAGCAATGAGGTTTATATTTTGAAACTGCTCTGAAAGAAGTCTCATAAAAGTATCCACGAAGCACATATAACAGACTGAACATTTTTAAGAGCTGCATTTTTCCTAGTAACAAACAAGCCATTTACAGATATGACTTTGGCGCAGAGAACTCTGTTTTCCAGTAAAGTGCTCTCTTGTAAAATTTGAAAATTTTAACCACATTTTTCAATGAACTTAAAAATTAATCAGATACATCAACCATAGGTAAACTGGAATCTAATTAGCACTGAGACATCATCATCGTTAGTAGAGTTAGTTTCCCACCATCCCCATTACTGATTAACTTCCTATTCATTTGGGATAAAAACTCTTTAGTACTTCATGGAAGCAATTGTCTACTACTGATCACTAATTTAGACCTAGTGAACTATTTCATGTTGTTGTATATAGTGATGTATAAGGCTATATAAAACTTTATAACGTTTATTCAAAGTGAGCCATACATATGATGATGGTCCACACCTTAGTTACCTCCAGATTGGACTGATGTAATGCGCTCTACGCGGGGCTGCCTTTGAAGATGGCTCAGAAACTGCAGTTGGTCCAAAAGTCAATGTTACTTTACTTTGTTACAACTTTTACTCTCTCTAAATAGTTTGTTAACTGGAGCGAATTACAGAGAGCAGTCAAGCCCCCTTTTCAAACAACTCCACTGGTTGCCGATAAGTTTCCGATCCCACTTCAAGGTGCAAATTATAACCTACAAAGCCTTAAATGCCTATCTTCATGATCACATCTTCTCCTATGAACCTGCGTGAGCTTTAAGAGCTTCTGGGGAGGCCCTCCTCTTGCTCCCACCTCCATCACAAGCATGGCTGGTGGGGATGAGGGATAGGGCCTTCTTAATGGCAGCTTCCCAGCTCTGGAATTCTCTCCCCAGGGAGATTAGACTGGCACCCACCCTGTCCATTTTTCGTAAAGACCTAAAATGTGGATGTTCCAATGTGCCTTTGATTAAACAGTTCAATAGATAACTTTGCTCTCCCCCTAGCCATAGCTCAATTTCTTGTTCATGCATTTTACCACTGTTCTCTGCCCTGTAGATATAGTGTTCTAATTCAGATTGCCCTTCTAGTCCTAATTGATCATCTGCAAATGAACTGCCACCCCGCCCACCCGAGTTTAGTATTTGATTACTATTTCAGGCTATTGGTTGTTTGTTTGATGGTTGTTTTTTGTTGTTTTATGATATTGTTTTATGAATTTTACTATGTTATATTATAAACTATGTTTGACCAGGCTTGTCCCCATGTAAGCCACCCCAAGTTCCTTCGGGGAGATGTTGGCATGTTACAAAAATAAAATTGTTGTTGTTGTTGTTGTTGTTGTTTAGGACTGGCTTTATCATTAAGCAAAGTAGAATTATAGCCTTTGGAGGCAGGACCATTGCTTCTGAGCCCAGTTTCTATCTTTTGGAAGACAAGTGTATGGCACCTCCAAATCTAATTTTATTATCTTTTATGGTGGAGACTACGATATCAGTCCTGAAGAGTAATTCATCTGCCAGTTTGCATCAATTCTGTACACTTCTGTATCAACTAACTTTGCCAAGAAAATAATGTGATAGGGTCACCATAAATCTGGTTCTACTTAAAGGCACATAACAATATCAACATATCTTTCTTTAAAATGTGCCAAAAGTAGAAAACACATCAAAAGATGTGCTCCCAAGGCAATTCTGCCATCAATTATAGTTGGTGGCTCTCATGTTCGTGGGGTTGTGAATCCTTTCCTGGTTTTGCAAGCTTTGAAGTTGTTATCCAACATGATAAACCTGTTTAGGAAACCATTTAGACCTCCCTTAAAACCTGATTAAAACCTGCCGTGCCAATAGTACACCACTGAGCTGGAAGCTACCACATCAGGATTGGATTTTGAGTCTGTCCAACAGAATATTACTTCCCCATTGAATTCTACAGGGATTCATTGTAATTAATCAAACCTACTCTAATTCATAAAGGAAACTATATTCTTCTGAAAGGAAGCCAGCCCAGTCTGATTTGTACAGTACTTGTGTGTTCCTTAAGTAAACCTCCAGCACATTCAGTATTAGCACACCTCTAAACAAAGCTATTCACTCCTCTAATTCACCATTAATATTTTTGTGGTTGTTTGCAAGTACTGGATGTCAGGTTCATTTTGGTGGCTAATTCCCAGTATCTTTGCAAATTGTTCAGTACTGTGGATATTTGACAGGCAAATAAAGATAAGGATTCCTGAACAGGAAACAACTTGTTATCACACTCTGTGCCTTTCAACTGTTCCTTAATTCAGTCCTCCCACTTTTTCATGGTTTCTTTTAAAAAATTTTACTCATCATAAAAATGGCTCTCTGTCTATTAAATCCATTTATATAATTCACCATGATAGTTTGGTTTAATTTACTGCAGATGTTGGCTATGCATTCAGTGAAATAACTACACTTCAGATCCTTTATTTTCTCTTAATTATGTATCTTTGTTTTTTTTAAAAAATCTATAACTGCATCTACTCATAGTTGGCTTACCCACTCAGAGAAGCTCTGATATATTCTCTCTCTCTCTCTCTCTCTCTCTCTCTCTCTCTCTCTCTCTCTCTCTCTCTCTAAGGTTATTCATTTCAACTTTCTGTCCTATATTAACAATTTCCCCTCTACTCCTTTTATATCAGTGTCAATTAAAATGACAGCAGAAATAGCAAGCATAGCAAAATGGCAGTTTGAACACCCATATTCTAACACGACAAGAGCTCAAATGCAATGGTTGTCACTTGAACTCCATGGATGATATTCAATGTGATCTGACATGTAATCACGTTGTTTGATATGTTATTTTGTAAATTAATATCAATTTTTAGAATCCCTGCAATGACCTCTTCCTATCTCTGACAGTTTTTCTTTTAAAAATGCAGCATAACAAAACCATACCTTAGAAAAGGTACTTAATGGTCTATAAGCCTAGAATCCTAGAGGAAATTCTGGGAATTATTATCCCAAAAAATTTCTTCCAAGGAACAACAAACATTTTCTTTTCCACGATATTCCAGGTTGGCTGCCTGAGGTTACCTCCTCATTTCCCCACAAAGGATTTATCTACACTGACCACTTAGGGTAGTGTGAAAGAGGCTGAGAAGGAAGCAATTTCATTATGGTATGATTACATGTGAAGTTCTGGAACCGGTCTGATGCATGTATCTGCTTATAAGCATTAAATTGGATCTATAATCCATGATATCCATAGCCCCATGGTTGTGAAAAACTTGTTGTTTTTCACACCCCACCATCACAGTGCATGTGTAGATGTCAGAGCACCTCAGCCCTTAATCAGTTTTGTCACGCAATGTGGTTTACTCTAAAGTGCGCTAATGGACATCAAGGGCACTACTTTAGTGTATTCCCCAACATTGCTTATCCCAGTTTAAAACATTTAATGTGCATTTCTCTGCACAATCATGGTGTGCATCATCTAAACACTACACTTGCAAGCTGCCTTCAAATTGCATTAAGTGGCCAGTGTAGTTGCGCCCATGACCAGGTATAATTCTCTACCCACAAGATCTCATATTCTTGTGTCTATTCTTTTTCTCCCTTTTGTGAATTGAGAGTGCCTCATGAAATACATGTTTGATGCCCCTCTCTCACTTCTTTTGAATTCTTCTTGTTGGACCTCTACTCAAATCTAGCCTTTTACATGATGATTCCTGCACCCCATACTCATTTCACATCCTGTAGTAACTTAGCATGTTATTAAATCCAGATCTATATAAATGAAATAGCTGTATATTTCTTTCATGTCAACCCTGAGTCTACTTTCCATTTTTGCTTTATTGGATTTTACATGCATTTTCTGAATTGTTCTTGTGTGCTCTGTAAAAGGATAATTCACATTGCTACCACTATATACTACAACACAAACAAATAGAATCAAAGAATAGCAGTAAATGTTATGATCATCCCTTGCTTGTACCCAAAGTGACAGTCCTTTGGGATTGAGCTATCATTGAAGAAACACCATGTAAGGTAAATTAAAGGTATGATGCCCCTTTTTATCTTAAAAGGGAATTCCCACATGTTCTTCCAAGACACCACAGTTTATCCTTTTTTATAACAACATTGATTTTTATGTTTGACTCTTATGATTTTCAAAACCTACAGAAGGAATTAGACATTTTTGATTGACAGCATGGCAAACATTGTACTTCAGCTGCTAGATCAACAATTTATATATAAAAAACTTGTCTCTCAAGACATTTTAAAATACAAACTTTAAGAGAAAGTGAGAAAAAGAATGAGAGAATTTTTTGAGGCAGTAGTTCAGGCTGAGAATATCATTGTAATGCTATGATTCCTGAGAGACCATCCCAGTGGGCATAGGATTGATTGAAAATTCTCCTTCAATGTTGAAGCAGAGATCCAGTCTTTGAGAAGGAAATCCATTCTTGAATCCACCTCCCTGTCCAAATGAATAACCTATGTCTATTAACTCTGTGACACAGGAGCTTCAATATTCTCAAAGGGAAGGGCAAGTACTGGGACATCATATGGGCAGAATGGGAAAGACTCTGGATTCACAGCTTCCAAGGTCGGCTTCAGGTCTCTTGACAACATCTCTCAATATGGAGGAATTTTGGGATTAGTGTTCGAGCTAGTTCATCCGATTGCCATGCCATGACTCACAATAGAGAGAAAATAGTATCAAAACTATCAAAAAAGCAGCTATTGGAAGTCTAGCAGGAGTTTTGCTCTCAAATTTAGAGAATCTTGACACAATGATAAGAATGCAATATAATCATATCATATACGGCAAAAATATCAGAAAGCTTAAGAGTGCACTTGTCAGATTATGGTGGGTCAGGCTTCCTAGAGAACATACAAAAGACCAGATGTCTCATTCTAAGGTTGTATAACAGTGTCAAAATGTGGTTTTTAAAAATGAGGCGTCAAAATGTGGTTTCCCAACAGCGTCAAAATGTGTTTTTATTAAATGGGGCAAAAAATCCTGAGACCTGACAAAAAGTCCACACACAGACTAGTCAGTTCCAGGCAATGCTTCCCCCACTGTCCTCACACCTTCCTTTGAAGTACATAAAGATGGTCAGGGTGGTCAGGGAACAACTGCCAGAAGGAAGAAGAAAAACTCTCTGAGATGTGCTGGACCTCATATGTGCTCATATGGAGATCCTAAAGTACACAAAACCAGATTTCCTATTCTATTCATCCAACTCTAAATTCAAACTCTGTTTAATATTATATAGATCTAAAGGAAGAAATGGTTGCAGAGAGTTCTAACTGCTTTCCAATTGTGCTTCCTTTAGCCACAAGTGTGTTCATGGACACCACTGTGTCTTGTGTGATCAGCTTTTAAAATGCACACCTGCACTGGAGCAGTCCACACAAGGGAAAGGAAATCACGTGTTTTGATCCTTCCAAGGTACTGTAAAGTCTCTCACACACCTCTGATCAGAACTCCAGTTTAGAGGAACATAGTTTTTAAGGTATGATGGGAATATGGCAGTGGAAAAAGAGAGAAGACCTCCACGCCATGAGATAAAAACCTCTGAAAATCCATCCAGACTCTCCAATACAAAAAGAAAAGTGTACATTCATGTAACCTAATTCCTTTCTGATAGCCAAGTCCAATGTATCTGAAAAGGAACCCCAACAAAAGCAACATCAGCTCCGGAGATAAGATCCTAGGTGGACTTTTGACACATCAGAAGCTGAGACACCAGAATATCCCCTCCTCTTCTGTATTGTACACAGAATAAAATTTCCCAGCACTGATGTTTCAATACAATAAGTATGAATATGTTAAATAAGCAGGTAATTTTTTTGGTCTAACTCTGAAAAAATCTAGTGGAAACAACAATATAGTAGACACTGCAACCAAACTGGGTTGCTGTGAGTTTTCTAGGCTGTATGGCCATGTTCTATAGAATATAATTGTTCTATAGTGTTGTCTTTGGTACTGGTATCTTCCAGTTGCCTTAGGAAAAAATGTACATTTGTCTTGGACTTTAACAAATTATATTGTTTAGTTCCTGGAATCTCACCATTAATCTCCCTATATCTCCTCATATTCTAATACATCTACTTCTTTTTCTTCCTAACATGGCAAGTCATGATTTATAGATTTACTGATTTTCTCCTAGAAGGTAAAGTAACAACAAAAATGCCAGGCCAACAAATCAGAGGTACCGTAAGCTTCTCCGGATTTATAAATACAATAATTTTTTTGGTTTCAGATACATCAGATTGTGCACTTTTTGAATTTGAATACAGTGAGTAAAATATACCACTAAATCTAAGACTTGCATAAGCAATCATTAGCTGCTACTTGTAACATATAGATCTTAAAAGTAGTCTGGAATCAGGACTTTAGTTATGATTTGAATAATATATTTCTAGATTAGAACTAGATTTGGATTTCTCATCTGTTGAAATCTATACTATATCTGCTTATGTTCAAAATGCATGATCCAGTTAGTATGAGAGCAGGACGAATGCTGTTACATACCTATTAAATAGCATAGATTAACAAAACTGCTGTAAGAACTCATATTTCTTCAGATCAGAATGGAAGGCTCTTTAGAGAAACTGACACACCTAGGCCTCTTCTGCACTGCCATATAAAATCCAGATTATCTGCATTGAACTGGATTATATGGCAGTGTAGATTTATATAATCCAGTTCAAAGCAGATAATGTGAATTATCTGCATTGATAATCTGGATTTTATGGCAGTGTAGAAGGGGTCGTAGTTAGACAAGTAAAGAAACAAGCCTATGCTTTTGAGAATATATTATTTATATGGGCCATTAGGAGCGGGATCATAGGCCTCTTCTACATTACCATACAACCCAGGTTATCAAAGCAGATTATCCAAATTATCCACTTTGAACTGGATTATATGAGTCTAGATTACCATATAATCCAGTTCAAAGCAGATAATCTGGATTTTATATGGCAGTGTAGAAGAACCCCTATAATGTATGGCAATGTTTGAACAGAATCCATACTATCACAATAATAATAATAATACACTTTATTTATATTCCGCTCTTCTCACCCCGAAGGGGACTCAGAGCAGATTACATCACACATATGGCAGACAGTCCCTGCCGGTTCCACATACAATTACATACAATATACAACATATGACAAGTACAATTTTAGAAGGATTTTCTTCAGGCTGCATCACAGGGTGCATCACAAGGTGTGATTGCGTCATTACGTCACAAGGGGGTGCTGTTGCTTCATCCTCATGATGGACAGCCTCTGTTTTCCACATTCCACCTTCAGGCAGCCGATTTTACTTTATTTAGGCATTGTAAGTCCTTGAAAAAAATCATTCCCCGCTTGGCGGTTCCCAGTTTTATCTAATCACAGCTGAGCTGTTTTTGAACTGTTGGGTAAGCAGTGGAAAGGGCTCACCGCTGGGTGTCCAAACCAGCCCGGGATTCGAACATGCAACCTTCAGATTGCCAGCACAGCTGTTGCTACCACTGTGCTATCTCTCCGGCCCATGAAAGACCATGCCTATTATTGAACAGTTTAATCTATTCATTGATGTAACACATACCGTATTTTCCGGCGTATAAGATGACTGGACATATAAGATGACCCCCAACTTTTCCAGTTAAAATATAGTTTGGGATATACTTGCCATATACCCCTCTTCCAATGCATACCAAATAAAAATTTAAAAAGCATCAGATTTGATTTCAATATGGTTATTTTCATATTACTGTACCTTCTTCTCTGCCTCTCAGATCTCGCACCTGCACCGCTTCACTGCAGTCTTCAGGAGTGAGATCTGAGAGGCAGAGGCGAAGGTAGGGTAATAGGATACAAGGGCGGGCCACACAGGTAAAAGAGGTCTGTCTATCTCTCTCTCTCTTTTTCCCATACCCCGGGTGCCCTGGACACCTGAAGCTTACTCCACCCTTCACTTATACCTTCCCGGTGAGGCGCCCCTTCACCTCACCATCAGGACTGCACTAAGTCCACGAATCCTGCTGAATGGATTTTCTTCTACTGTAGTTGTACAGCGTCACCCTTAATGCTTTCATACAGCAGGGACGTGGCCACTGTCATTTTTGAGCTCCCCCCACCATATGTGGCAAACACAGATTTTCCAATCTAGATTGGAAATTTCAGCACCCGCTCTATGAGACGATTCCCGGCGTATAAGTTGACTCCCCCCATATAAGATGACTTTTGAGATGATTTTCTTGGGTTAAAAGGTAGTCTTATACGTCAGAATATACGGTACATATATTTGAATCTCTGTAATAGTTATTATGGTGATAATTTGATCTGACATTTAATCACATTGTTTGGCTACTGAAATTTTATCTACATTATTTTGATTTTTAAAGATGCATTCTAAGCTATGATCAACCTAGTTCTTGGTATTCATCCCTAGCTGTTGCCACTCTGGAGTTTCATTGCCTTCTCAGCAAGAGTGCAGTGAAATGGTATGTCTGGTTATGTTAGTCATATGTTGCTCATATTCATATCACCTAATTAGTAATTCAATATAAATTTTCAAGAACTTTGAAATGTCACGTTTTGGACTCCAACTCTCAGAACACTGGAAGCTAAAAACCACAAAGTAACTTTTCCAAGCTCTAAAATATACTCAATATTTTGAATGCCAAATGAGAACTGAATAGTCATCAGCCCTTTATGAAAATTCATTATGACCCCCATGAGCAAATGTATGAGGAATTTTATTCATACTGTCAACAGGGACAGTACCTAACAGAATAACCGAGCCTTATGGCTATTAGTGACAGCTTAGCATTACAACCATTGGACCTTAAGAGTGTTACTTTTACAACCTTGGCTGAGGCATCAAAAGCCTCTGTGCAAGTCAACTGTGTGTATAGTTGTAGACTTTAAATAAATGTCATACTTTCCACCAACAGTGAATCACTCCACACTTCTATATTTTCAGTAATGTATTTGAGTAGGAAGCCAAAAAGCATACATATATTCCTTCCATATTTTATTAGTAATATGTCATATATTTAGTAGACACTCCTGAGTTTGAAGTTTTGCCATAATCAGCTGACATGAAACACACGCGTTCATGAAAATGATTCTTGCAATAAATAGGTCATGTACAGGAGCAGTATGTTTAGTCTGACTATACCAGTGATTCCCACACTGTGCGCTGGAGTACATTTGTCTGCTGTGAGACAGCTAAAGTATGAACTAAAAAATTAAGCCACCATACTGGATACATTTACAACTTTGTGCCTATTAGCACAGAGATGTCCCTTGTGGCACAGGCTGCCTGCTTACCAAAATGTAGTTGGCAACATTATTTTATGGAATCAAGTAAGGCTGAATCAGAACGGATACGAATGAATTGTTTACGAGGCTATCAAATAAATCCCCATTGCCCAGAAAATATGATCATATAATCTTTGACCCATGACTGACCAAGAAGGGAGGAATGCTGTGACTGTATCTACATTCCACAATTATAGCAGTTTCATTCTACTTTAATTGTCATTATTCCGTCTGGCAGTATAGTATTTTATTTATTTATGTCAGGAGCGAACCAAACAGTTGTATTGCATTAAAAAACAAAAACAAAAAACACAAAGTTTGCAAACTTTGCATTCTATTAAATGTCCATTTGCATTCTATTAAATGTCCATTGACCAGTAGCTGGCCACGTATAGTGATAAGAAGGTCCTCCATTGTGCATGTGGCGGGGCTCAGGCTGCATTGTACTAAGTGGTCTGTGGTTTGCTCTTCTCCACACTCACATGTTGTGGACTCCACTTTCTAGCCCCATTTATTAAGGCATCTCATGGCGCCAGAGCACAGTCTGTTCAGCGCCTTCCAATTTGCCCAGTTTTCTGTGTGCCCAGGAGGGAGTCTCTCATTTGATATCAGCCACTGATTGAGGTTCTGGGTTTTAACCTGCCACTTTTGGACTCTCGCTTGCTGAGGTGTTCCAGCAAGTGTATCTCTAGATTTTAGAAAACTATTTCTTGATTTAAGTCGGTGGCATGCTGGCTGATACCCATTGCCATCCGTGCATAATGGCAGTATGGTAACAGGTAACTATTTGGAAGTTCTACTCAACCTGTATTGTTGGCCTCCCTCAAACAATTTTGTGTGCTACCAAATTACAACTACAAAGCTTTCATAGGATGGATCTACAGCAGCTAAAATGGTATTGTTCATGCAGTGCAGATACTCTGAGGTCCCTTCTACATTGCCATAACATCCAGATTATCAAAACAGATAATCCACATTATCTGCTTAGAACTGGGGGCCCTTTCAGACTGGCCCTGTATCCCAGGATCTGGTCCCAGGTTTTCTGTTTATCCCAGATTATCTGGCAGTGGGGACTCATATAATCCAGGTTAAAGCAGAAAGCCTAGGACCAGATCTTGGTATAGGACCCTGGTTATATGGCAGTGAAGACTCATATAATCCAGTTTAATGCATATGTGTTTTATACTCCGAGTTTAAGGAATCGACAATTCCTGTGAATTTTACTACTGAGACATTGTTTTACGTTTTTATTGTATGTTATATGTTTTTATTATATGTTGCATGTTTTATTTGTATGTTGTGATCCGCCCCGAACCTGCAGGGAGGAGCGGAATACAAGATTGAATCAATAAATAAATATAATCTGGATTATAGCCTGAGAAATGATATTGAATGGAAAATTCCACATTTGACGGCCCCCTCTTCTGAAGGAGAAAATGCAGCGTGAGCAAAACATATAGGGTGATTCTAGTTTTTGTAATTTATTTAAAACAAACGTCCACCCACTTATCGAGGTATCAACAGTTTGAGAAAAAAGGAGACTTTGAACCTGGTAAATATTCTGTGTAATGAAATGAAAAAGAGAGGCCTACAGCAAAATGATGTAGTAGAAAGAGGAGGATTAGTAGTAGTGATGGTGGTATTCCATCAAAGAAGCTTTACAGAGTGACAGCAAAATGACATCTCCCTGACACTGGGAGCTGTATGAGGATACAACACAAAAGAGGCAAGGCTAAAACAGTCTAGCATGAGAAAGAATCTGTTATGTCATTTTACTTGCTATTTTTGTATCAAGTTAGGCAAAGGCTTTCAAAGCAACATATAAGAAAATTAAAATACCCATTCAAAGACAGAATCATAAGAACATAACATAAGAAGAGCCATGCTGAATCGGAACTCAGCCCATCCAGTCCAGCACTCTGTATCACACAGTGGCCCACCAGTTGTAGACGGGGATCTCGAGCAGAAGGGAGGGCAAAACCCCAACCCGCTCCCGACCCCCCACAACCAGCACCCAGGGAAATCCTGCCTACCTCAACCAACTCCGAGGTGGCACTTGAATGTCCCCCTCAGCAACTACTGATACACTTGGTATCCATGAATCTGTCTAATCATGTTAGTCTGATATATCAGTATGTACAGTAGCGGTGGTTGATCCATAAAAAAATTGATTCTAAACTCGTGGGGGGGGGGGGGTCCGTTGATGGGTCGTTATAGAAATTATTACAAATTTTTAAAAATAAATTTCGTGATTGAAACGTAATTAATAACGAATTTTCGTCATTATTCATTATGTCATCTGGGATGGAAGAATGGAGGGTAAGCCCTGAACTCTTGCCCCCCCCCCCCAGCTCAGAAGCATCAGGATTAAATTTAAAATGGGATGGCTCTGAGGTGCGGGGAAAGGAAGTGTGTGTGGATGCAAGGTACACATACACACCTTCCTTCCCCCGCCCCCTCAGAGCTATCCTGTGTTATATTTAACACGGGATGGCTCTGAGGTGCTGGGAAAGTGGGGAGGCCCATGATTTGACCCAGAAAGGCTTAGTGCCTCAGGAAGGCTCAGTGCCTCATTAAGATATACTTCTGTTATATTTGATTCTCAACACATCACATCAAGCCAAAAGGAATCAGGTTGGTGTCTTTGAGGACACCAACCTCTGCGCCATCCACGCCAAGCGCGTCACCATCATGCCCAAGGACATCCAGCTGGCCCGATTTCAGCGAAACGATTTCAGCACGGGTATTGACGCGATCGTCAGACCGCAATGAGCCCATTTTGAACTGTTATTATTATTTACCCAAGATTGCCTTAAAATTGTTGATATTGAAACAATGAACTATGGACTTATGTAGAATGTGTTGAATTTATGATATTGAATGAATTATTGAATGAATATCAATGAATTATTGTATTGATCATTGTATGAAATTACTGATGTGTATGCTTACCCGATTGCGGGCTAAACATTTTGATGGTTAGAACAATTTGACATGTTTATGTTTATGCAGATCATTATATAATATATTATTTGAAACTGCTATTTGTTGACTGGATAGTCTTCAAGTTCCTCCCTACTAGGACTTTACTGATTAGAGTTACCACTTCCTGATATATTATTCCCAGGGAGAGCCTTGGGAATAAGCTAGGACCCTTGTCCTGGCTTATTCCCAAGGAGAGGAAGAGGAGGGGGACGCTCTTCCCCCTCCCCTGCCAAAGGAAATATACCGCGGCAAGGCTTGCTCTCAGCTGGCGAGAAGAGAAAGGAGAGGCTGCTGCCTTACAGTCTCCTCTCACGAGTTGAGAAGGGAGGAGGGGAAAAAATGACCTAATAACATGACCTTACCAAAAATGGCGGCTCAGGTTCAGTATAGAAGTTACACTTCTGGGTTGGGTCCCGAGGGTCAAAAAACTTTGAAATTAATTTTAAATACGAAAAATAACGGATTTCAAAGTATTTTAAACTGGAGATATCCACCCCTAATGTACAGCTCTTTTGTAGCACTTTTGAAACTGGTCAAATAAGAGAAAAAATATAGTAAAGTTGGCCCCCACAGGGAATGAAAGACATCTGCTTGTAATAGAATGTGGTTTCTCTCAAAAGTGTATCTTGCATTGACCATGTTTTATTTTATGATTGGTTATTAAAAAGAAAACTCAAGCCGAATTTGCAAGTCTGCTTGCTGAGACACGCAGCAGATGAATGAATTATAAGGAAGTCAGACACACTTCCCTTAATGTCTAATATGACCCTAGAATTAGATGGAAATAATCATGGAGATTCACAGACACAGCTTCCAGACATGTACAGAATTCAATGATGAAGAGCCTTGATAGAGCCTGTTGGGACTCCAGGGTTTTTGTAACACTTTAACTGTCATGCTTCCATCAGATGTAATCCCAGGATCTGTAGTTTAGGGTTGAATATGCACTGTCATATAAATTCCAGATTATCAAAGCAGATAATCCAAATTTTATATGGCTGTGTAGGGCCACATATACACTGCCATATTAAATCCAGATTATTTGCTTTGGATTATATGGCAGCGTAGACTCATTTAATCCTGTTCAAAGCAAATAATCAGGATTATTTGATTTGATAATCTGGATTATATGGCAGTGTAGATCAAGCCTGTATAGGGCCTAGGAAGGGGCATTCAGAATTCTCCACCAGAAAGCGCTCTAGTCCCTCACTAAACTACAAATCCCAGGATTTCATAGGCTTTTGCCATGGTAGTTAAAGTGGAATAGCAGTGTTATAAGTATGTGATATGGAAAGATCCACTCTTCCTATGGAAATATATCTGGTGTACTTCACACTACCTTTATTTTTATTTACCCCTTCTACACAATTCTGTACTTAGGCAGGGACCTGTTTTAGTCCATGCATGCATGAAGGGCATCTATCAAGCAAGATAAACTTGCCTGGGAATCAATGGGTTTGCTTGGTGATTGTGAACACCATTGCTGGTGGATGGAAGGGGGATATAATCTATGTTGAGTCTGTTCTTTCTCCCAAACTCCATAGGAACCCTAATCTGCTCCCTATCCCCCATAAAAAACATCCCTTACGGGAAGAACAGAATACACAGCACTGTGTAAATATTGACGTTTAAAATATCCCCCCACTGGTTTTGTTCTTATAATAACCTGCCATGTTTTGGGACACAAACAGCTATGAATCCAAGCAGACAAAATACCACTGGAAACCAATTGTCAGTTGTTGTTTCCACCCTTCTCCGCTCTGACCGTTTTCACTTTTGATATTCATTAAAGTGAAGTAGACAATGATGGCTCAATTCTGTTTGGTGGCTCCAGAGGAGCAAACGGACTACAGCTGAGTTAGCAGCAGGCCGCCTAGCTTGTATTTAGCTGTCAAACACACTTAGCTTCTCCTCATATTTATTGGCTAGCTACTGAGCTAGCTAACAGCAGTGCAATTTTTAAACGAAATCAATTGCACAGCAGGAAGAGTAAAAAGTAAACAGCCTTTTACTGAACTGTCACCCAAGCCCTGCACAACTCTCAGAAAGCAAGGTTGGTTTGAGTGCTGAAGATCACAACTTTCAACCATTATGTGATGGTGAAAAGAAATAGGCAAACACAATGCAGTTTCTTGTTTCCACCAATCATTTGATTAGTAAATTAATTAAATATATCTGATGCATTTCCAAAGAATGTCTAGGACCAAGAAATAACAAATTACTGTAAAACTAAAAACACACTTCGTTGTCCCTTTATCCAATTACAATAAGCAATATGCATGGCATTGTTACCTATTTCCTACCTATATGGGGCTGCCCTTGAAAAAAATGAAGCTACAGTTTGTGCAAAATCTGTTACCTTTTGTGGGCTTTGAGATCAGGCCATAAACAACAAGTATTTTACAACTTTACCAACTTACTATCAGACAGCACACCAACGCCTTAAATCAAGAAATAGCTTCCTAGATCTACAGAGATACGCGAGAGTCCAAAAGTGGCAGGTTAAAACCCAGAAGCTCAATCAATGGCTGATACCAAAGGACGGACTCCCTCCTGGGCACGCAGAAGACTGGGTGACTGGAAGGCACTGAACAGACTGCACTCTGGCACCATGAGATGCAGAGCTAACTTTAAGAAATGGGGCTAGAAAGTGGAGTCTGCGACACACAAGTGTGGAGAAGAGAAAACCACAGACCACTTAGTACAACGGAGAACCTTCTTACAGCAACACCAGAGACACTTGAAGTGGCCAGCTTCTGGTCAAAGGAAGTTTAGCATAATGCTAAGTTTTAAAGTTTGTTTGTAGTTTTTCCTATACATTATAACTGTATTCTCAATTCACTTCTGTCACGATAAATAAATAAATAAAACCAACTTTCGAAGTTCATTCCTAAACTCAATTCAAGGTGCTCGTTCTTCCTTTTAAAGCTCCAAATTGTCTGAGGCCAAGTGTGCAGCTACACCGTAACCATGGCTCAATGCTAAGAAATCCTAGGAATTGTAATTATACAGGATCTCTAGTCTTCCCTTCCAAATAGTGCTGGTGGCTCACCAAACTACAACTCCACTGATTCCATACCATTGAACCATGTCAGCTAAAGTGGTGTCAAACTGCATTTATTCTACAGTGTAGATGCATCCTAAGGAAACTGGATTGGCTACTTTCAGTCTGGTTTAACATCCCCCCCCCAATGTAATTTAAATGAGCTTTTAACTTTGTGTAAATGTACTTTGCATTATTATTTTTGCAAAAATATATTTTATTGAGGAAGGGAGATAGTTGGAATCTAAAAAGCAATTCAAAAATATGCTGCAGGACCATCTATGGGCAGAGGATTTATTTCCAAGGATGGGGGAAATGGTGGGCTGTTACAATGTACACAAAATTGCCTATTACAGAAGTAAACAATAGAAAACTACTTAATTTTGAAACGGATTATTTCTTTTTTTTAAAAAAAAAGTGTACAGCATTTTTTTTCTTGATTTTACTGAACTGAGCTCCAGCACAGCTTGAAATCAAAACAGACTATAATTCTAACCATATAAATACTAATGCCAGGATTAAATATCATAGCACATCAAGATGGAAATAAACAAAAGAAGTCAGTTCACATTTAAACATCAGCCCAGTTAAATCTATGAATGCACCCAAGTCTTTCTGAACAAATAGTTTTACAGTAATATGTATTTATATTTTTTCAAGTATTTATATGCAGCCCTTTAGTCAGCATGTCTCCCAGAGTGGCTTATATACTATTAATTTGACATTTCTCTATTGCCAAATGCACAAACAGACCTAACAGACTTTACTAAGAAGGGAGTTCTAAAAGTGAAAAATTCACAACTTCAAGGCAGGATTAGACAGATTCATGGATACCAAGTGTATCGGTAGTTACTGAAAAGGACATTCAAGTGCCACCTCGGAGTTGGTTGAGGTAGGCAGGATTTCCCTGGGTACTGGTTGTGGGGGGTCGGGAGCAGGTCAGGGTTTTGCCCTCCCTTCTGCTCGAGATCCCCGTGTACAACTGGTGGGCCACTGTGTGATACAGAATGCTGGACTAGATGGGCTGAGGTCCGATTCAGCATGGCTCTTCTTATGTTCTTATGTTCTTATGTACATGATAAGGCCCTTAGGTATTGTTCCAGTATTATAACATTAGTCCTTTTCTTTCTTTTCATTTCCAAAAAGTCTTCCCTTGCCTGGAAATAAGTTCCTATAAGTAACAAAAATAGTTGTTGTTTTTTTTATTTAAAAAACCTGATGTTTTGAAGAGGTTCAAGAAAAAAAAACCCAACAACCTGATGTTTCTCTGAGAATGAAAATGATGAAGATTTTAACCAAAGCTTACTTTTGCTACTTAGGCTGAAATTCTATCTATGTTTATTTGGAAGGCAGTCTTTGAAATGAATTGATTTTTCCAAGTGATTTAAGATTTTCTTTTCTAATCATGCTTCTTTGTAGAAGTTCATTTTCCCAAGGTGGATAGTCTCCAGGATATTCATACCTCGTTTAGCAAGACATTTAGCTCATAATGCACTTTTCTGTCTGATCTTGGAAGCTAAGTAGGGCCAGCCTTGGTTAGTACTTAGATGGAAATCAGTCATGGAATACCAGGTGCTGTGGGCTATAAATCAGAGAAGGAACTGGTAAAACCACCTCTATGTATTTCTTTCTTAAGATAACCCTATGAAATTCTTGAGGTCACCATAAATGAACAGGGAACCTGGAGGCAACACATGGGATGGATACATTAGTGGTGCAAGTGAAGTGAATCACACCAAGGCTTAAATCCCTATGGACATGGTGGAAACCATTTAATAAACTTTGAGTTTTCCTGAATTACACAATCATAGTGGTTTGATGCTCATGTCTTAGTTACATCCAGAAATGGAGTATTGTAATGCACTGTACATGGGGCTGCCTTTGAGGCCAGCTCAGAAACTGCAATTATTACAGAGGTTGACTACCAGATTACTAACTGCAGCTAGCTATAGGGAGCATACCACGCCCCTATTGAAGCAGCTCCACTGGTTCCTGACAAGTTTCTGGGCCCAATTCAAAGTGCAAGTTATTACCTATAAAGCCCTATATGCTTCAAGTCCAACTTATCTTCGAGACCCCATCTCCTTCTATGAACTGATGTGAGCCTTGAGATCTGCTGGGGAGGCCCTTCTCTCAATCCCACCCTTGTCACAGGTACGGTTGGTGGGGATGAGAGAGAAGGCCTTTCTGGTGGTGGCTCCCTGGCTCTGGACAGCTTCAGGTCATCCATTTACAGCAGATGTGAAATTTTGTGAGATTTCTTGGACGTTTGATAGCCGAGGTTTGTTTTCTGTAAGATTCATGGTGATGGGGTAGAAAAAAAAAGATTATTATTATTATTATTTTGTCCTGGCAACATCTTATGAAATCCTGGGATTTGCAGCTTGATGAAGTACTTGGAATTATCTAGTAGGGAACTCTAGTGAGCTCAACTGAAGTGACATTTATAAGAATTCTGACCAAGTTATTTCAGGTTTCCATAGAGTGGAACCATGATAATTAAAATGGTATCAAACTTCTATAACTGTAATGCATATCCATTCTTGGTATGTTTTTTTCTGTCCAATTTCAGAGTTTTCTGTTTTCCACAGGCCCCTCTTTATATGGCAGTTATGGCTTTCTATTCTTCAACAAGTATTCAAAAGAAAACATATTTCCTTTCATCTGCTTCTGTCAGCTATAATGATGCATATTACCTTAATCCTTCCACCATCCTCCTCTTCTTCCTTCTTCCCCTCCCCACATAGTATTCATCAGTGTCTTAGACATCCTGAACCAATCCTTGAATTTTATTTGATGCCTTGAAAATAGTGTATAGACAGCATGAATATGGAATATGGAAATTTAATCTCATCTCATTGCTGTATAAGAAAATGGTCAGAGGTACACTGTATTGAGAATGCTGAAAATCATATTGCTTTTGTGGGAAAACTTCTTATAGCAATGGCAAATACCATTACTCAAATGCTTCAAATAATCTAGGACAATTGATAAGATTCAGGATTCCCATCTGCTTTATCATGAGTTCATATTCCAAATTTCCATTACAAAAATAAAATGCACCGTTTTAAAAAAACCAGCTATTTGAATTTGGATTTCCAACAGTGATTACCACTAGTGATATATTAGACAGATGACTTTATTATTGGAATAACATTTTAGACCCACTGAAATTCCTCTTTTTTATTCCTCTTTTTTATTGTTCAACATTCATTTTGATTTACGATCATCTAATTATATTGAGAATTGTGGGAGGTATTCCAGATTTGAACTTTGCCTCCTGTTTCAAGTCTGGAGAGTTTGAAAGCCATAAACTAGTCCACATATTTCTTGGGTGTTTTCAGGAAATATCATAGGATGTTAGAAGTTCTAATCAAACATATCTGGAGGAACAGATTCAAGAAGGTGTCTAGAAACCATAATTCAAAACTCTACTAGGATGTAAAATGGTGCTGGAAGAGAGACTACTGAGAAACTATATGGCAGTTCCCATGCTCTGCAACATCTACAAGGCAAATGGATTTTTCAGTAGACTGATGACAGCTAGCGTTACTTATCCTATTTTAACTTTATCCTATCTGGATAGGATTCCATCTACATAGGTCTCTATAGATGTGGTCCTCATACATGCATGCATATATACACTTGCATGTATACATTTAGGTTTTGTGATAGGCCTGCAGGACACATGAGGGGTCAAATGAATAATTGAGTGAAGTTAGTGTTCAATCTATGACAGAAATACCAAAAACCAAAGAAGACAGGGGAATTTGTCTCTCTCCAAGATATCTCATTATGTACATATAAACCAAAACTGTATAGGGGTATTCCAAAATCTGAAATAAATCTGAAATCCCAAACATTTCTGGTCCCAAGCATTTTGGAAAAGGGTTACTCTACCTGTATTGAGTTTGGGTTTTCCCCTCCACTATCCCCCTATTTGTGTAAAGTTTTGCTTATTTGTATAGTGATGGGGGTTGGGCTTTCTAAAATGGTGGAGAGAAATGTCCTTGGGTTCAAGTACTAGCTCCTGCTAAGCCCCATGAGCCTTTCTTGAAGAGACAAAAGAAGAAGAGGAAACTTCATACTATTGTTGAGTGCTTGCACCATGCAGGTTTCAAAGATGATCAGTGTTATGGAATCTAGCATGTTTGTTAAGCAGAAAGCTAGAACTACACTTAGCTTTTAATACTATCTTTCTAAAGTATACCCATGTAAAATGAGTTACAGCAATCCATTTTTTCTTACAAAATTGTTTTTGAAACTGCTTTACTGCAGCAATAACCATCATCCTCCATCAGTGTGCTAATTTTTCCACAATACACGAATGCAACATTTTTGTTATATTTATGGTATAGTCCACCTTTCTCCTACTATGAGACCCAAGTGGCATACAAATTGAAAATAAGGTGCAGGTTAAAAAATCTGGTGATAATTCAGTGTTTCAAAAAGTTCCAATCACTCTAAAAGAATTGATACAAGTACTATCCCAGACAATTGACCTAGAAGCTAATCATGGATGATGGTTTTGAAAACCACTGAGAGGTCCAGCAGGACCAAAAGGGACATGCTCCCCCTATTCATTTCCTGGCATAGGAATCAAATCTGTCTCAATTTCATAAAAAGACCTGAACCCAATTGAAATGGCTCTGGATAATCCATATTATCCATGAACCTCAAAAGTTAGAAGGACAATGCACACTCCAGGATGTCGTGCAAGAAAGTGATTCTGGAGACTGGCCAGGAATTCTTTTGTCCAGTGAGGTTTGGGATTAGGGGTTGTTGCTTTTACATAAAGATTTCACCACATGCACTTTTTAGACAGGACAGCAACCTGTCTTGCCAGACAGAGGCATGGGCATCTTTTACTCACTTGGCCATTTTCTCTCAGCAACTTTTGTGAGCTAGAAAGGTCCAGCACACATGTGGTGACTCTTAAATCTCCAGAGATTCTGTTCATGTTCCCAGGCAGCACAGACTGAAAATAATTAAATGTTATAAGACAAGCAGAAGCCAATGGATCAATATCAATCATAGCATCAAAGTCAGAACAGAGTCAAGATTACACTGCCATATAAAATCCAGATTATCTGCTTTGAATTGGATTATCTGGCAGTGTAGACTCATATAATCCAGTTCAAAGCAGATAATGTGGACTATCTGCTTTGATAATATGGATTATAGGGCAGTGTAGAAGAGCCCAAAGTGTCATGCAAATTCTTCACAGGATAATGGCTTCTATTCCTTGTTTATGGAGCAAAGCACAGAAGGCCTCAGCTGGATGGCACTGTGCAAATGCAATGGAGACAGGAAGATGATTTTTCTCTGCTGCTAAAAATGCAGCATAGATTTCCCAACACACTGTAGTTTGTGCTCCATTAGATCTGTTCCAAGTTATTCATCATCATTTTGGTCTTTGTCCCACTGTTGTCAGCTCTCTTGTAAACCAAGTAGCTCACTTCATAGCAATTGTATTTAACTTTCTGGCTATGTCTCTATTCCATGATTAGCCAAGACATCAATAGAGCCACATGGTACAGAACTCCCCCAATAGCCATCAGGAATCCATCTAGAACTATTCACATCTTGGGGCAGACCATTTTAATTATTAAAACACTCCAAAGGTTCCAAGTACAAAGGGAACAACCAAGTAATGGTCTGTTCATGACCACAGAACTATGGAAAGTTCCTCCACATTTAGATCACTATCATCTCACCCATATTTAGGCAAGGCATAGGTGGCATTAGATACTGCTTGGATGAGATAGTAAAAATGGAGGACATGAAGTCCTGAGCTGCTTCTGCAAGAGTGGTCTCAGCAAAGATGTTGAAGACCCTGAGCACAACAAGCTGAATGGGTTCCAATCTGACTTGAAATTCTTACCAAATAATATGTACTAATATAGAAGCCAAGTTTCTATGAGATTTAGGAATAACACTAGACTTCCTCACCCCTCTTCTTCCATAATTTGAGCACTGATAGCCAGAAGTTAACTGTTGCAGTTTAATTTCTCACTAAAAGCATAACGTTTCTCCTGTGTCTTTAGGATCAGCTATCTGTCAATACAGTGTTCCCTCACTTATTGCTGGGGTTAGGTTCCAGGACCTCCTGCAATAAGTGGAAAAACTGCAATGTAGGGATGCTCTATTTATTTTAATATTTATACATTATTTTTGTAGTTATACACTATTTTAAGTCTTTATAAATTTAAAATAAAGGAAAGGAAGGAAAGGCCCTTCAAGGCTGGAAGAGGAAGGGAGGACTGAGGAGGGAAAGCGCCTTGGAGAGCGGTGGCGGCAAAACCCCACAAAACAGCGAAAATACCATGATATATATTTTAAATTAATATTTTTTTGAAATCCATGAAACAGCGAGCTGCGAAGCGAGGGAACACTGTAGTTCCCCTTGACAAACATATATTAAAATAAGGAGTTTATGATTGCATAGTAAATTTGAAGAAAAGACTAAAAAGATGCACTGTTTGGGGATTTTTTTGTCTCATCATTATTGTACCTCTCATGTTAATTGTTCTCATCTTAATTAATTATGCTCCTGATAAGGAAGGGAATCATGATTGAGCATCTGCAGGTGTTTGTAGGCCCTTATCCAGCATTTAGCAACCAG
Organism: Anolis apletophallus; assembly: GCA_030556195.1. Lineage (NCBI taxonomy): Eukaryota > Metazoa > Chordata > Lepidosauria > Squamata > Anolidae > Anolis > Anolis apletophallus. Next base: position 88,794,650 of record JARBWK010000006.1, on the reverse strand, counting down.
CCATCTGACCTGCTTGGCATGGTAGATATACCTTGGCAAAACAGAATGATCTGTAATTTCTTGGCCTGTTTATTTGAAAACATGATAAATATTACTCTGTAGCAGTTCCGGAAATCTCTGTCCTCAACACCAACACAAACAAAACCATTTGGGTGATGTAACAACAAACTATGATGACACACATATTAGGCCCAGTAGGAACAAACAAAAACTGTTTAGATGAGAGTTTTGATTTTAAAATAAATAAATAAATTAAAATTCAGTGCCAGCATTTTTTAAAAGTATGACTATTTTCACATCACATAATAATTGATAAATTGAGAAACAAAGTACATAAAACTGGATTCAACTTGCTGGATTGATCTTGTTGTTGAGCTCTTGAAAATAGGAGAGATCTCAGAGCTCTCAAATCAGTCTTAAGTAACTTCCTTTTAAAAAAAATACTGCAGTCCCAAGACCAAAAGTGTGTTTTTCATTTACCAAAACTACATGCTCAGGATCTTGAAAGAGGCAAGACAGACATCAACAGTGTTGACTGTTGATTCCCAGGGAGATTCTCTTTTAATATTTCTGAATGTGCCTTACTCAATCTGATCAAAGTCAACCTAAGGATTTTTGCAAACAACTAGATGTTAAGAGATTTATCAGAAACCAACCATTGATTTGCCATGTGTTGAGACAGGCATTTTTAACCTGTAGGCTATGGATGGACTTTTGAAGTTTATGAACTGGTTACAAAATGACTCCTCCTCCTCCTTCAGATGTTTTGCTGGATGAAGATCCAGCAAAACATCTGTTCAGGCACATTTTTAAAGAGGACAATGGCTTGCATTTAGTATCACATTTATATATGCACAACCTAGAGGTACATATCTGTAACTCCATATTCGCAGACCCTACATCATCAGAGTCATGGTGGTGGATACATTATCCACTTGTACCCTGACTGCTATAACTATGTAGATGATGTAAAAATCTGGTTGGTATTTGTATCATCCATCAGATTCCTCAAAGTGGTCAGTGACTCCCAAGGAAACGAGAACCACTTGATAAGGTCTGTGTTCTGCTGTTCCAGAATCAGACCCTGGGATAGTTACTTTTTAATCTATAATCTCAGAATTCTGCCAGTCAGCATGGTCTGAAAACATAGTTCTCTTATGCTCTGTCCAAGATAGATCATTAGCCAATGCACTAAAGTGGAAGCATCTTGTTTCAAAAGACTACAGCTCCATCGATGACCAAAGAACTGATCAGTTGTGACACAGAAAACCCATCAGCAAAGGCAAGCCTATAACCCATATTTTCTTCACTATTTTGATAGCAGCTTCCTGTGCTTCAGAGTTGGCTTTTCAGGTTTGCTTTTTGGATAAAGGAGACACAAAAGCTCCATTGCATATGCTCAGCAAATTGTGTGGCCCTCTTGATTGGAGCTTTTGGCCCCAGAATCTCCTTTATATTCGAAACTGTGGTCTGGCAACTATATTTTTGGCCGCAGTAGCATCTTTGATGAATGAAGACTACAGCCTGTTAAAGCTCACTTTTCTTACCCATGCAAACAATTTAAAAAATGGAATTAGGTCTGCATTTCCATTGACTGCCAACACATTCTGTGGATTAATTCCCACTAAACCTAATTGCTGGGCTGTTTCAAACTCATATAGCACCATTCACACAAAGTACAATACAAAAACCTTTGCCAAACTCCTTTCAGATTTGGGTCATTCCCAAAGACATGTATTGTGGTGCCTTGGAAAGCAAAGTATATCTAACTTCCACCCTCTGAGCTATTTTGGCTTATTTTGTTTGGCTTGGCAAGAGCAGAGTATAAATCATGAATCAGAAGAAAACATGCCAGTCTGTATTTGGAGGAGACCATAATGGCAGGCAGTAAAACTTGCTGTTTGTCATTGCTCGTTCATTGAAAATGAATTTGTTCCTATGGTAACTGGTATTCCAGTATAGCCAATAGGATTAAGGAGCCAATGCAACAGGACACTAAAGGACACAAACAGTTTTATGGGCATGGAATCAAGCATGTGTATTGCTGGGCTGGCACACAAAGAAAGATGCTATGGCAGTAATGAGAAATAGCCTAGGCATAACCATTCTTTCTGATGTATATGAGTAGCAGAAATTCATCTATAGCAACTGCTAAAATGAAAGCTTGATGTAACAAGATATGTGTGGTGTGTATAAGAGCTCTAAGATTGATTCAGTTTCTAGGTTTCACTTAGATCAAAATTCTTGGCCTGAAAATTCTTCAGTTCTAAGTGTTTGATTTCCACCAGACTGGTTATAGATTTGGAGAATCTAGTGAAAGCCAAGCACAAAGGTTCTCAGGCTTTGATATCTTACAAATGATCAAATCCCCAAATTCCCTGCTAGTATAGCCAATGGTCAGAGATTCTGTGAATTGGTCTAAAATATCTGGAAGATCAAATGTCGAGAGCTCTTGTTCTAGACCCCCTTCTGCAGTGTGCAATTTGACAGTATGACATTTCAGGGTCTCAATCCCACAGTGTAACAGTTGGAATAGCTTTCAAACAGTGAGATTGGTTTCATTTCAAAAAAAGATATGTGCAACTTCTCTAGTTAGCTTGGGTCAGTTCTTCCATGAATAGAATAAAAAAGAAAAACAACACTGAAGAAAGGAAAGGAGAAGCACCACCTCAAAGCAGCCCGGAAACAAGACCAAAAAAATTATTTTAAAAAAATCTATTCTAATCTTTCTATTAACACCCCCCCTTTTCCCTACTCCCCCTTCTACCTTTCCCCTCTTTACTTTCCTCCTCTTTCATATATATGAGAAGGATATATATCTCCTTCTTGTACCCCTCCTCTTTCTCCCTTCCCCTTCCCCTCTCTTTCTTTATCTTTCTTCTAGCTGATTAGTTTTTAAACGGCTAAAAAATTCTTTTTTGTTTTAAATCTAATATACATTTAAAAAAACTCTCAACTAAGATTATATATAAAAAGGAAAAGGTAAAAAAAAGTAAAGGTTTTCCCCCAACATTAAGTCCAGTTGTGTCCGACTCTTGAGGGTTGTTGTTCATCTCCATTTCTAAGCCAAAGGGCCAACATTTTCTGTAGACACCTCCAAGGGCATGTGGCCAGCTTGACTGCAGGGAGCACCGTTACCTTTCCACCAGAGTGGTACCTATTGATCTACTCACATTTGCATGTTTTTGAATTGCTAGATTGGTAGAAGATGAGGGTAACGGCAGGAGCTCATGCTGCTCCCCGGATTCAAACCTGCAACCTTTCAATCAGCATGCTCAACAGCACAGCAGTTTAACCCACTGCACCACCGGGGGCTCCATGAAAAGAATATCCCAAATTATTGGTAAAGTTTCCCCCATTCATCCCCTTTCCCCACTCACTAACTATGATGTGGTGACATGTTCACAAGTGTTATCAAAGGTGCCGTTCTGACAGCAAGCTCTGCCTCCCAGCAAAAAAACCCTCAAATAATATTCAAAGATTATTGGGGGGCAAGGGGAGGGATGAAAAAAGTGCTTATCTGGTGTCTGAAAACCCAATTGAGGATAATCCTGCTCAGATCCTTTACTTGGTCTTACCCCTGTCGTCACCTACATTCAAGGACTATCCCCATTCATCAAGTGCAGACTTCCTGTCTCCACAAAGCAGCAACCTGGGTGTGTGGAGAGGTAGGCTGAGCAAGGAGTATCACCCTGGGCTGTGGTCCAATAGCCAGTACATGACAATGACATTTGCATTGTTGGAACCAGCTATACGAATTCAGGCAATAAGAGTAATGTTATTTACTCATCTAGTCTTCCACCCCTCTGCAATAGCTATAACCTCTATGATCCTTGCTTGGCTCATCTCTACCTTTCCTATGTCATGCATAGAATGAGGAGGTAGGGTGGGGCAAGAAAGAGTTGTGGAAAACTATAACTTCCACAATCCTTGCTTGGCTCTCACCACTTCCACCAATCACTGCCTACTATATGATGGTGCAGAGAAGGGGTGGCAAAATGTGAGTGTGGGAAGATTTTCTTTTTGCATGTTTTTAGGGGAAAACGGATCAAATGATTTATTCACCCTTGCAAGAAGGAGTAATTTAAAACAGCATATTCACAATATGTAGCTTGAATGTCCATGGATAACTACAGTGAGTAGCAGCAGAATGAATCTCTTTGCAGTTCTATATACTTCCCAGATGTTGATGGATTGTAGCCTCCAAAGGCCCTAGCCAGCACTGCCAAAGAGGAGAAATTCTGGATTTTGCGGATTCTCACCATTCTTCCCGCTTCTATTGATACAATTGGGAAAGGGACTGGTTTCCATTTTCACCTGTTTTTGAAAGTATGTGTATGTGCCCTTCACACATGGACTCTGAGCATATATGCTAGAGACTGTGGTCCACTTCTCAAAGAATAAGTAGTAGACCATAGTGGGAAACCCTCCAAATGTTGTTGTACTGCCACTCCCAGCAGTCCTAGCCAATGGAACCAAGAGACTTGCTTTCCAACATCCTAGAACACCACACTATACTTGTGCCAATGAGTTAAATGGGTTTTTTCAGCAGTGGCTGAAAATACTCATTTAAACGTTACTTATGTTTCTCTCCAATTAAAAAGAAAAATTCTGCAGAAACCAAAATTTAGTTGTGAATTTCATTGGGTCCCCCCCTCCACACACACACCTTTGTTCAATTACTCATGAGTTTTTGTAATGAGAAAGTAAAATGCAACAAATGCATAAATTGAAGAAGCCTTTAATCTGTAACAGTGAAATTTTATTACAGGCCATATACCTTCCTATCATTATCCCAATATAGGGAAATGGCTGAAAAATATATGGTACATTAAGGCCTCCTGCCAACTTCCAGCTCTTCTCTTTCTTTTTCCCAAATTTCTCTATGCCAGTTTTGCAATCACCTTCTGCCAGATTCAAGCTTTAGAAATTAACATATTTTGTATATGACATATGTTTGACATTAGCAGGAAATGCAGCCAGGAGTTAGAAATTAACCAGGAAACAAGTTTTTTATCAAGCATTTGGGAGCCAGAGAAGACTTCTGTTGGCTTCAAACGTTAGAACACACAATTGTCTCTTAAATTAATTCAACATATATCACTTTGAAACTGATAGCGTAATGCTGCTTGCCTCCATACCTGCATCTGTTCTTCCTGGATAAAATTGTACATTTCTATGCATAAGAGCATTATATCTGTGTATATTGTGGCCATGTGCATGTACACACACACACACACACACACACGTGCCTGGAAAATAGAACTGACATTTGGGAGTTGTAGTTGCTGGGATTTATAGTTCACCTACAATCAAAGAGCATTCTGCACTCCACCAACAATAGAATTGGGCCAAACTTCCAACACAGAACCCCCATTACCAACAGAAAAGACTGTTTTCTGATGGTCTTTGGTGACACCTCTGACACTCCTTTCGCAATCCCCCCCCCCCCCGGTCCCGACCCCCAGGTTGAAAAATGCTGATTTAGAGAGATACAAAAAAGCAAAGCAACAACTAGAAGTTCAGATTCATAGAGTGAAAGAGCAAGAAAATGATACTGGTAGAAATTGGTGCCGACAAGTGAACACTCCAAATAAATATCCATTTTAGCATTTAAAAATCAAGAAGGATGTTTAGCAACAAATCTCTCATTTTTCCATAAGCATACAGTCAGTAGCTGTGGGTGTTTTGCTAATGTCTCACACCGATTGCTAATACATTATGCAAGCTGTAGCTTATTGCACTTGCTCAACTTAAATGACAAACTGAATATTCTCTCTCTCTCTCTCTCTCTCTCTCTGGCTTCTTTTTCCTTTCCTACTAAAAAAACTCACTTTTTTCACATGGCAGGGTAAATCCAAAGCAATTACTGTTGCAACAGTCGCCACATGTATGTGTTGCCATGTTTTGCATGAATCACCGAGAAACTACATGAAATGGCTAAAACCAGAGAGACAACGCAGAGAGGGGAGGACTATTCAAAAAGCATCAATCGAAGGGACTGTAGTAAATAGCAAGTCTTAATAATCTGAGGTCTACACAAAAATATTGAAGGTCAGCACAATATAAGGTCTACACAACAATGAGTTCGGTCAATACAAATATAAAGAGGTCTGGATACCTTCAGTGATGCTATTGTTATTATCATTGTGCTGCTCAGTGCCCTGAGGAAGTGCCTTTACAGCATGAAAACGGCCGCATTTGGTGCCAGAAACCCCCTCCAAGCCGCTGGCATGACACCGTCCCACACAGGGTCGGTTCTGTTTTGGCAGCTCTGCACTATGTTTTACAGGGATCTTTAAATTAGGCACCACGGTCTCCACTTTGCCCAATGGGGCACAGGATTACAATTACTAAGTTTGTTGCCACACGGAGCGGCTTCTTGGCCGCACAGCGGCACTTCCGCACCAACTCACCAGCCTCAGCGGAACTCTGCCCTCACAGCTCCCGGACGAGTTTACAAGGTACGCCTTTGGAAACTCTGGCTTCGGGCTCGGCCAGGGAGCAGTGCATGTTTTCAAAAGGGGAGTTTGGCCCCCGCAGTTGAATTCCCGACTGTCAACTTAACTGCTTACGAAAGCAAGACACTGGGACTTGCTCCGCTCGGGAACGCGCCCGGGCGAATCCCGCCACGGGGAACTCTTTGGATCGATTGCTGTGTATTGATCGAACTGCTCAACTAGATGCTTTTGGGGCGCAGTGAGTGTATCATTGCTAATGTGTTGACCTTTCCATTTCTGTGTACGGATCTTATTCGTGTGTAGACCTCTTTATATTTGTATTGACCGAACTCATTGTTGTGTAGACCTTATATTGTGCTGACCTTCAATATTTTTGTGTAGACCTCAGATTATTAAGACTTGCTATTTACTACAGTCCCTTCAATTGGTGCTTTCTGAATAGCCCTTCCCTCTCTGCGTTGGTTTTCTCCACCCATACCCCCTTCTTTTGTGTTTAGACTAAAACCAGAAAGACACAGCATGGTTGTCTGCTATTCTGGTATTTTCGCTGAAGCCGGTTTTACCCTCTGGTTTTTCCCCATCTTAGCTTGAGACAATTTATTAAAAAATATTGGAATATAAGTTTCTATTTGGCTGCTCCAGTTCTTGTCTTGCTTGCCCTCTTGGTTTTCCATACATATTACAATGTAAAAGATGGGTCTTGAGCAAGTTATGAAAAGCAGAATAACAAGGAGAGATGGCTAAGATTCATAAACAAAAATGCTATTTATTCATCCCTCAATATATTTCTTGCTGAATATTTTTACATTTACTATTCAGATGCTACATAACAATCAGCTCAGAATTTGCTTCAAATAAAAATCTATGATTCCAGTCATAACCAAGTCAGCTACTGAACTTCTCTGGTTGTTTTCATTGGGGTCCAAGAAAATCTCATGAAGCATCTAATTCCATTGTAATCTGAAGTTCTTGTAGAAAAAGAAAAATAGTTTTCACGATGCTAATTCCTCCTTTTCATCCTCCTGTGTAGTTGCAAATAGGAGAGTGAACGCTTTCAATTAACAGTGGTTTATTATTGTATCCAATCTCAGAACTATGGTTAATCTTCACTACTTTAGATAAAGTCATCTGAAATCAGAGCATTGATTCAAAGGAACCAATAACATAGGTTTGACTTTAGCCTGGACAACTAGAAGCTGCTTCCAAATGTCTATTTCACTGTTATTCCACAGAGAATTTTCCCTGTGAAGTGATGCACTTGAAAAAAAATGCAATACTACTTTTGGAAAGGAATAGAATCCCCTCCCACTTATATTACTAATTGAAATTTATTTTTAAAATAAAGATGGAATATCCTTGGCCAAAGGAGCATCCCAACATAAATCTCTTCATTGCAGCAAAGTATGAGATGGATTTCTCATGAGAAAAAGATGAAGTGACATTTCAAATGTTAATGGACTTAGAAGGCATCTTCAGGGAGCCCCTTCTCATGTACTGTAAATATTCACACACATTTACACTGCCCATTTAATGCAGTTTCAAACTAGTATTGAAGAAAGTGGTTTCACTGTGCAGATAATTAAGCAGAAAATCCTGGAATGCTGGATGGTGATTACACAAACCACCAGAGCACTGATGCACATTCAGGGTTTTCTTTCATGTGCTTTTGTGGAGTTTGGGACCATCCAGACAACGCTTTTATTGCAGAAACTTCCGCAATAAAAAGAGGGCTGTCCAGATGATATTCTGGTCCGTCCTGCATTAATTCGGCACAAACCAGAAAAACCCTGATTTGTACCAAATTAATTTGTTAGTGGATTTATTCAGTGCCTTCTTGGAAGGTGTGGGCCAGACCATTCTGCAGACCAGACACCATTCCCACAATTTAGCAGGCTAAATAAGCCTGGTAAACTGTGGGAATACCCACCCCCAAGCCCTGAAGCCCTCAGACCCCTTAGAAAAGTAGTAAAAACTTACCTATCCTCGATTAGAAGCCTCGGCAAGCTCTCCTGGTACATAGAAATGATGTGCCAGAAGATAGAAATGATGTGCCAGAAGATAGAAATGATGTGCCACTTCATTTCTACATGCCTTGAGAGCTTGCCGAGGCTTCTAATGGAGGATAGGTAAGTTTTTACTATTTTTCTAAGGGATCTGGGGGCTTGGAGAGAGAGGGGGTAGGGCCTCCGGATGTTCTCTCAGGCTAATCCCGAGAGAACATCTGGACACCCATGCCAGAAAGCACACACTTTCTGGCTAGGTGTGGACACTTGTCACGATGCAGGGTCTCGGCCCGGCCCCTTAATCACACACACAGAGACGGTAATCAGCTAACTATTTATTGAATAATAAAAAACAGGTGAAAAGGGTAATTGTCCATAAAGAGTATCAAAGTAGCAATGAAGGTAACGAGTCTTAAGTAAATCCAAAGGCAAAGGCTTTGTAAAGCTCCACAAAACAAAGTGGATCAAAAACAGACTTGGTCCGTGGCAAGGCAAACAAGGCAAGGTTCATGAAAGTAAACCCAAGAAACTTCTTGGCATGGCACGAGCCGAATCCTGGCTCCGTGGATCTTCGCTTGCTTCACTCCTTTCAGAACTGAAGTGGCCGAGCTACTGAGGATCCTTTCCCACGGATCCTATACTTAATTCCCTTGGCGAGGCCCCCGATGCTCTAGGCTGCGGCGCCAATCTGTGCTACGGGATCTAGCGCTTCTCTGGCGCTCTAGGCTGCGGTGCCAATCTCTCCTGCTGGACTCAATGCTCCGTCTCCTATCAAAGCTCCGTCTTTGCCTCCCAGCACCTGGGTCACTATCTTCGTGAGAGCCGAACTCCCTTTCGGCTTCCATGGGCTCATCCTCCACTGTTTCCCTGATCCTTTCCTGCGACCCGAAACCACCTGGCTTCTCATACTGATCTGAGTCAGCACTCTCAGGGTCAGCCTGACTTTCCCAGCTATCATAGCCATCAGGCCATTCATCATCCCAGGCCAAGCTCTCTGTGGGAGAGGAAGGCCCAGCTACCTCGTCATCCCCTTCCTCCATGTTCTCATCAGCTGCAGCTGGCCCTAATGCAAGTGGGACCCCCAGTGCTGCCCCCTGCCCCCCAGGCACGAAAGGGAACTGGGTTGCTACAACACTCCATCACAAACATCCATGTTTTTTTAATGCGGATGTTTGTGGGATAAAGGGCTGTCTGGAACCACCCTTTGTTGCTAGGATTTTCTGCCTTGATATTCTGGGATATATGGCTGTGAGAAAGGGCCCCCAGTCTATCTTGGCTGCTGGGAGTGATAGAGAATGCTGCAAGAAGGATATTTCTGCTGCAAGAAGGATATTTCTGCTATGCAAGTTGAGCAGCTACAAATTCAAAAGTCTACAAAATCTGAAATTATCCACATAAGTGGCTGAGATAGTAACATCTTTGCTTTCTGGTGGTTCACAAACTTTGATTCATCCACTAAATTTTTCCAAATGTTTTATAAAATTACTTTCAGGCTATGTGTATAAGTTATATATGAAACATAAGAATTTCACATTTAGACTTGGGTCTCATCTCCAATTATACTTCTGGTCTCAGGCATGTAGCGGGAGGGGGGGGCTTAGAGGGCTTCAGCCCCCCCCCCCATTCTCAGGGTGGTCCACGAGAAGGCCTTACTGGTACATTATTTAAACTGTTATGTTTATTCATATCATGATCTGATCACCATGCTCATTATATCCCACATTCATGGGGTTATTGGGATAACAATACAAAAGGTTTAGTAGGGTAGTCCCTCTCTTACTCAGACTCAGCCCCTCCCGAATCAAACTCAGCCCTCCCCGAATCAAAATCCTGGCTACGACCCTGTCTGGTCTCAAGCATTTTGGATAAGAGGCACTGCCTATACCAGATTATGGCATCTAGCCATAGTTGAACTGTTTAATGCTAAATACTGTGTTCAAAGATAATTTACAATTGAAGAAAGTTCCGCTGGAAAAGTCTAACAGCTGACGAATCTCAGCGCTTTGGTACAGCAGCAGCCCCTTTTCCAGGAAAAGTGTTTCTAGCAGAATCATTTGCTCACTGGCAGAAGTATTTCCTTCCTAGACACACCTTTTTTGTTTTGTGAAAGTGACATTTCTTGGAACATTTTCAAATTGTAATGGATCAAGCCTGGTGCAAATACAGGGATTGCTGATATTTAATAGCTACAAAGATTTCTTTTTTAGTGCCATTGCTTGCCTAGCCAGAGAATACTTTAGCCCGAGTAGGAAAAATGCATAAGAAAATTAAGTTACAGAAAGCTTACATGAATGTAATTCCCCTTTCTTTTATAAACTGTTGACATTAGTGCCCTCTAAACTGGCTTCTCTCCCAGCTCTGAAGCTGCTAATGGCACATTATATCTTTTTCTATTCCATTTTTTAAAAGACCATATTATCCCACATAGTAATGTGGGGAAAAATCCCATCCTAATAAAAATGTCCTGATCTTATCTTATCTAATGAGTTAAATCTAAGGGTCACTCGGAGAATGCCATATTTAATAGAGGTCTCAAAGCACAGGACTAAATAAATACCTTTCATCTTGCTAACCCCATGACCTTAATTTTTAATTGCTGGAATCAGCGGCTTCTGCTTAAATGGATTTGGCAGAGGCGTGAAGATGTTGTTAGGTTTATTACTTCGTACAAATGGTTGCTGAAGTGCAGACTGGAAGATCCAAGGTCCATGCATAATCAATAATGCATCTTGCAACTCTGGCAGAGTTCAATTGCTGTATCTATTAGACCTTGACTCCCAATCTCTTCCCTTGAAATAATTAGTCAAGCTTCCTAGGGTAAAATGTATCTTATCTTAACAGTAACTGTAACTGCAGCAGGGCAGAGAAAGAACCTTTGAATTCTGGCAACTTGTCTATCGCGGTGTCTCCTAAATGGTGACCTGATAGTGAATTATTACTCCCTGCTAAGAACAATTGCATATTCAGGGGGTGGAGAAAATTCCTAGAAGTCATAAAGATTTCACAGGTGCTATCTTGATATTACTGGCAAGATAAAATGCTTGTTGCTTGACAGCTATGGCATGCATACCCTCCAACATATTTCATTGACAAAAACTGGAACACATCAGTGTGGTCAAGACAGCAAAAGATACTAATGCAGAAGAACACACAAGTAAGGAGAGGTTACAGGGCTTTGCTTTTGCCTGAGGCCTCTTCTCCACTATCATATCGAGACTATCTGCTTTTAACTGGATTATATGGCAGTGTAGAAGGGGCCTGGCTACTGCAAAGGGTAGGATTTTGCTCCTTCACTTCTTTCCTCCCAGTTGAGTTAACTATGCAAGCTCCTTTTGCAGCAACTGAAGTAATCTAAGGACAAAGGGGAAACAAGATTTAAAAAATTAGGACATTTTAAAGCAGTTGGAAAGGCAGAGGCTTAATTGGGATAATGTCTGTCAAATTGGGTCAGTTGGAGGAAATAGATTTTTTCATTTGCACTATTGTAAATCTTGTTGTGCAGAAGGTTGATAGTTCGAGCTGTGAGTGGGGTGAGCTTTCACCATCAGCCCTAGCTTCTGTTTACCTAGGTCCTAGCAGTTTGAAAACAAAGCAATGTTAGTAGATGAAGAGATACCACTTTGGACAGGAGGCAAAAGGTACCCCTGAAAAACATGCTGGCAAAGATTTGATGAGGAAGGCATTCAAGGACAACAGCCTATTTGGCTTGGAAATTGGAACAATGGCACCACTTAAAAAACAAGCTCAGGGTCAGCGCAACTACAAAAACAACCCGAGGGGGAAGAACAAACACAACTAATAAATTTCTTAATAATAAGTCTTTTAAATCAATATAATATAGAATACATATTGTACCACCTCGAATAAAGTCAGAAAGGGTGCGAAATCGCACTCAGTCTATGTGTAATATAAGACCATGATTGATATCATCAAGAAATATTGGCCTTTGGTAGAACATGTCCAAGGACTATCCAAACTCCCTTTAGTTGCATATAAGAGAAGCCGGAAATTTAAAGATTATATTGTTCACTCCCATCAACAAAATATTTCTATTAAGAGCAGCATGAGTCCGGGTACACGGGCATGTGGCAGGTGTTCAGTGTGTGTTAATATTACTCCCGAGAAAAAGATTTACAGCCTTTCTAAACGTAGGTTCTTTAAGGTCTGCGATTTCGCAACCTGCGCCACGAAATCCATCGTGTACGGAATTACATGCTATTGTTTACTTGTTTATGTGGGGATGACAACTAGGGAGGTGCACACTCATGTCATTGAGCATAGATCTAAAATATTACATGGGGCCACCGATTCAGCATTTTATATTCATTGTAAAAAGATGCACCATTCTCCTGCGTCTTTGAAACTTAGAGTCTTGGAGAGGATTAACTCCCAACTGCATATGGATCTAACCACCAAATTAAGACAAACTGAAATCAAATGGACCTTATTATTGCATTCAGAATGGCCCCGAGGGTTGAATGACGTCATCTCCCTTAATTCGCTGCTTCTGTAACCCTTCTCTTTCTATATATACCCTTCCTGTTTTGCCTCTGGGTCACCCTGATGTTGCTACTATGCATGGGTTATGAGATTGATTGTTACTTCATTGGTATGTATTACTTCCGTATGCTTTGATGATTTATATTAGGGGGTTCTACCTTGGGTTATTTTCAAACCCCTTATTATATTACAGATACTGGACGTCTTCATATTGTTTAAATGCCTTGAAAAAACCACTTTGCGGTGAAACGGATTACTTCAGGCCTTTTTGACATCGCATTGGCAAACCGTCGGCTTTTTGGAGCCATATGTCGGGAGGAATAGATTGCAATCCTCAGTGTCCCGGATTATCCGCATCCTCGATCTCCTGGATCTTTAACAAAGATACCATCTATTTCATTTTTGAATTTATTAGCTTTGATTTGCTCCCAATCGGGGAAGCCTGTGGAACTTTATAAATACTCGCATTGGCGAGTTTACCACAGTGGAGTACATGAAAGACACACTTCGATCCGGCTTATATTGACCCAGTTTACACATAGACTGAGTGCGATTTCGCACCCTTTCTGACTTTATTCGAGGTGGTACAGTATGTATTCTATATTATATCGATTTAAAGGACTTATTATTAAGAAATTGATTAGTTGGTGTTTGTTCTTCCCCCTCGGGTTGTTTTTGTAGTAACAATGGCACCACCCCATGACTGAGTTGAGCACAGCCTCCAGATGCCAAAAATGGAAAAAAGTGGGAAGCCTTGCCTCTTACTGTCTGTTTTTGTTGTTAATTGTGTAACGACATTGAATGTTTGCCACGTATGTTTCTATAATCTACTCTGAGTCCCCCTGGGAAGATAGAGAGGAATATTTTATTTATTATTTATTTAAAACTTTTATATCCCAATCTTCTCTACCTCTGTAGAGGGACTCAGACCGGCTAACAGCAAAATTCAATGCTAATAATAGGAACACTTTAAAACATCATACATAAACAATCAGTTAAAAATACATATAAGATAAAATGCATATAAAACCATTCGCCAAGATAAACTCATATCCATCTCAGTCAACACATTGTGGTCAAAAATCGGTCTCAGACATCACTCTGCAAATGCCTCATTTCACAACCAGGATTTTACAAGCTTCCTGAAGGTCAGGAGGGAGGGGGAAGATCTGATTTCATTTGGGAGAGAGTTCCATAGCTGGAGGGCAACCACAGAAAAGGCCCTGTCTCTCATCCCCACCAAACGCGACTGCGAAAGTGGTGGGACCAAGAGCAGGGCCTCTCTGGAAGATCTTAACGCTCTTGATGGTTCATAGGGGAGAATACGTTTGGACAGGTAAACTGGGCCAGAACCGTATAGGGGTTTGTAGGTTAAAACCAGCACTTTGAATTGTGCTCTGAAGCTAATTGGCCGCCAGTGGAGCTGGCGCAACAAGGGAGTTGTGCGCTCCCTGTACCCCCACTCCTGTGAGTAATCTGGCTGCTGAGCGTTGGACTAGCTGAGGCTTCCAGGCAGTCTTCAGAGGCAACTTCCGTAGAGAGCGTTGCAGTAGTCTATACAAGATGTAAGAATATAAATAAAGTATATTATTATTATTATTATTATTGATGTTACCTCTTCCCTTTCAAAATGACTGATTTGTAACCTTGTGAACTCTCATTTTGAAAGGAAAGAACTAACATCTTCTAATCCTATTTTTTAAAAATAACATCTTCATGCTTGTTCTCCTTTCTATCTTTACCCTAAATAGAATGATGCTTGGATAGAACTAAGAGTTCTTCAATCATTCCAAATGCAAGGAGAAGGCAAAAGGACCAGACTTCACCTTCACTACCATCATTCTGTGTTGTAGGGACCTGCATCTGATGTGCACCAAGAGTTTGGCCCTTCTTAATCATGTGGAGGTGTCCTACAAATCTACATTTGTACGTATCCTTGTGTGTCCTTTTCATCAGGTGTGTGGACAGTGCAACCTCATCAGATGGAGGAGAATTCAGCATACGCCAGTTTGCCTTCCCTTTTGTGGCAGAGCTCTGTGGCCTCCATCCCACAATGCACTGCAACTTCCAATGGGGCTCTACCATAAAAAGGAAGTTTAACCAGTGCATGCCACCATGGCATGGCATAACAGGAGGATTCCTGTGTTACTTCAACCGGGGAAGCCGGGTGGCTAATACTTCCTCCCGTGGGTTAGGGCAACCAGTGAGTTGGGTGATGCAGGGCATGGGGCAAGGGATTCCCCACACCTCCTGACAGTCACCACTGGAATAACAATCCATTTGATGAAATTGTTAGTCCTCCAATATACTAGATATTTTCTCACCCTCTCCCTTCACCCTACTCATATCTGCTACATTAAAAAACCTTTTTTTCTATAATTATAATGTAATTGACACTCTTCTCTTTGTTGGTTCCATCACACACTCTTCATCTTCATTTTGGCTTTCCCACCTTTCCTGAGCTCCGATCAACCTGTGTGTGTATGTGCCTTCAAGTTACCTGTTGACTTAAAGCAGCAAAATTAATTTCATACAGATTTAATATTTATTTACTTGAATTCTACCCCACCTTTCTCGACCTAAGACACCTCACAAATCCGGCAAAAATTGAATGCCACACAGGTAACAATAAAACACATCTTATAAAAATATAAACAATCTAAGCATATAAACAATTAAAACTCATATCAATATATCAAACAGATCAAAAACCACATATAAAATGCCAAGTCATGGTCTCATATTCATATCTATTATTAGGCAAGGAATACTCATGCCACTTCTACACTGCCATATAATCCAGATTATCAAAGAAGATAATCCACATTTTCTGCTTTGAACTGGATTATATGAGTCTACACTGGTATTAAATCCAGTTCAAAGCAGATACTCTGGATTTTATGTAGCAGTTTAGATGGGGCCTTAGAGACAGTTTTGCCAGTTGCCTGCTCTGTACCACATCTTATAGCTCTTATCATTCATTGACAATCTCCCACCAAGAACTAACCAGGACCAGGGGCGGACCAAGCTTTTCCCGGGGGGGGGAAGTGCCCCCCCAGTGTGCATGTGCCAATCTGCGCACGCGCACTGGCTCCAAAGTGGGAGCTAGTACGCATGCGCCGACCTTTTTGTGCATGCGCAAAAAGGTCCGTGCATGCGCAAAAAGGACCGTAAATGTGGAAGCGCGGCCAGAGCGCCCGGGCTGCCTATCAAAGGCGTAGCGTGCGCCGCGGCGGCTGCGGGGCCGGCTGCGGAGCCGGCTGCGGAGGCCTGGCCGGCGCGGCCGCGGGCAGCGCAGCACGAGCGCCACAGGTGGGGGAGCTGGCGCGGCAGCGCCGCTCCCGAGTGACGCCCCTCCCGGTGACATCGCCCTACGCGCCTGCTTCCTAATGGACGAACCGGCCCTGACCAGGACTAACCCTACTTAGCTTCCAAGATCAGATGGGATCTGGTATCTTTATGATATTTAGGCCCTATAGAGCGGAAATGTTGAATCCCAAATATTGGTCCTTACCTTAATTTTGTTTTCCATCTCTTTCCTTACAAATCAGTCAGTTGAATTGAGCATAATTGTGGGCCAATGAGCAGTGCTTTTGCAGGCCACCATTAAGGTCCTAGCACATATGTTTAGATATCCCTTTAAACAACCTGGACCCATAGTACTTAAGCTTTTATCCTATGCTATTGTCTCTGTGTGCATCCACAGAAATGTACATACCTCTAGTTCTTTATACCATTTCAACACCCGTGATTGCTTTCTGTAACCCCTGAGCTCTGCTCCAACAGAATTGTGGCAGGCTTCTCTTTGCACAGCAGAAAGATACATTCTTCTAATTAGAGTTATATGATGTTCCACCAACAGCATTATCAAACCAGCAATACTGTGTGCTGAGCGTCTCAATTTTATTCATGCAAGCCAACCTTCTGCAAATATAGCAGAATGAAAATACAAAAATAAGTTACTGCTCAAAGCCAAACCTGCTAAAATTAGTTAACCAAATTACATTAAAGCCTCCATCTGTTTGTTACATTATCCTGACAATGACAGCGGTAAAGCAAATTTGCTGACTGGTTTATTGAGTGTGCCGCTTGTTCAAAAGAAAAAATTAAAACAAAGTTCTCCCCTGCAGTACATATTATTTGTACTCTAATGTTATATTTACACAGATACTGTTTTCTTGGAATGGCTGCACATTTAATCAATTTTTTCCAGACTGATTTCTACAGTGTATTTCTTTCCCCACAGTGATACAGCAATTATCGTTTTAATCATAATCATTAATGCTGTTTTGTTTACCGTAATAAACTATAAAACACAGTTTTTCCCCTGTTTTACCTTAGGCCTCTTCTAACCAATGCTAAATAATTTCATTTCCCAGGATGAATGGGTCCTCTCCAACTGAAAGAAGGTCCTTCTGCATTTATCTAATTTTAAGTGAATGCCAGCCCTCACAAGAGTACTTCTGTCAACAAAACATCAGTTCACTCTATTGAGAAATAGACCGTCTCTGTGGCTAAGCATTATGAGTCTCACATAATTCAACTGGATTTACTATTTAGCAAACTAGGGATGGGCAAAATCCAGCCCTCCATAGATTGTTGCATGCAAATCCCATTAGCCCTACCTAGCATTGAAATGATGAGAGATGCTGAGAACTGCAACCCACAATCATCTGAAGAGCTGGATTTTACCCATTCCAAGCATGGACATATATAAGGATGATTCTGTCAAGTATAACTTTCAGTGGGTCCATAATGCTATGATTGGACAGCTGCCTAGGTCTGGTTACAGGGAGAATTCAATAGCTTCACTAAATGCTTGCGTTCAGAATGTCTGAAAGACCCGTGTCTCCCTAAAGAAGCCTGCATGATATTTGGAGAAGGCTTTCATATTGGTAAAGACATGTGACAGAACCCGGGGAAGTATGGGTGCAAGTCTGAGGAGGATTATCTGAGTCCCTCTATAGAGGTGAGAAGATCGGGATATAAAAGTTTTAAATAAATAAATAAATAAATAAATAAATAAAACTATGAGGTTTTAATACTATTTTACAAGTACCATGTTTAGTATATTTTGTCTGTATTTTAACCTAAACCTACACTATTTTATTTTTTTAAAATAGTTTTATTGATTTCCAGACTTTATAAAAGAAACAGACGAATGTACAAACAAACAATACCACTCCCCCAAACCAACAATAGAAAGAAAAAAATACAAACAAAAGAAGACAAACATGAGTATTTCCCTCCCGTTCCACAACCCATTTTCTTTAAATAGTCTATAATCAAAGTCCAATCTGTATCTTTCATTTTTATATTTTGTGATAAAGATCTGGTCAAAGAGTCCATATTCATTATGTCCATTATTTTTAGTTTCCAATCTTCAATTATGTGGTTTTTAAACTGCCTTGAGCTCCCATAGGGAGAAAGCCAGGGTATAAATAAAGTAAATAAATAATAAAATAAATAAACTTTCTTGATGGCTGCTTCCACATTGAGGAACTCCCTCTGATGGAATGGGGAAAGCATGTCTACACTGACCACTTTACACAGCACAAATGTGGAATGAACTGGCATCCGTGAACTGCCCTGAGTCCTCTTCAGGGTTGAGAAGGGTGGTATACAAATACCGCAAATAAATACAATTAAAAGACCAGTTTGAGCCATAATTTTCTGCCCTATTCAAGGAAGATCTCAATCTTTACAGCTATTTTTTAATCCAGGTACATTTAAAGGTTTACCCCAGATTAATCCACATTCACTTGTGTGTGCCATTTCGAAGCCCCTTGCTAATGCGGCACCTACACTGCATTTTGTGTTAGTGTAAATGGGGCCTTTTTAACCCAGGTGTAAACTGTATTCAAAGGGTTACTCCACATTAATCCACATTAGTCTGGGTGTGTTGTTTGGATGCCCCAGGTTTGGATGCCCTACTTTCAGCCAGCTATAGCCGCTTCCAAATGACCACGCAGAACACAATCTGGGAATCACTGAAAACTTTACTATAGGATACTAACTTGAACAAATCCAAGAGTGACAAACCGCTGTCCCACACCACCTTATATACACTCCCCCAACATTTGAACACTTTCTTCCCACTTTCCCACCAGGGCTGCGGACCATTGATTCCCACATTCCAGGTGATGTGGGACCATTATCTTTGTTATGGCTGTCAGTAATCCAGATCTCGGGAGCCAAATTCAAGGCCCTGAGCATCGGTTCGACACCTACACTGCATTTTCTGGCAATGTAGATAGAGCCACTCACCACTTAGATCAGTAGTTTTCAACCTGTGAGTCCCCAGATGTTTTGGCCTATAACTCCCAGAAATCCCAGCCAGTTTTCCAGCTGTTAGGATTTCTGGGAGTTGAAGGCCAAAACATCTGGGGACTCACAGGTTGAGAACCATTGACTCAGATTCATATGTGATGTGATCAGCTTCACAGTGACTAAATGCCACTTCAGAGCTGAACTGGCTTAACCCAGGAAAAGTCACTTAACATGGCGTTACCCCTGATTAATCCAGATTGAAAAAAACCCCAAATTTTACACCAGGATTCCAGTTCTCCCATGAGTTAAGGCAATTTCCTAAACAGAGTCAGCTTGCAGCTGTTTCAACAACCACCCCATACTCCCAGGTCTCAGAGGAGATACATCTGATAAAACAGACAAAGAAAACCTCTGCTACTAACTTCTTTTTCTCAACTAGTCTCAAAGGCCCTATAAAACCTCTTTGCATCTGGGCTAGGATGACCAAATATTGAATGTGCATGAAGTGTGCCAAATCCTCATTTCTGCCAACTGAATGAAAGCTCACCTCATGTTTTAAGAGCCCACACAAACCATTACATATCAACAAAGGGTTGAGCATCAAAGCAGGAAAAGAGTGTTGGCCACATACTGCTTTCAGGGGTTTTTTGTTTTCAGTTTCTGTGTGCAAATGCAGTTGATTCAGTTGCACAGGAATGTGTGTTTGAGCCATTTCTTTCTAAACAAACTTGCTGCCTGGTCTTAACCATATTTACTTGAAAGCCAGTGCTATTAATTTCAGTGAAATGTACTTCCAAGTAAATGTGGTTAGGAGGGTAGCTTTCATTTTCTCAGACAGACAAATAGATAAAGTTCCTTTCTCAGTAGGTTTGCGGCAAAAACATAGCATCCAACATTACACCACCTGCACAAACAAGTTTCCCTAGGCAGCCTGCTCTCTGAGATCTTTCCCAGGCTTCGCAGAGGGAAACAATGTTGGTGTTTCCATTCCAGTGCAAAAGAAAACCAATACAAAACCAGGGAGTGAAGTTCAAGGTAATGGTTTCAGCGAGACTTACTACAAAATCCAGGGAACATTTTTTTTCAATGAATATGAATTTGTGCGGCCGTTCATGAAAAACTGGCAAGAGATAATAATAAAAATGTTACAACTAGTGCTTCCACTTACTTTGCTACCCACAGTTTTGTATTAAAATACAGGTTGTTTTCCTTATCCAAAATGCTTGGGATAATAAGTGTTTTGGATTTTTTAAATGTTTGGAATACTTGCATTTGCACATACATACATAATAAGATATCTTGAAGATCAGAGTATTTGGGATTTCAGAATTCTGGATGAGGTATGCCCAGCTAAAACATGCAAAGTTAGTAAAGAAACAACTTTCTTCATACTCCAACTATTTTTCTTCCTCTTCTGCCTTCTCCTCTTTCCAGTTGTTTCTTCTGTCTCTACTTTGACTATCTCCTGAAAGGCTTGGATGGCTAGCAATCCATATAAAACCATGCAGTTGAGATCAGAGATTACCAAATGCTACTAAATCGCAAACGCAGATGTCTGCAAAAGACAAGCAGTCATGAAAACTAAACATTTGCTGATTCAAATGCTTGTCCGAGGTTTAACTGGCATCTAAAAGATAATACTATCTGAATATTTAACAGGAACCAATATGCACATCTTTAGATGCGGGATCTTTGAAATAAAGATTTCAGAAAATTGCTTAGCTTGGAGGTTTTTTTAACTTGCTTCTTTCCAAGGGTGCATCTACACTGTAGAATTCATGCAGGATCCTATAGCTCTGGGCTTTGGCCATGACTCAGTGCTATAGGATCCTGGGTGTTTTCATTCTAAAAGGTTTTGAGCCTTCTCTGCCAAAGAGTGCTAGTGCCTCACCAAACTACAACACCAATGATTGCATAGCATTGAGCCATAGCAGTTAAAGTGGCCTCAAACTGCATTAATTCTGCAGTGTAGATGTAGTTAATGTGACAGGGAAATTTCACAATGCATTAATCAATGGGTCAATGCTATACTCTTTTCCCAATTTCTTCACCCAGGTTGTAATACATGGCTTAACTAGGCAACCCTTTCACTTCCCATTCACTCAAAGATATAGCCCCCTTCATTTCCTCTGTTTGAACCCACACATACAGTGCCCTCTCTCTGTTGGAGTTGATATTACAGTGTTCCCTCGCTACTTCGTGGTTCACTTATTGCAGACTCTAAATTTGCGGATTTCAAAAAATATTTATTTCAAATATATATCATGGTATTTTTGCTGTTTTGTGGGGTTTTGCCACCGCCACTCTCCAAGGCACTTCCCTCCCCCCTCAGTCCTCCCTCCCTCCAGCCTTGACGGGCCTTTCCTTCCTTTCCTTTCCTTTATTTTAAGTTTATAAAGACTTAAAATAGTTTGTAACTACTAAAATAATGTATAATATTAAAATGGAGTATCCCTACATTGCGGTTTTTCACTTATTGTGGGAGATCATGGAACCTAACTCCTGCAATAAGTGAGGGAACACTGTATTTTGTTTCACTTTTAGGTAAATGACACAACATAGGTATTATATGGAGAAGCCATTTTGACAATAAAATTGTTGCCATGCCCATATCAATCATCTAGGACTATGCAATCTATATCTTAATAGAGAAGAAGTACACAATTTTAAATAATGTCATATTGATAAAATTGGGGTTTAAGAACTTGTAAAACCCAACTTGCATCTGGAAATCTCTATAGTTCACTCACAACTTCAGTTTGGAAGTCTCTTTATGTGTATAAAATGTTTGCAGGCTAGAAGTTTTTGACCACCTATCACACTGAATTTTACAAGTAAGTTATACATACATTGACAAAAAACCAGACATTTTCAAAATTCCATATTAGTCTGTGAATATGAAGTTGATGCAGATCCTCCAAACAGCTTTGAATGTGAAGTTTTGGCAGCCATCCTAATTCAGTGAAAGTAATAATTATACCTTCATTAATGAGAAAACATCATTCCAGAAACCAGAAATTAAAATTGTCCTGTACTCCCATTGCCTGGAACTTTACACAGCAAATTAATGATACCAGAATTGGCGTCTATATTTATCCTTTATTTTATTATGATTTTATGAATTTCATTATATTGAGAGACCCTCCAATTCAATTTGTTGCTGCGAGTTCTGACAACTAATCATTTAGCAGCATACTCTTAAATGTTTTATATTCTATTGGCCAAAATCCTGCTTTTACTTCAAGCTAACGGCTTGTCTATTGGCCCTATACCCTGAATTGGACCAGATGTTATTTCTGGATATCCAAATGATGCCAATTAACCCATTTTTATCCTGCATTAAGCAAAGCTGGGATAAGTGTGAACAGCAGAACTGGTTCTAATCTGAAATCTGCTGTCCACATGGGCCAGTGCTACCATGTAGCCTAAATAGTTTTATCTTACTGGACAGTCTGTACCCTGCTGTTATGTGATTTCATCTTCACTAAATTTACGGGTTCGGAAAGGCTGAAGTGTCTATCTAATCCAGAAGGCCAAATCAGACACAGACGTGTTAGAGGGCAAAAGCAGATGTTTTTATTATTCCTGGCCAGAAAGGATGTCAGCAGCAAAAGCACTTCGAATTACTGACAATTACTGTGAACACATGGGTACATTTGACAGAAAGTAGAAACAGTACAGAACAATGGAAAATTGCCACACAGGTTTCCCATTGGTCTTGGAAGGTGCCAGCTAGGATCTGCAGCTTCATTGGAGGAGACGGAAGTCTGCTTTTGCCTCTGAACCAATCAAAGATGAAGCAAGATTTTTTTTAAACTGCCATTTGTGGCATTGAAGTCTTGTGTCTGTTGTGAATTCTTCTCAGAAACTGGGTTCATCCAGGTGGCATACAGGTTGATGGGTGGTTGATGTGGCCTGATGGTTCAATGTGAGCTAGACAAAGGAGATGCCAGCAGATGAACAAAAGGTGTTCAAGGTGCAGTCACATACAATGGAAGATTCACAGATGGGGTCCAGAAAGGTGCTATAGATGAGGCAACATTTCCAGAGCTAGTCTAGATAATATCATGCCAAACAGATAAACGACATTAGACTACAGTGATTTCTTTCTGGGTGAGGATGAGGCAAGGGTGAAGTGAGTTTACGTTCTGAGGAATTCCCAAGAAATTTCATAGGAAGGCAATTGGAAATGACAATGTGACTGACTATATTTTACACAGGAGCCAGATTTCACAATTCATATATTTTACTAGCTTGGGGACCCGGCAGTGCCCGGGTCATTTGAGAAGTGCAGCAGGATGTAGAGTGGGTCATGGGGGCTCTGTGTGCCAAGTTTGGTCTTGATCCATCATTATTGGGAGTTGCAGTGGTATCATGAAATTACTGAAGGTAGTGGAAGTCCCATCATCTGTGGTCCACCCTCCCCCAAAGTGTAGTAGGATGTAGATTGGGTCATGGGGGCTCTGTGTGCTAAGTTTGGTCTGTATTGGTGAATGGATGAGAGTTGCATTGTTTTTAGGAAGTGAGTGAAGGTACTTCAAGTCGCATCATCCGTGGTCTGTCTCACACAAAACAGCACCAGGATGTAGAGTGGGTCATGAGGGCTCTGTCTGCCAGGTTTGGTGTTGATCAGTCATTGGATTAGGTTTGTAGCAGGCTTGGAAAGTGAGGGAAGGTACTGCAAGTCCCATCATCCATGTTCTGCCCCCCTCCAAAGTTCAGTAGGATGTAGAGTGGGTCACTGGGGCTCTGTGTGCCAAGTGTGGTCTTTCTTGGTGTTTGTTGGGGGCCGCAGTTGTCTGTGGGAACAGAGGGGTGTGAAAGTTCTACAAATCCCATCATCCATTGTCAGTCCTCCCCCGAACCTCACCAGGATGTGAAGGCAGTCATGGGGGTTATGTGTGGCAAGTGTGGTCTCGATCACTAATTGGATGAGGGTCGCAGCGGACTTGGGAAGTGAGTAGAGGTACTTCAAGTCCCATCATCCATGGTCCACCCTCCTCCGCTCTGCACCAGGATGTAGAGTGGGTCATGAGGGCTCTGTGTGGCAGGTTTTGTGTTGATCAGTCATAGGATTAGGTTTGTAGCAGTCTTGGAAAGTGAGGGAAGGTACTGCAAGTCCCATCATCCATGTTCTGCCCCCCTCCAAACTTCAGTAGTATGTAGAGTGGGTCACTGGGGCTCTGTGTGCCAAGCGTGGTCTTTATCAGTGTTTGTTGGGGGCTACAGTGGTCTGTGGGAGCAGAGGGGTGTGAAAGTACTAGAAAATCCCATCATCCATTGTCTGTCCTCCCCAAACCTCACCAGGACGTGAAGGCAGTCATAGGGGTTATGTATGCCAAGTTTGGTCTCGATCAGTGATTGGATGAGGGTTGCAGCAGACTTGGGAAGTGAGTAGAGGTACTTCAAGTCCCATCATCCATGGTCCACCCTCCTCCAAACTGCACCAGGACGTAGAGTGGGTCATGGGGGCTGTGTGTGCTAAGTGTGGTCTGTATTGGTCCTTTTTGGTGGCCTCAGTGGTCTGTGGGAACCAAAGTGTTTGAAAGTATTACAAATCCCATAATCCGTGGGTCATGTCCCCCGAAGCGCACCAGGACGTAAAGGGGGTTAGGGGGGGTTATGTGTACCAAGTTTGGTGCAGGTCCATCACCCGCGCTGGTTGCTGTGGCCTGTGAAAGTGGCTGCCACATATCCGCCCTTCCGCCCTCCGCACACATACATACATACAAACATTCCGCTTTATAAAGGTATACAGATACAGATATAATTCATATTGTGTGTGTTGGGGGGGGGGGATGTTTAATTTCTCGATAGCACAATCACTGCAGGGTGGACACTAAAAGTGTAGCCAGTGCCATCCCTGGGGCCAGCCAGGAGTATTATTACTCTAGACCAGCCTCAGATTTTAGGGGCCGTTGAACCATTGGAATTAACCTATGTGTTGATTCATCAGTCAACAATTGGTTTAATTGGTATATGCTGGCTGGGTTCAATCAATATAAGACTACTCTGTAATTTAATTCTATCCAGCCAAACAGTGGTAAAGTATAGATTACACAGTACCATGACAACAGAACTTCAGCGATGCACACAACAATGTTTAGATGCATCTTTCTTTAAAATCTAGATCGTTTAAGTTGCAGTCCCATACTTACATACAGTAGGTCTATTGAATTCAATGGGATTTATTTCTGAGCAGATCCAGTGGTTTAGCCAGGGCTGGGGTGTATATGTGCCTTCAAGCTGCTTAGGGTATTTATTAGGCTTGTTGATCCAAAAAAAAAAAGGTTCAAAACTCGTTTCAGATGTAGGAGGCATTGGTGGTTTGATTCTAAAGTCATTTCTGATTTTCACAGAAAAAAATGTTCAAAACTTTTCAAAACTTCCAAGACTTCTGAATCCTTTCGTTAATGGTTTGAAAGTATTATTTCCTATTTCATTGGGTGGTCTTGACTTTGAAAATAGTTATTTTACTTCAGGAGCAGGGAAAAGCAAGCGGAGGACATTCCTTCATTCTCCGGTTTAAAACTGGCTTCTCTGGCTTAAGCCAGAAGTGGGAAAAGCAAAGGGCAGAAATTCACCCTTCTCCAGATTGAAACTGGCCTTCTCTGGCTTGAGCTGAATCATTTTGACTCACTTCCTGATTAGTAACAAAAATGGCGGAAAAATCTTCAGAAGAGCAAAGGGACTTCCGGTTTCCTTAAAACTTCAAAATCGCTTCAAAAAGGTAATTTTTTAAAACTTTATTCCAAATTACAAAGATTCACACGGTTCCTAACCATGCCTAGTATTTATGGCAGGATACAAAGCACAACATATACCAAAGAAATTTGAAGGGATGGCATGCAGAAGATGACCAAATTTGTTTTGTGGTTATTCTTAGGCAAGAAATACTCAGAGGTGGTTTTCTATTTGTTAGCAGTCTCCCATCCAAGTACTAGCCAGGGCGGATGCTGTTTTAACTTATAAGATCAGTTGGAACATCATGCCTCAGGGCTTGGAAATTGGTCCCAATTTTTTAAAAAAGAAAACGCTAAGAAATTGGCTAAAGAGCAACTGATATGGGAGAATAGAAACAAACAGGCTGAGCTTCAGCTTCTGAACCCTTTGGGAAAGTTGCTGTTTGCTTCAGCATTTTATCTTCTAATTTTTGAAAATATTTTACATCATAGGCCAGCAGTTTAGGCACATTACATGGCTATTTTTATTTTAAAATGTATTAAGTATTTAACATTAGAACAGCATAAATCTATGCACATATTTGATTTCACTCATTTGGAAAGTCAACTGGGTCAAATACTTTATCTTGTTTTATTGAAAATGACTTGGTTTTAGGTACAATGATTTATCACTTTGGGATTTCATGTTGAAATATAATATTAAATGTTGTTAACCTGCATTTTTTTCGTTGTTACTAGAGGAGGAGTTTGCTTTGTTGATAAAAAAGTAACTTTTTTTGTATTTCAGTGCCTAGAATATCCTTGCCATCATGTCTAATAGCCATGATGGTTTGAAGATTCTGGGAGTTTCAGTCCAAAACTGTATTTTTCCTAAACTTTGGAACATTGTCCTGGTAGCCTAATAGGTTTCTACACAGTACAAAGGAAAGACTGAGGATAAAAAAATAGCATATTTTATTTCTTGTGTGTGAAAACAAAACCTTGCAATGGTTTTTTTTCTTCTGCTAGACAAGATTATGAACATGTCTATGCACTTTTCATGGATTTTATCTCTCAGGGATTTCTGCTTTGTGAATACTTGATTCACACATACATACACACACACACACATATGCATGCAAGCAGTGGCATCATTAGAGGCACATGGAGGGAGTGCAAACCACCCCATCAGATGACACTAAAATTACTGTCTGTATTTTTTTGGGCAGCATTTCGTCCAAAGTTTTTTAATTTTCATAAAAATATCTCTGTAAGTAAATATAACCACATTTTTTTCATCAGTCCAGTTTACATGTACTATATCAATACACCTACATGACTAAAACCTATGCTAATTTACCTTTTATGGTATTTTAGCAATTATATTGTGCATTAAGCCGGTATGGGAGGAGATCCATGGGGATGATACCATCAGTTACTGCATTGGGTAGCACTGAAGATCAATTGCACTCCCTCTTTCCCAAAGGGCTTATTTCATCAGTACGCTAGACAGAGAGCCTATTTCCCACAATTTATTTCCACCAAGAGGAAAGACAGAGTTGCCAACAGTGAGCAGAAAAACAGGCCTCAAGTAGGACAGTGAGTTGAAAGAAAAGTTCTAATGAAGATGTTCTACCTCCTGATTCTTTTGTACCTTGTGCTAGAAGAGTCAGCCTGCATTTAATTGCACAACTTTAATATTACATGATCAATGTGGCAAGTGATCAACAATGTTTGTTTTTGGCAAGACGATTGGCCAGACATTAAAGCTGGCATAGAGTTTAGATGTCTGTGATAAGAAGAGATAAAGCAATTGCACCATATAAAAAGAAAAGTATTTTATGGTGTCTCATATGTCTGAATAAAAGGATGCACCTTTCTTCTACAATATATGCAGGTGACATATTGTCTCATGCATATATTGTATGCCTGCATATATTGTAGGAAGAGGGTGCATCCCTTTCTCAGGCACATGAGACACCATAAACATAATCACCAGGCAGAAAATACAGCATTGGCCAAATTTCTAGCTTAATCTGAATCTACAAAATGAAGAATGGATTCCATCAGAAAGAGTCTTGGTATGCATCCAGACAGGATGCAAAATGCATGCCCTCCCGGATATTCACAGGGGGTGTCCAGATGATGCCCAACGAAATTGTGAATGCTTTTGGTGCAAAGCAGGAAAACTGTTTAGCACCAAGATTATTTGTTAGTGGGTTTGTTCCAAAACCTTCTTGAAAGACACGGGCCTAACCCACTATGGCCGCTGCCTGGACCGGCCCCTCAGAAGTCCTAGGACTTCTGAGGGGGCTGACCATACAGCAGTCTCAAATTTTCCAGGCTGAATCAGCCTGAAAAACATGAGCGGGCGCTAACCTCCTCCCACTCCATCCCCAAATCCTTTAAAAATAAAAGAACTTACTTGGCCACCATTAGCGTGGTGCCTGAGATTTCCTGGTACATAGGAATGATGTGCCAGGAGAAAGGGGGAGAGGAAAATCACTCCCCCCCCCCACTTCTCCTGACATGTCATTCCTATGCTCCAGGAAAACCCCAGCACCATGCTAATGATAGCTGGGTAAGTTCTTTTAATTTTTAAAGGGTTTTTGGGAGGCTTTTTTGGGAGGGGGGGGGTCTAAGTGTCTCCCTGTTCTCCCATTAGGTACCAGGAGGATATATAGACAACACCACTGGAAAGTGTGGGCTTTTGGGGTGGTGTACATACTACAATCTGTCCCAACCCGGGTTTTTTAAACCCGTGTTGGCATGGACTTTACCGCTGTCTAAAACCACCCTTGGTATAGTAAAGGCAAGAAACATGACAATATCCTTCTCCAATTTGCCATCATGATGGCGTCTCATCAACATTTGTTTTGTGGATTGCAGCCTCCACCAGGTGCCCATGCTGGTTGAGGGATGGTAAGAGTGGTCTGAGGTTGGTTGCTGGTTTACATTTTTAAGAAAACTATCTCTCATGTTTTTTCTGAAGGACAAATTACGCTGGGCTGTGATGGACTTTGGTAAAATAATTTACTCCAAATTGTTTTTGCATTTAGGATCACCATTAATAATACGTGGAAAGTCATATTTCTGAGACTGTTTCATCATATGCCAAGGCAGCTGCTTTTGCAGTAGCAATCTGCAGCAAATTAGGTGGCAGTTAAAGTGAGATTTTCCACAATGAAGAACAAAGCTGGGCCAGTTAGTATGAGGACAGCTTGTTCTTGTTGCTAATGTGCTTAAAAAACTTGCTGGGCATAATTTGAACCAGCTCCTGCGCAGGGATGCAGACTAGGTTTCTGTGGTCTGGTGCTAAATCAAAACCAAGTGGAAAGGGTTGAAGAAGATGATGACAAATTAGATACTGACATCTTCTGTTCTGCCTGCAGAAATCATTCTTCTTTTTCATTCTTACCATTGATTTAAAAGTTAATTTCCCACAATATTAAAATCCTTAATGGAAGACAGATGACAGAAATCTGGAATTTCCAGCCAGCTATTTGCTGAAGGAAAACTTGGATAGGGTGGGAAGCTACCCTTCACATCAGATACAAATTATTTAAATGTGTAGCAACCTTTATGAAAAAAGTTATGAAGTGTTTCCTTCATGTTTGGTTGTGTTGCTCAACAGCTTGAACACATCCACCCTTTGTGACCTCAATGAAGATTCGCCTAAGGCAAATTTCCATGGTGAAGACTTCTACTTTTGGATCCCTTGTTACACAGTGAGCCAGCAGAATAGTCATGACACAACCCAAAGGAATAGTGCTGTGTAGTTGTTCATGTTGTTGTGTTGTGTGCCTTCACGTCATTAACAAATTATATTGACCCAAACACTTGGCAAGACTTCTTCAGAAGGGGTTCTTAAGCCTGTGGAAATATTCTCTAATGGGATCTAATGCAGAATCCATTTTTTAGATTGAGGATTAAGACTGTGCTTGGAATTCAGGCAAAACTGTATCTGGTGGCTATGTTTATAAGGTCCCATTTACTTTCTTCAGTACATAGAATGGTGATTTACAAAGCAAATGGCAAGCACTATTCACTATTTACAGATACAACAAACCATAGCTCAAAACAGTTGAGAAAAAAACCCAGCAAATCTTTGCAAAGTAACATAAGGGCCAGTGTTAAATATGGCAAATTAGTTGAATCAGTAGTCATCATTAGTGGTATAGTTGGAAATTTTGAAGTGTAAACCCTCAACCATGATAGTCCCTATAGCTAAGTACTAAAGAAGAGCCCAATAATGCAGGTGGCTGTGTTGTAGGGATGTGCCAGAGGTTTAGCACAGCTGGTAAATCACCAGCAACTATAAGATCTATCAACCGAAAGGTTGCAAGTTTGAAGCCCCAGGTCGGCGTGTGAGTGGCCAACTGTCAGCCCTGCTCCCTGTTTACCTAAGTGGTTTGAAAACAGCTTTAGATGTAATTAGAGAAAATAGGTACCACTAAAAGTGGGAGAGGTGTTTTACAATTTCATAAAGAAAGAAGATCAGAAAATGCTGGGTGACCAAAAGGAAGAAGGAAGTCCCGATGGCTCCTCATCATAGAGGATGGAGCAACAGCACCCCCTGTGGCTGGACTCAAGCCCAACCTTTCATGGAATCGAAACAACACACCTGCTTTCTGTTCTGTCTGTGTACTGTCTATACAAAGCAGCACTGAATGTTTGCCATGTATGTGTACTATGATCTGCCCTGAGTCTCTTTCGGGGTGAGAAGGGCGGAATATAAATAAAGTGTTGTTGTTGTTGTTATTAAATTATTCATTCTTATAAGGGATAACAGATAATTTAATCAATTTTCCCCCCTGGTGTCAGACCACTTTGAAAACTGTGTGGTCTCACTGGGAAAGAAAGCTGGAGAAAATCACTATAAGGAAATATAGAGAAAGTTTGTGTCAACATGACACTGGAAAGGGAGGGGGATCCTGTCCTAATATCTCTTGACATGAGGAGCAGAGAGAAAAAATCCTCTCCCCCCCAATACACACACCTGCTGCATAACATTGGAAAGATGGAGAGGAATCTGGGTGAGGATTGGGAGGCCTGTGTAACCTCACTGCCTGGCTCACAGTAATGCAGACATTGTTGCGATGCACAAACTATCCGAACACAGTCTGCAATGCCATCCTTTTTGTTGGGCTTCTCCTCCTGCTCACTTCACTCAGGATAAGGGGCAAAAAATTGGTTAGCAAGGAGATATAATTAGTTCTTCAGTGTATTCTGCTGTTTTGGCTTTTTCAGGAAAAAAAATCTCTGCCAGTGGTTAACTTGGAGCAAGTCTTTTGTATATTAAAAATATGGAGGCTCTTGTAAAGAAAGGGAGGCAAGCTGATGGGAAGAAATGGGGGTTCCCTGACAGGCCGTTCCACAATACAACCCATGAGAAGGCTTTCTAAGGTGAATCTGAGGTTCCTGTTTTGCTGTTTTGCAATGCCTTTTAAGTGACTGAAATACATGCTTTATTGTTCTGCAGAAACATTTTTATTGTCACATCTTTATCTTTATGAACAAGCTTTATCTAGTTGTTATAACTGGTTTTGTCTCAAATGATCCTAATGGTTATATTTTGCTATAATTTTGATGTAGAATGGTTGCTCTGGGGAATTTGGATCTCCAAGGCAGACATACAAATATAAACAGGTCATCATAAGGAAATATGACGGCTGGAAATGGTCTGCCTATGACCACAAAGGTCACAGAATGTTCAAGATAACATTTTTGAGGTCAATGTTTCTCTTGATCCTCAACCTCAGATGCCTCTGATGCCTCAGACTTGTGATCTCTTTTTCTCACTTGCTTACTTTAAACAGGAGGAGATTCAAAAGCCTGGAGGGATGTCAAGATACAACAGAAAAGGTTTACCTATCTGAAGCACTGCTATAAATGTAAATTTCATGTTTTGTTACAACAAATGGATTTTATTCAGCAACATTTCTCAGTGTATAGGAGGAGGTTTAACAAACTGTACTGCGTCTAGCCATGGAAATACTGCTTCCTTTTTAGATGCAGCCTTTCTAAGAGAAGAAAACTTTGAAGCCTTTCAACTTGAAGAGAAAGGATTCTTCAACAGCAGTATTTAAAACTTTTGACATAGCTAATGAGAAGGGGAAATACATCTCGGTTAGATTCTACTGCCCATCACAGCTAGATTTTTTCCCAGGTTCACTCTAGATAGCCCTTCAAAAAGGGGGTCATCGCTAATGGTCAAGTATGTGTAATTCCTTAACTTCAAAGGGCCTTTATGTTCCTCCTGGTCTTTCCTTATTCTTCCTACCCCTCCTTGGAAGTACTTGGATGATTCTTAAGAGGTTTTTGTCAGACTTAAGAATGCAGGGAGAGCCGTAATAAGATACAACAAGAGCCCATTCAGTGTGGCATCAAACAAGAAATGAGGAAACTTCATCTTGATTCAGAATGGGCTTCTTCTTGGAGACTGGAAGTTTGCGGTTTCTGAGTATTCTCTGACATTTTGGAAACTTCCCACTCTGTCCAAATGTTTGCTTGCTAGCCCTCCATGACCCCCAGATGGATCTTCCCTCCACCGGTTGCAAGCTCTGCTTCATCTCTGCATGTCTTCCAATATATCATGTATTAAAACTGGGATACATGTAGCCAAGTGATCTTTGATTAAGAGGGCAAGAACTATTAATGGTGAAAAGCATGCAAGCAGTAAAAGACTACAGTAGTTTGATTTTGTCTGAGACTACTGTGAAGGGGAGGAATCCATTCACTCCTCTTTCTTCCTGCTGCTGAGTATATTGAGTGCAAACTACTTTTGCATTTTGAACTCAGCTGGCAGCAATGGAAGTAAGCTGAGCAGAAAAGGGAAAAATATGTGAGCTCTCTTTGGCAAAGAATCTACTTCTCTTATCTTCAGGAGGCTAGTAAAGACTTGGCTTTGGAACGAAGCATTCCCAAAAGAAGGCTGAGATTGGTTATAGACCAAATGAATGATCACAGTTATAGACAGTAGGGCTGTTTTAGAACTTCGAATACTCCCGAATTTCGGAAGTTTTTCGGATACTTCCAACTTTTTAAGCAATTTCGAGAGCAGCCCTTCCAAAAGAAATTCCGAAATCCAAATTCCGAATTTCGGATGTCATTTCCAAATTTTCTTGTTGATTGCTCATTGGCTGATGGCTAACAGCTGACTCTCCCTTCTGCTGATTTTTTTTGCCCATTTTTTGAAAGCGGAAGCCATTTTTGAAGACTTTTGAAGAATTCTGAAGACTTCCGAATTTAGGAAATACTTCCAAATCAATTTCGAAATTTATCGGAATTATTTCAGAAGTCTAAATAATCCGAAACGCTATCTATGATTAGGTCCAAAACGAGTTTTGAAACTTTTTTTTTGGATCAAACAGCCCTAATAGACAGAATTGAACTTGTGTTTAGTTAGCGATTTGGCTTTTATGTATTTTATTCCTATGTATTTTAATCATGTATTGTTGTTTGATGTTTTAAATTTTATTGTAGCATTGAATTTTTGCTGTAAGCCGGTCTGAGTCCCTGAATGGAGGTGAGAAGATCGGGGTACAAAAGTTTCAAATAAATAAATAAATAAATCACCCTGTGTTTTTAACATTTTAACATTTTATCCTGTGCTTGCAGCCCACCTTGTCATTTGTGATTTGAGATACATATTTGTATATTGTTTTTATTTATATGTTTGTATTTTATTGTGTTGTTGCTGATGTTTTGATTTCTATTTATTGTAATTTCATTTGTTGCCTGGGCTTGGCCTCATGTAAGCCGCCCCGAGTCCCCATTAGGGAGATGGTGGTGGGGTATAAATAAAGATTATTATTATTATTATTAAAATAAGAGGGGAGAGAAATAGGATATTTTCAAAATACTGTAGTTGAAAAGTGGGGACAGTGGAGGAAAAACTGGGACTGTTCTTGCCAAATCAGAACAGTTGGAGAGTATTATTTATCTGTCAACTCTACTTTGCCACAGTAGCAGGAGCTCCCTTCTATGTCTCTAAGAGCCCTTCAAGTCTTACCAAGACCAACCTCTGCATGTAAAGATCGCTCCAGAATGGAGAAACACTTGCAAGCTACAATTGCCAGTAATATTTTTCAAGGAATGACCTGCAGTTTCTAATGGTTTCAAGTCAAAAACAAGTCTGAAAGGTAACTCTTTCTGCTACAAACATTCTATCGCTAGTGTTGAAGTGCATATTTTGGGGGAAAGGTGATGAACAGAACTTCTAAAGAGCCCAACCCCATTGTGAGCCAAGCGTCAACTGAAAAAGACACTGATTCTTTAAATTTTCAATATTTGTTTATTTTTTTAAAAAAAAATAGTACAGCTGCTTTCAAACAATAGTTGTTGTATGTGTTTCTAACACTTTCTTCTGAAACTTGACAACATTCTTAATTTCAGTAGTAACCAATTTTAATGTATTCAGAAGTCTTACATGAATAAAATAAAGACATCAGATACCCAACATATGATTAGTGTATCATGTTAGGTTGGCTTGACTTTGAAGGAGCTGGGGGTGGTGATAGCCAATAGGGAGCTCTGGCATAGGCTGGTCCATGAGGTCATGAAGAGTCAGAAGCGACTGAACAAATAAACAACAACAACAACAATATCATATTAGGTCATAAAAAGTCAGAACCACAATGAAATGTCATTATTGGCTCATCATTTTGATGGTTTCAGAGAGACAGCCAAGCCTTCCTCCAGGCCACTCACAGTGTTTCATCTTGTGTTCCCCCCAAAAGCAGCAGTCTATGGCTATTGAGAATGTTCAATTTTCATCCATCTTTCCTTGTTTTTTCCTCCTAAATGTTTATTCCAGCCAACTTTGCAGTTCTGCCAAACCTATTAGTACTTTTCTTTCCATCTCATGATCAAACTAGGCAATACATTTTACACATTTTTGGAAGAGATACTCCTTTCAGTATTTTATAGGCATCTGTTTGAAAAAAACATATGGCTTCCATCACCTACATATCTTTCATTTAGCATTCTTTGTCTTGTATATTTAAGAGAGACGTTGGCAGATCTCAAAAGCTAGCATGCTACATTATGAAACACTAGTTGGCCCTCATAAAAAAAGTTATTTCATGATTTCAGTTATGATCCTCAAGAACTATACCAACTTCATGAGAAAAGTAAGATGGCATTCAAATTTTAGTGTTTATAGAATTACATCCTATGCTCAAAATAAGCAACTCTTTTTCACTTTTAATTGCTAGGAATTTCAAAAGCAGGCATTTTTTCTTATGTTGTTGATATTTGAAGTGGAGAGGGGGATGTAACTAAATCTTATGCAATGAAACATTCTCCTTGCCTGGTGTTGCCTTTTATTTATACCCTAGATCTCTGTAATCAATAAATGTAGGATTGTAATTTTTTGCAAAAATAAAAAAGCAATAAAACTGCAGCCCTTACAGAAAGCCTTCTCTGTGCATGTTTTAAATTGCTGTATATTGTTGTTTTAGGGTTTTTAAATGATGTAAGTCGCCCGGAACACCACGGGTGGAGGGCGACTCACAAATATTAAAGTATTATTATTATTATTATTAAAAAGGACAGACTTCACATGTAGTTGTTTTGCACAAGCAATTAATGTGTTCCAAGTCATGTAAGTGTGAATGTAAAACAAGCCCAGCCACATAAAAGAACTTTCTACAAAGAGCTTTTTTTCATCTGGGATTCATTGGAAACTGTGTTGACATCTTATCCAGTCAGGGCCATAGCCAGGATTTTGATTCCGGGGGGGCTGAGTTTGGTTCGGGGCTGAGACTGGGTGGAAGAGGGTCTACCCTAGCAAACCTTTTGTATTGTTATCCCAATAACCCCATTAATGTGGGATATAATGAGCATGGTGATCAGATCATGATATGAATAAACATAACAGTTTAAATAATGTACCAGTAAGGCCTTTTCGCAGACCACCCTGAGAATTTGGGGGGGGGGGGCTGAAGCCCCCTTAGCCTCCCCCTGGCTACATGCCTGTATCCAGTGGTAACCATGTGTTGACATCAGTCCCTCTACTTCAGAAGAGAAGATGTAAAAAATAAGACTAATTGCCATTATCAGCTATATGGTGAAACATTCAAAGTCATACAATTAAGAGCTTGAACCATCTTCTTCCAGCCCCCAACTAGCTGTTCTGTTTTGGGATTTTTTTATTCTGTCTCCTTTAAATTTCTAGGTGCAAACTACAGAGATCAAAAGAATGTGGTTAAGTGGCTCCATTAAGAGAGTGGGAACTGAGTGGAGTCCTAAATAACGCCAAGACAGTTTGAACAAAATCTTTGGAGCAAAAGGGCATTGGTTCCTCTTCAAGCTTTAGTATACCTTTCAAGCAGTGAATGAACACAATTTGCTAGTTCCCACCTGCTGAGATAAATGCCCTTACCCTAGGACAGAAACAAAATATTACCAAAAGCCCACAAGGAAGGAAGAACCTTTTGAACCTTCAAGTGGATCTAGCCGAGCACCTACAGTACATCTGACTTTCCCGGCAAGCCTTTCAATCAGCCCACCTTTGATCAGCCCCTCAATCGTGGTGTTATTTATTGGAGGCACAATATGACTAAGAGGCATAGAAGATTTCGGCTCTGAAATGAAGTTGTTTGAAATGAAGAACCTACAAGACAGCAGGCTGCTTTCTCCTGCATATTGTTACACAGTAAATTAAACTTGTGAGCTTCTGAGATTGGCTTCGTGCTGATGTTCCTGCCGTATGGAAAATCACATGCTTTCAATTTTTCCCCATTGCTTCAAACAGATGACAGTAATAAGAACTAAAATCACTCAAGTCAGCATATGAAAGGAAATTGTCTTCTTTTTTCCATTTTTAAATAAAAAAGCATCTCTTCAAACCATCTGCTGAGGTACAATAATGTTTTGTAACACTCTGTGTGTGTATGTGTGTGTGTAAGCAAGCAATTTAAAAGGTATCATGTGTCCTATCTTTTTTCTAAGTCAAAGAATACTTCCAGCTCTCTTTCTCTTGGGTGCAGAGCAGAGGGTCAAATAATTAATTTGGATGTGTGTGTGCTTCATTTAATATTTCAAATGCAGCTGATTTGGATTTCATTAAAAGGCGGTGGAAAATAGGAAGATGAAGGAGTTTGAAAAGACTGGGAACAAGATACAGCTCTGTCACAAAGATAATGAACCTTGGGACATTATTTAAAAGAATAATTACTTTGTGATTTACTGCAGTTTAATAACTTACTATCGTAATTAGATGGCTTTTGATATCCCACTTATTACTGTATTCCCCATTTAGCCTCAGCCTCATACTTTCTTCCACCTCCACACAATAATTAGCATATTGTACCAGAACCCCATTCAGGAGGTAAGATGGAGACATGGTTTTGAAAGGTCAGCAAGTGAATCAGTCGCCTTCAGTCTCAATCTCATCCACAGGACACACATCTCTAGAACTGGAAATGTATTTGCTTCACAGTGCCTTTCTTTTCCCCTCTTATCTGCACTTTGTGAATTCTTGCTCTAATTCTGCTCTTTCACTGATTAAATATGGTTCTAGGAATTGAACATGCATCTTTGTTGGCTTTTCTGGATTCCTGGGCAATATTTGATACCACTGACCATGATATCCTTCTGAACTGTTTCTTTGGGGTAGAAATGGGGGTGTCACTATTTTACAGTGGCTTTTCTCCTTATTAGCAGAACATCCTCAGATGCTGGAAGATGGCTTTGTGTCACACTGTTACAATGCTCTTTAACCTATACATGAAAGTATTGGAAGAGATTATCTGCAATTTTGGGAGGTGGGTCACCAGTGACACCCTAATTCCTAGCACCAATGACATTTAACTCTATCTCTCCTTAATAGAGGGTGAGCAAATTAAAGCTTAATCCAGACAAGAGGTGCTCCTACAACTTCATCCCATGCAGCCAACTCTTCGTCTTATCTCCATTTTAGCATGATAATGAAATGGAGCCCCATGAAGGCCATCCCACTATGTAGGGTCATCTCTGGTGTTGCCAGTATGTTAAAATGGAGAGATGACTCCATTTTCAGGAATCAGATGCTACCCAACTCCTGACTCACTAAAATGAGGAAGCGGGGAAAGCATGGTAAAGAGATGGGATGGCCAGCCAACCAAGATTAATTTGATTTAATTAAGTCTATATTAAAATATAGACAGAGTCATACAATTTAAATGATTTTGTGCTATGATCCTACTTTTCATGATTTGCTTTTTAAAAAGTTTCAACCCTTCCCCCAAAAAATTCTTACTACAGGCCTGGGTCATATTGTATAGTATTTTCAACCATCATGTACTGGAGTAATCACTGTATATTCAAGATAAATCTATATCTGATTGAATAATTACCCCTCCCCCACACCTCTTTGCAAAATGATGGCATTTTTTTAAAAAAACAGATCAGTGGGAGCCATCGAGGTGGGACTTGTTGAATAGAAAGTGGCCTAATAAATATTGATGGGCAAATCTATTTTTATTGGTGTCTATCATTAAGAATTTATTATTATTTATTTATTTACAGTATTTCTACACCACCCTTTTCAACCCCCCCCCCCCCGGGGGCAGACTCAGAGTGGCTAACAAGGCAGCAATATAAAACCATAAAATATAGATCATTAAAACAGTAACAATTAGATTAAAACAAATAATCAACATAATAAATGGAGAGCTATACTTAATAATAAAAATTATTAAGTATAGCTCGCCTTCAACCCATTCAAAAACATTGGCTACCAATGAGGTAGTGATTTTTTCATTACTGTGCAAGGGAAATGTATTATTATTTCTTCTTGTATTTTATCTTCTGTCTCCTCCTTTAAGTGGATGATGTGAGGGTAGCAGATGCAGTCAGTTGTGAATCGCAGGTTCATGGCTGGGAGACACCTTGTCACCACATTGCTGCCCTGCCAAATTAGATCAGAGGAGACTGTTCCTTCTTGGTCAGCAGAACTCATGTCAAATGGGGTGAAAGGGGAGTAGAAGCCAGTGAAGGAGGGAGACACCCACAGCCACCTTGTCACCACACATGAAATTAGATCCATCCTCCCTCAAACATGACATTTCATGGCTAGGGGGGGAACAACACATCAACAAACAACATCACTCCAAACTGTTTACTTTAAATTGTCAGAGCTTCCTTTCAGTGTGAAAAGAAAATTTGCAGTTGGATATGAGGCTAAAGAAATCAAGAGAAAGAGTGTCATTTGAATTGCCAGAAAGAAACTGTGATATACCAACAAACTTTGTGATCGCATCTCTCCCTGTGCAAGCTCCAAGATCTGCTGGGAAGCTCTCCTCTGTCTCAAGTGCGGTTGGTGGGGATGAGGGAGAGGGCCTTCTCAGTGGTGCCCCCCTGGCTCTGGAACATGTTCCCTGGGGAACTTAGGCAGGCCCCCACACTACAGCACTTTTTGAAAGAGCTAAAAACTTGGCCTTTTTAGCAGTCCTTAATATTTAATATAGCAGTCAAACTACTATATCTAGCAAGGGAAGGCTAAAGTGATTATATGGTCTTTTGATCAATGGTCATTGCCATATTTTATTTATTCTATTGCTCTTGTTATTTTTTATGCCTAGTTTTAAATGTGTTAATGGTTTTAATGTTGATATATTGTATTTTACATGCTGTATGGTACCATTGTGTGCTATTTGTAAGCCACCCCTATGGGAGATGGTGGTGGGGTATGGGAGATGGTGGTGGGGTATGGGAGATGGTGGTGGGGTATAAATAATAATAATAATTTTATTATTATTATTAAATTTCTAGAGCACCATAATACTTCTGTCTAGTATTTTTCTTCTTCTCTGATCTCTGCAGAACTTAGAAAGACAGTTTGTTCTTCCAAAAGCTTAAAAACATTACTAACACAAACCCCTTCCAAACTTCATGCCTATTCACTAGGGCTGTATTCACATTACAAAACCATGGCACTCTGATTCCACTTTAATTGTTCTGGCTCTGTCTTATGGAAATCAGGGATTAGTAGTATAGTGAAGGATAGGGTGCATCTATAGCAGGTGTGCTCATTAGGTAGATCACGATCTACTGGTAGATCGCGTAGGGCATCCTGGTAGATCACAGGCAGGGTGTGAGGAAGGCTCAGTCCCGACCCGCAGTCTCCCGATGCCACCCAGGTGCAGAAGGAGGTTGGACTGGATGGCCCTTGGAGGTCTTCTCTTTTTCTAGTAACCCATTGTTATTGTTATTATTATCAGAGGCTGGATGGCCATCTGTGAGGAATGCTTTGATTGTATTTTTCCCTTATGGCAGAAGGAGGTTGGACTGGATGGCCCTTGGAGGTCTCCTTCTACTCTAGGAACCTATTGTTGTTGTTATTAATAGTAGTAGTAGCAGAGGCTGAATGAATATTGTCATCATTATTATTATGAATAAATTCAGGGGCTTATTATATTCACATTTAGTTGAATTCAGTCTTAAAATATATTATATGGCTCTCACTGAAATAAATTTCCAAATATTTTGCTTTTATGGCTCTCTGAGTAGTGGGTAGGTAGATCATTTTGACTTGGTTGTTTTATAAGTAGCTTGCATGCTGAAAAAGTGTGAGCACCCCTGATCTATAGTGTAGAATCAATGCAGTTTGATAGCATTGAGCCATAGCAATTAAAATGGGGTCAATTCTACAGTGTAAATGCACCTTTGGGGTTTTGTGCAAGATAACCCTAGTGCTATACTGCAGTCCCATTTGGAATGTGTTTATACTCAGCCAAACTGAGTATAACCAAGCTACGTATTATTGTTGCCAGATCTGATCTTTTCAGGAACATGCTCAATTAATCCACTAACTTAAGTGAGTGAATGTACCCCTGGCCAGTGGCCACTATCAAAATCAATATGTGTTTTTTATCTTGTTTTAACTTTGCTCCTATGTAAATCGCCCAGATCATCCTGGATGGAGGGCAATTCATAAACATTACGATGATGATGATGATGATGATGATGAAGAAAATCTGGGCATCTAGTCTTAGAGTAGACTCCAAGAATACATCCAAGCTACAAATCCAAATTGCAAGTGAGAGCAGTAAAGAACTATCTAACTAAATCCTACAATTCCTTAGGATGGAGCTAAGGCTGTCAAAGTGATATTAAACTGCTATAGTTGCATAGTATGGATATAAGGGGTAGTTTAGTGAATTTTTAAAAAGCAACCAGTGCTGAAACAAATATAATAAGGAAAATCTCTACACTAATATGGAGTTTATGTGAAATTTCATTTCAACTCCTCATTTACATCAAATTAGGACTGAGAGCAGAGAAGAAGGTAACAAATAGCTGAACCAGCTGGTGCATTAAATGGTTTTCTCATCTCTCTAACTGCTCCGTGACTAACTGCTCCTCCGCTTTCTAAATGCTCCAAAAGTGTATACTCTCAGTCATAGGCAGTTTTATTGAACTTGGCATCACATTTCTGAGGTGTCAAAAATACAGTAGAAGTTGGAATGTCAAAAATAAAAAGAAAACATAGAGGCCAGAAGTTCTTTGAACACCCCGCTGTGTACTGGAGTGCAGGGCAAGTGTAACCACAAAACTACACTGTAGTTACAGCAACTGCTGTGATAATCCTTTGAGAGGTGGAATGAATGTGGTGCTATTTTGCTATCCACTCCAAGGTCTCTCTCAATGTTAATGGGCTGATTTTGCTTAGTTTGGCTAGCTTGGCTCTTCAGACTCATGCTGGCAAAGTCAATCTCAGCCGGCGAGACATTCAATCCCTAAGTCTTCCTTCTCCCTTGGACTTGGAAACACTGCCACCATTCAGTATTCATTCATAGTTTTGAGTCTAAAAAAGTCACTTTTAGTGTTATTATGCAATTAATGTTTTATGCCACAGCTCTGCAAAAATAATACGATGAAAGCACTTTCAGGAAACCACTTGTCCTGGACGGAGAAAGAATTCAAAAGCTGAAACCTTAAGTTGCGTCAAATATGCTTAACACTGGACTTCATTGAGAGGCAGCTAAATAGTCTATGTTCTTTCAAATGCCCGCTAATTATCCCTGAATATTTATGAAGCATTAAAATCTGTATTAAAGTGTTGCACATGTTAAATAGCTGTTATCTCCTCCAGGAACATAGTTAATAAAAACAGGAAAGACCATGGTCTAGTGCTTTCTGGAAACTTGCAAAGTATTTCTGCATATTATATTCCTCCTCATTATTTAATGACAACACTTTTAGCTTTTAACGTCAGTGTGCCCAGATTGGGTGCCATTTCTTTGACTCTATTTAGAAAAATATTCAGTGTAGAGCAAGGGAGTGTATTTCTGACTGTTCACGTGAGGCTAACAATTATAGTTAAAAACTGTACTATATTAATAAAAATAATAATTTTAAAAAACCTGTACTATAGTAGGACA
The DNA here is from genome assembly GCA_030556195.1 of Anolis apletophallus. NCBI lineage: Eukaryota > Metazoa > Chordata > Lepidosauria > Squamata > Anolidae > Anolis > Anolis apletophallus. Next base: position 88,752,384 of record JARBWK010000006.1, on the reverse strand, counting down.
TTTATCCAGTATTGACTGGGGACTTGTCTACGGTGGGCAAAACCCTCACAATATCCCAGAAGTCATTCTGGATTTCTCGTATATGACATTCAGTGACTTCCAGTCCTCAACACAGAGAGCCTTACAGACAGGGCCCAAAATGTGGACCCTATTGACTTTTCCATCCAAATGATGCCTCAGGTAAAAGAGGAATAATTTGAGACAAAGCAGGTAAACTCTGCTTTGTCCTGAATTATTCACATACCCCATTAGACCTGGGCCTTTCCCACAGTTCATATCAGTTCTTTGACGCATCATGGGTACACTCCAGGTGGCCTTTGGAGAGTGCTAATGGCAGCACAGTACATTTTCTCCTCTTTTCAGGGCTTTTTTTGTGGTGGGGGCTCAGTGGTCCCATGTCCTCCTGGAAGTTACAAAGAGGGCATTTTCCCCAAAGGGCAAAGCCTACTCTTCAGCAAGTTTCAGTCTAGTCTGGAAGTGCCCAGAGTAAACCAAGTTCAACTGGATTAGCTCTGTATTAAGGAAAGTTAGGAAATTTCTATGAAACTCTGAAGCAGCCCCGCACATTGATTGGAGAATGGACACCATGACCCAATCCAATGAAGACTGGTGTGCTGTCCACATGGGCCACTGACACCATCTCCTTTTCACTGTGCTTGTGAACACAAGGAAAAAAGACAGATCAGGTCCATGTTGTCAAATATCACTGCAGAACTCTAGCATAACTTCTGGATCTCAATGTCCTGCATGATGGCATCAGCAGAGATGCCTGTTCAACCAGAGACAATGAGTTGAGATTAAATGGTTGCAGAAGCACAGAGCACCTATGATGGCCAAAAGCTTTCCCAGAGCATTGCACCCACCCAACCATGACAACAGTGTTGCCGAAGAGAAGGTGACAATCCAGCTGGGCTGAAACGGTTTCAGTCTGACTGGACCATGTAGACACTACCAGCAAGTTTGGGGCAAAGTGTGGAGTTACCACTGAGGTCTCCAGTGTCAGTCCAGAGCTTTTCTGTTTTGGACTGTCCCCAAAATAATGTGTAGATGAGCCCTGAGCTGATGTTGATTACTTTGATTGTGATTTGAGTGAAATAAGAGTTTGAGTAGTAACACTTTCATTCTTTAACATTCATCTTACACCAAGTTCCATGTACAATGAACCCCAATAAGTGTTGTTGTTTTTTTTAAAAAAGAGCAGATAATGGGAAATTATATATTATTATTATTATTGACAACATTTTTATCCCGCCCTTCTCAACCCCCGAGGGGAGACTCAGAGCAGCTAACACTGGCAACAACTTGATGCCGCAAAACACAGTATAACAGTATAAAACCATAAATACACAATAGATTAAAAACAATATCATTAGTTAAACAATCATATAGCTAAAATAGCAACACTTTCTTTTCATTTATGTCAGCTTAATCAACTGGCTAAGAGTGATGAGCATTGTAGTCCAAGCAATAGAGTGGGCTGGATGGGGGATTTTACACTGTAAAAAATAGCTTTACTTTTGGTGGTGACATGGTTGGATTAATGAACCAACAAAAGTGGAAGAACCCAGTTGCTTCCAACTGAGGATCATTTCAGAATTTCATTTATGGTACTATGGTTTCAATTTAGTTATAATTCGGTGAGCCAGTAGAACAGAGTTTCTCAACCTGGTGGTTGGGACCCCTGGTGCGGGGGGTTGCAAGGGAATGTCAGAGGTGTTGCAAAAGACCATCAGAAGACACAGTATTTTCTGTTGGTCATGGGAGTCCTGTGTGAGAAAGTTTGGCCCAATTCTATCATTGGTGGGGTTCAAGGTGCTCTTTGATTGTAGGTGAATTATAAATCCCAGCAACTACAACTCCCAACTGTCAAGGCCAATTTTCCCCAAACTCCACCAGTGTTCACATTTGAGAATATATAAGTTTGGTCCAGATCCATCATTGTTTGAGTCGAAAGTGCTCTCTGGATGTAGGTGAACTACAACTCCAAAACTCAAGATCAATGCCCACCAAACCCTTTCAGTATATTCTGTTGGCCATGGGAATTCTGTGCACCAAGTCTAGTTCAATTTTACTGTTGGTGGAGTTCAGAATGCTCTTTGATTGTAGGTTAACTATAAATCACAGCAACTGCTATTCCAAATATCAAAATCAACCATCCCCCAATATTCAAATTTGGGCGTATTGAGTATTTGTGCCAAATTTGGCCTTGTGCATAATGCATATCAGATACATTATGATTCATAACAGCACCAAATTGGAGTTATGAAGTAACAAAAAATAATTTGATGGTTGGGGCTCATTCTCATTAGGAAGGTTGAGAAACACTGCACTTGCTCACTCTGGCTGAGAATCCTTAATACCCTTCTCTAAACTGCAAATCACATGATTTCATAGCATAGGCCCATAGCAGTTACAGTGAAATTCATTATTGTGTGCTATGAAAGGACCCTGATATTGGACAAATAGGGCATATATTAATGGAGGACACATAACAGTCTTGCAATTAAATCAGATTTTTAAAAGGCACTTGCCTTTTATTATTAGAACGCTTAAGCTTTCATTTCAGGGACTTTTTCTCCCTGGTTTTAGTAGAACCAAATTAATTATTTTACTGCTTATCTTCAATCTACACCTCAAGGTCAGTGTATGTCTGTCAGCATTCAGCTGGGTAAATGATCCTTTATTCATAAGACTGCAACCCTGCTGAAGTCTTTTCTTAGGATGTCTAGTCTATTAATCCACTTGCTAATTGACTCTTTAATGATGCAGTGAGAAAGCAAAGAAAATCTGAAGTTCTGAAAGGGCACACTGAAAAGCATGGCAGCTAAGCAAACCCCTTTTTGCTGAATTGTGAAATAGATTACTATAAAAAGAAATTCTGGAGGCACAAAGGGATGGAATGTTTCTACAAAGTAGACATTCTCATTGAGAGTTAAATCTAATTGCCAGTTTCCATGTCAGGTTTTTTGAAAGTCAATGTCCATGCTAGGTTTTTGAAAAGTCAGGGAAATGTATTGTGCTTACAGGGTTAAATGTGACATGGTCAAATGATAAGGTAAATAAACCCATGAAATCCAGGCTTCCCAAACACCTTTGCAATTGAATGTGTGATTCAGAGCAGCACATATCTGAACACAGTAGATTCTCAGTTAACCAACACCCATGGAGATTGTTTGGTGCTAAATAAATGTAATTTCTGATTGCTTGAGAGTTATTATTACAATTAGGCCTAATAAATACTATATATGCCATACTATAGCATAACATTGACTTGATATTAATGTTGAAACACAGTCATTAAAAGCAAATAAAGACAACAAACTTAATGTAACACAGTTTTACTGTATTATAAGACACTTTCTTTATTGAAAGTATTATTTCTTTACTTTTTCTGGTTGCTTGAGAATTCTGTTTGCTTGATTGTACATAGTAGACTATTGTCTTCATCACACTAAAGAATGAATCCACTTTAAATCCGGTTTCTGCCTCCTGCAGAATTCTGGGATTTGTAGTTTAGTGAGGCTGTTAAAGGCTCCTCCCTAAATTGCAAACCCCAGAATTCTGCAGGAGGCAGCAATGGGATTTAAAGTGGATTCTTTCTCTGATGTGATTAAGTAGCATTATGTGCAAAATCAGAAAGATTGGAAGTCATCAAAACTGCATTATGTGACCCAGCCTGCACACTTACTCTTAATATCAGCAGAAACGAATAATCCAAAAGATCCAAAAGATCCAAAGGGAATACAACTTTTAAGGGTTTGACTTCTGTGCGTTGGGAAACCACAATTCCCCTTTGTTAATAATAAATTCCTTGGGAAAACACAGAAGTTTGGAGGCCCCTTTGACTCCTTGGGCAAACACGTGGTACTTTTGTACTTTGGAAAACTACAAATCCATACAATAACACTTTGGAAGACCTTTTCCCTCTCATTGGGGTTACAAGTTGTATTTTGGGATACTACAAATCTAATACTCCAATATAATCAACACAAAAGTCCCCTTCCCTCTCATTGGGGTTACAAGTTGTACTTTGGGATACTAGAAATCAACTAAACCAATCTAATCAACACAAAAATGCTTTGGAAGGCCCCTTCTCTCTCCTTGGAGTTACAAGTTGTACTTTGGGATATTACAAATCTAATACTCCAATCTAATCAACACAAAAACACTTTGGAAGGCCCCTTCCCTCTCTTTGGGCTTATACGTGGTACTTTTGGGAAACTAGAAATCAAATAGTCCAATCAGGGAGGACCACAGCCTTTCACAGGGCAGGGAAACAGTCAGTCCTCAAAAAGTGATTCTTCCCTCCTGGTCTTTGAAGGTTGGGTCAGTGGGGTGTTATGCTAGCCAACGGTAGAAACAAACAAATGTAATAAATTAATGTTATGAGAGAAATTCCATTTTCTCATATTCAGAGAGGTGTGCCCTAGACAAATATGCAAAACATAGAGATAGATTTAAAATTTCCCAAAGAATCCTGAAAGCAGCACATTTCTTCTTGGTGTAATATTCCTTATTAGATTACTGAAATTACTTTTAAAATTGTCAAGGACCCAGGAATTTTCTAAGCATGCTGAAAGTTAGTATGCTGACAAAGGAGAATCTTTTCTACCACTGTGGCAAGTTTTGTCAGTAGTGGTCTAAATCTGAGGGGAAGGGAATCCCCCAAGTTTTGCCTGTCTTGTTTGCAGGTTTTTGCGCATTGTGCCATTGCGGACGCCATTAACGAAGCCATTCTGAAATTTCTGTAAAATTCGGTAAATTTCTGCAATTTCTGCAAATCCGGAAGTCATTTAGATTCGAACCGCCAGCGCCCCCTACATCCGCAACGAATGTTAATCATTTTTTTCCTTGATCAAACAGGCCTGATAGCTAATAACAAAAGCATGACCCAGATATGATCTGCCCCGAGCCTGCAGGGAGGAGTGGAATATAAAACTGAATAAATAAATAAATAAATATATTGCATGATGGGCCAACTAACACAGTAGAGTATCACTGGAAAGCCTTTGTCCCTGTTCTAGCCACAACAGATAAAACTCAGCTTCTGCATGAATTCTTGTTCAGCTGCTTTAAAATGAATTTGCCTTTAAATTTCCTTTTCCTGACCTAATATGTAAGATAGTTTTTTTCTAAGAGAATGTGAGTATAATGCCTTTGGTTTTCTGAATTGTATGATTTGATCAATTAAAAAGAATTCAATTGATTGTGTCCTTGTGTTGAAATGTTTCTATAATAGGCAGATAACATGCTTGTTCTGTCTGAAAACAGATTTAATTCTGAACAAGATGAATATCGCAATCCCACGTTGTCTTTGGCCTTTTTCAAAAAGGTGAAAACCACTTTTATTAACAAGTAAAAAAACCCCACTGTTGCAATTACCTATTCTTATCTCCCCCCCCACTTTCTTTCTCTGCCTCTCGCCTGCAATCCCCCAGTTCTATAATATGAATGCAAGTTATTGGCACACTTGATTTTAAAGTAGCTCTCTCCCACTTTCACAAATTCCAGATTAAAAGGAAGTCTTGATGATCACTTCTGAAAACCCCCTTTTTAATATGACTTAAAACCTGAGCATGCTACAACCATTCCATGTTATGTGACAAAGGCATTCTTTCAACTGTTAGCCATGCATTTACTAAAGCTATAGCACACTATTGGGATTGTTATACATGACGCTAAAGAATCTATGGAAGAATTCTTTTAAAAACTCCTTCCATGCCACCCACAATTTCCAGCACACATTGTTGCACAGAAGAAAGGAAAAGGAAACCAATAGAAACCAATTATCTATCTGAGACGGATCAAACTGGTATGTTCGTTAAAACTGGCTCTCTAGCTTTCATTTGTTCCAAGTGCACCATTGTAGTACCATTCGTTTAAAATCTGGAACAGTCTTAAACTCTTTCATTACAAATTGTGTTCAATTAATTTACTTAACAGGGTTAAATGTATTTGTAGAATTTTCTCAACCAAACCTATACTGGTAAACAAAGATTTTGAGTATTAAAATGGCCACAATGACAGTTTTGATGTATGTGTTTGCTGGTTGATTGTGAAGAGGTCAACAGTTGCAAAAGGAGAGGAGATCTAGGGCCATTGACAGATCTTGACTGGAAAAGTGTTCTAAAGTGCAGAGTAGTTAAGAATCTGTCATTAAAATTAAAAGAAAAAGTGGATATAGTTATATGGAGATGGTATACCACACCAGTTAAATTACATCAGATGGATAAGAAGCAATGTAACTATTGCTGGAGATGTGATATGTACAAAGGGACATATTTTCATTTATGGTGGAAATATCCCATGTTGAAGAATTTCTGGAACAATGTGTTTAAGGAAATAAGGAACATTAAAGGACGAAACATCACTCCGGATTAAAGGTTAGCATTACTAGTGGATGCCACAAAGCCAAACTTAAAGGGAGGGGGGAGAGCTGGTGATTATTTTACTCACAGTGGCAAGACAATGCAAGGAACTGGGAGATAGTAACCAATCTTACTCTGGGAGCATGGTACATACTGGGAGGTATGGAACGTAGCCTTAAATGACAAACTATCAATGGAAATGAGGGTGTTCAGGGGGGAAATTAAAAGATCAGAATTTGATTCATATTGGTTGGTTTTCATTAAATATATTTTAGAAAGTGATAAGGGAAAACAATACAACCTTGTTGGTCAGGAATTTTGGATATGACATTTGTTTACTGGTGACTCATAAATTTATGGCAAAGGAAATGATACTTGTTCAGGCCTTGGTGGTGGGGTTCTGTGTTTGTTCATTGTTTTGTGTTCTGTTTACACTGTAAGTTGTTAACGTATGTAAATAAAAAATATTTAAAAACAGTTGCAAAGGGACTTTTTTTTTTAAAAAAAAGCAACTGGAATTGAACCCTTCCTAGTATTAAAATAGGTATACGTATCACAAGTTTCCATATTTTTTTTTAATATATTTTTATTATGGTTTTTTAACAGAAATAAAATATAGTTGGGGAGAATAAGTGTCAAGGGAGGGTTTGAAATAGAGAAGGGGGGGGTGGTGAGGTGGAATAGAGTTAGGGTAAATAAGGGGGAAATGAAGGGGGGGAGGGAAGGGGAGAATGTAGAGGGTATAGTGCGAATAGAAATTGAAATACAAAATAGATCTTCCAGGTCGGTCTGCGAGGAATACATTTTATGCTAGGATCGTCGCTCCCCGCTCTTCTGTAAGCCTGCTTCCCCTTTTTTCTTTTCTGCGAGAGCTCTTAGTCAAATCTTTAATGTTTTTAAGTATAGTTCTAAAGGTTGCCAGTCCATTCTAGTTTTATAGCTTTGGTCGTTAATGAGACTGTTCAGTTTGTCTAGTTCCATTAACTCATATAATTTAGCTATCCAGTCTTCTATTTGGGGAGTGTCTTCTTTTTTCCAATTTCTTGCCAGCAGTATTCTCGCCGCCGTCGTCATGTGACACAAGAGTTTATCTTTCTCACAGTCCATTTTCTCCTCTGTTAAATTTATCAAATAATACTCGGGTTTTAGGTCAAATTTCTCCTTCCATATTTTTTGTATATGTGAGTGAATCGTTTTCCAAAATTTTTGCACTTTTGGGCAAGACCACCAACAGTGAAAAAAGGTCCCTGGTTGTTTCTTGCACTTCCAACATTGATTATTCGTATTTTTGTAAAATCTTGCCAGCTTCTGGGGGGTCAGGTACCAACGGAAGTACATCTTGTACCAATTTTCCGCTGTGGTGGTTGACCCTAGGTATTTAATTACTTTCTTCCACGTAAATTCCCATTCCTGCAACAGAATTGTGTGGCCCAGATCTTGGGCCCACTCCACCATTACCTGTTTCACCGATTCCTCTTCTACGTCCCAGTTCAATAAAGTATTATATAAATACCTTATGTGCTTCTTCTTGGATTTCTGTAACTTCTCCCATATTGAGTCCTCTTTTACAAAGCCTTTTTTGCTGTCCGTTTTAAAATATTCCTTTATTTGTATATAATGAAACCAGGAGACTTCGTTTCCCATCTCTCTTAACTTGTCTTGGGTTTTGAGCTCCCACTTGCTGTCTTTCCATTCTAATAGCGATTTGTAAGTAAGCCATTTTCCCAATGGGATTTCCCTTCTATGCTGGGCCTCCAAAGGTGATACCCACAGGGGGGTTTCCTGATATAATCTGGCTTTGTATTTCTCCCAAGTCTTAAGCAGAGCTGCCCTAACAAAATGGTCCGTAAAACTCCTTTCTAGTTTGGCTTTCCCATACCATGTATACGCGTGCCAGCCCCTCCTTAGGTTGGAGCCCTCTAGTTGTAATAGTCTTGGATTCTTGAGTGTAGTCCACTCTAAAATCCAGCTCAGGGCTGCTGCGTCGTGGTACAATTGTAAGTTTGGGAGAGCCAGCCCCCCCCCCTCCTTCTTATCTGTGAGGATCCTATAGTTCACTCTGGCTTTCTTTCCATCCCAAATAAATTTTAAAATGTCTTTTTTCCAAGTCTTGAAAGTGTACGACGTTCTCACAATTGGGATGGACTGGAAAAGAAAAATCATTCTGGGGAGAACGTCCATTTTTATTACCGCAATTCTACCTAATAAGTTTAGTTTTAAATACTTCCATTTTTCCAGCTTTGCTCTTATTGATTTCCATGTTGCTTCATAATTATTTTTTAATAATTGGTTATTTTTAGCCGTCAATTGAATTCCCAAGTATCTGACCTTTGTCGCCACCTCTATTTTTGTTATTCCTTTCAGCTCCTCTCTTCTTTCTGATTTCATATTTTTTGTAAGAATTTTGGTTTTTGTATAATTTATTTTGAGACCTGCCACTTTTCCGTATTGTTCAATTTTCTCTATCCATTTATTCATTGTCTCTATCGGATCTTCAACGATGCAGACTACGTCATCCGCAAAGGCCTGGAGCTTGAATTCTTCCTTTTGTGTTCTTAAGCCTTTTAAATTCTTATCCGCTCTTATATCTTGCAAAAGTAATTCTAACATTAAAATAAAAAGGAGTGGCGACATCGGACAGCCTTGCCTCGTGCCCTTCTGGATTTGGATAGAGCCTACTGTGTTACCGTTTACGATAATATTTGCCCGCTGGTCTTGGTAGACTGCTTTGATTGCGTTTTTTTAAAACAATCTTTATTGGGTTTTAGAGAATCGAATATAAAAAATACGGTGTACAGAGTACATAGTAAGAGTGAAAAGACAGAAATAAAGCATCAAGTGAGACACCAGGTGGTTCAGTTTGACCACCTTGGGTGTGTGAAAGGAGAAGGTAAAAGAGAAACAGGTGTGCTCGAAATATGAAAAACAGAGATTGGAGATCTGACAAAGTTTAGATCGAATTAACATTTGATTGTAAGTGATTAACAAATAAGTGGGTTCCTTTTCCACTTCTCTGGTTACCCGACCTATCCTTCACCGACCTATAATTGAAAAAGACATTTTTACGTTCTTGATTGATTTGTTGTTTTCTTATCTTCCCTTAACCCTATAGTTAAATTACATATCTAAGTCCACATTGCATTCCCTTCTGCAGTATTCTTGAAGAAGGAACCAGTTCCATTTAGCATTGTACTTCGGATTTGCATTTCTTTCCCTCATTGCCTCTGTTAATTTCTCCATTATGCTAATCTCCAGAAGCTTTTTTCTCCATTCCTCCTTTGAGGGAGTGATTTCCGATCTCCAATGGGTAGCGAGTAGTGTCCTAGCCGTTGCCGTGGCCGGCAGGAATATTCTTTTTTCGCTTATGTCAAAATCATTGTCCATGATCCCTAGGAGGAATTTGATTGCGTTTGTTAACTGAAACCCCATGTCCTTTTCTTTAAGAATCTCAAATAAAAAATCCCAATTAGCATTGTCGAACGCCTTTTCGGCTTCCAAAAAAAGGAACCCCACTTCTTTCTGGATATTGATGTCGTAAAATTCTATTGCGTTTATTATGGTCCTTAGATTGTTTCTCATATATCTGCATGGTAGAAAGCCAGCTTGGTCATCATTGATAGTTTCGTTTAAAAATGTTTTAAGCCTGTTCACCAAAATCATAGTAAATAACTTATAATCATTGTTTAGGAGGGAGATGGGCCTGTAATTCCTTACCTCTGATGGTTCAGCTCCCTCCTTCTGTATGAAAATAATATTGGCCGTCTTCCATGATTCTGGAATTATCCCTTGTTGCAACACATCATTGAATATTTCCTTAAGATATGGCGTGACTTCCGCCTCTAGTACTTTGTAGTACCTGGATGTTATGCCATCTGGGCCTGGTGCTTTATTGCCCGGGAGATTCTTTATGGCTTCTTTTATTTCTTTTATGCTTATTGGATTATTTAAAAGTTCTCGTTGGGCTTCACTTATTTTCCCTAACTTTCTCTCCGCTATGTAGGAGACTATATCTTCCATTGCTATGTTCTCTTTTTTGTATAAATTTTCGTAAAAGATTCTGAATTCTTCCCCTATTTTACTGTTCTCAAATATGTCTTTGCCCTTTACAGTTAGTTTCAGTATGTGTTGTCTTTGTCTTTTTTCCTTCAGCTGTTTAGCTAGTAGTTTACCTGGTTTGTTAACGTTTGCATAATGATTCATCTTCATGTATTTCAGGTTTCTCGCTATTCGTTCTTCTGCCTCCCTGTTTATTTCATTCCTCAATCTGTTTATATCCAGCTTAAGTTTCCTATTATCCGGATTTTTTTTAGGAGTTTCTCTTTCTCTTCCAATTCGCCATTAAGCCTTTTTTGCTTTTCTAATCTAAGCCTGTTCCTGAGTGCCCCTTGTTGTATTAGGTGGCCCCTCATGACGGCTTTGCTTGCCTCCCACAAGATTGTTCTTGAAATCTCCTCTTTGTCATTCATAGCAAAGTATTCTTTGATTAAGTCTTTGTTGCGTGCTATATCCTCCTCTGATTGCATCAGGTTATCATTTAGCCTCCATCTTCTTTCTCTCTTGTATCCGTGAAAGGATAATAGTAAAGGACAATGGTCGGTGTTGATTCTGGGTAATATTTTAATATTCTCCACTTTCGTTGCTAGTGTTTTAGAGGCCCAAGCCATGTCTATTCTGGACCAGGATGCATGACGTGCCGAAAAAAAAGTATAGTCTCTTATCCGTTCATTCCTCATTCTCCATACAAGTTTCCATATTAGAAGGGAGATTGAGGTATTTCCCCTGGAGAACAGAATTGGTTAAAGTAGTTCTAGGCAGCCTGTTTTTCCTATAATATAAAGAATTAATTCCATTGTTCCATTGTTCAAAACCTGAAACTCATCCAAGATTACATTTTGAAAACTTGGACACAGTGTAAACAAAAATTGACTCCTGGTAATTGCCTATAATTTTAAGACTGATGAAAGGCAAATGTTGTGATTTTATTGATACATTTAGAACTTGAGGGATGAATTGTTATAGATTTAGGGATGAGATTTAGGGATGAAATTTCAATATAAGGAACAGAGTAGATGGAAGTCATAGACCAAATCTATCATTTTTTAAATTTATTTATATTTTTCTTCCTTTTTTCTATTTCTCATTTTCCTTTTATATTATTGTTTCCCCCACTTTTTATATATAAGAAAAAATGTCTTTCTCTTTTTAAAACACCTGGGGACCCACAGGTTGAGAACCACTGTTAAAGTCATTGGTTTTACCATCTATAACTAGCATGGCTCTGAATCTTGCTCTTGCATATTAATTGCTCACCACAACATTTATTCAAGAAAAGACTTTCTCAATTAGGAATTGTTGGAGAGAAGGTATTGTTAATGCTTTCTTAATGCATACACATGCTTTAACCCGTACTGGCTACATTTTGGGAGGAATAATCACACAAGTAAATTTGGTTGTGGAAAGTTTGTTGATATGCAGGGACATGAATATTCTTCTGAATTATTTACTAGCTTCTTGGAAATTAACAAATGGCCAACAAAAGATAATTTTTGTGCCTTTTTATCTGCAAAAAGATTGATACTTTATTACTGAAAAGATAACTTTCTCCACTAGTGATTCAATGAATAGAAGATGTAATGATACAGGTAAGATTTGAAAGGAAGATGTATAGGTGAAATTTATAAATTGGCATATTTGGACACTTAGTCAGTTTTTCTAGGAATGTATAACTAGTGTGATTATTTGTCTTCTTTTTTGATTTTAATGTTTCTGCTTCTGTTATACCAGACCATTATTGCTTGCAGTTGAAATCCCCTTTAAATAACATTTTTAAAGGATTGGGCTACACACTGGTAGTTGTGTGTATTGATTAGTCCTTTGTTCCATTCATTATATATACTTTTTATTTTTGCTATGAGGACATATGAGCATTTTCAGATAACACAGAGACTCCCCCAGCCGCTGCAGAGGTAGGAGAGAGTCCTGAACACCCAGCAACATCAAATACAAGTCCTCTCCTACCTCTGTGTCATGGCATTCCCTGGCCACAACATGAGTCCTACCTGTCCATTATCACCTGCATGTATTTTTTGAAATCTGTATATTTATTAAATAGTATTAAACAACATATAAAGAAAATTGTTTCCTCTAATATGACTTATATTGCTATATATATAAATGTAAATTTATTTCCTCACCCACCCCATTGAAAAACAATAATCAAAACAATAATAAAAGATTAAAGGAGATGTGGACTGGGGTAGCAGGTTGAGGAGGAAGCTGGGAGAGGAAGAATGCCCCTCCTCTCCCTCTCTTCCCAGAATACCTTGTTGCCCCAGTCAATGACACTGAACCTGTGTTGTGGCTGAAGGCCACCACAATACAGAGGACAGATGTGGACTGGGACTGCCTGTCCATGTCCCAGGGCCACCCAAGCCCAGGAAATATGAGGTGGCAGTGCAAACAACGGTGGCCAGTTCCACTGTGGAACCAGACCAACTGTTCAGACAAGCCCAACGACAGCCAGAATTTGGACTATTCCCTGACTTTGGCAAGGTCATGTTAACGTGGATTTCTGTTCAACTGAATTTGTATACTCCCTTCCTTTTCTGTTACATCAATTATTTCTGAACAGGCTATACCCTTCAATTGTAATATTCCAATAATGGGATTCTTAAATATATTTGATTTTATGTATATGTTGTGAGTCGCCCCGAGCCTTCGGGGAAGGACGGCCAATCAAATGCGAATAAATAAATAAAAATAAATAAATTATGCCTAAAGTCATGTTTTCCTTCCTGCACTCGGATATCAAGCTCATCTCGTTTGTTTCCCAACCTCTGTGTATTCGCATATTTGAAGCTTTGTCTGTTCTCATCTATTTCTTTACTGTCAGTTTTTCAGTAGATCGTATTCTCTCCTTGTGTTTAAAGCTTGCCTATGTGTTGATATTTGAGCTAACATTACCAACACCCAAAGGATTTAAAGTCCACTTCATCAGATTTACCATATTACTACCAAATACATTCTTCCCAGTCCTATAAATATGGAATGATAGTTATATTATGTACACATGAGATTTGTTCTCATCAATACTATTTGGAAGCCAACGCCATCATCATCATGTCTGCTTGCTCTTCTCTCCCACTCTCCAATGATTATTCTTCTCATTTTAAAAACCAACAGCCACATCACTGCTATTCTTTCACAGAATGCTAGTAATGGTAAGGCACTGACACAGTTAAAGCACCCACAAACAAACCACAAATATTTGTTTATTGGAAAGTAAAATAGAGAGAGAGAGCTCTCAAAAACTGAAATGTGTCTCATTAGCTAGATATTTGAAAGCGCTGTGGTTGAACTCTGGCAAAGACTCCTGATAGTACAATGTTGAAGTGTTTGGGAAGTCATCAACCAGCCCTTTTAAGATCAAAAACACATGATATAACCACAAGCTGCACTTTATGAAATCTGAAACTGTAGCATGAAGAGTGACCTAATTTAATCCATGTGTTTTCATGCGTTTGATGTTAATAGACCTATTCTTGCTGTGTGGGAATGCAATATGGCCTTTAATAAAATGCTAGCCATGCCTTGCTAAATCATTTATCCTCAGGGACTAATTCTCTTCCTATTCATGCTTGATAATTCATGGATGCCACAAGGTCTTCTTGTATCTCTTCAACATTCTTTATGAAGACACAATGAATTCCAATCATCCAATATTTTCCTACCTTCGGGGGTAATGGTAAGAATGAAGTCTCAAAGTGAATTTTCAGTCAGGCTCTGTTTTATTTTATAGATATGCTTGTCAAATATATACTTGTTTTTGAAGGTTTTCCTGTCTATCATCTTTTTTTTTTACATTGTCAACACCGCATCTTGATTTCACTGTTGTGCTTATGTCCTATAACCAATTGCTAGTGTCAACTAGAGTAAACTAGATGGGATGACTTCTCAATTCCGTAATTGATTCATCACCTCTATTACAACTGGCAGGAGCAACTGGAGTTAGGCCTATGTTGAATTATTGCTGGGCACTGTTTTGAAATCTTCAGATGTCATAAGGGATTTGAAAATATTTGCCAATCAATCAGACAATCTCAGTTGAGTACACACCACAGATGTTGACAGTGTGGGGCATAATGAAGTCATTATTCTTTTATATTTCCAACTTTATATTTTAGCCACACCATAGCAACTGTTCATTGCTTTGAAGTTCTTCAAATAAGCAATCTTGTGATAGTGTTTATAAACTGTTTAATTGGCTGGCTGGCTGGCTTTATGTTCTTGTTTTTTCCCCCACTCCATTTTTTTAGTTTCTCATGTGTCTTTCTCTCTTGAGGATCTTATGTCACAGGATCACAGCATATAATTAGATTACCAGCACAGGAATTTGAGGTTTTCAGCAAGCTTCCTAAATCGGATACTATAGTGCTTTTAACAGCCGCAATTCAGATAGTTAGCCTCACCACAACCTCCCCCACATATCCATAACCATACATTTCTTTAGATAAGGCAGACCTAAACAGTTTGTGATTCACCAAGCTGACATACAGTTTGGTATGGTGTCTTGCTGACACACATGGGTTTTTGTTGCCTATGTGTGGCAGCATAGTGTTACAAGAGAATAAGTAAAATAATTTACTTGTCCGAACATATCTTCCCTTATGCCCCATCTCAAAATTTACGATCTTCCGGGGAGGCCCTGCTCTCAATCCCATCTTTGTCGCAAATAAATTTGGTGGGGATGAGAGACAGGGCCTTCTCAGTAGTGGCCCCTCGCCTGTGGAACACGCTCCCCAACGAAATAAGGTCAACTTCTTCCCTCCTTTCCTTTAGAAAAAAGCTAAAGACGTGGCTGTGGGACTAGGCGTTTGGTTGATGTGGAGCAGCGGACGGACAATTTGAGTAGGATAGGGTTATGTTGTCGGACTGCAGATCGGCTTGAACAGCCTATGAATATGGAACGGGGATTATGGGGTATCTGATATGTACGTGTTTTAATCTGTTTTGTTGTATTTTGATATGTTGATGTTTTGTTCCTTTGTATGCGGCATTAAATATTGCCTTTTGTTAGCAGCCCTGAGTCCCCCTTTGGGGGTAGAGAAGGGCAGGTTATAAACGAAATAAATAAATAAATCTCTATCTTACAGAGTAAAATAAGTTTTACAGAGCTTGAAATGAACTAGTCACAAATTCTTGGTTGCTTCTAATTACTTCTCTGTTGTAGTAACAACAATATGACTATTGCATTATGCCCAACTTAACAAGAGATAGTTTTCTCATTTTTCATTCTAATTGTTAAGTTTTAGGTACTTTTAATGAAGGTGATAGAGGGGTAGCGGTAGGGGTAATGGGACTGAGTGGTGGGGTGTTTTAGGGGAAGTGGATGAGGAGTAAGAGGGGAATAGTAGGGAAGAATATGTAGTATGACTTCTAATCTTCTTCACTTTGGGTTCATCTTTCTTCCTTCCATCATTTGAGCTCTCATGATCTCTGGCAAGCTCCTTTTTGTGATCTCTCTTACAAGCATTTAATATTTAAGTTTATCTTATATCTATTAACCAGTTCAGGTTTTTTTGCAATATGAAATTCTTTATTGGTGTCCAGTCCGTTTTGGATATTTTCAGATTCTGCTTTATTTTCATGCGTTGGGTTAATTTATCCATATTCATGCTGAAGTATTATTATTATTCTTGGGGGGAGTAATTTCTCCTCTTTATCTTTATAGATTTTGACTTTTGGTGTTGTCATAATTTGCAATCTATATGTCAATATAGGTTTTCTGCAATTCAATAACTGGTAGTAATTGATAGATTGATAGGCTAATTGGTAATGGATTTGTTTATATTCAGTCCTCTCATCACTTCCTGTTCTGCTTAGATGTTCTCTCCTCCACTCTTCCTCCTGCTTTCAGTCTCGCGGTATTCTGTCTTTGCTTCCGCCCTTCTCTCTTAGTGTCTTTGCCCTTCTTTATCTTCCTTACGACACTTCCAGATCCTGCTTCCTCTCTTGCCTGGTTAGTTATGTATAAAGAAGTGCTTTGCTAGACTAAACATTATCTGCTTTAAGGTCAGCTTTGTCTTTTCTTTTACATTAATGGTGTTCTTAAAATCCAAACAGTAAGCAACAGAGGTTGCAAGTAACCAAGATAAGACAATTCAATATCAAAAGGAGTTTAAATAGTATCAATACTTTGTTCAATACAATATAGTAAGGTTCACTATTATGAGAACCATGCCTAAGGTTCAATACAATCGTACTACACAATTAATATGGTCAACACAGTAAGTACTACACATTAAGTAAGGTTGTGAGCAAATCAAGTAGCCGATGATTCAAATAGTAACCCGTCACAATGTAAGGTGAATCATAGGCTCTGTAAACGCTGGGGGTCCGACTTGATATTACAGTACCTTATTGTTCATGGGAGTCGGAGCCCTAGATGGCAAGTTCCTGGGGAAGATGCAATATTAAGATGGGTAGAGAAAGTTGTCATCTCAAAGGGTTCTTGCTCAGAACGGTGTATTGTTGAGTTCATCTGTAAGCACAGGCTCCGCCCAATGGCATGCTGCAAAGGACGCTGGTAGATGTAGTCCGTAGTATTGTTTATCTAGCGTTCCTGTGGGCAAGACGACCCAGGCTCTAAGGGTACGAGCTGTGTAGCGAAGAACATAGTTCTTAAAATCCAGGCATTCCAAGTTTTTTTGTCATTTAGTATAATTCTTAGCTTCTCCTCCTTCTCCCTCCGATCCATAAAGCAGATAGTTATTTTGCATTCAATTTTCTCTCATTCTTATCTCGCACTTGGTCTTAAGTTGTTAAATTGTTGAGTCCTTTATAGTTTTCAGTCTACCTCCTTTTTCCCTTAGTGAATTGATTTTTTTCTTGGAAACTTACATTTCCATGTATCTTCTTGTCTTTTTTCACCTCTCCTCTCCTGTTCTTGTTTTTAAAATGTGGATTGGTCTGCTGTAATTCGAGTCTCGTCCGAGATTTGCCTCGCTGTAGTCTGCTATACCTTGTGGGCTGCCTCATGGGTCTTTGGATGCCACCCTTGAAGGGTAACATCTCTTAGAACATGAGGGTCTAGCCCTATGGGTTTTTCTGTCTCCCCTGGCTCAATCAGCCAGGGAGAGGGAGCTACACGCTCTACCCAACCACCTTGCTTGGCTGGCACTTTGAGAGCCCTCGAGGTGTCTGACCAGCAGCCATGCCGTCCACACCAGAAGTCAGCATACCTTCACTAAATGTTGACCACAGAGCTGTACTAGACCACTACTTCTTAAACTGTGGGTTCCGACCCCAGATGGGATCTCCTTAGCTCAATGTTGGGGACCCCAAAAATTGGCAACAGTAAAAAAAAATCTGAACATAATCTATTGGCTGTTTTAGACATTTACACAAATCTGTTGTGCAATGTTTACAGTGGACTCTGTAGAAGATGCTTCAACTTAACTTCATTAAAAGGAAAATTGGCTTGTTTAGTAATCCTTGCAAATGCTAATTTGTTATCAGGAAATGTTTGCTTTTTTAAATTCCTGATTTATATACCTATACCAGGGGTCATGTAAAAATTTCTCAGGCCAAAAAATGTCCTGAATTAAAAGGTTTAATAAGCCCAGTGCTGTCACAATGCAAGGACTCGGCCGGCCCCTTAATCACACACACACAGACGGTAATCAGCTAACTATTTATTGAATAATAAAGAACAGGTGAAAAGGTAATCGTCCATAAAATATTGAAAAGTTCAATCCACAAGAAAAGAGTCTGTAGTAATCCAATCCAATGGCTTGGCAAAAACTTGGTAAAAAACTTGGCAAAAGGCTTGGAAAAAGGCTCCGCAAAACAATGCGGATCAAGGAACAAGACAAAGTTCAATCAGGACCCAAGAAACTTCTTGGCAAGGCACGAGCCGGCAACTTGGCTCCGTAGTCCTTTGCTCGTTTCACTCCGCTTAGAATAGAAGTGGCCGAGCTACTGAGGATCCGTTCCCACGGATCCTATACTTAATCCCCTTGGTGAGGTCCCCGATGCTCTAGGCTTCGGTGCCAATCTGTGCTACGGGATCTCGCGCTTCTGTGGCGCTCTAGGCTGCGGTGCCAACCCCTCCTGCTGGACTCGATGCTCTCTCTCCTATCGAAGCCCCGTCCTTGCCTCCCAGCACCTGGTTCACTATCTTCATGAGAGACAACCTCCCTTTCAGCTTCCATGGCCTCATCTTCCACATTTTCCCAGATTCTTTCCTGTGACCCGAAACCACCTGGCTTCTCATAACAATCGTCACTATCAACACTTTCTGAATCAGCCTGACCTTCCCAGTTATCATAGCCGTCAGGCCATCCATCATCCCAAGCCAAGCTCTCTGTGGGAGAAGAAGGCCCAGCTAACTCATTAACCCCTTCCTCCATTTCCTCATCAGCTGCGTCTGGCTCCAATGCAAGTGGGACCCCCGGTGCTGCCCCCTGCCCCCCAGGCACAAATGAGAACTGGGTTGCTACACTATCCCCCCCTCAGGGCTCCTCCGAGGCCTCCCTCGAGGCTTGGGCTTGTCGGGATACTTGCGGTGAAACCGAGCAACAATGTCCGGGGCGTGGACATCGCGAGCCAGTGTCCAAGAGCGCTCTTCCGGGCCAAATCCCTTCCAGTCAATCAAATACTCCAGCTTCCGGCATCTGATGCGGGCATCCAGGACGTCCTGTACCTCGAACTCCTCCTCCCCATTCCGCATCACAGGAGGGGGTGGCGGCTGCATCACATCAGGACGCACCCCCTTCGCCGGCCGCAGCAGGGAACGGTGAAAGACAGGGTGGAGCTTCATGTCCACTGGAAGTTGTAGTTTGAAAGCAACAGGTCCCACACTCTCCAGCACCTTGTAGGGACCCAAAAATCTCGCATCCAATTTGCGGCTAGGCCTCTGCGTCGGCAAGTTCTTAGTAGACAGCCAGACTTTGTCACCCACTTGGATCTCTGGACCCTCTTGGCGCCGCCGATCAGCCATCTGCTTGTAATCCGCTTTCGCCTGGTCCAGTTGAGAGCGCAACATCTCCTGCATGGCAGTCAGCTCATGTAGCCAATCCTCCGCCGCTGGCACATCTCCAGACTGGTCTACAGGAGGGTAGAACCTAGGGTGATGTCCATAGTTGGCAAAGAAAGGAGTCTCTTTGATAGATTCTTGCGTCACATTGTTGTAGGCAAACTCCGCGAAGGACAACAATGACGCCCAGTTGTTTTGCTGATAGTTCACATAGCACCGTAGATACTGTTCCAACGTGGCGTTAACCCTTTCGGTTTGCCCGTCGGTCTGGGGGTGATGAGCCGTAGACATCCGTGCTTCAATCCCCAGCAACTTCTGAACAGCCCGCCAGAACTGGGAAGTGAATTGGGTGCCACGATCCGTCACCAAACTCTGAGGCAGTCCATGCAAGTGAAACACATGTTGCACAAACATATCAGCAGTCTCTTTAGCAGTAGGTACCCCCACACAGGGGATGAAGTGACTCATCTTGGTGAGACAGTCCACCACAACCAGGATCGTGGTGAAATCCTTGGACTTGGGCAGGTCGGTGATGAAATCGGCTGAAATCATCTTCCAAGGAGCGGAAGGGGTCGGGAGCGGCTGGAGCAACCCGGCCGGCTTGCCCCCCTGGTTCTTGGCCCGTTGGCACACAGGGCAAGTGCTGACGTAGTCCTCCGTGTCCCTCCGCACTTTGAGCCACCAGAAGTCCCGCAGCACCAACTGCAGAGTCTTGAACAGTCCAAAGTGTCCCGCGGCCCGGCTATCATGGCAAAGTCTGAGAATGTCCTCTCTCTCGGGCCCGGGGGAAACATAAACACACTCGCGGTGGTAGAGTACCCCATTCTTTACTTGGAAAGGGGATTGCACCCTTGGTCAACTGTTAGTGCACCCAAGGTTCTCCATTTGTCGAGCTTGAATCCGGTCACTCAGAGGTCTCTTGTCCCCCGGGGCTGGGTTGACCACCGGGGGCGGCGCAGGGGCTGCGCCAGTGGCGGCAAAGTTTTCCGCTTTTAGCAGCCATGCCTCGGAAAGCCCTTCTCCACCGCTAACATACTCTGGCTTCCGAGACAACGCATCAGCTTGTTTGGTCTGCTTGGGGGTCACATAGTGAATGCGGAAATTGAATCTCTCAAAGAACAGGGACCATCTCTGTTGCCTCTGGTTCAATTTGCACTGGGTCTTCAAGTGCTCCAAGTTCCGGTGGTCGGTGTGAACTTCCACCGGAAACTTGGCCCCTTCAAGCAGGTGTCCCCAAACTTCAAAAGCTACCTTAATGGCCAGGAGCTCCTTCTCCCAAATGGTAT
Source organism: Anolis apletophallus (assembly GCA_030556195.1). Lineage (NCBI taxonomy): Eukaryota > Metazoa > Chordata > Lepidosauria > Squamata > Anolidae > Anolis > Anolis apletophallus. Next base: position 88,731,694 of record JARBWK010000006.1, on the reverse strand, counting down.
AGTTCTTTTCCGGTGCCGTCAGCTGCCGGGAGTAGTATGCACAGGGCAAAAGGTCTGTCCCCTGCGGCTGTAGCAGGATCGCTCCCACTGCTACATCCGAGGCATCAGCTTGCATGATGAAAGGGGTGCGGGGGTTGGGATGCTGCAGAAGCGACTGTGTGGTGAACAGCTGCTTCAACTTCCGGAACCCCACGTCTGTCTCCGATGTCCACCGGAATGACACCTTTCCACGCAAGCACTGAGTGATAGGGTCAGCCCACTTGGCAAAGTCAGGAATGAACTTTCTGTAGTAGTTGGCAAAGCCCAGGAATCTTTGAATGTCTTTTTTGCTGGCAGGGGCCGCCCAGTCTGCCACGGCTTGGACCTTGGTATCATCCATGGCTATGCCCGTGGGAGAGATGCGGTAACTGAGGAAGTCGACCTCGCGGAGATCAAACGCGCATTTCTCCAGCTTGGCATAGAGACCGTGGTCTCTCAGTCTCTGAAGCACTTCCTTCACATGGCGGTCGTGGGTCGCCTGGTCGGGAGAAAAAATCAGCAGGTCGTCCAGATAGACTGCCAGATAACGATCCAGCAGGTCTCGAAAGATGTCATTCATGAAGTGTTGGAAACAGGCGGGAGCGTTGCACAAACCGAATCCCATAACTCTTTATTCAAAACTGCCCCACTTGGTCTGGTATGCGGTTTTCCATTCGTCTCCTTGCTGAATCTGCACCAGATTATAAGCTCCCCTCAGGTCCAGTTTGGTGAAAACCATGGCACCCCGCATCCGCTCCAGCAGTTCGGGGATCAATGGCAGGGGGTAGCGGTTCTGAATCGTGATCTTGTTGAGCTCCCGATAGTCATTACAGAGCCACAACTCCCCCGATTTCTTCTTGACAAACAGGATGGGCGCTCAGGCCGGGTGAGAAGGCCGGATGAAGCCCTTCCGCAGATTCTCATCCAAAACTCTCGGAGAGCCTGCTGCCCGGTTCCGAGAGAGGGTAGAGTCTACCACGCGGGATAGGGGCTCCGGGCTCCAATTCAATGGCACAATCGTAGGGTCGGTGGGGAGGCAAGCGTTCCACCTCCTTCTAGCTGAAAACATCCCAAATCCCTGCATACTTTTTGGGTAAGGTGGCAGCTTGTTCCACCTCTTGAGCCTGACAAGCCCGAGCCGTCATGCAATGTCCCTGGCAATGTTCAGAGGAAAACTGCAACTGTCTCTTGGCCCATGAGATCTGGGGATCGTGAAGCGTCAGCCAGACGATTCCCAGGATCACCGGAAAATCGGACAACTTGGTTACAAGGAAGGAAATGTCCTCTTTGTGGGAGCTTGTCCACATCTTGGTAGGGGCGGTGGATTGGGTCACGGCCCCGGCTTTCAGGGTTCTCCCATCAATGGTCTGTACGCCCTTAGGTTTTTTGAGATCATAGAACTGTAATCCGGCGGACTTGGCATAGTCCGCATCGATGAAATTGTTGGTTGCTACATGTGCTTAAGGACCCAGAGACTCCAAAAGTGATATTATCTCAATTTTTTTTTTTAAAAAAAACAACAGTGTTTTTAGTTGCTGATTTTTTTCTTTTTATGTGGATCCTACACCCCTAACCCTTGCAAATGTGGTGGGCTGACTGGCACATGATTAACTGCTGGTTTGTGCTACTAACCTCATTCTGTTATATGTGTTGAGGAGACAATAAGGTAGAAAGCAGGAAGGTTTGTAGTGTACCTCAGGGGTTGTTATGTTCTGAGATACATAAAAGTAAAAAAGTTACTTTTAATAATGTGAGTATAATGATACCTCTCCATTGGCGCCCCCTTGCAGTGGGGGAGAGGCTTGCGTACCCTAGTGAAGTTGTGAGCTATGCTGGCGGTGGCATAATAGCCGGCGGTAGGGCCTCCCATACCAGACAGGTCACAACCGAAGGGTCTGACAAAGAGCGTCAAAGGGCAGGATGGGCTCTCTAGCCTTTTGGCATCCATCCTAAGAGAAGGAAAACTCTGATTTCAAACCCGGGCAGATGGTGCTCGTCTAACCCTGTAAGGTCAACCATCTAAGAGAAGGAAACTCGAACCAAACCTACGACCTGAGGACCTCGCTGCCACCGTCCAAGCTTGCTAGGCCCTGGCAGATGAACCTTTGGTTTAAAGGGTGAGGCCAGTTCTGTGCACGCTGCGCTCCACCAGAAAAATCCATTGCACAGGCTCAAGGACACATCCAACTTCCGAAAAGCCCTGTAGCGATAGGCGAGGGACGAAACGGTAGGTGTAAAGATGAAGGGTGGTTTAGAGAAAGAGGATGGTTGGGCGGGTGGGTGGATTCAGAGCTTCACTGGAAGAAAAGATGGTCACAGGTATGTAACCTACCATTCTTTCTTCGAGCTCTGTGAATGCACACTTATGAAGATTTCACCGAGCTGAGGTAAAGGAGGTGGGAACAAACCAGCCAGATTGTAGAAAAATGAACAGGTTTATTGCAACCCAGCAACCTGAATAAATAACATGTTAAACACATAGAAAAATGAGTGGGAGGCAGGCTCCACTTGTAAACACAGTAACAAGCACCATTCATGTCAGGCACGCAGGCCTCAAACATAGTGCAATCCTAGCAGAAAAGTGCAACAAGCACCATTCATGTCAGGCACCCAGGCCTCAAAACAGTGAGTGCAACAAGCACAACCTGTGAACAAAGGGTGCACAACTGGTGCCTTTACCAGTAAATGGGCAAAGCGCTTTAACCGGTGAGACTGTGCCCCACCTGGGGCACGGCACATACTTAACATTGACAGTGCAATGGACAGGGGGGTTCGAACGCGCAACTGCCGATCGACCAGTGCAAAAACAAGGGAGAACTGGGGCTGACTACCTGCAGCACACCTAGAGGTCCTTGGGTAAGAATCGACGCCCAAAGGCCGCCTCCCTCCCAAACAGGGTGTCTACCCACGGCAATGATATACCAAAGGTAGAGGGGTTGGCCCAGATGGCCGCCCTGCAAATTCTGGTCCAGGGAATCCCTGGAGGAACGCAGTTGACGTGGCCACTGCCCTAGTCGAGCGTCCCTTAACCTTAGATGGGCACGGTTGGCCGGGCTATCTGGTAGCACAGTTCAACCAGGGATGCTACCAATTTGAAAAGTCTCTGTGCCGACACCCGGCAAGCCCAGCTTGTCGGTGGCGTCGACACAAACAGTCGGTCGACCGGCGGTAATCCGCCGACGGTTCTTGTAGGTCAGAAAGGGCCCTTCTGGCGTCGAGGTCGCATCATTGCCCTGAGTCCGTGTCGGTTTGGGCCAGTCCCAAGTCCGGAAGCACGATGTCGTGTTCAGGTGGAACGGAGACACCACCGCTTCGGCAAAAAGTGATGTCAAGTCCGCAGGATGGCCCTATCTGCTAAAAATAGCAGGTAGGGCTCGTCGACTACGGAGCGCCGCCAGCTCGGAGCGGAAGGCGGCGCGCCGACGATTATGGCGACTAGGAAGGCCACCTTCCAGGATAGGAGCCGCAGGTCGATGGATGACAGCGGCTCAAGCGGTGGGGATGTCAGGCAGGACAGCACCAGGTCCAGTTCCACCCTGGTGTAGGTGGATGCACCGGGGACGAGTGTTACACACACCCTCAGGAACCTCTGACATCGGGTACTGGAACAGCGAGGACCGCCCCTCTGCTGGTTCTGCAGGTGAGGGCCGCCAAATGGGTCTTCACCGGGGACATGGATAGACCCCTGTCAAGCCAGTTGTGCCAGGAACTCCAAGACCGATGAGACTACCAGCGGGAAGGCGGTGGTAGATCGGGAAGCCCCTGGAACCTCTCGTAGCGCGGCGATGCAAGCCGCGTATGCGCCTTGACGTGGCGACTTATGGGCTGCTGCCAGGATGGCTGCTACAGCTGGAGACCTCTGGTGCCGCGAATCCTCACAGTCAAGTGCAAGGACTGTCCGGTGGAGGAGCATCCGTTCTCCGAGTCAGTAGGTCTGGTCAGTGAGGGAGCGGCATGTAGTCCTGACCCGCTAGGTAGCAGGGTCGGAACCAGACTTGTCTCGCCAGTAGGGAGCGATGAGGATGCACTTTCGGTCCCTGTGAGCTGGATCCTCTCGGCGATCCGAAGGAGGAGCGGGAACGGCGGGAACAGATAGAAGAACCCCGTCGTCAGTCGAGCAGAAGGGCGTCCGGGCATCCCGGTGTGCATCCGGGCAAGCCTTGCACCGCTGGCAGTTGGTTGTTTTCCGGCGATGCGAAGAGATCTCGTCCGGGAACCCCACCGCTGAAACACACGGTGGAGCTCGTCCGGATGCAGCATCCATTCGTGGGACGACCAGTTGGTCCTGCTGGCAATCCGGCTTCCTCGTTCTCGACACCCGGAGATGGATCGCCCTGGGAGTTACTTGATGGTGGGCCTTTCCCACCCACAGGTTCTGGGCTGGGGCCAGGAGTTTCCCTCGAGCCCCGTCCGCCCTGCTTGTTCACGTAGTACATGGCCACGATGTTGTCTGTCCTGACCAGTACTACTTTCCCAGTGACGAGGGGCGAGGCCGGAGAGTCTTGGTGATGGCCAGAAGCTCGAATAATTGATGTGATGAAGCTTCTCCGCCGGCCACTGTCCGTTGACAGACAGGGCGCCCGAAAGTGGCCTCCCATGCCTGTAATGACGCGTCGGTCGTCACTGTGATGGCTGGGTCTACGGTGTGGAAGGGCACTCCCTGCACACGTTGCTCTTGGACGCCCACCATCGGAGGGAGTCCCTTGCCGCCTTTGGCAGGGATAACGTTTTGAGTGGTGCTCCCTGACCGAATGGTCGAGGAACCAGCGCTGCAGTGGTCTGAAGCGCAGTCTGTAATGGGGTCACAGCTACTGTCGAGGCCATGTGGCAAGGTCACTTGATTTGTTTCGCCGTGATGGCGGGCCTGTTGCAGCTGTGTATCTCGCGTCGAAGAGCCTGAATCTGACGTCTGGCAGATAGGCGCTGATCGACGAGAGCTGAATATCGTGCCGATGAACTTGATGGTCATCGTAGGGACCAGCTGGGACTTTTCCTCGTTGAGGCGCAGACTGAATGAGGAGAGTAGTTGTAGGGTCGTAGAGACCTGTTGATTCAGAAGTTCTGGAGACTGGGCGCCAGCAGCCAGTCGTCCAGATCTGGGAAAAATCCGGATTTTCTGCCTCCTCAAGTGCGCAGCCACGGCCGACATGCACTTTGAGAATGTTCGAGGTGCTGTCCAGGAGGCGAACAGGAGGGCGTTGAACTGGGTACGCCCCTCCCGCCACCTTGAAGCTCAAGAAGCGTCGATGAGCAGGTCGAATCGAGGCATTAGGAAATATGCGTCTCGAAGGTCGATCGACGCGGTGGTCGTTGGACCGGAGAAGTGGGAGAATGGATTTGACACTGACACCATCCTGAATTTCCTCGGCGAAACGCACGCGTTTAAGTCTCTGAGGTCCAGGATGGGTCGCAGGGAACCGTCTGGCCCGGCACGGTGAAATACCGTGAGAAGAATGCCCCTCTTTCCTTGCTCTTGGGGAGCTGTGAGATCGCTCCCTTTTGAAGCAACGCGTCGACCTCCCTCAAGATCACCCTGGACGGCTGTGTCTCGGCGACGAACCCGTGGGTGGAAGTTCGTCGAACTCCAAGGCATAGCCGTCTTCGACAATCCGGAGAACCCATGCATCTGAGGTGATGCGTCGCCAGGCATCGATGTAGCGGGCCAGGCGATCTCCCCGGAATGGCGGGTGTGGTGGTGGAGGCCGAAGGATGGGAGGAGGCATGGTGGTGGCAGCGTACTTTGACAAGGCGGTGTCGCTCCAGCGCCCCGATCAAACGCCGACGGTTGGATTGTCCATTGCCATTGCCATGGCGAGGTCGAGACTTGTTTCCCTGTCGGGTCTGTTGGACTGTTGTTGCTGCCTCGGCTGCTGTTGTTGTTGTTGCTGAGGCGCCCGGTACCTCGGGGCTTGGCGGTACTGCTGCTTGGGCTGAAACTTGGCCCGTTGGTAGTACTTCGGCCTAGGTTGTGGTTGAGGCCGGTCCACCTTTCGCTGTCAAGACTCTAAAGTCGTGAGTGGCCTTGAGTCTGTCGTCCGTGCCCGCAAAGAAAAGTCCTGGGCATCGAACGGCAGATCCTCGATCGTCTTCCTCGGGTCGTGGAAAGGCCAGAGGATTTGAGCCACGCGTGTCTCCGGATGGCGACACCGTGGGCCAGCAGCTTCCGAAGTGTCCGCTGTGTGGCGGGCCATCAGGATCTGATGGTGTGCTAGCGACTCTGCCTCCTGGGAAATGGAAAGAAGCGCCGTCTGCTGCTCCCGAGAAAGATCCTGGAAAAAGGGTTGAGCCCTTTCCCAGAGGATCTGGTGATACGCTGCCATACAAGCGCCGTAGTTGGCCATCTTGGTCAACAGGAGCCCGGCCTTGTAAATCTTTCGACCCGTTGTGTCGAATCTCCTTCCCTCCTGATCTGAGGGCGCCGCAGATTCCGGCCCGAGGTTTGGGCGGAGGTGACGATCATCGAGTTCGGCACTGGATGGTCGTGGAGCCAGCTCTCTCCTCTCGTCTATCTTATACCATGCCTCGATGCGACTTGACGTAGGAGGGATGGTAGACGAGAGTTGCCCATGATGCCTTGACCGCCTCCTCCAGCGGTTCTAGCATAGGAAGGTGCGGTTGGGCCGCATCTTCGATCTGCACCCGTCTGAACACTGGGCAAGCGCTGGACCTCGTGGGGACATAGGTTTGCATCCCCAGGGATCTCGCCATCCGGCCCATCTGCTCCCCGAAGGCCTTCCGTTGTCCGTCGGCGAAGAGGGAGGTTCGGCGTCACAGCCCGTATGGGAGGGCGTTCTGTCCATGTTGAGGGACAGGATGGATCCTGATCTTATCGATCGAGGGACCTCGCCATCCTCCATCTCGTCTCCCGACCAAGGCTGGACCGTATCTGGGATCACCGGCGGTTGTGATTGTGGAGGCGACCTGGGCGTCGACGGGATGTTCGGCATCTCTGGCGACACAGGAGGAGGTGTTCGGCTTGGCCGGGCCAGGGCGAGCCTCGTGGTCTGCCTGCCTTTGTCTGGCGAAGTTATAAACAGTTGTCGAACCGAGGTCTGTCCCGGAGGGGGGAGGACGACGGTCTGGGCAGAGTTCTCTGGCGACACATGATGCTCTACCCCTGTCTCCACAGCGAGAACAGGGGCAGGTGAAGAGTCGGGGCAGGAGACCGAAGACGATGACGTCAGCGTCCTGCGCCTTTTCGGTGAGGGGGAGGTCTCGAGGCAGCGGCCTCCAGAGACTTGCCGGAGTCACAGGAACCAGGCCTCTGGTCTGGGCTCTACGGGCTTCTTCACTCGACCTCCGGAAAGCTATCTCCATAGCCCGATCGGAGGGAGTCCTCGAGATGGCCGACCTCTGGGAGAGGCCCGACGCCATTGAGCTTGTCGATGCTCTTCGAGGAGGAGGCAGCTGGACCGTTTCGGTGGTTACGGTGCAGGGCCTCTTCGACACCGAAGTCTTGGTCTTCGGAGACAGACTTGGTGGTATTCTTCTCCTTGTGCGGGCGCTTCCCAGCCGGGCGAGCGGTCGGCGCAGCGGGGGAACCGAAGCAGCCGCCTCGGAACCCAAGGAGGCAGATGGGACAGCCGCCGCCATCTGTGGAGGGCAGAGAGCACGCTCCGTGAGGTAGGCCTGAAGCCTGCGGGCTCTCGCTCTTCGAGTGGCGGTCGAGAGGCCTGGCAGTGCCGGCAGGCAGGAACGGCGTGTCCCTCCCGAGACACCGAAGGCACTTCGAGTGACCATCACAGTCCGGGATCTTGCTACCGCAGGATAAACACCTTTTGAAACTGGTTGTGGACATGCTATGCTCACACAACCAGCCGTATTTCGATGTTGCCCAAGTGGCAGAAAACAAAGGAATGGCGTGGGCGCTGGAGGCGCCTTTTATGCCCTCCCGGGTTGGCTGGGCGGAGCTACCGCCAAAAAGTTTCAAACTGGAAAAGTTTCCGTTGGGAAGCCCGCTGGCTGTATAAACTTCATAAGTGTGCATTCACAGAGCTCTCGAAGAAGAAATATATATATATATATATATATAGAGAGAGAGAGAGAGAGAGAGAGAGAGAGAGTATTTCTGTATCACGTCCCAGAAATCAAGGGCTCCTAAGGTGTTGAACATATAGATAAGGTAAGATAAAGGTAAAGATTTTCCTCTGATATGAAGTCTAGTCATGTCCAACTCTGGAGGTTGGTGCTCATCTCCATTTCTAAGCTAAAGAACTGGCATTGTCCATAGACACCTCCAAGGTCATGTGGCTGGCATGACTGCATGGAGTGCCATTACCTTCCCGCCAGAGCAGTACTTATTGATCTACTCACATTTGCATGTTTTTGAACTACTAGGTTGGCAGAAGCTGGAGCTAACAGCGGAAGAATACCCGGATTCTAAAAAAATTCAGCAGCTCAGCACTTTAAGCCACTATTATCAATTTAATATAAATACAAAGTGTAATGTTTAAAAGAACACATTAAAATACTTTTAAAAAGAAAATCTTATGTATTACAAAAATGTTCCCATACACTATTCTGGTATTTTGCCTCACTTCATAGCTCTTCCTTTCTAAAAAAAAAAAAAAGTTCTGTAAAATATATTAAAATAATGTGTACATTAGTTTCAGAACAAATATAAAAAATTTCTAAGAAAACATTGCCATTTTATGAAGAGTCTTACCTGCTTATTTTACATTTTATTTTATGTTATAGTGATGCAATAGTACATTTATATTATTACACTCACTTTGGTTTCATATTGGGTAATTTCAAATAAAAGTATTTTAAAATAAGCTGCAATTCTAAGGTCTAATGTTTCAGAGTTTTCATTGTGTTTGTTTTTTTAGTGAATATCAGGTCTGAACACTTTTCATGATAATATATTCTAACTGGATTTTTCAAAGGGAAATGTCAACCTCAGCCGCTATTATTACACTCTTATTTCTGTACTGATCTTAGGAAAGTGATCTGCATAAGTGAAAAAGGGCATATGATGCACATTCACTTTATTTGCAAAATTCCTCATGCACTGCCTAAGTGGTGTTGTATACTGAGATACTAGAGTTTTTCAAAGAAATAAAAACTACCTCTATTCTAAAAATGCGTAATGCAGCCAGTAGTAATGCCCAAACATGCAACACACACACGTATAGTTTCACACTGATTGAAGTTGCCATTTAATAAAATAGCATAGTGGACATGATGCTGTCAGTGACATGTGTAATTATTGGCTTTACTTATCAACATATGTACTTTAAATGATAGCATACAAAAGGTATCCCATACTTCCCTGCACAACAGTGCCACCATTGCCTCCATTGCATCTAGGAATTAATGGACACAAGACTGTGCCTGGGCATATTTTAGTTGATCTCAGAGACCCAGAGCAAAAAAAAGGAGCAGCCATATGTAGTAATGTAGTCTTTTTCTTGTACACTGGGTATAAAAGGGAAGCTGGAACATGCCTACTTGTAACTCAATGCCCCATCTTGTGCCCAAGGGAAATAATTTATCCACCCTTCTGACAATGGGCTTCATACACTGATGCTATGTCAGTGTGCTTGCTGGATCTAGGCTATCAATAGTCCTACTGGAACCGATTATCTATTATCTATCTACTCAAGCATCTTTCTTCTTACAGTAGGCAACTAGATATCTCTGAAACACCAGCAAGAAAGGTATGAAGGCAACTGGTTTCTCTTGGTGCTGCCTCAGGACCTGATATTTATAGATATACTTCCTCTGATACCTGGAAAAAGTACACAGCACTACCTCTGCACCTACAGGACCAGACCCAGTGCTTCACCTACTCTCATCTGACAAAATGTATAATCTTTAGCTATTTTCCAAGCAATTCTGTGATATGCTTCTGGTGTTCATTCTATAGGGTTCTTTGTTATCAACACTGATAGCTTTATCTTACACGAATTTATCTGAATGCCCCTCAATAAATAGAAGACATTCACTTTAGTGTATTTTAAAGCACTTCAAACACATAGACACATGCATGCAAGCACATACAATATTTCTTTTTAACAGAGCTTATGATAATAATTACAAGTACTAAAAGAATTGCAAGACATGAGCAAAACAGACAAATCACTAAGTAAAGGTATGCCAGAGCCAACATCAAATTCTGTGGTTTGAGGGAGATCCCATTAATATGCCCTTATATACTAACCATAGATCACAACTCTAGATGACTAATTTATCATGTGGTAAATGCAGAAAAGCTTCAGATTCATTATAACTTTTAGTGTTCACAAAAAGTTTTTAAAATAACACAAGGAGTGATACACACTAACCCTATCCATTGTATGTTCAGGAGTAAATTTGCAGCGGTCATATCCTCTATATCAGTGGTTCTTAACCTGTGGGTCCCCAAGTGTTTTGGCCTACAACTTCCAAAAATCCCAGCCAGTTTACCAGCTGTTAGGATTTCTGGGAGTTGAAGGCCAAAACATCTGGGGACCCACAGGTTGAGAACCACTGCTCTTTATGCAGAGAGATTCCATGTGAGTAGATAACCTCAAAACCTTCTGGCCATGGGGAGAATTGCTTGTGAATGGTGTAAAAGCCATGTGACCATTTCAAATTGGATAAAAATTTCCAGTCTTTTCCATATGAGAACTTACAAATGCATGAGATACTAATAGAATTCTAGGCAACATTAGAAAATTCAGAGGGAGCAGCAATCAACTAGTCTATTATTTAATATTATGCTTTATTCGTTTTCACTATTAACACGGAATAACTGTAAACATGAGGTTAATCAAGGGTCCTTCAAAAATTATTTTTTCATTCTCTACTGTGAAGTTTTCCACTAGTTGCTAGAGTATTGACTAAAGATTTATGGTTGCTGTAAAAATAAAAAAGTGTGTGTGTGTGTTTTCAGCTAAGTAAAAAAAACAGATCTTTAAAATATAACAACATCTGGCCTTCCGTGATTTCAACTTGAAGAATCTTAAAAGCAAATACTTGTGTCAGGTGTATTACCAAAAGTCCACTCTTGGTTAGTAGAGCAAATGAAACCAGACTTTGCTGTATTCTTCTTACTCCTCCCCCTAAAGCAATACAATTTCACTGCAATCCTGTAAATATTTGAAGATGTGCAGCCGCAGCATTCAGCTAGCACTACGGGAAGCCTGTCCTTCATAAGATATTTAACAGACCACTGGAAATGACTTCTTCATGATGACTCACCCTGACCACAGCCAACTTTCAGTTGTGATGCCTAGAGCAGAGAACGTCTGTGCCAGCAAGACTATTTCCAGAAAAAAAAAATCTGATGCTAGCATAAAACTCTATAAAAACACTTGACTCCAAGGATGCTTGGCGTGAGAAAAACCTGCTGCCATTTCAGCACAGGAAATAAGGAAGTCTTTAAAACCTCTTTAAAACTAATTGTACCATTTGTATCATATTGTGTTGCTTTGCCAGTGATTCATCCTTTAGTCCTCTATTCTGAAATAGATCTAAATTCCAGATTTGAAAGTTCAGACATTTTCAGCTTCTTATGCTGTCCTTTTGTAACCCCGAAACCAATAAACAGTTCTGGATTGCTAAAATGCTTTGTGTAGTTTTTTAGTGTTCTGAGTATGGAGCAACATGGCTATCTCTGTGTTAAAATTATACATAGCTTTGCTATAATAGTCCTAATATTCACAAGGCTGTTTCAGGCTGTGTTGTTTCACTGGCAGTTTCTGGCAAAAGGGAAGGTGCTTAGGCAGGGGCGGTCCAAGGTAATTTTAAATGATAAGCGAACATTATTTTGGCGCCCAAATCACTTGATAACAAAAGGTATAAAGGTATTATTTATTTATTTGCAACATTTTTCCCCGCCCTTCTCAGTGGCTAACAAGGCAGCACATCGATGCCCAAACATACAATGTAAAGAACCCTAAAACATACATCATTAAACAATAATTGTTTAAACAAACATATACTCATCACTCAGATTAAAAATAGAGGTTAAAAAAAAGATTTTTTTAACAAACCAGAAGTTTATGTATCACATTATGTTCATATAGTTATATTACATAGAATTAACACAAAGTAACTTTTTTTAGAATGCAATTATTTATTAATCTTTGCAACAAATTTAAGTGTTTTTGTTTTTTAAAAACATCGAGTTATCCTTAACACACAAGAAATTGAACACTTTTCAAATCAAGGCAGATAATACACAATGCCTGCTTTGAACTGGATTATATGTGTCCACACTATCACACATTCCAGCTCAAAGCATTGTTTTGGATTTGATTTGGCAGTATATAGAGGGGGACTGAAGCCCCTTCCACTCAGCCATATAACCCAGAATACCAAGGCAGATAATACACAATGCCTGCTTTGAACTGGATTATATGTGTCCACACTGTCACACATTCCAGCTCAAAGCATTGTTTTGGATTTGATATGGCAGTATATAGATGGGGACTGAAGCCCCTTCCACTCAGCCATATAACCCAGAATACCAAGGCAGATAATACACAATGCCTGCTTTGAACTGGATTATATGTGTCCACACTGTCACACATTCCAGCTCAAAGCATTGTTTTGGATTTGATATGGCAGTATATAGATGGGGACTGAAGCCCCTTCCACTCAGCCATATAACCCAGAATACCAAGGCAGATAATACACAATGCCTGCTTTGAACTGGATTATATGTGTCCACACTGTCACATATTCCAGCTCAAAGCATTGTTTGGGATTTGATATGGCAGTATATAGAAGGGGACTAAAAGCCCCTTTCACACAGCCATATAACCTAGAATACCAAGGCAGATAATACACAATGCCTGCTTTGAACTGGATTATATGTGTCCACACTGTCACTCATTCCAGCTCAAAGCATTGTTTGGGATTTGATATGGCAGTATATAGATGGGGACTAAAAGCCCCTTTCACACAGCCATATAACCCAGAATACCAAGGCAGATAATACACAATGCCTGCTTTGAACTGGATTATATGTGTCCACACTGTCACACATTCCAGCTCAAAGCATTGTTTGGGATTTGATATGGCAGTATATAGAGGGGGGACTAAAAGCCCCTTTCACACAGCCATATAACCCAGAATATCAAGGCAGATAATACACAATGCCTGCTTTGAACTGGATTATATGTGTCCACACTGTCACTCATTCCAGCTCAAAGCATTGTTTGGGCATTTGATATGGCAGTATAACTGGATTATATGAGGGGGACTAAAAAAAGCCCCTTTCACACAGCCATATAACCCAGAATACCAAGGCAGATAATACACAATGCCTGCTTTGACGTGGATTATATGTGTCCACCCTGTCACTTATTCCCCCTCAAAGCATTGTTTGGGATTTGATATGGCTGTGTATAGAGGGGACTAAAAGCCCCTTTCACACAGCCATATAACCCAGAATACCAAGGCAGATAATACACAATGCCTGCTTTGAACTGGATTATATGTGTCCACACTGTCACACATTCCAGCTCAAAGCATTGTTTGGGATTTGATATGGCAGTATATAGAGGGGGACTAAAAGCCCCTTTCACACAGCCATATAACCCAGAATACCAAGGCAGATAATACACAATGCCTGCTTTGAACTGGATTATATGTGTCCACACTGTCACTCATTCCAGCTCAAAGCATTGTTTGGGATTTGATATGGCAGTGTATAGAGGGGGACTAAAAGCCCCTTTCACACAGCCATATAACCCAGAATACCAAGGCAGATAATACACAATGCCTGCTTTGAACTGGATTATATGTGTCCACACTGTCACTCATTCCAGCTCAAAGCATTGTTTTGGATTGTTTTGCCTATGGTACAGCCTCTTTCCCTTTGTATAATCCACCATTAAGAAGAAGGGTGCCACAGAAGTATGATACATATTCATATTTATCAAAAGCATAGACAATATAAAAGGAGCCAGCACTAATATTAATTATATTATGTTATAAATTATAATATATAAATACATATTATATTTTATAAAGATTATACTATATGGTATTAATATAAATTGGTATTAAATAACCCTCTCTCTCTCTCTCTCTCTCTCTCTCCACACACACACACACAACTATTAAATAGGAATAAATAATACTGAATATATATATTACTTAATACTTTATTATTTTTGGCATAACTATCCTAATAAGGATCTGGTCCTATGACTCTCCACTGTGACAAAGGCACCCTTGAAGCAAACCAATTTAAATGCGAATAGAAAAGCCAAACAGCAACCTTTAATGAGGCTTGGATTTCAAACGCCTCTTTAGTGAGAGAAGTCCGCACTTTTGGCAAGGCTTTCGCCCCCGAAATAAGGAGAGAGGAAAGCAGGGACTGGAGCCAGGAAGTATTCACAAAGCAAACATTCCCGAATAAACAACTGCTTGTATTTTGAATGCCCCAGCACTGGGAATAATTCGGACTTTTGCCAGAGCTTCTGTTTCCAGCAAAAGAAGCCAGGGACGAGGGAACTGCCACCTGAAAGGAAGCACGGTCCCCTTAAGGTACCTCAGCAATATAATACAATTAAAGGACAGAAGCAGGGAAGGAAGGGGGGGGAAAACACACCCTCAACACTCAAAGGTATTATAAAACTTTTATTTCCTTCCTTTCTCCACCTTCACCCTTTCCTTCTCTCCTCCCCTTTCCCTACCTCTTCTTTCCTTCCTTCCTTCCTCTCCCTTTCTTTCTCTCTCTCGGAGGAGGAGGCGCTGCCGCTGGCGGCGAGAAAGAGGGCCGGTCAGGGAGGAGGAGGCGACGGCCATGCGGTGCTGCTCCTTCTTCTCCTCCTCCCTCCTTGCCGCTCAGCTCAGGGGCGGGGCGGAAGCTGAGCCGGGGCGGGGCTTTGAAAGGAGTGTTTGCCCCGTGCCTCTGCCCTGCCTCCTGACTGGAGAGAGAGAGAGAGATGGGAGGAAGGCAGGCAAGAGGAAGGCGAAGGGCCCGAGGATGCGTTGGTGGTGGGGAGGGGTGGGCCGGGGCCTCCCGATGCGCCCAGCAGGCGGGAGAATTCGCCCCTTCCAAGATGGCGCTCTACGCGGGGGCGTAGGTCGCGTATATGGACGGACCGCTTCTGTGCTTAGGGCAGCTCGTGGCACCCTGTGCACCCTCCCTCCTTCCCCCATTGGCACCATCTCCCTGTCCCCATCAGATGGGAGAAAGGGCAGCAACTCATGTTGTCCCGCCATCCTTTCTCCCATCACATGGGGAAAACAGGAGGAAAGTGTAGGTAGCTCTGTTGGAGCTATCCAAAACACACTTTCCTCTACTTCAGGAGGAATGTGGGCGGGATCTGCCGTGTGTCGTCTGATGGGGCTTGGCAGGCCCTGTCCAGGCCATGAATAAAAGCAGCAAAACAAGGCTATTTTGCCCCATGTGAAGAGGTATGTAGTGTGTGAAGCTGGCACCAAAGTACTTATTTCGAAGTGTATTATCATTCCATGTATTTACAGACAAGGTGACTATGTGTTTGTGTGTATTTGTCTATGACTACTGTGAATGCCATAAAAGTAGAGTAGAACTCCCATAAGTATCTAACAAATAAAACTATCTAAATTATATTAATTATTACTGATTTCATGTAGGATTAATAATAATAATAATAATAATAATACTTTAATATTTGTGAGTCGCCCTCACCGGCGGTGCTCCGGGCGACTTACAACAGTTAAAACCCTAGGGTGAACAATGTACAACAGTTTAAAAACATGGAATATGAACAGGAGGGGTGGCTCAGGTAGTCCAGGGTACCGAGCCAGTCCCGAACGCTAAGCGGAAGAGCCAGGTCTTCAAGGCTGGCCGGAATCCAGATAGAGTCGGAGGCTCTGAGGGTGGGCGGCAGTGAGTTCCAAGTCGAAGGGGCGCGACGGAGAAGGCTCTCCGCCGAGGTTTCCGCCAGTCTAGCCTCCCGCACTCCAGGGGTAGTCAGGCGGTCACCGTTGATGGAGCGTGCTGGCCTCTCGCTGCATTGGGCCGTCAGCCGGTCACTCAGATAGGAAGGCCCAATGTTGTGCCGGGCTTTAAAGGTGAGCACCAGGAGTTTGTAAAGGGCTCTGAACTCCAGGGGCAGCCAGTGAAGTTCTTTAAGAATGGGGAAATGTGATCCCTCACTGATGACCCAGTAATGAGTCTGGCTGCGGCGTTATGGATACGTTTCAGCCTCTTAGTTGTTGTCTGGGGGAGGCCCACATATAGGGCGTTGCAGTAGTCGAGGCGTGAGACGACAGTGGCATGGACCACTGTTCTCAAGGCCTCTGGTGGAAGGTAGGGAGCCAGCCGACGGGCCCTACGGAGATGGAAAAAGGCGCCCTTAGCTGCAGCCTGGATCTGGGCCTCCATCGTGAGATTTTCGTCTAGGATCACTCCCAGGCTTTTTCACCGCCGGGGCTGGAGCCAGGGACTCGCCCTCGAAGAGTGGAAGTGGTGGGCGGGGTCGGGACGACCCGGCCAGAGGATCTCCGTTTAGCCGGGTTGATCTTGAGTCTATATGCCCTGAGCCAGCTCGTCACCGCCCTCAATCCTAGGCTGAAACTGTCCGGTACTGATGATGACCCTGGGTCAAGCTTCAAGAGCAGCTGCGTGTCGTCTGCGTATTGGTAGCAGGAGAACCCATGGCTCCTAGCAATATTAGCCAGGGGCTGGATGTAGATATTAAAGAGGGTGGGAGATAGAATGGCACCCTGAGGAACTCCACACTCCAATTCGTTTTTCAAAGAGACTTGACCCTGCCACTCGACCCGCTGCGAGCGGCCTCGCAGGAACGATTCCAGCCAGGCCAGAGCTCTGTCTTGGATCCCGGAGGCCGCCAGGCGATGGAGAAGCAGGTCGTGGTCGACGGTATCAAAGGCCGCCGTAAGGTCCAAGAGGACTAGGATTGCCGAGCCTCCCCGATCCAGTTGTCGACGGATGTCATCAGTGATTGCCACGAGAACGGACTCCACTCCGTGGCCGCGGGAAGCCCGACTGGGACGGGTCCAAGCCCCGGTTGATCTAAGAAGACCCGAATTTGGCTTTCTACTGCTCGTTCAAGGAGCTTGCCCAGGAAGGGTAAGTTGGCAACCGGGCGGTAGTTAGCAGGAACCTCGGGGTCAAGCGATGTCTTTTTCAAGAGGGGGTGACTCTCGCCTCTTTCAGGGAGTCCGGAAAGGCACTTGTTTCAAGAGAGATTCACCAGGTCCTCAGAGCACCGGACAAGATGTCAGTATTGGACTTGATTAGATGTGATGGGCAGGGATCCGTTGGGCAGGTCGTCGCTCTCGCCCGGTCACCAGCTTTCTCACCTCCTCCGTTGTTAGGGGCTGAACTCTGAGAGACGCTGTCGGTTGCCCGGATGGGGAGCTGGGACCTCAGGCCGTCTTCCTCGGGGATCGATGGTAAGTCCTTCCGAAGGGCCGCGATTTTTCAATGAAGTGTCTTTGGAAGTCGTCAGCTGTTAACGCCGAGTTGTTAGGTTCCCTTTGTGGGGGCGAGGAGACTCCGGACAACTTTGAAAATCTGCGCCGAGTGGGAGCCCGCAGCAGAAATCTGGGCTGCGTTATGGGATCTCTTCGCCTTTTTGATCTCGAGTTAACATTGCACCTAGATCATTTTTTGTATCACTGGAACCAATATTGCCTTTTGGATACATATTTATACTTGTCCACTGGGAACCAAACAAGTGCATCCAAATCTGTTGTTGCATCTTTTCCCTTTCACAAAGTATTCCATTTCCATTTAATTTATAGAGCCTTTTGAAAAAAATCCTCAACAAGAGGGAGAATGCCATGAATAACTGACATGACAAAACCAGAGAAAATAATTTAACTTTTTCACTCAAGTATTGTGGCTTCCAATAGCTAAGGTATGTATATAAGCACCTTTAAAGAGGAGCTTGTAACCAAGATGCCAAAAGATGCTTGGCTATAGTGATATGAGTGCCCAACATTTCAGTACTTGAGAACAATACCATATTGACAGCAGATTCTTGTGCTCCTCCCAGTTTTTCCACATGTCTATGCTTCCTATTCATGGGGATAAAAGATGAAGGATTTTTAGTATCAACAAATGAAACAAGATAAACACCAAATGATTTTGTCCAAAAGAGAGTACATTAGCATTGGTTGATTCAAAGAGTAACTGTAGAGCCCTCAAAGAATAAAATAAGACTTGGTAGTTGTATGAGGAAAAGGGTGACAGAAGTTCAGAATGAAAGAAAGTGAAATATTTTTGTCTATTTTGTAGACAAAAGATTCACCCAAGAAACTAGATGACATACATCTTAACTCACATTAACTGTGTGCCTGTATTGTACCTTCAGGCTGTAAAGCACTTATTCAGTCAGTGGCCATGCAGTTATTCACATAAATGAAAGCATTATGATCTTCATTATGAGAATAGGAAAATGGAAGCAAATGAAAGTATGTACATTTCAAATCTATGCAGAACACAGAACATTTATTTTTGCTTTAGTCTGTTAAGAAAATGTCTTTGTTTGTACAACATTCTCACAAATGTGAAAAAGCTAGGAAAGAATGGCTCTCCTTCCATTCAAATAAACCAACCAAAATGATGGAATTATTTCCACAATAGACATGGATGTTTTGGAAAAGGAAGATGCCTGAGGATGTGAACTCCATACAGTGGTTCAAAGCTAGAACATTTCGCATCAACTACAAGTTAAGATTACAACTGCCATTGACTATAACCAAAAATAAATAAATAAAATGTGTGTAACTTCTCTTTGTCAAAAGTGGATTAAATGAACAGGCTCCCTTCATTCCTCGCCATTGGGGCCTGTTGGAAAGACCTGAGGGGACTTTGGGTACAATCACGTTAGAGAGGATTCCAGCCTTGCACTTGATTCTAGGAAACTATCTAGCCTTTGGCCATCTAAGGGCCCATCTACACAGTTATCTAAGTCAGCAGCTGGTCTGGACCATTTTTGCTTTGAACTGGCGACTGATTCAGTGAGGCTGTTTAAATGCTCTCTTTCTGAACTGCAGCAGGAGCAGAGTCCAAGCTGTCCAGTCAGCCTGAACTCGGTTCAGCCCTGCTGGGTGGCCACTCTAACCTGAGTTGTCCTTTGTCACCACTGCAGTTGACCACAAGACACTGGAGATCTCTTGCTAACACAATGTTACAGAAGCAGCAAAGGCACCCAGCAACAGCTTGGAGCTGTCTGAAGCTCAATGGCCAGCTACTACAGTGACAAAGCATGGCCTAGGTAACTCCAATCTCCTGTTCCACATGCAAGAAAAAGGACATGGTAGCACTGGTCCATGAGAACAGATAGACCAGATCAAATTAGAATTGGTTCAGCTGACCACAGCACCCCCAAAGTGCAGGGCTGCGCCAGTGTTTTGGGCAATCTCTCAACTTCTGATAATGTAGGACAAAACCAGGGTAACCAATTTTACCCTGCACTATGAGCCAGAAGTCCCCGAGTGCCATGCACATATCCAGGGGCATTCTCTGGCCCAATTAGTGTGACTTACCCAAAGGCTACTAGGTGACTTTGGGCAAGACACACATTCTCAGTCTCAGAGGAAGGCAAAGGCAAGCTCCCCAAACCCCAAGCAAATTCTGCCAATAATGCCCTGTGATATATTTGCCTAAGATTATAAACGACTTGAAGGCACTCAACAGCAGCTCTCAAATGGTAGTCCCTGGACCATGCTAGTCCCAATAATGTCACAGGGATATGATCCAACTAAACCTGGGGGAAAGCAGCTTCAATGTATCTCTCCCCTGGACTCAGGTGGCCCAGAGATGTGGGATGACAGTCCCCAGCTGTGGCACACTACCTACTGTTTCCCCAGAAGTATGGCTGCTCTCGGCCAGACCACAGACTCACTAATGGCACATTAACTATGTTATCCAGTGCACCCCAAGACAGAGGAAGGTGGGGATATTGCAAAATGTTACAGCTTCAACATGGGGGTGACACATTTCAGATGGCTGTCCAGGGGCACTGAACTATGTTTCATTTCAAATGGCTGCCCAGTGACACTGAACTATGTTTCACCACAGTCAAAAGCACGACTGGTATGGCAGAGAAAGAGGATCTTCTCAGTGGATGGCCCTAGATTCTGGAATCCCTTCCCAGAGTCCCAGATTTCACCATGTAGCCCTTCTGTTGCAGGCAAAGTCCTTTTTGTTCTGACAAACTTTCAAAAGGGAAAGTTGTAAAAGAACAGGCTGAGGGCACCGTTCTGTTTTTAACCAAATGGTTTCATTTGCTTTTTAATCTTTGAAAGGTATTTCATTTTTTAAAGAGTTGGTTTTTAATTTTAATGTTGTCAGTAGTTTAATTCTCTTTTAATGTTCATTTTAGTATGCATTTTTAATTTTATGCTACCCAATTTTAGGAGAAAGACAGGATGTAAATAAATAGTATTAGTAGTTTTCGTAGTACTTATTTTATGTTCTTTTTCTGCCGTCTCTTTTTGTGGGAGTTAAGCATCATTTTGCCTTTATTTATACTTTAGGACAGATTGTAGGCTTTATCTTGCCACTGCCAGCAGGATTATGATACCCAATTACAAGGCATGATGACCCTTTAGTTTTCTATAGCCCAATGAATCTGATATTACTATTCATTAATCACACATGTATGCCACAAATTCAGATCATGTATTTATTTATACTAAGCTTGACTACAGGCTTGCAATCTTTTTTTTAAAAAAAACAAGAAACAAGTAGATTAATTGTCCCAAAATGTCATCAAACAATGAGTAATTAGGTCCAAACTAGAAACAAATACATAATTCTAGTTTTTATTTGAGGAACAGTGCTTTCTCTTGCATACCTTGGCATGAGATGTGGGCATTTTAAAGCTTTGGGCTGGACTGGCTCGGTTAATAGGCATTGGCCTCGTGTTGATTAATGGAGCAGAGTTTGTTAACACAGTGACCATAAAAGCATCTCATGCTGCAATTCACAAACCATTGAGTTTTTAAACAGCAGCAGTATTAAAATTCCCAAAATGACTTCGTCCGAACATTATTGAAATATGGGAATGGGGAATGTGTGGCCACTGAGACCTTGCTGGACTACAGCCTCTATCATTCCTGGCCATGGACCATGGGGCTGACGCTAACAATAGTCAGATTCCAATGACATCTGGACAACTTACATAGTATGCTAAGACAATGAAAGGATTACCTCTACTTCTAATGCCAGTTTTGGAGGCTATTATTATTTCCAGCATCCTATCTAGAGTTGCATTGCCTAGGATGCTCAAGCAGCCATGCTTAGCAAACTGGCCATAAAGAATATGGATTCTAGATCATAACTGTCTCCACATAGGTCCCAGGGAGAATCCCAGCAACTTACGTCAACACAATTGGTGTAGTGGAAAAAAAGAATGTCTGTGTGGGAGAAGGTTGGGAAGCTTCTTTATTTTTAATTAATACTTTAAGTGTTCATGGGGATTGTATTTTAATACATTGAAAACATGGAAGTACAGAGATGCGCAGTTGGGAACTTTTCACACAGTGAAAGTTTATTCTCACGAGACTGTGAACTCTTGTAGTTGCCCAATTCTCATGGAAAATACAAGAAAACCAAGGAGGAGGTTATGAACAAAGATGGGAAATCCATGGTTTGGGAAGTGTGCAGTCACTGCAGTTGTGATAAGCTAAATGTGTAATGCACTTTCTTAAAGCACTTTCACAAAGGCTTGGTGTGATAACAACAGGGGCTTTCTGGGTTAGCTCACCTTACCAAGGGGAGATTATGCTGCTGCACTATAATATCTCGAATGGACACACTGTATAATGGAATAAGCCTTGATAAAACTTCTTTTACAAGCGAAACGGATTTCAGTGGCCCAAAACATGGATCTCCACTACGTCGGCTGCCTGTCATCCCGGATTGGCTGCCTGTCATCCCGGATTTTCCTGAGGACCCCTTACTGCTGGCTCCCTAGTGTCCAGTGTGATTGCATTGTTTATGTTGTGCAGGAGCTGAGTTTTCTCCACACTGAACTGACACCACACCTTTTGGATCTATAATATCATTGGATTCTTTGGATTTACCATCTTTGCTACGCCTTATGGATTATATTTGGACTATGTTTATATGAGATATATGGACTCAATACCTCGTTGTAGTACGGTACTGTGAGCGTCTTCAGTGCTCACTTTTCACTACTTGCACGAATATATTTATATTTTCTTATAGAATTCTCAGACTCTCTGTATGATTTAGATTATTTAGGCATTATTCTTATAGAGACCTAAGAGTTAGTTGACTTTTCTAGTCAGTTTGTAACAACAGGGGCTAGCCAGGTATACTCCAGTCTCAAGCAATGACAGTCCCATTTTAGGAGCCTCCTGTGATAACGTCCTAAATTCTAGACATAATTCAGAGAGAATTTTTCACACATTCAGAACTGTATGCCTGCAGAGTACTTGGCATTCTGTCTCATCCTCAGCTTTTTCTGTTCACTACCGAAGCATCTTAAGAGAACAAGATGTCATTCTACTGAAAGAGTCATGTAACAAGGCTATATCTCTGTTTCTCATTCTTCTAGCCTTTCCCCCCTCTTGCTTTTATAAGAAAGAGGTGGCAGTGGAGGGAGAGAATCATAAATTGCCCTCTCTTTAAATTCACACATAATTGCTAAGACTCGTTTCAGGTTTTTTATATGAGCAAGTAGGTTATCTGGACTTTGTTCTATATGCTTGCTTTAACATTCACTTCTATAGTTGAATATTTTCTTTCTTTCATTTCAATCCAATTTCCATGACTCAAAGCCTTGTGTTCCACCAGAATATGGTAATAAAGGCAATTATGTCATTGAGAATGCCGCTCAGCTCTCAGGTTAAGGTTTCACACCTGGGTGTCATTATTCCCTTCCATATCAATTCATTATTTAAGGACTTATTATTTGAAAGGCCTCACTGTGCTCTGGCAATTAGAGTCACAAAGATTCTGTCTGCATTAAGTATATTTATTTTGCTTTTCCAGCTTTTTTATGCCAGAATAATTAATGCCACTCTAATGTAGCACTTATGGGCCATTTCTAAATGGCCAATACTGTCCACTTTCCATGCAAAACCCCATTTTAAGAGCACATTTTAAGAACGTATGTGTTGCTCACAGGTACATATGCTAAGGGTGCACAGCAGCACAATTAAAATCCGTGGGATTTGGGGTATTGTCCTCAATGGGATGCAGATTACAGCACGAGAAATGAGAACAACAAAAGAGCACTGAAGGGTTTTGCTTTAGTGGTAAGTGGCCCTGAAATTTATTTTTCTCCCCTACTGCAGTAAACAAGGTGCAATCAGAAAAAGGATGCTCTTTCAGCATTTAAATAGTGCTGAAAATGAAATCTCTCTGTTTTTAACAAGGAACCAATTTTCTTTTGCCTTTCAATGAGAGAATAAGTAAACAAGGAGATTTCATTAGGTATCTCTTAAAACCCAGAAAATCATTTATGTCCAATTTGAGTATCTTAGTTCACAAATTGTACATAAACCAAACTATTTTGCTATTAAACTGGGGTGCTATTAAAATCCTCAGTTTTTGTAGCTCCACGTTGATAGTTTTATTTTTTTCCCCTTCCTATCATCTATCTTATAGATGAGGTTAAATCAAATATAACAGACCTTGGAAAAGTTACTTTTTGGTGTACAACTTCCAGAACCTCCTACGCTAGTCATCATGGTGTCTTGGAAATTCTGGGAGATTTTGGTTGCATCTACACTGTACAAATATTGTTGCTTGACACCACTTTATGTGTCATGGTTCAATGCTATAGAATCACGGGAGTTGTAGTTTTTCAGGCTCTTTAGCCTTCTCTTTAAAGTAGTACTGGTTTCTCACCAAAGTGAAATTTCAATGATTCTATAGAATTGAGCCATGGCAATTAAAGTGGTGTCAAACTGCATTACATTTACAGTGTAGATGTACCTGTAGTCAAGCAACTTTTGTGTTGTCTGGAAACTATCCAGGTTTAATCAGCATATTATTATATGGGAGAAGGCAATCCTGAATTAACCTGGACCCAAACTATGTGTATGTAGGGCTTTAAAGGTCAAAATCTTATACTTTGCCTGGAAACAAATTGGCAGCCAATGGAGTGACTTTAGAATAGGTTTAATATGATCACTCCTAGGTGTTCCTGTAACCAATCTGGCTGCCATATTTTGAACCAACTGGAGGTTCCAAACTTGGTACAAAGGAAACCCAATGAAAGCACATTGAGGTTACAAGCACATGCACTACCGTCTTAGGTTTTCCAAATCTAGGAAGGACTGCTCCTGGCATAACAGCAGAAGCTGATAGTAAGTACTACTGACTATTTTATCTACCTGGGCTGACATTTCAAGAGACAGATCCAGGAGCATTCCCAAGATGCGAATGTAGTCTTTCAGGGGAAGTGTAATCCCACCCAGAACTAGTTGACACACCTCCACCTTCAGATTAGGACCCTTGATGGTAAACACCTCTGATTCAGTTTCAATTTGTTTTTCCTCACCCAGCCCATTACCTCCTCCAGAAATTCATTCAAAGGAGACACATTATCCTTAGTTGAAGCAGTTTTGAAAGGCATGGAGAAATATATTTGGGTTCCATCAGCATTCTGATAACACCCTCCTCCATGCCAAGAATACCAATAATATAGACAGAACTGATTTTAAAATCATCTTCTCTGTATCATGGGAAAGCATGATAGCAGTGGCAGTAATCACAATTTCTATTGTCTCAGATTGCCTTTAAGCCTTAACATCTCAGAGTGCTTCTACACTGCCACGTAATGCATTGGGGGGGGGGGGGGGTAGTTTGCGTCTTACCCCTGGTTAACTCAAATAAGCCTGCATGCCTTCTTTGGATGCATGCTGGCTTGTGAGAGTTAACCTGGGGTAAACCAAGGAATGTGGCTGCACTCTCTGGATTTTTAAAAAAAACACACAGAGAGAAAAATGTCTGGATCTTGCATGAAGATTCAGACCTTCCCCTGTGTTGGGGCAGTGGGGACACCCATCCAAGGTTCCAGTTATTAGATGTTACATGTGTTGGTCTCATGCTGCTCATGATAGAGTATTATGTGTGTTGATAGTTAACAATAATTATATAATTTCGGAAATATATATCATATTGTCAGGCCCCAAGCCCCACAAGCCTCTGCTTCCCATGAACAATACTGTGGCCATGATGGCTTTAAGATCCTTTCCAGGCCAGCTTGCCTTTCTCATGAGAACCTGGTACCAGGCAGGCAGGGTGAATCATTCAAGGTTACCAAAGCTATCCCGGGCGATAAGCAGAGAGGCCCGGGACTGAGAAGAGCCTAACTCCTCGTTGCAGCTGGGGAGGTTAATTGGGTTTACATTTTTGAGGAGCTGAGGTAGTTAAAACAACAGCTACCATTCATCATGCCCACTTTGACACTCGACGCAAAGTTACGTGGTTAAGATCAAAGGGTTTGGACAGTATATCCGTTTAGAGTTGCCCCAGAGCTTTATCTCGTGCCAACAGTGCATCCAGGACTATGAATCTCTGAAGGGGGCCGCTGGGCCTTACTAAGGACACTGCCTGCCTGTATTGGATCTGGCCCGCTTGGGCAAAAGCCTTGCTTCCTTGCTACGTTCCTGCTTGTTCCTGAAAGGACTTCCTTTGCTTTTGAATCCAGCTTTGTTCCTGATTGCCTCTGGCTGAATCCTGATTGATACGGGACTATTTACTCATTGCTTGGCTCCTGAGATTTTCTGCTATTGAAAGCACTATAAGATTGCTTTCAACTCTTTCCTATACTTTTATTCTAAATAAACTTGTTGTACCTCAGCTGATTGCGTGGTTTATCAAGGGAGGTCTTGGTCAAGGGCCTAGAGGGTGACACATATAGAGGACCACAGAATCTTTTGAACGCTTTTGTTACTATTATTGCACATATATTTATATTGAAGTATATGTTGTAGACAGGGCCGTAGCCAGGATTTTGATTTGGGGGGGGGGGCTGAATCTGAGTGAGAGAGGGTCTACCCTAGTAAACCTTTTGTATTGTTATCCCAATACCCCCATGCATATGGGATATACTGAGCATGGTGATCATGATATAAATACACATAGCAGTTTAAATAATGTACCAGTAAGGCCTTATCGCGGACCACCCTAAGAATTTGGGGGGGGGACTGAAGCCCCCAAGCCCCCCCCCGGGCTACATGCCTGGTTGTAGTACATTCCCTGGGAATTTACACTCTCCTTTTGTTTGTCTGTGTCTCCACAGATGGCCTGGGGAGGCAGGATGGCTCCCCCCACCCTTCCCTCTCCAGAAGGACAGAAAATCTGTACTTATCTGAGCTCCTGCTTGCTGCTATGTGGTTGAGCAAGGCAGTTTGGGATGAGGAAAGTGCTAATTTTCGGTCTTTGGGAGAGAAAATAGGGGTGTTGGGAGGGTTGAATCTGGCTCCATTTCCAGCTGTGCCGAAATGGCTTTCACACAGCTGGAATGCAGGGCTGCTGTCCCACCACAGCTGCAATTGACAGTGCCCCTGTCTGGCAACAATGCAACTAAGGGTTATATTTTGTACCTCTGTAGAATTGTCTTCAGGTCTCTTTAAACCCATGATAAGTTATTTCTTCACCTGAGGAGAGATTAATTGTTAATTCTGTCATATTTAACTACCCCATTGAAGTGAATGGATTTTGAATCTGTTGGCTGGATAGTAGCCATGGAAATACTAAAATTTTGAAACCATAGAAAATTTGAAAACATAGAAAAAAAATTGAAACCATGGAAAGTCTAAAATTTTGAAGCCATAGATACACCATAGATATACCTCAGTAGTATGATTTTCTTGCATCTGTCATGGTACTATTGAGGGAGGAAAACCTCAACATCCTTTGCCACAGTTCAAGGTTGTAGGTCTTCTTTTCCGGGAGGATTCATCCAAACCTTTCGTTGCATGAAATGAAACCTTTTTTTAAATCTCCAGAGCTTTGGGCTGGTTATATTGATGTGCTGGCTTGAGAATGCAACATCGAGTTTTTGCTGATAGTTTTGGGTAGATTTTTAATTGCTGTAAATCATTTTCAGTTAATATGAGGAGACAGAAGACATTTCCCAGTTAAACCAATACGTTACAGCCTCAGGGAAATGTCATAAACAAAGCAATTGGCTAAGGTAAATGACAGGTGTGTCTTGTCACAATCAAGATATCCAATCTCATAATCCTGCACCAAACTTTATGGGAACTGAATGTAAGCCCAATGATTTGTAAATAGGTTTGTGTTCATTCGTAACAGTTTCAGCTGGAAGATTGATGTTATTCGCTATTTTGGAAGTCTTTGTTTGAACTATTTCTAACTGCTACCCAGAACAACATCCAAGATGTTAAATAATGATTCACCTACAGTTGTCTCTTGTCTTTTATAATCTGTTTCCTTGTCTTGAGAAAGAAGAGAAATGGGGGGAAAAGTCATGCAAATAACTATAAGTGCAGTTATCTGAATTCTGCAAAAATGTGTTCATAAATGGAGTTGTGTTTTCCAAAAGCTGTTTTTTTTCCTTTTAAGGGATTACTTTTAAGATTATCTGCTCCCACTTTTCTGGCAGATCATTTAGTGGCAATTGAGATTAAAGCTTCTTGGGGGGGGGGAGATGTTACTTCTTTTTAGTCAAGCAGTAAACATGAGATGGAGGGAGAGACTGCACATATGTTTAAGGAGGGAAAGACTCCAAGGTATTAATAAAACATCAGGCAGCACCTATAAATAATTGACACTTGTCATCTAGCTGTTTCGTGGTTATTCATTGGCTGAGGGTTAGTCTTTTATATTGGTGCTATCTAATCTTGTTACATCGCTTGCACTCCTGAGCTCAAGCATTAATATGTCTGCCTCAGATATGTGATACAACCTGACTTCTTCGAGATATCACACGCTGCTGAACGGCACCAGTCAAGAGCAATGTAATTGTCATTGGCAGACAGAAATATTATAGCCAGACGGAACAGTGTAAATAATGAAAAGGCAAATCTTCAATATGGCCCAAAGAAATCACCATAATGAGAGAGAGAGATCTTTTCAATCACACCCACTGTACATCATTCCTGAATTAGACTGGCAGCATACTAAAAGGAAAGGCTTCATTCATCATGTCAGCACCTGCGCTCTTTTGATTATATATCGCACAGCTACAGAGCAGGTGTGTGGGTCACAGAGAAGAAACCGGGTAGGTTACATGTAAGCATTTTAGCATTCTGCTATGAAAGCCAGTTTCAAACACCTGTAGAGGTGGGTGGCACAGCAATCTTGCTGAGAATATAATACAGCCATGTATAGCCCAGCGAAACACACCTAATTGCCATATCTTAATGATGTACAGACAGTCTAAGGGCACAATTAACCAGCGTGAGACATTTATAGAAAAAAAATTGCTGAAAAGATGTGATGAAACATAAATGCTTGGTGATGAAACCTACAATAAATCTCTGCTCAAAAATCATTGTGCCTCAACTGACAACACAAGCAGACATAATAGTAACAACTCTTAATAGTAGGAAAATTACAGTTTCCAATGTTACCTATGCGGTACTCTCAAAACTTACAATGGCAAAAAGCACCCGGTATATTATCAGTAATGCTTTAGAATCCTTTGTATTATAAAGTTTATAACAAGCACTGGGGAGAACTAGCTTTTTTCCTCAGATCCACATTCCAATCTTTAAAAAACACAGTTGAATTCAAGTGCTCAATATGACTTACAAATTGGCAAGGAGCACAGAAAGACAAACGCAAATAGGCATATATATGTGTGTGTGTATGTAGAGGAAGAGGAGGAACGAGGAAAAGGTTATTACCAAAAGAGGTGGTTCACATTCCTTTTGTTTGGTTACTCAATCCTCTAATTATGACTGAGGGAGGCCTGCCATTTTAAATGATTATCTCCAGAGATTTATAGCTTCACTTTCAAACTTGCCTCTTGAGGAAAACATTCTTCTTTCACATCGCTAGCTAAAGGTGACTTACTCGAAAAGTTCCCTTAGAAGAGATGCTGTAGAGAAGCACTTGAGGAGGCGTTTTAGTAATGAAAATAGAAACACTTTTTTATTTAATCTGCCTTATTTTTCCCTGGCAAAAAATGCTACTGAGCTCATGGGAGGGACCAAGATATATGGGCAGATGGATTATACATTTCTGTATGAATAAAACTCTGTCTTCCTGCCCTTAGGAGTCATCTTCCCACTACATCACGGGGCCACCAAGAAGTGTCCAGCTATGTCCCATTACTTAAATGTGCAACAGCCAGGCATTATCTAAGATCCTACTGTGCATTTGGCTTTCAGAACAGAAAGATGACCATTGGCTGTCTTCCAGCCGTTCCTGGACAGTGCATGTTCATCTATCTATTTAATTCTGAAATTGTATTTTTAGCAAAATCATTCTTTAAAGCTTACAGAATGCTGAGGGCGCATCGACACTGTAGAATTAATGCAAACTTTAGCTGCCATGGCTCAGTCCTATGGAATCATAGTTTTACAAGGTCTTTAGCCTTTTCTGCCAAAGAGTGCTTGTGCCCCACTAAATTACAGATCCCAGGATTCTATAGCATTGAGCCATTGCAGTTAAAGTGCTGTCAAACTGCATTAATTTTACACTGTAGATGCACATATAAACAGCTATAATGTGATAAAAATAATCATCACTCTATTAGACATACTTGTCTGAGCCAGTCATTTTATATATATATATATATATATATATATATATATATATATATTCTCATAACATGCTCCAGAGGCTTAACTTAAATTATTATTTTGGGATGGGGTGCCAATTTCTCCATAATAAAATCCTGCTCTAGGATGTGTGCTTTAACCTGACTGAAAGGTTGTGAGAAGAGCTGGGCTGGTTCCAAACCTGAACTAGCCTTAACTGTCTTGACTGCTATCACACATTTCCCAGACCTGTGTAGCTTGAGGGCATGGGATGGCAGTGTCCTCCCCCATCCGCACCCCCAATACCCCATGTTGTGGCAGTTCCCAGACTCAACATAACATCTACTTTGTTCCTGGCAGTTGTTCTGGCATCAGAGCAAATGCCAGGAAAAATTAGGTGCTGTGTCAGAGCTGGAGGTGGGAGGACATGTAGATTGGTTGCCTATCAGTGCTGAACCATGTTCGGCCTAACTTGGCAGTAAGGATTCCTTCCTGCCTATGAGGCAGCTGAGGGAGTTCTTGTGTAGACTCCAATTGGCTTGTATTTGTTATCTGGCATGCCAGATCAGGTCCAAATTATGGGTTCATGTAGAAGGGCCCTTGAATCCCAGATGTGGAATAGGTGAACTATAAATAAAACAATGGATGGATAAATTAATGTTTACAAAGATATGCCTGTTCTTACATTGTAATAAAAGGAGAGATGAGCAGGGAAACAAATGATATAATTTAATATTATTCAACCCTCACCCGTTTTGGAATGTCAGCACCTTACTTACATCAACATTGATGTGGGTCTGGGGAATGGGGCATGCATTTTGTCTCCTCCTATACTGCATTTAGGCATATTTTTTCAGTGTTCTTTTCAGATTCTGGTTAATGTCGTTTAGTGTTTAACCAAATGTGGCCCTAGTTAAATCCATTTCTTGTGTCATGTCTGTTATTTACTCCACTAGATGAAAATAGAGCTATAAAGAAACCACAACAGAAGAGTTCAGGGGAAATTCACAGAGCATAGCATGGAAACATCAGTAAATGTAATAACATGCTGCTTCTTTACATGGTAATTTTCTCAAGGAATACATCATTCCTGTTACCCATATCTCTCAAGCAATGGGCAACAGAATGTTGTAATAACATGTTCGGGAATCATTTTAAAAATTAAATCTCTTAAAACAGTGGTCCTCAACCTGCATCCCCAGATGTTTTGGCCTTCAACTCTCAGAAATCCTAACAGCTCACAAACTAGCTGGGATTTCTGGGAGTTATAGGCCAAAACATCTGGGGACCCACAGGTTGAGAACCACTGATTTAAAATGTCTGTCCCCTGAACTTCCACAATGTCTCCTTCTGCTCCTGCAAATTTCTGGTCTTCCACATGTACTAGAGACATTTGACATTTATTAAGTTGAGTCAAGCATTATAGGTTTTGGTTTAAATATTTTATTCTAATAACAGGCAATGAAATAAACATAATATTTGGTCCAACAAATTCATTTCAGACTTATTAATACGTTTCTTGAATTTTCCTGCTGGCCTACATAATCTGCTAAGATCGGCTGGGGGGGGGGGGGGCTTCTTTCGCTCCCACCTCTGTTGCAAGCACAGTTGGTGGGGATGAGAGAGAGGGCCTTCTTGGTGATGCCCACCCCCCACCCCTATTCTGGAACTCTCTCCCCAAGGAGATTAGATTAGCCTCCACCTTGTCCACCTTTCAGAAAGACCTGAAGACTTGGATGCTCCAATATGCCTTTGAATAATGGTTCAACTACTGATCAAGTCTGCCTGGTCCTCATCTTTTGGTAGGATGTCCAGCACCTTATTCCCAGCTCCCAGCCTTACAGTTTATGTTGCATTAGTCCTGGCCTGTCCTACATGCCCATTTTTCTCGGCCATTGGCTGGTTGTTGTTTGGTTATGTTTTATGATGTCTTAGATTTTATTGGTTTTATTATTTTAATATATTTGATTGTTATATGTTTCTAATTGTGTTACTTTGCAACCTTGTTTATATTGGGCTTGGTCCCCATGTCCCTTCGGGGAGATGGAGGCAGGATATAAGAATAAAGTTGTTGGTGATGTTGTTGCTGTTGTTGTTACTACATGGTTTGGCTCTTTTTAGATCTCTTTGTTAGGGAGCAGGTAGCCACAGAAAAGGGAAAAATTGATGATTTTCTTTACATTTAATTGATTAAGTTAATGGAACATCACATGATGCATTATATCATATGATGGAAAGAGTTTATTAAAATACATAGCCCATTTTGCGAAACCATTTCCTGTTGTCATATATATCTATTACTCTGATGAAGCATCCTAACAAAGTAGTAAAATGTTCTTCAGTTTGGCACATCGTATTTGTCAGCACATTGAATAAAGCAAAAAAATTCAAGTACGTACTTAGCAGACTTTTGGTGGACCAATGGTAAATATGGTGGATTAGTGTCAGATGTGCTTTTAAAATACCATTGGAACTTTCTTAAGTCTTACATTCTGTTTTATTTTACTAAAGTATACAATGTTCCACATAACACTAAATTGAAGAGGGGGCTAAATATGATGGAACGATGTTTTGGTCATCTGTCAGACCACACTTCCTAAAAGTGTCCACTGCCATTTTTTTCAGTCAATTCTTGTGATTTTATAGTGTTTTACTGGATGTCACTGAGGATGCTTTTAGACACAATGCTCCTCCATGTGAAGTTTTTAGACATATTGAGGCTATTTGTGCCAGAAAATGTAAATTTAAAATAATTTCTGAGGTCTTTGGGAGACTTGGGAGAATATGCAGTTTTCAAAAAAACCAAACTGAAAGTTGTAGGTTATATGTTACAACTCTAAAGGTTAGTCACATGCAATATTTCCTGAATCATCAATTTCTTATGGTTTATGAAAAATAGCATTTTAACTTAACCATGTACGTAAGTATTTGCAGTAGCCAGCACATTTAAATACCATGCAGCCTTACTGCAGATCTACACGCCTAACACAAAAGTACTGTTCCTTCATCCTTTCTGAAAATATATAATCTGAGAGAGAATTATGTTTATCAATTATACATCTCACAATGTAGACATTCTCTATGGGTTTGAAAGTTCTATTTCAGTGTATATGGTGGACAACCAACCCATTTGATGGATGGGATGTTTGTGCTAATATTCCGCTCTGAGGAGGTTTAGTCTGCAGATCTGCAGTAAGGCTAAATGGTATTTAAATAGTAAACTGAATAGTAAATAGTTACTTTCTGAACAAGAAGGCTCTACAAAAAGCCCTTCTTCCCAGCTATCTCATTTGTTACACACAACAGTGCAATGTCAGGAATACCATGCCATATTCTTCCACTGCTGTTAGAAAGGCCATACCTCAGAACTAACCACAAAATATTAGTTTCCTCTATTATATTACAATAATAATGCAATTCAGTTATGACTTTATATTGCAAAAAGGAAGTAGATTACAAGAAAATAACTTTCCAATAAATACTATAGATATGTACAACTGCAAAAACATTATTTAGAATTAGAAGTCGAAAGCAATCAATTTTTGTAGCTCTAAATGTTGTTTTGTAAGCTCACTTATTGAAACTGTTCTATGGATTGTTGGACCGGATATCTTTATGCACTCTATTCCAAGTTTTGTTTTTAATTCCTTTCCTAATATCTCCAATACATAATTTGCCTCTTTTACAGCAACCATACACTGAGGGCACTTTCAGACAGCAGGAAATTGCAGGTGAAAATAGGTTAAAGAAATACCTCTCCCCTCCCCTTCTCCTCACATGCCATTTTGGTATGCCAGAAGAACTTCCAAGAAGGTCGTGTACCTGGCAGCAGCTTTAGATAAGTTTTAAGGACTAAATTTTGGGTATGGGGTGCCCTCTGGGTTTCGGGGACTCCTAGAGCCCCAAAAACTGAGATGGCTGCGTGGATTGGGCCAAGGGATCATGTGACACAGTCCCTGAGCCCAATCCACACAGGGTTCACACTTGCTACATTAATTTGTTTTTACCGGGGACGTTGTTTGGATGCCCCTGGTAAAAACCCAGACAGGTCCCAAGCAATGGGCCTGTCGGGATGGGCCCTGGGACAACATTAACACTATCCAACACAATCCCATGATTCCATTCCGTATAAGTCATTTTCAGTGGTTCACATCACATTGCATGAAACTTGAATTTTAGCAGCCCCACACTTTGGAGATATAAAATGGAGATTGCTGTTGCAGCAACAAGAAATTCCAGATGACTTTGCTTGCCACAAAACCGTTGCATTCTTCATAGAAGCTCTCTAAATTCTGCTCAAATCTATAGCCTTGCCTGAGTGTCATGTACCTGATAAGACTTCAGAATAAATGCATCTTAAGATATATTTATCCTTAAGTACTATGATACAAAAATGTGTGAGAAAAAAAACAGAGGAAAAAAGAGTTTGCACAAATGCTACATTGATGACATGCAAATACATGCAAATAATATTTAGGGGGATGCTAGATCTGACAGCCGAAGTTGGAAAAATATTGCTTGTCACAGCCCCTGCATATGCAATAAGAACAGAGCACGTTTCAAAATATATCATCACTAGAATGTTTCCTTGAAGGAGGTGATTATCCCACATTACCAATTATCACAGTAACTGATTATCATAGTAAGAGGGCTGCTTCTCAGATTGCTTTTGAAGGAAAGGTAGTATGATAAAATATGTAGTTCTGCCTTGGAGCAAACATATGCTGCCTCCTAATAAAATTTTTATATTTTATTCTATATTGCCACAACATAGTTCCAAAGGATGATGTACCCAACATCAATATATATGCACAGCTTAGAAGGAGAATGATCCTAAGGCAGACTAAGAACATCTGGCCTCTCATACGCTCCCATCTATTTCAGCCTTTCCCATTGGTCTAATTACGTAGATAAATATATCTGACCACAGTGGAGAGACTTGGGATGAAATATGCCCCAAACTAAGTAGAGTATAAAATATTTCACAATATTACCCCCTCTACAAGGTACATCATCTTTCTTGTGGCACTGTACTGTTCTTGCACACACTGGATTAGATAATCAATAGGGAGTAGAACAGAGAGAAGAAAACCAGTAAAATGAAGACGTAAAAGATAAGGTTTATGCAAATCTTAAAAATGAAGAAATATCTGAACTAAAAAGAAAAGGAAAACTTCCAAATCAGGAAATCTTCTCTACTTATCTAAAAATGGGATCAATACTGTAGAGTATATATGTGAAAAAGAAAAGTTGTGAACAACTGGTATACATTCCTGGCGGAGTAAGGTTTCAGACTGGATTTTCTCAAGAAAAACACTTCCTTTTGCATTTTACAAGGTATGATTATTCTTTAACCTCACAAGTTTGAGCCACAAACAGAGGGATATTATGTGGCAAAAAGCAGGAGAGGCTGCAATAATTTACATCTACTGCAGCATTTCTCAACCTGGGGGTCGGGACCCCTGGGGGGAGGCATTGTGAGGGGGGTCACCAAAGACCATAAGAAAACACATATTTCTGATGACCTTAGGAACACAGTGCAATCCAAAGGTGGGTGAACTACATTTTCCCTATATCATTGTCAATTCCACCCAAATCCCTCCAGTATTTTCTGTTGGTCATCATGGGGGTTCTGTGAGGAAAATTTAGTCCAATTCTGTCATTGGTGGGGTTCAGGATGGTCTTTGATTGTAGGTGAACTATACAACCCAGAAACTACAAGTCCCCAATGTCAAGGTCTATTTGCCCCAAACTCTACCAATGTTCACATTTGGGCATATTGAGTATTCATATCAGGTTTGGTCCAGATCTATCATTGTTTGAGTCCACAGTGCACTCTGGATGTAGGTGAACTACAAATCCAATACTCAAGGTCAAGGTCCACCAAACCCTTCCAGTATTTTCTGTTGGTCATAGGAGTTCTGTGTGCCAAGGTTGGTCCGATTCCATCGTTGTGGAGTTCAGAATGTTATTTGATTGTAAGTGAACTACAAATCTCAGCAACGGGACTGTGGCACAGCTGGCTGGAAGTCAGCTGCATTAAGATCACTACTGACTGAAAGGTCATGAGTTCGAAGCCAACCCGGGTCGGAGGGAGCTCCCAACCAAAATTGTGTAGCTTGCTGTCAATCTTTGCAGCCAGAAAGACAGTTGCATCTGTCAATTATAAAATTTAGGTACCACTTTGTGGGGAAGCTAATTTAACTGATTTACGAGGCCATAAAAATATGCAGGAAGTATGCAAAAAATGAGGAAGCGACAGCTCCCCTGGTGGCCAGAAGCTGGAATGTTAAATAGCCTCTGGGTGTCTATATATGTTGTCTGTCTATGGCATTGAATGTTTGCCATGTATATGTACATTGTAATCCGCCCTAAGTCCCCTGCGGGGTGAGAAGGGTGGAATATAAATACTGTAAATAAATAATTAATAATTAACTACAACTCCCAAATGACAAAAATCAGTCTGCCCACCCAACCCGACAAGTATTCAAATTTGGTCCAGTGAATGAAAATACATCCTGCATATCAGATATTTACATTATGATTCATAACAGTAGCAAAATTACAGTTATGAAGTAGCAACGAAAATAATTTTATGGTTGGGGGGATCAGCACAACATGGGGAAGTGTATTAAGGGGTCACGGCATTAGGAAGGTTGAGACCCACTGGCCTACTGGGAAGTCTCAATTTGCTCCTCACTCCCCCCCTTCTCAGTTTAATGAGTGCAAACCACTTTGTACTTTGAACCAATTTGGAACAATCAGTGTAAATCCTCTGAAGTTTTGAAATTGCAGAACGCTTTTTCTTGGTTCTATCATTACTCTAGGATCTCATGTCTGAAAAAATCCATAAGGAAGGCCTTCTCAGTAGCTGTTTCCAAAGAGCGAAATTCTCTTCCACATGAGGTTAGCCATTATCCCCCCCCTTCACTGGTGATTACATATTTTTTCCATTTAACCAGGCTTTAGGTGATTCACTGGTTGTGCTAAGGATCTTTTAATAATAGGCATGTGCTTTTCATTCTTTTCAGTGTTGTGTTTTAAAATGCTTCTATACAGTTTTAAATGAGTGTTTTTAATCTAATTGAGGCTTCTTAACTTTATATCACATTTTAAACTTGTACTTTGTTTTAATATTCTGTTAACTCTAAATCAAAAACCCATAATGTCCCACCCCATAATATTAGAGATCACAATTTGTGTTTTTTCTTTTAACTTTAATTGAATGTGAAAAATTCAATAAAAATAATTTTATTAATGTTAAATATATACAGTATGTATGCTGTGAGCTATCTGGGTCCCATATTGGGACAATGAAAGGATATTAATCTATTGATTCAATTGCTACAAAATGTTAGTTTCAACAGATAGGAGGAAACCATGAAAATGAACAAAATTTGGCTAATAGTATTAAAGAAACCCTCTAAAATCAGGACAGTAAGTAAAGAACCATACTTAAAAAAACAGGGGAATTCCAGATAAGAATAAATCAGGGCTAGCTAACATCTCCCAACAAAGGATCCCCCAGGCAACAACTAGCCAGGCTTTGAAGCTTTTTCTTCATCCCCGCATGGTAAGTTGGAGCTGATTGAGGGAGCTCAACTCGCTCTCCCCAGATTCAAACTGCTGAACTGTTGGTCAGCAATCCTACCGGCTCAAGAGTTTAACCCATTGTGCCACCAGGGGCTCCTATAGGCTTTGAAGCTGCAAGGCCATTAAATGCTAATCAAGGTGGCCAATTCCAACATTCACACTTGCCTCAAGCAGACAAGAGTTCTTTCCCCCACCCTGGACATTCCACAGATATATAAACCTCCCTTGCCTAGTTTCTAACAGACCTCACAATCTCTGAGGATGCCTGCCATAGATGTGGGTGAAACATCAGGAGAGAATGCTTATGGAACATGGCCATACAGCCTGGAAAACTCACAGCACCCCAATAATAAAGCCATTTGATTATGTCTTTATATTGGGAAAGGCAAATGGATTTAATTTGAAGTGAAAGAACTGAAGATTAGAAAGAGTCAACACAAACCATTGATGTCTCATCTTTCCCTGATTGAGTTTCATTGATATCCAGTCTTACACCATTTTCCTAAACAAATAATAAGGCCCAGTGTTAGTATGCTTCCACATGGGTGAGATACAGCTTACATTAGACTGCTAGGTGCTGCATAGCTGCTTGTGCACCAGTGGGTGCCTTTTCTTTTCCCAGGCATACAGATCCTTGTTGCTTTGTATGCAAATGTAAACTGGCCGGGGGGGGGGGGGGTGTCCACAGAGAAGCATTTTTCATAGGAACCTGGGATGTGGTTATGTTTACCAATGGTGAAAAGTAAAGCCAATTAATGATTGGTTAGCATACTCTAATGGAGGTCCAGGAGGGCAATGGGTGCTAGCCATTAGTTGGCATGGCAAAGCTCCCCTTACACAGTGGCCAATTAGTGGCCAATCAATTGAGGGAGAAAGAGCTGTACCTGACACCATTATGCAGACAGGCAAAACATTGCAAAAGGAGGTACTGGATCTTCCTTGCGCAACATCTTTACAAGGATTTAGGTTGGCATACCGGCTGGTTCTAAAAGCATAAGCCATCAACAAGAGGATTCAGCCACTGCCTTCCTAGGTCAGTATTGTGAACAGGAGCTCCCGGTGGCACAATGGGCTAAACCCCATGTGCCAGCAGGACTGAAGGCCAACAGGTCGCAGGTTCGAATCTGGGGAGAGTGTGGATGTGCTCCCTCTGTCAGCTACAGCTCCTCGTGCAAGGACATGAGAGAAGCCCCCCACAAGGATAGTAACACATCAAAACATCCGGGTGTCCCATAGGCAACATCCTTGCAGATGGCCAATTCTCTTACACCAGAAGTAACTTGCAGTTTTTCCAGTTGCTCCTGACACGACAAAAAAAAGTATTGTGAACAATGATAGGCAGCATTTTTCTATGATTTCAGACAAGATTATTTCCCAGCTTTACTCATAGATGTCAGGGAATGAATATAAGACTTTTGTGACCTAGCTGCAGCTCCTTCCCTTTTACTTTCCCATTGTAATGTTTAAACCGTGAATATTCTCAAGGGATTTTCCATTTCCCTATTTCACAGATGCTAGAGCAAGGTAGGTCAAGGGCTTCCTCAATTTAGATGAATGCTGCTTCTAAAGTGGCTGCTTTCCCCCCCATTTTCACATGGCTGTTTAAGCTACCCCTTCAGCCCCTGATAATCCAACCACTTTGTGTAGTTCTAGCAGAAGCATGGGATCTTCTAAAAACACCTGGGATCATAACAAGCAAAGGCTAGTGTGGTTTGAAGTGTGTCGAGAGGTGTGGGGAGCGGGGGAGAGAGGCGTGGAAAGCTGGCTTCTCATTTTTCCTTCTCCTTTATTGTGCTTCTCCCCCTTTTGACCTCTACCTTTTCTAAAGATCACAGCTCTTGTTACCTTTTTATAGCACGCAAAACCTCTTTTTTCCCCCTCCAAAGCGAGCCCAAGAGAGGAAACACAATTTGACCCCGGAGCCAATTCAGAGGCTGTGCTTCAGGCTTCACAGCTGGCTTGGTCCTTCAGCTTCAGACACAGGTCTGGATACTCTCTCCTTTGATAGCCTCTTATGCTTTCGGCTTCACAGAACAAAGTGAGTGGAATTGAAAGCTTCCCCTTGCCCATAAAGCCTCTGTCAATGTTCAATGGGAAATAAGTAAATCCCCCTTCTTTTGCTAAGAAGTAGGAATTTTAAAAGGTCCCATGAGGGAGAGGTCGCAAAGGGAGGTTTCCAGGGAACAATGATAGTGTTTGAGCATTGAATTCAGAAAATATATCTCATCTGAAGGAATAACAGGGCACAACATGGCTTAAAACCAACAGTCACCTGGCTCTTGATTGGGTTAATCAGGTCAATGTAGCCTCTTGCCCATACTTTTATGTCATCTGTGCCATTAAAAAATCAGAAACTCAATTGGGAGGAAGCAATTGAGGGAAGATAGCTCCTCATGCTCTGTAAGAAAACCACAGCAACCTACTTTGTGTGTTGACTTTCTGTTTGCGAGATATATAGTCAGCATTTCTAATGAATCTGCTGGAAGCGGCTGGAATATTATGATTTATAGCGCCTTCCCACTCTCTATCATAGCATTTTATTAGATGGATGGGAAGCCAGTCGTAATGAGGTTAGGAATGAGAAAACATCCATCAAGCTCAGCTACGTCTCCTCTGGAAAGGCAACACGCTATCTCGTATGTCACAGGCAGTGATCTGGGTCACGATGATATAAAATGCGTGATTAAAACCAAGCATTTGACACCAGATAATAGGCATCCCGTGAAAAAATAGCTCCAGTGTTCCCGACTTTTAATTAAGCTCTACTCGTAAATATGCGCCATGGTAAATATACAGCAGAATGGGGCTTGTTTATATTCCCCCTCATAACAATTACCTCCAGAACAGACCCTTTATTTCACTACATGATGTTATTAGGCAGGAGAGGGTTGGAAATACAATCATTAAGTCAAGGATGTGCAGGAGATCCTCTCCAGAGCCCTGTCTTTGCAGATATCAATCAGAAACAAAATACTCTTAACCATCTTGAACAGCCCTTTACTATGCTTCTGGCTGCATCTGTAATAATGGGGACAACAACAGGCCTCTTAAAGGGATAACAGGAGAAGGCCATGAAAATATTCATACAATAGGGGCTTGGTTTGGTTTGAGGGTCTTTCTCTATTTATGTGGGACTCGTTTCAATGTTTCTGTTGAAAGACTTGACACAATACAAGTAGAGAATCCCCTATCCAGAATTCCAAAATCCGAAATACTTCAAAATTGCTGTAATTTAAGGAGGAATGCAATGCACACCACCTTAGCAGGGAAAACCAAGGCAGCCATCCAGCGACCTCTGTGCTGGCTCAATCTGCTGCACAGACAATAACTGTTGACAGGCAGCTTCAAGAGATTTTATAGCTGCTTATCTCGCTAACAACCGTTCAAGAGGAGCCCATGTGCCTTTCTCTGCCATGTTCTTTTTCAATGTGATTAGCCAGTCCATCTAATCAACTACTTGATGGGCTTCAATCAGCCTAATTTTGCTGAAAAGAGAATCAGCCAGAATCAACTCTCTGGAAGACTATGTGGGGCAGGGGTGCTCATTAGGTAGCTCGGGAGCTAGTAGTAGATCTTCGGCCCTCTTCCAGGTGATCTTTGGGCCCCACTAGCCGGATGGGGCGCTCCTGCATGCACGCGCACACCCTGCGCGCACACGTGCTTCTGCTGCTGGCTTCTGCTCTCGCGGTGTTTCTTTCGCCTGCGGGGCATTGCAGGAAGAAGGAAGCACGAGGCGGGGCCTCTGGAGGGAGCACCCTGCCTCTCTCTCGTCCAGAAGCAGCTGTGCAGCCTCCGTTGCCAGTGAGACAGGCAGGGCGGGGCGCTCCCTCTTTTAGGCCCCGCCTCGTGCTTTCTCCTCCCTGCAATGCTCCGCAGGCGGAAGAAGTGCTGTGCGGCTGGAAAACAGCAGCAGGAGCGCACACGGTGGCAAGATCGCGCGGCGGCGGGAGCGCGCGGTGGCGGGGGCAAGTAGATCTTTTGGACTTGGTTGCTTTAAGAGTAGCTGGCATGCTGAAAAAGTGTGAGCACCCCTGATGTGGGGTGATGATTCTTCTGGGATGGAGGGCACATAAGATGTCCTTTTCATACCACATAATAGAATCTTTCCCTGCCTTCTCTGGAGCAAGAACCTTGGGATCAGAAGGAAGGTTATAATGGCACCTCTATCCCAGCAATCCTGAGCAAAATTGCTGCAACACTGATGAACACTCCCTCTGAAAGCAATGGGAGGTTAAAACCCTTCCCTCTTCCTGTTTTCTACCAAGTGATTATACTTAGGATCACTAGAAGGAAAGCATTCATACTCAGCAACAATTCACAGGTGCAAATCAGGATACATTTGGACAAGTAATGTCAGTGTGTGTCCAAGATGGCAAAAGTTACTCATGTGGAAGAACACACAAGCTAGGCAAGGCTACATTACTTGGCTTTTGCTTGCGCCTTCTGTGAAAGGCAAGACTCCATCCATCCCTCTCATTTCTCTCTTAGTCAATTGAGGGGAAATGACTTTTGCAGCAATTGGAGTATGCCGAGGAGAAAGGGGGAGGTGAAAGGAGAAAAGAGAAACTGGGACATTTTAAAAGCAGCTAAAAAAAATGGGATGACAGAAGATTAACAGGGACTAACCTTGCCAAACTGGGACAGTTGAAGAGTATACTAAGATCCTCAGGATTGAAAAGATGACTCACTCCTATAGTAATAAAGAATGCATTCTTCATAGAGGAATAACTTCCATGATTCAAATAAATCTATGGTTCACCTGCCCTACTTACATAAAAGATTTCCCACATTTGTGGGCAACTAAACCGAGACATTTATTATTTATTATTTATTATTATTTTGGTTTCTATACCGTTCCTCCCCATAGGCTCGGGATGGTTCACAAAATCTAAAAGCATATACATTAAAAAGCAATGCATATAAAAACCAAGTTTCTACGAGTTTTAAGAGGGGCCGCTAAGATTGAATGCTTGCCGGAAAAGGGTAGTCTTACAAGCCCTCCGGAAAGGGGGCAGTTCTCTCATTGTTCGAACTTCATCTGCTAAAGCGTTCCATAGAGTCAGAGCCACCACTGAGAAGGCTGTCTGCCTAGTAGCTGAAGATTGGTAAGTTCGGATAGAAGGGACATCAAGGAGGTTTTGTTCCTTCAACCGTAGTGATCTCTAGGGAATATACGGGGTAAGGCGGGCCTTCAGGTACACCGCTCCTAGACCATACATGAATGTCTTTTCAATATCTAGGGCTTTGAGCTCATATTATTTGAATGATCTAGTCTACTACCTTACCATAAGAAAAATCTTGAGTTTCTTTAAATTAACTATACTGTTGAAATCATTATTATATCCAATGTTGGCTCTTATCTTTCATGATGCAGTGAACGCACTCCAGCCTTCAATTCGAACTTCAAAGAAGATATCCAAGGTGCTGAAATCTATTCTCAAAATAGCCTCATTTCCTTATATAGCTCCTTGCAAGTTCAGACTAAAACCCAGAACAGATTTATCACTTTACTGATACAGAAGCCAGCAGCTGCTCCTGGGTTATATCTAAACAAAGTGGCTTAAACAGCCCGTTGTTTAGGATTAGAAAGAAACTTCAGGGATTGGCCAAAACATTATTTATAAGCACCCCAAGCATCTCCCATGAAAAATACTAAAATCTCTGACTGTAAAGCATTTCAGAGGCTGGATTCAGACAAAGAATCAATGTGGCTATACTCTCCTCCTTGACACTGAGAGATTTGAATGGTCCAGAGATCTTCTGGAGCCTAAAAGGCATAATTCTCCTCAATCCTGGAATCACTCTATATTGTTAAATTCAGTACCCAATCTCAATGCCCTCAACTCCTGGCAACTAGATATCTCCCACAAGAAACCTTTCCCCTTCCTCAACTCTGGGGTGGACATGTAAAAAGGAACTGAAATAAGAGCATTGAGGGCTTCTTCTGTCTCCATGCAAGATCCACTACTACCAATGTCAGTAACTAGACATTATGTTGTGGGCAGAGACTTTTAATACTGCATTGTACTGTTTGCATTTGTTGTGTTTAATGGGATTTCTTTTAAATCGTTTTGACAGTTTAATTACATAGTAGGCTCTTAGTACCCACTGGTGTTTGTTTCCAGGATTTCCTGTGGATATCTGAATCCATGGATGCTCAAGTTCCATTATATGTGATGCATAGTAAAAACAATTGCTATTTTTTGTTTTTGTTTTATTGGAATAAGGGAAGATGTTTTTC
This sequence comes from Anolis apletophallus, assembly GCA_030556195.1. NCBI lineage: Eukaryota > Metazoa > Chordata > Lepidosauria > Squamata > Anolidae > Anolis > Anolis apletophallus. Next base: position 88,688,217 of record JARBWK010000006.1, on the reverse strand, counting down.
AAACCATGGGCGAAGGAATCAGTGGATGCAGAATCCGTGGATACAGAGGGCCAAGAGTGTTTTCACTTTTGTTTAAGTCATGTGAAATTGTCTCTGTATTTGTTCTCTTTGCTACCTTGAATCCCTGGACTGGGACAATGTAAGATATAAATAAATGAAAAATGACAACAACAACAACAACAACAACATCTTTGGTCAGAATGTGAACTGCTGAAAGTCCAAGACTACAGCTGGTAACACCTTGTATACTGAAACAAAAAACAATCATTTTTCAATCCTGATGCAAATGATCTTTCAGTCATTCTGAGGGGCAGTTTCACCAAATAGTGGTGAAAATGTAAAACTGCACTCCCAGGGTAATTTTTGGACAGAACACTTTTGGAAATGTGTGGGGAGGTTACATCTGTGGCCACATGGGAACTTCTGCCCTACATGGTTCATAGGTTTCTCAGTTCCTACCCTTACCTTACATACACTCAACTTTGAATTCCCTTCACACAGCTGGATTCTTTCCCTCTCCGTTCCCCTGTCCTCTGTGCAGCTGTTTAATTTTGAATGCCCATGTAATTGTGTAGCCAAAATCCTACTGTTCATTCTGACCAGAAGAGACCTATTGAATTGATGAAAATTACAGTTGCCCAAATCCCTTTGATTGAATGGGCCAACTCTACTTGGAACAAACAACTGGATTCAAAATGCTTAAATTATTTCAAGGAAGTCTCTCATTCAAAGAAAAGCCATCTAAGGGTTCAGATAAAAACTGAAGTCCATATTTGAAGAAGATGATATCTCTTATTGGGATTTACTTCTTTCCCCTAACTTCTGGTGAAAAAAGTTGCCAGTACTTTTTATTTTATTTTACATAGTGTTTACTAAAGTAATATTATGTATTACTATACAGGTAATCAAGTTACAAGCGAGATAGGTTCTGCAGGTTTGTTCTTAAGCTGAATTTGTATACAAGTTGGAACAGGCACATTTTAAAAGTGTAAATCCAGCCAAAAATATACATTTTAAAGCTTTGTATCGCATAGGGCAGAGGTGCTCATTAGGTAGCTCGGGAGCTACTAGTAGATCTTCGGCCCTCTTCCAGGTGATCTTCGGGCCTCACCAGCTGGATGGGACGTTCCTGCCATGCGCGTGCACACCCTGCATACACGCGCGCTCCTGCTGCTGGCTTTCGCTCTCGCAGTGCTTCTTTCGCCTGCGGGGCATTGCAGAAAGAAGGAAGCATGAGGCGGGGCCTCTGCAGGGAGTACCCTGCCTCTCTCTCGTCCAGAAGCAGCTGTGCAGCCTCCGCTGCCGGCGAGACAGGCAGGGCGGAGCGTTCCCTCTGGATTCCCCGCCTCGTGCTTTCTCCTTCCTGCAATGCCCCGCAGGCGGAAGAAGCGCTGCGCGGGCGGAAAACAACAGCAGGGGCACGTGCGGTGGCGGGAGAGTGCGCCGGCAGGAGCGCGGGGGATCGCACAGCGGCGGGGGCAGGTAGATCTTTTGGACTTGGTTGCTTTGGGGAAGCTGGGTGGCGATGCTCCCTCCTATGGGATGGGGGGCATGGTAAGATCGGTGATGCCGGGCATGGAGCACTGAATTCTCCATGCTTCCCCACTGGGAGCTCATGAATTCTCCCCAATGTGGGGCAAATCCATGGGCTTTTATGATGATGTCTTAAATGAACATAAAAGTTAATTTAAAAGTGCCTCTTCAGGCGATAGTGACACTTTATAATATACAAACAAACCTCGTTAGCTTTGTAATAAACACTGAAATACTATCATGAAACACCAAGAAAAATTAATTGTATAACCACCAGATGTTGTCATATTGCTTGGGATCAGTTGCAAGTCTTCCAGTGCAATCATTTTAAATACATATTTTAAATTATAGTAATAACTGTAACTGACACTTGAATGGCTGAACAAGTTGCAGAAATGCCTACTTATTATGCTTTCCATGGCTTAGACAAGAAGCACAGGCAGCCGCTAGCCTGATGGATATGTTACAGTGGGTGAATACTCTGACCCAGTCTCATCAGTCATTTCCAGGGTAAACTAGGCTGTGTTTATCATGTCAGGCTCACAGGGGTCATCACAGTCATTTCCAACAGCCATCCAGAAAGAAGCCCTGCTATCTGTGAAACTGAAGGGAAAATCAAGAAGGATTTTTTGTTTTGATTTGATTTTGCTCAGAAATATAAAAGCGTATCTTAGGAAGTGTTCATAATAATTAGAACTTTATACTAATTCTTTTATTCAAAAACTTATTGTACTTTTTTTTCCTAGCGACCTGTTATTCTAGTGAACTACCAATGAACTGAAGGATCCAAAGCTGCACCTAAACTATAGATTTAATGCAGTTTAACTCCACCTTAAGTGGCATGCTATGAAATCATGGGAGCTGGGGTTTAGCAAGTCTTTAGCCTTCTCTGCCAAAGAGTGATTGCACCCCACCAAACTACAAATCCCAGTTAAAGTAGTATCAAATTACACTAATGCTATTGCAAATGGTTGCAAATATGTAGGGATCCAGAAAAAAATGAATGAGAAAGGAAAATATATTTCCCTTTCAATAATTAATAATGTTTTGTTAATAATAATGATAATAATCTGCTTTATCTCCTCAATGAATGTACTTGAAGTACTTAAGCAATAATGTATCCATCACATTCATGGACACTATCCACACTATACCTTTATAGCAGTGTGGCCCTGCTTTGCATTGCTTCTACCCTGGGATCTGTAGTCTTCTGATACTTAGAATTCCATGGTCTATAGCAGTAGTTCTCAACCTTCTTAATGCTGCAACACTTTAATACAGTCCCTCATGTTGTGGTGACTCCCAACCATGAAATCCTTTTCGTTGCTACTTCATAACTGTAATGTTGCTACTGTTATGAATCGTAATGTAAATATCTGATATGCAGGATGTATTTTATTCACAGGGGGTGATTGATGTTGGCATGTGGGAGTTGTAGTTCACCCACATCCAAAGAGCACTGAACCCAGCTGATGATGGATCTGGAACAAACTTGGCACACAGACCCAACATGGTCAATTGTGAATATTGGTGAGATTTGGGGAGGATTAACCCATAATTTTGGGAGTTCTGGTTCACCCGCATTTCCTAATGAGAGCATTAATTAAAAAGCAAAAACAAAAGGAAACACAATTACCAAAGCTGTTTCTGCTGCTGCTCCTCTTCCTGATGCTGCTGGGCAACTCTCAGTCCCTTGTCTAGAGTGCACTTATTACTCTCTGCCTTGAAGGGACTCACTGGCACGAGCCTCCTTCAGCCTCATATGCTTTCCCTCGCCCATGCATGCGCATCACGCTGCATGCCAGCTCTCCCCTCCCCACTTGGAGTCTCAGAAACAGCTCTCCCCTTGGCTGAGAGGCCAGCTGAAAGGTCGGCCAATCACAGCAGGAGGAGGGATTTTGGTGGGAGGATTCGCTGTCTGTTTTCAAAAAGGAAGACAAGGACAGGCAAAGAGATCTTCATCCTTCTCTGTCAAAGGGTTCCTAAGGCCATCAGAGATATGTATTTTCTGATGGTATTTGGTATTGCTGCATATGTATGTGACTAAGTTTCTGTGGGATTGCCACTTGTGTGTGTGTGTGTGTGAAGAAGAAGAAAAAACACCTGGTCAATTACAATTTACAGTTGGGTAATTAGGACAATCAAGGATAACAAGCTTGAACCACTCCCTGAATGGGGTATAACTTGGGGAATGTTTGTAATGTATTTTGGGTCTTACTGAACTGTTTGCTTCAGAACTTACTCGGAGTAAGTTCCTGGCTGAGAGCCTACTATGCTTGTCTCCTCTCACCATTGAATGAAGAAGAAATCTCCAAAGAAGATGCATGAATTTAATGCAAAGAACTTTATGTGAGTTTGTTGCTCCAGATGGACTGAGCTATTTTGAAACTAGAGGTTTTGTGTTTTTGAAGCTGCTTGTTTATTTTTTTCTTTGACTCTGCTACTTAAGAGTAAACTTTGATTTTCCCATTTTCTTGGCTCATATTTGCTCATTGTGGATGCACAAAAGGGCTGGGGAAGTCTGGACAGGACTGCACACATTTTGTTTGTTTTCACATAACCCGTAACAGGTTATGGAGCCAGTTTTCAGTCTCAGGTCCAGTCTCAGACCAGATCCAGAAGTAATCCACAAAAGAATGTAGCAAGAAGAAATTGTTTTGTTTTGCATTGTTTATTTACTTGCGAACAAGGAAGATGGATCCTGGGGTGATTCTTGCAGCTTTTCCAATGGCCAAGCTAAATGGCAATAACATTCCATATGGAAAGTATGAATGGAAAGTTATTTAAGGAGGGAATCTTTATGGAGATGTACAGAGATCCCAGTCCAACAACCAGCTACAGCAGAGCAACAAAGGGCACAGGAAAGAGCCAAAGCTACAGTTATCCTGGGCGTTCCTTGAAGGGACTTGCTGGTACGAGCCTCCCTCAGTCTCACACGCTTTCCCTCGCCCATGTATGCGCATCATGCTGCATGCCAGCTCTCCCCTCCCCACTTGGAGTCTCAGAAACAGCTCTCCCCTTGGCTGAGAGGCCAGCTGTAAGGTCGGCCAATCACAGCAGGAGGAGGGATTTTGGTGGGAGAATTCGCTGTCTGTTTCCAAAAAAAAGAAGACAAGTACAGGCAGAGAGATCTTCATCCTTCTCTGTAAAAAGGGTTCCTAAGACAATCAGAGATGATGGTCTTTGGCAACTCCTCTGAAACCCCCTTGGGACCCCCCTAGGGGTCATGACTCCCAGGTTGAGAAACATTGGTCTAGAGTGAAAAGTGGACTAGAGAATACTAAGGATCTCACCACACTTGAAATCCCAGGGATCTATTGACCTGAACTATTTCGAAGACCACAATTTGCCAATCCTTTCCTAAAGTTTCCAGCTCTTAGAACTGAGTGTCTGGCAAGTTTCAATGGTTTTCTGTTTTATGAAATAATGTCCCCTTCTAGCTTTGTCCTGTTCATTGAGCTTGCTAATTTTGTTTGGAAAGGCAGTTTCTTGTAAAACCTAACCAACCAACCATGTTTCCACTTAAACTAAGTCAACACACTCAGGTAACAAACATGTCAAGTAATTTATATCTTCTCAAATATACTCAAGTTGCTTTGAAGAGTACAGCAGTTCTGAATAGCCACATATCATGCTGACAGCTAACTGAGGAAGTATTTCATGGCCTCACATTTAGGAAGTGGAATAAAATAAAGTTCACTGTGTCCTAAATAGATTGTGTTCACCATAATATAAGTAGTCAAAGATACAGCAAGACTTTCCATCAAGTGGAGCATAGACTGGCACTAGGTAGACATAAAGATAGATGAAGATGTCATCTGAAAGAAGTTTTCTGGGTTAACTTTTCGGTAGGAAACAATGGCCAATGACTACATTTTAATTAAAAACTCTCAGAAAGTTTACAAAATATAAGATTTTCCACATACAAAGTAGTTGAGAAAATGAATAGCAGTAGCTAAATAAATAAGCCATAATTTCTCCAGAAACTTTTAGAAAAACCTGATTTAAGTTCTTTTGAAGATGTTAATTTCAAAGGCTAAAATTGTGCATGTTATGTGCCTTCAGGTCGCCTGTCAACTTGTGGGAATGCCATGAATTTCAAAGAGTTCAAAGAGCAAGATTCAGAGGTGGTTTTGCCAGTTTCTTTCTTTGAAACATAGCCTACAGAACTTGGTATTTGTTGGCAGTCTCCCATCCAAGTAGTAGCCCTACTTAACCTCCAAGAACAGGTAGTATCTGGTACCTTGAGGGTATTTAAGCCCCAAGTCCCCACTCCACCCCAAAGTAATGAAACATTGCATGGTTGCATGTGAATGAAAGTTGAAAATGATTTATCACTCATAGCTGTCAGTGCACCACATACACAAGAGTCTGTGTCAACAGAAAGACAGACAGACACTGTAAGGTATAATTAGCAAGCAGAGCACATTTTGGCTTTGTTCACTTCTATTAAGGCCCAGTTGCCTCATAGCTGCAAGTTCTTCTGTGGCAACTCTTTCCCAAGAACTATGGCCCTACCCATCTGCTATCAGATGACATTCCAAGGCAGTATTTTATAGATTTGATTTTAAATTAAAAGACTAAAAACTAAACTTGGTGCATGTGAATACTGGATGGCTCATCACTGCGAACATACAGGCCATATAATTAACACCAGAAGCATGTCTTGCCTTATGTTTTGTAGTATTAGACACAGCCCTGTAGGTATGTATTGGTATACAATGAGATCCTGTTGCACCTTTGAGGCTAGCAAAGGCTGCATCTATACTGTGGAATTAATGCAGTTTGACACAACTTTAGCCTTCATGGCTCAATACCATGGAATCCTAGGATTTGTAGTTTGATGAGGCACCAGTACTTTTTAGCAGACATTATAAAACTACAACTCCCATGATTCCATAGCATTGAGCCATGGGAGTTATGTGTCAAACTGCATTAATTCTACAGTATAGATGCACCTGGAGAAAATAATTACCATTATATACTATTGGATTTCTCAAAAGTAATCATGCCAGACTAATTTTATCTCTTTTTAAAAATACAGTTACAAGCTTGGTGGATGCAGGAATTGCTGTAGATGTAGCATATCTTGATTTTAGTAAGGCCTTTGACAAGGTCCCCCATGATAATTTTGCAAACAAACTAGTAAAATGTGGGCTAGACAATACTACTGTTAGAAGGATTTGAAATTGGTTAAGTGACTGAACCCAAAGGGTGTTCACCAATGGTTCATCTTCATCCTGGAAAGAAGTGACTAGTGGAGTACCACAGGGTTCTGTCCTAGGCCTAGTGCTGTTCAACTTCTTTATTAATGACTTGGACGAAGATTTAACTTTAGAGGGTATGATTATCAAGTTTGCAAATGACACCAAATTGGAAGGGATAGCTTGTACTCCAGAAGACAGGAGCAGAATTCAAAATGACCTCAACAGATTAGAGAGGTGGGCCAGAACCAACAAAAGGAATTTCAACAAGGAGAAGTGTAGGATACTTCACTTAGGAAAAAAATGAAATGCCCAGATACAGGATGGGTGATGCCTGGATCAAAAGTTGTGTACCTGAAAAAGATTTCAGAGTCTTAGTGGACAACAAGCTGAACATGAGCCAACAATGTGATGCAACAGCTTAAAAAGCCAGTGGGATTTTGGGCTGCATCATAAGTATATTGTTTAGATCAAGGGAATAAATGGTATCCTTCAATTCTTTGGCCAGATCTCACCTGTAATTGCATATGGGGAGGCAGAACTATTATTTGAGGGACCGCTTCCTCTGTATATCTCCTGATATATAGGCACTGGGAATGTGGCGCAGCTGGCTAAGTAGGAGATAAAGGTACCACATTAAGTGGGGAGGCAAATTTTGACTGAATTATGAGGCCATTAAAGAACTCCAGGAACGCTGAGGAATGCGGAAGGAACAACAAGGGACACTGGGAATGCTGAGAGATGAGGAGTGCGTCATCTTCCCCTGGTGGCCAGAGTTTGCCTCTGTTCGTCTATATGTGTGTATGTGAAAAACGGCAGGGATTGTCTGCTAAGTATGTGTACCTGTAATCTGCTCTGGGTTCCCTTTGGGGTGAGAAGAGCGGAATATAAATAAAGTAAATATATAAATACATCCTTTCCTGGTTTTTTTGTTGCACAAATTCTGATCAAACATACAAGCATTTTCAAGCTGAGGCAGCAAACCTTGGTGCCAGACTTCAAAACCACATTACACACAAAATGTTCTTCTCCTTAGATGTCCCAAGATTTATCTTCTTGGAGATATACAGCAATTCCCCGAGGGTTTACCCAGCTCCCTGAGAACTGGGAAAACTAACTATTGACTCATAAGCCCATCACATCTGGAAATCTTTCATTCATTTTGATTTCAAATAAGTTCCTATCAAAGCATGAGTACAAAATTCTCCATCTTCTCAAGAAGAAAGCTATCTTCTTCATCTACATTTATTCTTTTTATGACAGAAGCTGAACAAAAAGGCTGATTGGCAGTTAAGACTTCGAAATGGTGAAAAAGAAAATCCACCTCTTACACAGAGAGGCCGGAATTTCATTGGGGGACTGGTTTAACTGCTTTGGTCTTTATTGTGGAACAAGAAGAGTTTCTCTGAAGTATGAGAGTTACAGCATAAAATTACATACTTGTGGTCACCTTGACCCTTGAAATGAGTGATTTATTGTGTTGGGAGTTTATTACACAACCATTTCAAGGGAATAAATTACTGGCTTTGATTACCATATTAATATTACTGTGACATAGCTGAAGTTATAAATGCTTTTGTCAACAGTTTTGTACAATGCCTATCAAGCAAGATGTGGTTACACAAGTAAAGGGAAAACAAATGCCTTCACTAAAGGTCAGTACCACCTATAAACCATTCAAATTTTACTAGTCCCTGTGTGTTTGCTTAGTACTAGGGCTGAGCTCAGCTCCTGCTGGGAGACATGAATATGTAGGGTTTTGAATGAGAACAGGTGTTGGCAAAAAAAGAGAGATCCCTATCACTGTTCAGATACAATCTAAAATAGCTATAAAGCATGTCCATGACCTTATTTCACCGAGCCGAGTTGCTTGCCAGGGTTTTCTGGGTGTGAATCTAATCTACTCATATTATGATGGCAAAAGCTGAAAATAAAGACTGACTTCAGGGTGGTGTTAATGCTTAGGCATTAAAGCAAGGATAATTTATGGACAGGCACTCTGTCATTATCACAGCAGACAGTCTATATTCAGCAACCAGTTTGCTTTTTTCCTTCTATGTTTTTTGTAACCTGGAAAGAATGTTAAAGAGAGTTAAACTGAATCAGTTAGAATGATTCTAGCTAAATGAATATGTGAAAGTCAGCTGTGCAAAGCATGAGCTAACAGTATTGGACATTTAGATTTTGAGGCATTGCTCAACTTTGCTGACCTTGAGCCAGTCACTAACCCAGCCTAATCTACCTCTCAGGATTGCTGTTAAAAAGGGGAAAGAGAACAATGCACCTTGAGCTCCTCTGAGGAAAGGCAGGGTGTCAATTCTGCCCTCCATTATATTCTTATGGAAAACCTGAGAAAGAGGATAGGCTGAAACCGTAAGAAAGTTTCACAAGGGTCCACTCCATGTACAGTATATAACCTGGAATGGATTCAACACTCACTGGAATTCAAACCACCATCCATTTCTGAGCAGTTTTCTATTGAGTAAACATCTTGTTTTGTCCATACAGCTGTGGATGTGTTACATTCTCCTTCATGAAGTTCCACTGTAAACTTGGATGTTGGATGGGTCTGACAAAATGGTTCTTCTCAGGGTTAGCTACTCATCCTGGTAATTGGAGGATTTGGTAAATTGTAGTCCAAAAAAGTATTTTTTCCCCTAAACTCTGATTCAGCTTCTGTCTTCATGTAGTGAATACATGTGTATAGAAGGTAACAAGCCAATACGCAGTAACCCAGTCAGTCAACCCGGAACAACAAATTAATAGATTTTGTGATTTTTAACACTGATGTATATTAATACTCTGTTTTTACTCCCTAATGATGTCTCCCCATATAAGCTGAAACACACTGGGCTTCTTACAGGAATCAAGAATTGACCATTAATTAGCACATGGAGCTCATCTCCTTTATGTTTCCTGAACAAAAGTTGAAATAAAGGGGTTGCCAGTAAGACTTTCATATTCCACCCAATCATTGGACTTTGGCTACACCAAACATGGATTCTCTCCTGGAATGTCTGTCTCCTGCTCCAGTTAGAAAATTTAGATAATTATGAAAAAGAGGATTATCAACCATTATTTCCAAAATGCTGTTAAAATGCTATCCAAAAATAAATTTAAAAGAGGCTCCTTATTTATTTCTGGTATTTGTACCTTGTCACTTCTCTACCACTGAAGAGGGACTCAGGACGGCTTACATTCGCAACAGTACGAGACCGCTACACCATAAATACAACAATATAATCACAGTCGCATACATAAATTTTAAAACAATTACATAATCATTAAAAACCAATATATATAGCATTAGTTAAAACCATAAAACCTTCTTTGGAGGCTTTTAAACAGAGGCCAGATGGCCATCTGTTGGGGGTGCTTTGAACGCGATTGTCCTGCTTCTTGGCAAAGGGTTGAACTGGATGAACCACGAGGTCTCTTCCAACTCTCTGATTCTATTTTTCTAACCTCTTCTGCTTCAGTGGGTCACATACTTTGAGATGTGTTTGGTTGGAGTGAATTATTTTGGAGTAAAAAGATCCAATTAGATAAATGCATTCCTTTATTCTATAATCTCTCTCTCTCTCTCTCTCTCTCTCTCTCTCTCTCTCTCTCTCTCTTTTAAAAGATCTTATTCAGAGGTAAAGCCCCTTGAGTTTAGTGAGGTTCACTCTGATGTAAGGAGGTATAGGATGGCTGCACCCATTTTTAACTATCCAATTTTCCTTGAGTGACAGAAGAAGGACTCAAAAAGTTTGGGGGCTTGGCTATAGTGGGCCAGTAAAGCTAGACTACCAAAGTAAATGCGTTGAGGTTTTTTGATGGGATTTGTAGTCTATTTGGACTCCTCATGGCATGTAACAGATTGGAGAAAACTAAATTAAAACAATAAAAGACATTTGAAGGTGCTAATAAAAATGTGCTCCCGAGGCCAACAGAGATAACATCAGTAAGTCTCAAGAAATGTCTTCGAAACTAATACTCCTGGAAAATATTAAAATTTAAAATTAACTGCTTTCAAGAAGTGGACCTATTGCCACACCTAGGAATACCTCCTTGGGCACACCTGCAGGTTCCTCGGAACTGTAAAATGGCTGCCTGGTGGCAAAGGAATGTGATTAAACACAAATAGGGAAAGTAGCTGTTTTGAGGCAAAGGAATGTGACCTTGTAAATTATGAGCTTCACAGAAATATAGATGACTGAAAAATCATTTTCTCTTCTTTTAAGGGAGACTTTGGTTAAGTGTTGCTGTCCAGACAAAATTTCTCCCAGTGCAATTGTGTTTACTTCCTCAGCACCAGAAAGTTAAACAATGCAGTACATTGGTGCATAAGCTCTTCAACCACAGAGATATTGAATTCTGATCTTTAATAAACCACCACTGATTTGCTGCACTGCTTCTGTTTGCTTAGTTAAGCTCCACTGGCATAAGAAAAGGTTCACATAATTTAATCAGATTGCCTTTTTCATTTTATTTCTTATTAATGCACCAAGCTAGCACCAAGCTCAGTGGTTTCTTGTAGTCATACAACTTGTAGCACATTCTTTTCTTCCTACATTTGAAACTAGGGCCAAGTGGGGGAGCATCAGTCAGTGACAGAAGAGGGTGATACAGCAATGAAGGGAACCTTGACTTTTGGTTGAATCTTCCAAAGGCAGAGGGAGGAGTTGATCTGTTACCACTACAGAAGGTAAGTATCTAAATCACATAAATCCTCACAGGTCCCTTATATTGTTGGCCAGTGACATATCTCAATTAACAAAATTGCTGACAAAGAAGCCTTATTTTGCAAAGCCTTATTATGGGAGCCTAATCCAGTCCTCCATTTTTTGCCTTCTGTCTTGCTATCACTTGGTGATGTATGCTTACAGCATTAGCATTGAGAGGATTTTGAAAGAGAGCTGGAAGATGAAATATGATGACAAACAGATAAAATATAAAGTGATGCAAGTTTGAAAAAGAAACTAAGGTTCTGAACAGGCTAGATATCAAAATTAAAAGTCTAGAGGCAAGAAAAATACTATAGTGCAGATGTACCCTCAATGTTGAATTGCAGCTGCCTGTCTGCAATGAAGAACTCAATAATGCTTGAGCAGGAAAAGAGCAGGGGTCTGCTCTAGATGATCTTACTGTACTATGAGGGTTTCTTACAACAGGCAAGTTAAATAGCACCTACCTCCAGAATACCTTAGTAAGCATGTGTGATGAGCAAAACAGAGAGAAAAGGGGAAAGCACATCAGCCTGACTTGCCTTCTACCCCCCTGATAAAAAGACAGAGAGCTATATGTTTAGACACCAACATGGAAATTAGAAGGAAAGGAGAGTCTAGTGGAAGACAATATAATAATACTTGGATGCATTTTTGAAGAACTTTCAAGTTGTCTCTAGGAGATTGAAAATGTTTTTGTTTACTAGTTGTTTCATTGAACATGTGCATAATATTAGTTTTGAGTAAAATGCTGACTGAAATATGTTGAACTGCCAATCTTATTTGTGATGTAGGAATTTATTTATCTCTATAAATTCCATGTGTACAAAATTTCTGTTAAAATAATCCTGGAACACATTGACTTTATTAAAGTGATATACCTACAGATCTATTTGTGTTATAGTCACAGCAGTTACATTGGAGAAGGTAGCTGGATGTAGTCTAGAAACTTTTAAAGGACGAAAAAAGACACGTTCCAAAACATCCCGAGAGTCCTTCAGATGTCTGGGAAGTGGGTGCTATCTTCCTTCAGCTGGCAGTGGGAACACAACTCTGACTACTGCCTGAGTGCTTTCATCTTCTCTCAGCCACTAGTGTCCCAGAACCAGACAAGAAGATGGGCTGCATATGAAGAAGATTTACGCTAGTCCAGTGTGATCCAGGATCTTTGTCAGGATGTTTTGTGGCTTCATCCCACAAAGCGGGGGAGGGGAGTTAAACTGTCTTTTTATCATTTCTATTCACTTTAAAGGCAAAGTCCCATAGAGTCCATGAAACGAAGCAGGACTACTTCCAGTGGATTTGGTCTTTAAAGTGTATAGAAATGGAGACTTGTGAAGCTGGAGAGGAATCAACTGCACTGCTTTCCCTGTGCACAGAAACAGCTGAAACTAGGTATTTCATGTGGGATAGGAACTTTTGTATTTTGGGGTGAGATGGAACTGTTGTATTTTAAAGTGTGATGGGAACTATTACTAAATTTTCCATTTTCTTTGTAAACAGAAAGCCACTGAATGGCACACTTACCACTTCATCACATTTATTAAATTCTATTGAGCCACCTACTTAAGAAATGGCAACCTACTGTGTTCATTACATGATGTAGGCTTCAAATATAGGGTAGAGAAATCTTGCCATTTTTAAAGTGTTTTAAAGCGTTATCTTTTCAGACGCTTTCTAAGCTGGTTGGCAAGAGACTTTTTTCGTAAATGATCCACATAGAGAAGGGCAAAATGACCAATTCTGTCATGTGATGGTATTCCCCCTATTCTCTGCTTTAAAATGAAAAGATTATGCAATTTGTGGGAGGAGCCGAAGTACCCTTTTGAGAAAAAGCTCTGCCATTACCTTTTCCTCACCTTTTCCTCATGGAGAGAGAGAGAGAGAGAGAGAGAGAGAGAGAGAGAGAGAGAGAAGGCAGCTAGCCTGGTAGTGGAAGGAAGCGTGGACAGTGGCTTCATCTCCTATGCGCACATAGAGGCAGAGAGCTTATTTCTTCAAGATCTCTTTTATTTCCTCCCACCTGGTTCTTTTGCCAACTTATCTTTCAATGCAGTCCTCGACGGTCAGGCTGCTCTCTCACTAAAGTCATTAATGACATTTCACAGAGTTGTTGTAAATAATTCAGTCCCTGTGTTAATAATGCAAATCAGAAGAGGAAGGAAGAATTAAGAGAGTTAGCCAAAAGGGAGACAATTAAGTGTTCAGCAAGGAAAGGAAACAAAGTTAGGAGATAAAGAAAGGTTCTCCTTGACAGGAAGGTTACCAGGAAAAAGGTGCCAGTGTGATGAAACTGCTGGATGAAGACAAAGGGCACAATTGCTACCTGTACTTGACAGTTCAAACTCATACTTGAAGAAGATTCACCACATCAATGGAGGAGTCCTACTGGCTTTTTAAAAGGAATTTTCATGGATGTTAACAGGATTTACACTAAGACAGCTGTGCCTAGAATCTATTTCATAAGTGACTTGAATGGCACTTTTCAGCGAATCAGAGAGGCACCAATGCATTAGTGTGAGGAGACTGAATTCATTTTCCCAAACAAAATAGGATCCGGAGATTTTTTTCCTGAGGCCAGATCAAAACAGTTATAATCAATTCACATAAGCCATTATGCCAAGCAAAAACTCGATTCATCCTCCTTCCTGTTAAGGAGCTCTTTCTTCCCACACCCACATATGAAGCCTTATTTAAACATCACATTATATCCATAAAAAACCTTTGTTGGGAAACTAATAGATGTCAATGCCAACTCCCCTCTCCCCAGGAAATAACACCACTGTATATCACATATGAACTCATGACATATGATGTGACTTGACCAAGATTTGCTTGTTGTCTTAGTTTGCTAGTTCAGGAAGTTGTATCCATTTGCCAAATGCTTCTGTTTCTGGCAAAAGATGATTCAGAATCTGGTTATCACATTCTATTTGGCACAGGCTCTAGTTATGAGTAAGCACTTAAATGCTCCGAAATAGACAGAGAAAGGGGATGAGGATCACAGGCAAATTAAGCAAAAAAAAAAAAGCAGGAATGAGTGGTCTTTTAGCTGGTCTGTTTATTTTTGCTTATCTCCTGTCTTGTGGCTAATTTTCCCTGCTTCTCCAAGTATCAACCCCAAAGGGACAATTAACTGCTAATAAAGAAGAGTAGATAAGAAGAGAATTTCAGTGTAAATAAATCAGCTGATAAGCTCAAGTCATCCAAGAGATAGGTGGTGAATATACCAGCTTGTTTCCATTTAGCTTCTTTTTAAAGGATTCCAAACAAGCATTAAGAAGTCTTTCAAAATTGCATTTGGAGACAGAATAAAATGGATCAGCCATTTTAAAATGTCATTTTAGTAGCATCCATTTCATATAATGTAGTTTTCTGCTAGTGCTTATTATAAAGCAAGCCTGCTGTGTAGTGAATTTGACCATTCTTTGCCCACTATGGAGAACAGGAACTAAAAGGATTTCAACATATCATTGATCATTATAGTCTTGTGTTGTCTATTATCCATTTCTTTTTTGCTTCCCAGTGCTGTTTTTGTTTAAACTTCTGTAAGGGTTTTACATGGCATAATGCTTTGAATGCTGGATGATGACTTTAGAAAAACAGGGTTCAAATCTGCATTTGTCCAAGGAAACCCACTGTGTGAGCAGAGGAAGACAATGGCAATCCTCCTCTGAACAAATCTTTCCACAAAAGCCCCATGATGGGTTAACCTCATGGTTGCTTAGGTGAGAAATGGCTGAAAAGCTCACAACAACATTTTTTCAATTTTCTGGCAACTTTATCATTCTTAAAAGGAAATTGTTCTTCTGTTTTGTATTGATTTTTTTGTCTCCAGATGCCATTACAAAATGTTTTTAATGTTTAATAGTTTTAATGGTCCAAAGAATGGAACTGTTTGGGTTTTCTTTTTAAAAAATCTATGTTTTAATGCATGTACCAGGCTTGTGCATATTGGTTGAACCTTGATCTGTTTCTGCTTGCCGGATATTGGAAGCCCCCCATATCAGTTTTCTTCTCCCAAAAACAAGTGTGCTGCGAAATGAGCATTTTTGTTTCACATCCGAAATAAGTGGCTCTTTTTGGCTCATTGGTGGCAATGGAGAATTTATGAGGCTCCCCTTGCCCCTGAGAGCATTTTCTTTCTTCCCATACAATTCACCCTCCAACAAGTTGGAGGGTGGATCATTTTTGTCTCCTCCCCCCGGAGAAGAGATTGGTTGATTTTGCAGAAGATGCTGGAAGGGAGGTGGGGCTGGCATAGCGTGGTGCCAGCCCTTTCTCCCTCATTCTGCTGTAAGCCATCGTTGAAGGAGGCAGCTCGTTGCAGGAGGCCAAATTTCAGCAGACGAAGGTCGGTGTGGGGCCCTCCTGGGGGCGAGGGAACCATGGAGTGGGCCATAGCATGGTTCCAGGACCTGGATTAGCTGCCTCGTGAGACTGCAGTCTTTATGGGCCACCCCACCCCCACCCCTTTTTTATTATTATTATTCAATTAATTAATTATTGGGTGGCTATGATGCATAATCGGCTGGATACTGGGCAGGGTGGGCCCTGCATTAATTTCCCCCCATTTCACAGCCAGTTATGCCATTAAATTAATATATTAAGAAAAAAAAAACTAATAATAATAATAATAATTTTTAAAAAAAATCACCAACAATTAAGTTAATATACTAATTTCATTTAGATTAATCAAATTAATACTTACTTGGCCTATGGGCGAGGGGGTGGGAGGTGCTGGGGGGCCCCGGGCAGGCCATGCTCCTGTGGGAGCTCGCTTACCTCCGGCTGGGCCCTTGCATGCAGCCTTCCCCTGGGCGTCCTTTTTGTTCCTGTGGGTTGGGGGGGGGGGAGCCCTCGCTACTGCTGGCTCCCCCCGAGAGCAGCAGAGGCCGCTGGATTTAGGGCCCCGGAGTGGGCCTCGGCCGCAACCTCCTGGCGGGCCCGATCCTGCGCTCCGGGCCGCCTTCCTGGCCGCCGCTTTTATGCGGCGGCCATTGAAATGCTGTAGTGCGCATGCGCCTGCTGGTGGCGCATGCGCCGATCGCTTCAATGGCGGCCCCCTATGGGGGCCGCCATCTTGCTGTACGGCGGCCCGCTGTGGCGGCCGCCATGTTGTACGGCAACCGGATGTGCGGCTGTACGGAAACCGGAAGTGGTCGGCCGCCATTTTGGCCGCATGGCGGCCTCTTATGGGGGCCGCCATTTTGTCATTCGGCCATAGGTGGATGTAGGCCGCCATTTTGTACGGCGGTAGGAGGTTGAGAGCCGCCATTTTGCCGTACGGTGGAAGGAAGCTGGCGGCCGCCATTTTGACTGCATGGCGGCTCGCTATGGGGGCCGCCATCTTGGCCACATGGTGGCTTGCTTGTGGGGGCCGCCATTTTGGCTGGCGGCCATTTTTAAAGTTTTAAATAGTGAATAAATGAATAAAATAAATGAAAATTGAGTAGAATGTTCTAAATATAGACAAAAATACCTAAAAGAAAATTAATAAAATTATAGATGGTATACAGAGATACAATAATAGCAAAAATACAATTAAAAAAAAAAAAAAAACAATAATAATAAAAAATGATCATAATAATAATTTAAATATATTTATATAATTAAAAAAAAAGAAAAATAAAAGAAGTAAATAATAATAATATTAATAATAATAATAAAATAAAATTAAAAATATATATATATATATATAATGAAAAAGGGAAAGATTGACAAATTTATATGTATAATTAATTATAAGACAACGACTACAACTATGGTTATAGGGAAAGATTATATTTATATATTTTATTATATATATACAAGTTGGAGCGAGCTCCTGACTTTGAGGTTAGCGTGCTACTGACCTAAAAAAAAAAAAAAAACTGGGGCGATATTGAGGCTTTTCCTTTGACGTTTTGGTCTCGATCTTTACATTACAGATGGCGCCTAAGAAGAACGTCGGGGGGCCGAAAGGAAAAGGCCCGGCAAAGAAGACGACGAAGAGGGCATTGTCCCCGCAGGCCTCCCCCGTTAGGGAGAGGGGGGTCACTGCAGCGGACTTGGACGCCCTCGCTCAGAGGGTTCGCCAGATCGAGGGAGAGATGGGCTTAAACGTACAGAGGGGGGAGGCGAGGCCCGCTCGCGCAGCTGGTCGAGACTTGATTTATGCTGATCTATTGTCTCGTCTTTCTGTAATAGATGCCGAGCGTGAAGCACGGAGACGAGCGGCAGAGTGTCCAGCTGAGCAGTCCCCAGGACGGCAGGGGGATCAGCCCGAGGATCAGTCGCAACCGGAAGCAGCGCCGATCCGGTCAGCAGTGATGGCAGTGCGACCCCCAGCCCCGGCAACAACAGTTGCAACACCAGCAGGGTGCGATCAGGCGGAATCGGTCCAGGAGCTACCCCGGGTTGTGGTGCCAGCGAGACCCTCCACGTCGCAAGGTACAAACACCACACTAACTTGGCCCTGGGATCAGGGCCAGGTTGCACCCCCCGCACTACATAACACTCAGAGTAGTATAGTGTCGGCTCCTGCGGCGCAAACCAGTCAGGAAAAAGGAGGAGACGCTCCACGACCTGCCACGTCGTCCCTGGTCACCCTGGAGGAGGCCAGGACTAGTGACGCTAACAAGTACTGGGGGACTGAGAAATGGCCCGCCCACATGACCCCCAGTAAGACGGTGGTTGCATTAGGGGCACATCTTACGCAAAAAGTAATCGATAAGATTTTGCGTAATGAATACATAGACATCTTCTCCCTGTATTTCAGGGAGTTGGATAAAAAAGAAAAAGAGGATTTGGATGATGAGCGTAAAGATGAGTTGAAAAAGAGGAAGGTAGAACAAATTTGGGAAAACTGGCATGCATGTTTCGCGGTTTATGCAGCCATAATTTCAGAAGCGCATCCCGATAGGGGCCCAGCTCTGTTTAGATACCAAACTTTAATAAGTGAGGCACACCTCAACGGCCCCGGGGAAGCATGGCTCATTTACGATCGGCGTTTCCGATTGAAAGCCGCATCGACCCCTGATATGAGGTGGGACCTGATCAATACTCAATTATGGTCCGAGGCCATGGGTTCTTTAAAAGGGTCACTTAAGGCAAAGGCGGATAGTGGACAGACCATCGTCACCAGAAATACCCAGTCCTTTCGGCGGGGTGGCCCGCAGCAACAGGCCCAGCGACGGGGAAACCTTTGTTGGGATTTTGCTGCCAGGGGGACATGCAGCCGCAACCCCTGCCGTTTTCAACACGCATGTAGTATCTGTTCAGGATCACATGCAACGCGTAACTGCTCAAGGGGTAGTTTCAACAGGGGCGGACCCAGGGACGGTCAACACAATAAAAAGAACCCCGGTCAATCATCTCTTCCCAAAGGGCCCCAGCCCAATTAGGCTGGACCAGTTAAGGGAGTGGTTAAAGTTCTATCCCAATAGGGAAGCGGCGCGTTATGTTTGGGAAGGTTTTTCACAGGGCTTTCGGATACCAACAATGGGGCCACGCAGGCCACAGTTGGCTAAGAATTTGAAGTCAGTTACCGGTTTTGAACAGTTAGTGCAGGTTAAGATAGATAAGGAGGTCAAAGAGGGAAGGGTTATTGGACCGTTTAGCACGCCGCCGGTTCCATGTTTAAGGGTTTCCCCATTGGGAATCGTGCCCAAGAAGACACAGGGAGAATATCGGCTCATTCACCACCTGTCCTACCCCAAGGGCGGGTCAGTGAATGACTCTATCCCTGAGGATTTGTCTTCAGTTAAATATACTTCGTTCGATGCGGCTATACGGGTTGTTCGTCGTTTGGGCTTGGGAGCCGACTTAGCAAAATGCGACATTAAGTCAGCATTTCGTCTGCTCCCGGTTCACCCGGCGGATTTTGATCTCCTCGGATTTCAGTTCCGGGGCCTTTTTTATATGGACCGGGCTCTGCCAATGGGCTGTTCGGTCTCATGCGCCGCATTTGAGCAATTTAGTACGTTTTTAGAGTGGGCAGTTAAGATAAAATCCGGCCTTCAGGGAGTGGTCCATTATTTGGACGACTTCCTTTTTATAGGGAGGGCTGGGACTGGTGAGTGCAGATTCCTCATGCGCGCATTCCAGCAATTGACCAGTCAGTTAGGGGTCCCGTTAGCGGAAGAAAAGACGGAAGGTCCGAATACAGTTTTGACTTTTCTCGGGATTGAGCTCGATACCGTTAATCAGTTTTCGAGGCTTCCCGCTGAGAAGGTAACCAACTTAACCATTAGGGTCCGACAATTCCTGTGTCGCAAGAAAGCGACCCTGAAAGAATTTCAGGAGCTAATGGACACTTAAATTTTGCATGCAGGGTGGTGGCACCCGGGCGTGCATTTTTACGCAGGTTGTGTGATGCCATCTCAGGCATTGAGCTGCCTCACCACCATTTGCGGGTGACGCGCGCCATTAAGGCAGACCTGTTAATTTGGCTGGAATTTTTATCAAATTTTAATGGGATATCATTCTGGAGGCAGGAATTGGCCCTTATGGATGCATTAAAGGTGGCTTCAGACGCTTCAGGGGCCATAGGATTTGGGGTTTATTTTGATGGCCAATGGTGTGCAGAGCAGTGGCCACGAGGGTGGCATGATGCTGGCATCACGGCCGATTTGACTTTTTTAGAGTTTTTTCCTATTTTGGTAGCGGTCACAATATGGGCTGAGAGGTTTGCAAACTCTACAGTCCATTTTTGGTGTGACAACTTGGCGACTGTGCAAGTAATTAATTCTTTGACATCAAAATCACAAAGGGTCATGAATGCACTTAGGCATTTCACACTCCAATGCTTGAAGTTTAATATCTTATTCCGTGCCTTCCATGTTGCTGGGATTAATAACTCACTTGCCGACGCACTATCTCGTATGCAGATGGAGCGTTTCCGGCAGTTGGAACCCGGCGCCGACGTCCGGCCCCAACGCATGCCAGACCATCTTTGGACGGTTGGGAGCACGAAACGTTGACTGGTATGGCATCAGCTCTAGCCCCCAGTTCCAGGAAGGCTTATCAAAGGGTGGTTAAGGAGTTTGAGGAATTTAGGAAGGACTACGAGATGCCGCAGGCTATCCCTGTTCCCTATGAACATATAGCACAGTTTTGTGTGTTTTCAAGGAGAAGAGGTTTGGCCCCGCATTCGATCAGGGCGCGCCTGGCGGCATTGGCCTACTGGCTCAAAGCACAGGGCCTTCCGGATGCCACTAATGACTTCCGGCTTCATAAGATCTTGGCCGGTTGGTCACGCAGCCAAGGGCAGCTTCGGGATACGAGGGAACCCATTACCCCGGACATCTTAAAAGGCTTGAAGCTTATGTGGCCCAAGGTTTGCGCTGATGCCCATGAACAAATCTTGTTTCATGCGGCCGCCTTGACAGCTTTCTTTGCAGCCTTGAGGATTAGTGAGTTAGTCCCAACTTCTAAGACTGATACATCTTTGAGGGCCCTGTTATATTCTGACCTAACCATTACTCAAAATGGTGTAGAGTTGCTGGTTCGTTCTTCTAAGACGGACCAAGGGTCCAAGGGCTCAGTCATCAAGCTATCGAAGTGTAGTGACCCCGATTTATGCCCAGTGACAGCTTTGGTCCTTTTTAATGGGATTCGGAAACAAGGGCCAGGTTATTTGTTTAGTCACCAGGATGGCACAGCGCTATCAAAATACCAATTTTGGGCTGTTACTAGCAAAGCATTGAAGATGTTAGGATTGGGTCACTTTAGGTTTGCAACCCATTCGTTTCGTATCGGTGCAGCTTCGGTAGCCAATGTTATGGGTTATGACACGGAGAGGATAAAAACCCTGGGCAGATGGAAATCAAATGCCTTCAGGAAATACGTACGTACTCCGTTGTCATAACTATTTGTTGATCTGTCGTTTCAGATCCGGTGTCGCTGAACCATAGATGGAGGATCCTCGTCTGCGGGCACAGTTTTGTTCACTGGGCAGCAAGGCAGGCCATGAGGTCTCACTATGGTCAGCATTTGGGCCTCGGCTCAGTTGCTACTGTGGAGTGGCAGGGGATTAGAGGTATGCGTTGGGACGGTTTGCTCCCACTTCTATTCCAGTCCAGGAGGGGGCCCCCTCCGGACGTATTGGTTATACACTTAGGAGGCAATGATCTGGGCCTTTTGAAAGGTAGGGCCCTGTACTTGCAAGCTTGGGAGGACATCTCTAAAATATGGCTAGCATGGCCTCGGGTACACATTGCTTGGTCGGCTATCATCCCTCGCCTTCGGTGGTCAGGTGGCGGGGATGTTAAAAAAATGGAAAGAGCAAGAAAACGTGTGAACCGGGCCATGCGCACGGCGCTTGCAAGAGGTCGGGGATCCTACATATTTCATGGGCAGATCTCTCACGTAAGTCCTCACCTTTATAGGGCAGATGGAATCCATCTATCCGACGTAGGTAACACAATGTTTCTTAATGATTTAATGCTAGGTGTTCAGTCAATTTTAGACGGCTTGGTGGGGGATGGGAGCTAAATAGGACATTTGCTCCCAATCCGTGGCGTAAATAGTTGAGTTTTACAAAGGTTTGTATACAGTTAAGGTACCCCTTAAGGGTGTGGGGCATTCGAAAAACACTCACCTAGAGGTTAATTTTAGGGGTGAGGTGATGGTGAATGTCCCAGGAACGGGGAGAGTCTAGTCTCAAAAGTTGAGAGAGATTTTTCCTGATGTTCCCCTTATGGGTTGCCCGGGTTGAAATCTACAGGGGACCCAGGTAGTGCGCCTAAAGAGCTGAGGGGTAGACTCTAGAAGATGCTACCTTCGCTTACACACACCAAGTTGAACTGACACCAATAGTTAGTTGAGTTATAAGTTAAATAGGTAACTATTTAATAAAAGTTGCCCAAAATTTGAAACCATATATTTTGTGTCTGTCTCATTATTTCGGGGGGTTGGAAGACAATACAATTCACCCTCCAACAAGTTGGAGGGTGGATCATTTTTGTCTCCTCCCCCCGGAGAAGAGATTGGTTGATTTTGCAGAAGATGCTGGAAGGGAGGTGGGGCTGGCATAGCGTGGTGCCAGCCCTTTCTCCCTCATTCTGCTGTAAGCCATCGCCCACCACTCCCGCCCATGGATAGTATAATAATGATCGCTCAAATGGTTTCACATTTGGGGGTCGGATAGGAATTCGCCCACAGGGTTTTGCCTATCCTATACTGTCTATTAGGGGCTTATATGGATTGGTCGGCTAATAAAATTAGCTAAGCGTAAATAGTTGAGTTTTACAAAGGTTTGTATACAGTTAAGGTACCCCTTAAGGGTGTGGGGCATTCGAAAACACTCACCTAGAGGTTAATTTTAGGGGTGAGGTGATGGTGAATGTCCCAGGAACGGGGAGAGTCTAGTCTCAAAAGTTGAGAGAGATTTTTCCTGATGTTCCCTTATGGGTTGCCCGGGTTGAAATCTACAGGGGACCCAGGTAGTGCGCCTAAAGAGCTGAGGGGTAGACTCTAGAAGATGCTACCTTCGCTTACACACACCAAGTTGAACTGACACCAATAGTTAGTTGAGTTATAAGTTAAATAGGTAACTATTTAATAAAAGTTGCCCAAAATTTGAAACCATATATTTTGTGTCTGTCTCATTATTTCGGGGGGTTGGAAGACAAAATTTTAAAAAGCATCAGAGTTAAGATACCTTCTGTTGAAAATGAATAAAATATGGTTACCAGTATTTAAAAAACACCAGAATCAAGACAGTAAATAATGAAGACCACTAATAAACAGGAGACCTCCAGGCAACAAGCAACCAAGGGCAGGTTAACACCTCACAAACAAAGGATGCCTCCAGGCCAAGCTACTTCTATGCAGATACCCTCACTGATTGGTTTTGCAAATTTCATGGCTACTCAAAAGCTAATTCAAGCTTGCTAATTACAACATTCACACTTGCTTTAAATGGACAAGGGTTCCTTCTTCCACCCTGGACATTCCACCAGTATATATAGACTCCACTTGCCTCACTTCCAAGAGAACCTCTGAAGATGCCAGGCACAGATGCAGGTGAAATGTTAGGAGGGAATAATGCTAGAACATGGCCACACAGCTCAAAAAATTCACAGTAACCTAGTGATCCCAGCTATGAAAGCCTTCAACAAAATAATTTTCACTTTTTTTAATGGACAAACTTCTTATCTTCAACAGCTTCATGTGATAAGATACAACAAATCCTGGTTCATGCTGGGAATGGTTTCACCAGTTGAATTTGAACAGTGTTGATGCTTGAGAAATTGTTTATTAATGTTTAGAAGAAGAAAAATAGGCAATTTCATCCACTACCACCACCCAAAAATTCCATGGAGAAAAGTGAAAATGGGGATGAGAGGTGAATCAATGTGGCAGACAGTAAAATTGATGAAGTAATTCACCTCTTGTTGTCACTTTTTCCCACCCCCAACATCTCTTCATCTTTCACTACTACTTAGTAGATGTAGAGAACATCTGTACCTCAGGGGTGAGGAAACTGATTCTACAGACATAATTGTAATCCCAGCTAAAGTAGGATCAATAGTTGAATGCCTAGTAAATGTGTACATGACATTTATTTATTTATTTATTTCTAACCCATCTTTACCCTGAAGGCAACAGAACCGGTCTCATCTTGGGAACCCTAGTTAGTACTTGGATGGGAGACCACCAAGAAATAATACATGCAGTAGATTATATTTCAAAGAAAGGCATTGGCAAGCCATCTCTAAATATTTCTTGTCTAAGAAAGCCTAATTAAATTCATGGTTGCTATAAAGTGCACATACATACATTTAACAGGTCTAGTGCCTGCTTCCCCTCAGCTAAACATTCAGATTCCCTAGTTTTGATGTGTTTAAAAAAGGCTTTAGAAGCCCTTAGCTGGAAGCATTATCCATTTCTAGCTTTTGGTGTGGCTTTATTAATTAATGTGCTACATTTTGCACTGAATATTTTAATGCTATTCAAAACTATGCATATGCAAATGAAATCCATGCTGTGTGCCATGAGAGAAAAGAGGACTTTAATGAATTTGTGACATGGCTCTCTCTCGCTCTCCTTTTTTGGGTGGCGGGGGTCACAATTCCCCTTCCTTCCTTTCTCTTTCCTTCCAGATAGATATTCAGGGAGATGGAGGGGTTGGAGCGGGGAGGGAGTTTCCAGTAATTGCATTTCAATCCCGAGTCATTACAGAACAAGACTTCAGCTCAGGCAGGAAAGGTTAAATATTTTTAAAATGCAAACAAGATGAATCTTTTAAAAGCTTCCAAAGAGTCTTGGAGCCATGGAGTCCTTTTACCATCCATTGGCAGTTCCCTTAACAAAAGATGCTCTTAAGTTATGCAGGCTTCTCATTTGTCAGTTCAGAGATTTCTCTGTCTCTTCTGCTGCACATGCTGTATAATTTAAGGTGACTCATTGTACAGGAAAGTTCACCTTCCATTATAATGTTTTCTTTAGTAAGCACTCTTCTGCAAGTGCTGTAGTGTAAACATGAGTAGCTACGAATACGAACATTTATTAAATACTGATGAATATTTCAATACCTAAGGGAGAGCAATTCACAGCTCAATCATTCAGGCCATTTTAAGTGCAGCACAGGACAATTCCACTACATCTTCCATTAATATTTTATTGCCCATTTTATTCTGTTTACCTTTTTGGTTAATATATAATTTAAAACTCCTTCTACAAAAAGGAAAAAAAGGAAAAGAATGGAAAGGGAAGGAAGGAAGGAGAGAAAGAGGAGAACAACTGTTAGCTTGCTTTTAACAAATCTCTAGTGAGAGCTTCCACTTCATTTAAAATTCATTGCAAAGAATTGTATTTAATACGAGTAACACAAACCTCAGGTATTGGAGTCAAACCTAGAAGCAAGTGTTGTACAATGACAGCCTATGCTCTCACTTGGGTGGAAGAGGCAACAGACTGTGACTGAGGAGCACTTCATCTACAGAAGCCATGAAGGGGGAAATTGCATCATGACCTGGAAAAAGAACACACTCCAGTCTGCACAAGAGGTTTGTGTCTCAGCCCTGATGAAAGACTGAGGACTTCACAGCTGACCTGACTGCTACACACTCACAAACAAACAGCGAGGAGTAGATCACCCCCAGGATTAAACTTTTTTTGTTTGTGTACAACATGAACAACTGTGAAAAGAGTGAAGACAAATTTATGTAAGGAGGATTTCTTGTTCTCTGCAACAGAATAGGAAAGGTTAAGAAAATAACACTCATATCATCTTTACACCCAATATTAATATAACAGGAGCCCTCGGTGGCACAGTGGGTTAAACCACTGAGCTGCTGAACTTGCTGATCAAAAGGTTGCAGGTTTGAATCCGGGGAGCGGCATGAGCTCCCAACTGTTAGCCCCAGCTTCTGCCAACCTAACAGTTCAAAAACATGCAAATGTGAGATTAATAGGTACCACTCCAGCGGGAAGGTAACAGTGCTCCATGCAGTCATGCCACATGACCGTGGAGGTGTCTACAGACAACTCCGGCTCTTTGGCTTAGAAATTGAGAGGAGCACCAACTCACAGAGTCAGACATGACTCAACTTAATGTCAGGGGGAAACTTTTAATGTAACAACAACAAAAAGAAGAAGATAGCGTGTGTACGTACTTTCAAGTCACCCTCAGCTTATGGCAAAACCACAAATTTCATTCTGAGGACTTTATCATACTAGGCTGTTGTCTCATGGCAATACTGTTATTGGAACAATCACATTCAGACCTCACCGCAACTGTGCTATGCTGCCACTTTGTTGATGCAAGTTCTTGCAATCAGTATTCTGTACAGCCTTACTTCCTACTCATGTTTGCCCTACTCAGCACATGCATGCTGTGTTTCCCCCCCTATTTTTCCTATTTTGAATCACACAGTTTTGACATTCTCATGGGACTTCCCTGCAGAAGTAAATTATTGCACAAGAAAGAATGGTGAAACAACAGCAATTTTGATTTATTGACAGGTTTTTCCTATCAGTGAAGAAAGACTATCCAAACATGACTCAAGTGCAATGTAACTGTCGAACAAATGTAACATTGTGTGATAAGCCCTATCTAAAGGCACATTTAGCCAGCCATAATTGTGCTTTATCAGTGCTATGCGATAAAGTTCATAGTTAAAGAATACTCAAAGGTAGTTTCGCCAGTGTCTTCCTCTGAAATATAACCTAGCATTCATTAACAGTCTCTCATCCAAGTACTAACCAGGACTAGCCCTGTTTAGCTTCCAAGACTCAACAGACTCTGGTGCTTTGATTAAAACAGATAAAGCTTTTTAAAAAATCTCCATGCTAGAAACATAAAAATATATCATTAAACTAATAAGAGAATTAAAAACTGTTAAAAGCATGGCAATTAAAACAAAATAAAAAATACCACACTTTCTGAAAAGCCCTCAGGCAATGAGCAATCTACCTGCCAAAACTAAAAGGTCCTGTCCACAGAAGAGTAGTAAAAAGGCTCCAGTGTAAAATATCTGGGACAGAGTTCCGAAATATTAATTACATTAGTTGTTTATTAAATGAATGAATGCCCTGTCCTTTGGGTTTTATCTTGTCACGCTATGGCAAAATTGTGAAAGTAGAAATTCATATTCAGTGATGTATCTTTACATGTGAGTACCTTGCCTAATTCCTTCAGCCTTCCAAATTCTTGTCTTCTCCTGATTTTTTGACTACAGTCTCCATTTTGGTTACTGCCTGAGCCAAGGTATGGACATTTTTTAACTAGCTGTAACTCATTATTTATAATGTTTATGACATTGGTAAAATTGACATCCTATTACTGATAAAAGGTAAAGAAGTAGAGTGAATATTCTTCCTGCTAGCTTTATTAAAGACAAATAGCCTTCAGAACATGAAAGATGTGGTAATTACCACATATGATTTACATATCTTTACTGTAGATGATGGAGACATTGAAATAACTAAATATTTCTCAGGCCTTGGCTCAGTCAGTAACTAAAATGGAAAATGTAAGAAATCAGAAAACTAGGACTTGGAAGGACAGCTATGAAGAACTAGACAAGCCCATCAAGTATAAAGACTGAAGTCAAGATTAGAATCATATTTCCAATTTCTATGTATGGCAGTGATCACCGAACAGTAAAGAAAGCCAATAGAAAGAAAAACAACTCATTTAAAACTTAGTGCTGGAGAGTTCTGTGGATATCATGAACTGCCCAAAAATAAATTGTTCCAAGAGCAAATCAAGCCTAAGAAATCCCTAAAACTGAGATGACTAAACTGAGAAATGTTGTAATTTGGACACATCATGAGAAGACATGACTCATTGGAAATGGTAGTGATGCTTGATAAGGTGGAAGGCAAAAAAAGAAACAAAGAGGCATATGAAGAAGCTATGGATCTTTTGACACAGGGCTAAATTTGGTGGCATGCACCAATTTAGAACCCAGTCACCCACTGAGCTGGCCCGTTTCCATTACATGACGTCAGCGTGGCTCCGTGGGTGAAGGAGGGTGGAGTCGGTGCATGCCACCGCTAGGGCAACATGTGAGGCCTCCCATATTGCCATTGGAATGCAAGGAAAGAAGCTACGCACTCACACTTCTCCATCTGATCTCCCTCAGCTGGAACTGGGCAATGTGGGACATGGGGTGCCAGGTTCCCCATGCCCCTCCTTCTATGAAGCGGAGAATCTCCAGCGGCTGTCTGACAAGGTCATTAACCAAGGAAATTACGAGAGTTTGCAAAACCTGAGCATGACTGTTGATAACAGTGATTCCATTCTTGTTCCCGGTTGATTGCTCAGTACAGAACTGGGTGAAATAAATCTCATTTCTTCTCCATTTCCTCTTATTACAATATTAATGGAAATTGGAAGACTATGGACTATCTTTAGTTGTACTGTATTTATCTTTGATAAACGTGACATAGGGTTTGATCCGTGGAATCCTTTGTGTGAGAGAAATTTATATTTTCCAATGTAAGGGGATCTTTCATCTTCTGACACCCCCAGTCACCTATACCACATGACACAGCATTCCATAGAACCCAGATTCTCCATAGAATCCCAGATTTTCAAGAACAGGTTCTCAAAATGGAAAGAATTGCACCATTTTTCGAATTAAATCCAAGGTTATTGTGTACATGAATAAACCTTGCTTACACTTCTCTATATCCAAAACATGGGAGGGTGGAGTATTGATGTTGATCAGGAATTTGTTGGGTTTCCTCAGATGAACTGCCCCCCAATTATTCCAAACATACACTCAGAACTAAGTTCCATTGACTTCAGTGTGGCTTACACTCCATTAAATGAATGTGTGATTCCCTTTGGTAGTTTTATCTGGAGCAAATCTACAGAATCCATTTTTGAAATCAACACTTGTGGAAAACCCTACTGATTCCATGGGCTGACTCTAAATGGAAGCCTGGGAGTTGTGATCTAGGTATATCTGAAGGGCCACATTATTCCCACTACTGTTTTAAACAAAGTTAATTCCATAAGTATTTCTTGCTAGCACACTGACAACATAAATCTTCCTACATATTGCTTTTTTGAAAAATGTTATTTTTATTCATAAAGTCAAACAGCCACAGAGACATGTGCACATACTGTATACATTCACCCCCCTCTGCTTCCATATCATTAACGAGTTTGAATCGTTGCAAACATACCAGTAGTGCGACATATAATACATAAGACACACATATATAAAGCTAAAATATCATCACCACACCCTCCAAAACACAAAAAAACAAAACAAAACAAAAAACCTTTAACTTCCAGATCGCTTTTAGATAGTGTTAGTTTTCCTTTCAACATGTCTTAAAATTTCGTCCTTCTCTTTGGTCCTTTGGATTATCTTTCTATTTTACAAATATTTGTATTTGATATTCCTTATATAATCAATAACTTTATTCCAATTTGTTTTTTTAAGGGACTGGTTTTGGGCAATAGCTTGGGTCAATAGGTCCATATTCATAATGTCTAGAGCTTTTTTTATCCAATCATGTGCTGATGCCATTTCTTTAGCCTACATATTGTTAACACACACACCCATTGATGGCATAAATGTAAGAATTATTAAGCAGCTATTGAACAGGATTCAGGAATCAAGTCAAAGGTCAGAGGCAATAAAAACTAATCTTGCCCCAAAACCCTGGAGACTTCTTACAGTTATACAGATATGGCTGTCAATTGCTAGGCCTCAACCACTGAAGCTCTAGACAAAGATACATTTTATAGATTTTTTTAAAAAAAATGTTTCTGCAACATTATTCTTAAGCCAACATTCAAGGTATAATTAACGCTGTGAATATAGGTATGGATAAGACTTGCATCCTCCTCTTTCCACTTTAGCTGATGTGTGCCAAATGCAATTTTCCCTATTGTAATGATGTCGATTATTTGTGTGTAAATGTTGTGTGACATATGTTAAATGTATGTTGTTTTGTGTAGTTCGGGGGAATGTTCTATGGATTGTTGCTGTGGGTGAAACAGAGGGGAGGCTTGGCAGAAGCTTTGAAGAGCTGTCGCCATGGCAACCAGGGCTAGAGGCTTTTAGAATGTTCAAGGTTTGAATTTTACAGTTGATAAAAAGCGGTTGGAAGCCAACTGCCACAAGAGAGGGGGACAGAATAAGTTTGTGCCTCTGAGGAAGTATAAAACCAACCAAGATTTTGTACCCATTTGTGTCATAATAAATTGTTTGCATTTTAAAAGAAAAACACCTCTCCTAATTCTTTTACTGGTGGTGGCCCTCAAGGTCAGTGGTCGGACAGATAAATGGTGGCAGCGTGGTCAAGTGGATACTGAGAAATTATAAATCTCTGCAGTTCAATGGTTAATAAAGGAGATAGTCTACCCTGCCATAAGACGGAAGTGGCTGAGGTAACTTCAAGGTCCCTTTGCATTGAGGGTCAGCAGTTTGGATATAGAAAGATTGTCCAGTCTGAGGCCGGTCAACAAGGGGTTGTCACACCTATGTAATCCAATCTATGAAAAGAAGGCACTATAAAGGTGTGACAATGACTATGGAGATTTCTGGTGATCATTTGAGTTTAACATTTGTGACCCACTGTTTCTCAGCAGAACTCAAGGCATTGCCTATGAAATTCACATATATCCAGATGCTAATTTGTGTAGCTTCAGACCACAACCGTGGCCCAATACCATATCCCTGTGGGTCTTTGTGAACAGTAAAGTTTCTCTATTGCACACATATAGTTTTCATTGTATTTGATTATGTGCTGCATAGTATTTATCCCTGCTTGCCAATTGATCTTAGTTTCATCATGTGCTGTGTGGTCAAGATCCAGTACAGTACAGTTGTTCCACTAACAGAACTGCTTCCATCAACAAAACTGATTGTTCTGATAAAACGTCTGAAGCAATTTTTTTCAGGTAGGACAAAATGCTGTAGTAAAAAGGGGAACACAACACTTAATCCAGTTAAACTTTTTTGAAAAAAAATGTATATCTTCCAGGAAAAAAAATAGGTATTGAATCTTCAAAATAATTACATACATTGCATTTTCTGGAAGACAATAACTCCCATCACATCTAACCAGCATAAGAATTGGTGATCCATGTTCACCATCCAGAAGACCACATGGAATTGTGAAGGATCTCTTATTTTCCACTGGAAGCAGAATCCTGTAGATGTCTAGTCAGAAACAGTACAATGTGGTAGATATTTACAATCATGTATGTGTCTACAATCCTATAGAGGGCTACTCAACTTTCTCTCATATACACGAGTATCAGATTAGGATGTTATCCCTCAGGACAGGGGGCGGGGTAAGATAATTACGAACTATTGGAAGCAAATTCATACATATACACAGAAAATATTAAAAATCAATTTTCCTTTTCTACCAGAAATCTACATCTTAAACATAACAGTTTTGAAATTAAATAGAAATGAAGACAAAGTCTCAACACTAATTGGTACAGCAGCTAGGATAGTACTAGCATAAGTATGGAGACAAAGTAAAATACCAAGTATAAACGAGTGGATCATAAAGATGTTTGATATAATTCAGATGGACGAACTGTCACAAGGGATAAAAGAAACATGCAAGAAAACTGATTGGTCAGGTTTCAGAAATCTACTAAGAAAAGACAAGATAATGGACATCTCTGAAGCTTAAGGCATCAAAGCAAATTATGATGTAACCAACCTTGTAAACTCGAAGATGGGACGAAGAAAACCTCTTCAAAGTCTCTTGGAAAGTCTGGGGGAAGGGATGGTTTCCCCCCCCCCCTCTTTTTTGGGTTTTTTAACTCTCTTTTTCTAATTCTCTTTTTGGAGTATTGAAGGGTGTGGCTTTTCTATTATTTTTGCTGTCTTTACTATATTATAAAATCTCAATAAAAATTGATTAATTTTTTTAAAAAGACAGGGGGCGGGGTATCATATATCTGTGTCCTGTTGCATTAGAAAGCAAATTGTATAGTTTCTCAGATTCCATCACACATTGTTCTTTCTTGCCTTTTCTCTTAAAAACATCCATTTTCAGGTTTTCTATACAATAGGCAAGAGAAAAAAGTTATGAAAATTAAAAGAAATCGTGATTCGTATGTAATGGGACTTTCTAGTTTATACGCATCACGGCAGCTAACCAGGAAGTAGACTTTCTTTTATGGTCCTTGAGGCCAACAATTTGCGTTATGATCGTAATTAATTCTTAATTATTGTACTACTCACTTCTCCCTGTCTTCTCCCCCTCATTTCCTTCCCGCCTTCATTCATCTTCTTCTTTTTCCCGCATTTCTATGGGGAACTAGAAGTGACGCTGCTGCTAGGCATTCTGGAAATTGTATTCCTCCACGCTTCTCCCCCCCTTCTCTTCCCCGTTGCTCTGTCTTGCCCCACCACACGGGCCAACTTCACACACACACACACACACACACACGCTTCTCCTCCTTTCTCTCTCTGCACTCTCTCACATGCTTCTCCCCCTCCCTTCTCTTCCCCGTTGCTCTGTCTTGCCCCACCGCAGGGGCCAACTTCACACACACACACACACACACGCTTCTCCTCCTTTCTCTCTCTGCACTCTCTCACATGCTTCTCTCCCCTCCCTTCTCTTCCCCATTGCTCTGTCTTGCCCCACCGCAGGGGCCAACTTCACACACACACACACACACGCTTCTCCTCCTTTCTCTCTCTGCACTCTCTCACATGCTTCTCCCCCCTCCCTTCTCTTCCCCGTTGCTCTGTCTTGCCCCACCGCAGGGGCCAACTTCACAAAAACACACACACACACACACGCTTCTCCTCCTTTCTCTCTCTGCACTCTCTCACATGCTTCTCTGCCCCCTCCTCTTTCCTGGTGGCTTCTCCCCCCCCCCTTCTCTTCTTCGTTGCTCTGTCTTGCCCCATCGTACGGGCCAACTTCAGCCCTCCAGGTGTTTTGGACTTCAACTCACACCATTCCTCACAGCCTCAGGCCTCTTCCTTTTCCTCTCAGCCTGGGCAAACTTCGGCCCTCACTCCCTCAGGATCGGGGTGAGAGAGAGGCAGCGAGGAGTGAGGGGGGGCTCCTCCTCCTTTTTTTGCTGCTTCCAAGAATAGAATACCCCCCTTCCTCCCTCCTTCCCTCCCTCCTTCCTATTTGGAGAGTCCCATCTAGAATTCAGTGTGATTTATTCAAGTTTTGGCCTACAACTCCCAGAAATCCCAGCCAATTTACCAGCTGTTAGGATTTCTGGGAGTTGTAGGCCAAAACCATCTGGAATGCGCATGCGCTGGCATACGAACTACTAACGAATTTCGTTAGTAATTAAGTTACATTTTAGAAAATTTTTGAAATTTTTTTGTAAGTCTTTCTATTACTAATAAAAAAAAATCCCCCGCCCCCCATTAGATTTCCGATTTCCTATTTTTGGGTTCTAAACCATGCCTACTATACAAGCGAGGGCAGTTCCCATCCACTCAGTTTTGGGGTATTAAGATAGAAACATGTGCAGATTAAATAGCAACTGTTTTCTTTTTCTCTTCTGAATAATCAAAGCATAAACAGCATTTGCCAATTGCCATTGCACATAGCACTTGTGTTAAAAAGAGCAGGTTAAAGAACATTTGCAGCTTTATGAATAAGTTAGATCAACAAGAATAAGTCTTTAATCCTGCAGGCAGCAGAAGATGGTAACAAGGCCATCTTAAGGTACCAATGGTCACCCAATTATCTCTGGAGAGCTAGTTCCTAAGCAGGTTTGGGGACCTTCTAGAAATCAGTACAGTACAAATTATACCCAGTCATGCTCATTCATCCTAAAGATTTAGCACACAGTGGAGTATCATTTCTTTTTTTAGAAACCCATCAACCTATAGGCACATCATCAAGTGCTCTAACCATTTGGTCAATACACTTCATAACAGTATAAACAGGAAAAGGCAATTCCGCTGTACTAAAATCATTACATCTTTATAGTGTCTGTTAAGAAAATCAATGGGACACCTTTCTTAAGATGATAGTTTGACAGCTGATGAAGTGCTTCTTAGCATTTCTCTTGAAATTATGTCAGCATATTTGTTACTATCATCCCATCTCATTTCTGCACAATAGAATGGTAGCAGTTTCATAGCACCTGGACTTCTCTTATTTTGTCCTATAGAATCTTGGACATTATAGTTTGGTGCAATGTTTAAAATGCCATGCATTTAAAATACCTTAGCAGATTGCAAATCTCAGGATGCCATAGGATGGATAAAGAACAGACAAAATGCTCCCAGAGTACCCTAAATATAACCAAACAACTCCTTCGTATTTTGCAAGTCCTTATTCAGAAATTCTACCATTGCTTTTTTATTACCGTGATTAATAGACTGCTAATTGAAGTGTTATATTTCAGCACTGGCCCTCTGCTTTATTCAGTACTCTCTGTTCTCATTTATTTATGGACACTGGAATCCTATATAGGTTGAGTATCCCTTATCTGAAATGCTTGAGACCCAAGGTATTTGGGATTTCAGTTTGGGGGTTTTTTTGGGGGGGGGGCTCTTATTTTTGGTGGTATACCTGTATCAGGTATCTTGGAGATGGGACCCAAGTCTAAATATGGAATACATTTGTTTCATACACTTTTTATACTTACACCCTCATCACATGTGTTTTCAGCCCCATCCTAGGTCACTCCCAAGCTGCAGCCAGAGTGGAGCCTGACAGAGCCCATATATGACACAGGGCTATTTCTGATGTGACTCTGTGCTGGCTGTGTTCACTCTGTGTTTCAGCAGCATGCTAAGCACCAGTCCTGCAAACACATGTTATTACCTGTGTTCTAATAGAACAGGCTGGGGGCAGCACAGGAGCAAGCTAAGGCCAGACTGATAACAGTGTGGGATGGCAAGCACTGCAGGTGGTGCCGGGTGCTGCCTGATTATTTGCCCCACTGCCTGATGGATTCAATATACTTCCCCATAGATACCCCCCATCCCCTGGCTTAAGGACCTCCATGTGATGAGGTCCTTAATCTAAAGTCACTTTTTGCAATGATTTTGTGCATGAAACAAAGTTTGTGGGCACTGAAGGCAAAGGTGCCACTATCTCAGCTGCCCATGTGGATAGTTTTAGATTTTAGATTATTTTGGAATTTGAAATGCTGGATAAGGGATACTAAGTGTATCAGGGGTACTAAGAAACTATGTTGGTGAATACATAACAGAGTCGTGCCCAATTGATGCTCGATGCGAATTGGTAATTATGCAGTGCCCATCAATCCCTTTGTGCTTTGGTCCCTTTGCCAATTCTGCTATGCAGTTAAGTTGGAGCAGTCCTCTTCTGGCTATAGACATTGAACATCTTTGCAATTCTAATTCTTGCACACAGGAATCCACTTAGGAAGATGCAACTCCCATACAAGATTCCAGTTGAAATCTCTAGCTTGTCTTTCTCCCCAAAATGGTACTCAAGGCAACTTACCATAAAATTAAATAAAACAAACACAAAACATAAAAACAAGCAGAAACAGATTAAAAACACAATTTAAAAACATACCCTGAAAAGAAAGGGATGTCACTTTCCCCATCTGCGTGTAGTATTTTAAAATCCGTTGTTATCACATCCTAACACATGCAGCTGATGTTGTGATAGCAACCCAATTGATTATTTGGCTGTTTTTCCACTCCCCGTTCCCATTCTGTAAAGACCTGATCCTTTGTTCCCAAAGTAACAATCTTTTCTCCCCCCCCCCCCCTACTTTATGCCGAGTAGTAGATTTTGGCTGGTTGCCAGTCACCCAGCAGCAAATACATACAGATACAATACAATTGCTCTTATGTGGCAGAACACTGGTATAGTTTGTCTACCTGTGGTGAGCTGAAAGGCATTATCTGATATTCATCTCAGGGGATCTATTTCATCCTCTTTCAAAAAAAGTGTATTCTGTGCAGTGCTAGAGTACATATTTGTGACTTTGCAATGCAAAAATGGAGCTTGAGTGAGATACAGAACAGATTTATTTGAAAATTTAGGGATATAAAAACCCCTTTTCTTTGTCTCCTGCTTACTTCAGAAAACACTCAACTTCAATACAACCTTGTTGTGCAAGTTAACTTGCTGAGGCCCTCACTTTTCATCTAGTGACAAGTGGTGGATCCTATGCTGGTGAATCTGCTCTCAGGTGTTGTCTAAAATTAATGAGCTATCAAGGTACCCTGGATAGCTCTTTTAAAGCACTCCAATTAACTTCTTTCAGGTTCAGTCTAAACCCCAGAGGGAATTCAATATAGGGCCACCAACTGGCATTACTTGGGAGTGATCCTGGATTCATCGTTGAGCCTGGAACCCCAGGTTTTGGCGGTGGCCAGGGGAGCTTTTGCACAGTTAAGACCAGCTGCGCCCATACCTTGGGAAGTCTGATCTGGCTATGGTTGTCCACGCTCTGGTCACATCCCGAATAGATTACTGCAATGCACTCTATGTGGGGCTCCCTTTGAAGACAGTTCAGAAACTGCAACTTGTCCAACGGACGGCAGCCAGATTACTAACAGGAGATACATACAGGGAGCATACCACCCTCTTGTTCTGTCAGCTTCACTGGCTGCCTGTCTACTTCCGAGCTCAATTCAAAGTGCTGGTTTTGACCTAAAAAGCTCCATATGGTTCTGGCCCAGCTTACTTGTCCGAAGGCATCTGCCTCTATGTCCCATCTCATAATTTTAGATCATCCGAAGAGGCCCTGCTCTCGCTCACTCCAACATCTCAAATGTGGCTGGTGAGGACGAGAGACAGGGCCTTCTCAGCTGTGGCTCCCCACCTGTGGAATGTGCTTCCAAACAAAATACAATTGACCCCATCCATCCTAGCATTCAGGAAAAAAAGTAAAATCTTGGTTATGGGACCAGGCCTTTGCACAATAGCACAATGCAGCACCTTGGACTGGCATTGGATTGGCAAGTTGACAGATGAGGATATGGCTTACTGTTAGTGTTTACTAATCTTGGTCTGTGGACGGAATACTGTTTTAACTTAATGGACTGTCGATTATTTGTTTTGATTTAATTGTTACTGTTTTAATGCTGTATGTTTTTATGGTTTTATATTGTATACTGTGGCATCAAATTGCTGGCTTTGTCAGCTGCTCTGAATGCAGTGAATGTCTCATTCTGTCTCATTCCCTGAGATTAGCCCTGACTGATGTCCCTTTGGTGAGCCAGGTTAAATATAGGATAAATATAGGATAGAGTTTGGAATGAAGCTGTTATAAATAACTAATTGTTAAAATTATTCCTTTTTCTAGTAGTGAGGGCATAACTGCAGTACATTATGACTGTGAGTTAACAAGTAATAATTATACCCTTTTAATGTTTTTACTTTTAACAGTTTAATAACTTTCATAGTTAAGTGTAGAAGAAGAGGATGGGGGAATCATATCGTGCAGTGCTGCTTCATGCTATGCATTTGTTATGGATGTTGAGGTTAAAACAAAGTGTATTGATGGATGATATGTTTTGTTTCAAATGGCAGTAACATAATATTCATTTTTCAAATATGAACACAACAATATAAAATTTAAATATTTTAGTTATTGCTGCTGAATGAAGAAGAGTAACAATATAAAAATGGTTAACTACTTTGAGGCACTGAAATGATAAATAATTCTTTTTAAAATATATTTTCAAATCCTGGAATTATAAGGCTATGGTGTAAGGTTTAGAAGGTATTTTAACAATCAGTAAATCAGACAACTTCTGACTCCAGCAGACAGAACTAAATCCATTGCCACCATATAACAATACTATCTAGGTAGCATACATCAGTCTGGACTTAAATCATACATACATACATCATACATCAGTCTAGACTTCTGCCTTGGTCAGACCACACCTGGAATACTGTGTCCAGTTCTGGGCACCGCAATTGAAGGAAGATGTTGACAAGCTGGAATGCGTCCAGAAGAGGGCGACTCAAATTATCAAGGGTCTGGAGAACAAGCCCTATGAGGAGCAGTTTAAAGAGCTGGGCATATTTAGCTTGAAGAAGAGAAGGCTGAAAGGAGACATGATGCAAACTTGTTTTCTGCTGTCTTGGAGTCTAGGGACCCATCCAGACAGTACCTTTATTGCAGTATTCCGCTCCAGGATCCAGAACAATGGCTTCAAACTACAGGAAATGAGATTCCACCTGAACATGAGGAAGAACTTCCTAACTGTGAGATCTGTTCAGCAGTGGAACTCTCTGTCTCAGAGTGTGGTGGAGGCTCCTTCTTTGGAGGCTTTTAAACAGAGACTGGATAACCATCTGTCGGGGGTGCTTTGAATGCAATTTTCCTGCTTCTTGGCAGGGAGTTGGACTGGATGGCCCCCGAGGTCTCTTCCAACTCTATGATTCTATGAAATAGTTCAAATAACTGGGTGTGCAGAAGTGTTTATTTTTTATTATAGGATTGAGGATTGAAAATGTATTGAGATGTTTAGATGTTTAGGGAAGGTGCACTTCTTCAGTGAAGGCCCACCTTGGGGAAGAGTTGCCATAGTAACATGGCTGTAAGGCAGAGGTGGGAGGAGTCAACAGCTTTCTGCCACAGCCAAGAATAGAATTCTGGGGAAGTTTGAATTTTGACAGTTTAACTGTCAGACCAGCTCTAGAAGAGAGCAGGTTCTGAGGGCAGTCTGGTTTTGGAGCTGTACAGAGACAGTTGTAGTAGGCTGAGCTTGAGAGCCAGTCTGTTTGTATAGAGCCTGAGGGCTAGAGATAGGCAAGGTGCCTATAGGAGGAGAGAGGGTCTGTGTGTGAGATAGTTACTGATCTAACTGAGTAATAGTAACAGTCAAACATTTTAAACTTTGTATCTTCTACAATACCAATGTAACCATGATGAGTTGAGCCTCTAAGAAGTTATAACGTATCCATCACGCTTTTGTGCCAAGCTATAAATAAACTGTTATTGTTCTTTTCATCAACAACCTCTCTCTGTTCCGTATTTTAAAAGTCCAGCCTCAGAGTAAAGCAAGACAGGAAAGTGTTTTTAACCTGTCTTGTTACACAGTTTGAAGTCCCACAATAATTGGTGACAGACCCTCCTAGATAACTGATAACAACAACAGTCCTCACAATCTGGTGGCTAATCTCTTCATATTTAAGGGATCCTTAAATTAAAGTTATACAACACCCTTTTACATTAGGTCAGATACGTAGTGACCTCATCGTTACAAATTTGTGGCAGCGGTGGGATCAGTAAAAGAGGGTCCACCCTGTCCAGCCGGTTCATTTGAATAGCCTCTTTACACTGGGTTTCCCCTGGAACCTCTCAGCAGTAGGAGGGGACAATATATCCTGTTGTCCAAAATGTCCTTGAATTTAATAAAAAAATATTGTTGAAGATTGTTGAGTGCACAAAGTGGTTAAATTGAGCAAAAGTGTACTTTCCACTGAGAGCTTGGTCTTTTTGTCCATACTGTCTGTGAGATTCTGGGAGTTTTAGTCTAAAAGAAGTAACTATTCTAACCTCAGTTTCAACTCTGGATACATAGCTCCACGAGTCCTCAGTTCCTAAAAGTGGAAGTAAAGTGAGAACTGTATTAACACAACATGGAATGTGACTTCTTGGAATTCAGGGCAACTACATTTTCAGTCCAAGAACTGACACTTAATATAAAACAAGCTTGCATGTCTGTGAACATAAAACTATACAATAAATAAATACTGGAGCCACGAAAACAGTATCAAATGAAGGCAGTGGGGGCTAGCAGCATATCCATATGTGAGTGAATGACGATGCAGTGTATGAAAGAGAAGATAAAAATCTTAGAAAAACAAATAGAAGGGGCTGTGGGACTTCTAATCCACTGGAAAATTATTGTGGAAAAGCAGTTGGCATTCAAAATAAACAAGCCTGACAGCTGGTGTTAAGCCTGGAATTGTTTGATAATCCTTTTCACCAGCTATCTTTGGCCACTTATTTTGTTTCTGAGAGACCATGCACAGGACATTTTTTCAGGGAAGGGGCAATAACCCTTCCTAGTAGTATGTCAATATAGATCCTGTGGGGCATTATGTCTTTGTAAGTAGACTGACATCTTTGGGAATTAGATGTGGCTGTTCTGTGACATCTCTATCCAGTAGAAGACCGTTGTTACATCACTATATAGCAGAACTGGCAAAGTGGTCAATGAAGCTATCTCACATCAAGATATTTGAAACAAATATACTATACAATTCATTTTAAGCACCAACCTATGCAAACCTGCTTGAGAGTAACTTCAGTGCTTGGGAAGTAGATTAATGTCAGGGGGATCCGATTTCCCTCAGGATCAAGCCAGTAGTTAGAATGGCATCAAGACAAGAAGGGCCCAGGAACCATTTTCTCTTCTATTCAGGAGAAAATGTGGAGTTCTGTGCCTCACTTTAGGCAAAAGTATAATCCCACTGTCTCAGATCAGAGACAGTGGAATCCCTTATCTATCCCATCCATGTTTCCACCAGCTAATTCGGTTTGGTCAAATACAACTCCTGCTTCTGTCTTTAAGATCAAATGTATCAACATCTATTTGTGTTCATCATTGGAAATGGGGTGGTGATGAAATGCCATGAATTCCTCTAGTTCTGGGGTGAGCAAAGTACAGCTCTTGGGCCCACAGAGCCATTTATGTGAGGCTCCCTGGCATCGAAAAATGATCCAATATGATAACATCTCTACAGTTGTGGGAGACCTCACCACCATATCTTGGTGAAAAGCTGGGCCAATTTATTCCTAGAGGAGACCTTTTTTGGAACAAGAAGTCAACAGGAAGTGACTTCTGCTCACTTTCTGTTACTAATAAAAGGCTTCTACTGGCTTGAAATAACCCAGGAAGTCCCCAAAACATGGTGAGAATGTTCCCATAATCAGTAGGTACCAAAGCATGTTATTATTTTGTTATATTGCATTTTGCTGTTTAATTGTTTTAACTGTTTTTAACTGTTTTTATGTTTTAACCTGTGGCGTTGTGCCACTGGCTCTGTGAGCCGCCGCGAGCCCCCGGGAGTCGGCGGCGAAGAAGCCCCAATAAATAAATAAATAAATAAATAAATAAATAAATAAATAAATAAATATTTTTACAGGAGCAGATATAGTAGGGACAAAAGTCCTTTAATTTCTAATGCAGCCTGCTAATAATCTTCCATAATTACCCACCCCTTGCTCTAATTGAATATAGATAGCATAACAGTTTTCAACCTTGCTTATCACATTCTCCATTGGGAGAATGAGTAGGTTTGAGGATAATGTTTTACGAGCAGGGGAGGGAATTTAAGTGTATACCCTAGTTTGAAATCAGAGGTAACATAGCCATCACTTCCCTATCCTATGCAGTAGGACTTTGGGTTCAGTCCCAGGCTA
Organism: Anolis apletophallus; assembly: GCA_030556195.1. NCBI lineage: Eukaryota > Metazoa > Chordata > Lepidosauria > Squamata > Anolidae > Anolis > Anolis apletophallus. The sequence goes on along the minus strand of JARBWK010000006.1, from coordinate 88,646,989 downwards.
TTTGACGAACTGTATCTCCATATACAAACCAGCCCAAGCCTTGGAATCCACTGAGGAGTCCCTGCTCTCAGTCCCACCCCCATCTCAAGCCTGACTGGTGGGAACGAGAGACAGGGCCTTCTCCGTGATCACTCCCCGCCTTTGGAACTCCCTTCTAAAAGAATGTAAAACTGCTATCTCTCTCTCCCCACTTGCTGAAACCCACCTGTTCACTTTGGCATTGAAGAGCAGGAAGATTAATATGCCCTTGCCTAGATACATGAAACCTTGTCTAAAGATGAGAACTGGCTTTAGCCCGCTGGTTGTTGCACAACATGTCATCTTTTATAAAGTTTTAGCTATCATTTTAGATGTTCTTATTTCGTGTTAAATTTATATAAATAATTATATCTACATATATGTTATTTAAGTTATTATTGTTGGCTACTTTGTTTGTTATTAAGTTCTGAGTTAGGTTGTTTTTATATTGTTTGATATTATTGTCTTGATGTAATTTGGTGGATTTTTCCCCCCTTTGGCATTGAATGTTTGCCATACATGTTGAAAACCACTCTGAGTCTCCTCGGGGAGATAGGGCGGTCTACAAATAAAGTTTATTGTTTTGCTATCATTGCAATAGTCTTCAAGTCTACACCAACTTATAACTTTCCTAGAGTTTTCTTGACAAAGTTTATTCAAAGGCCATTGTGTTTGTCCTAGGCCAAAAAAAATGTTTGTTTCAAAGTTCCCCTGCCCCCAAAACACTACTGAGCAGGGATTTAGACCCAACACTCAAACTGTCATGCTTTGAATAAACCTACATGGGGTTCATGTAGCTGCATACTATTTCTTATCACAAGCTGTATCAGAATAGCCTATGGATTCCTGATATATACTCATTCCAAATATCATACATCCAAATTTGTTTTTTAAAAGTTGAAATTGAATTTTCTGGGAATGTTTTCTGGAGCAGAGACAACAAAAATGCCTACAAGCTCTGCTCTGTCATTTCTTGCCAATTAAAGATAAACATTCTTAGTGCCTGCCCCAAATGCTCGAGTTTGCCTGAGTTCTAAATCACTGGGCTAGGAAAAGTAATGCTTGCCAAATCTGATTTCTGACATCAAATGTCTAGCGATAACCGTAATTGAGTTAGACCTCTTGATCTCTGGCATGTGATAAAATATAATTACAATCACATATATTCTTCTCTATTTCTGAGTGGGAGAGCAGTAAAAGCATCTCTTTGAACTGAGTTCTGGAAAGGAAAATTATGCATCTATTTTCAGATATGAGCATTGTCTAATAGGGATATTTTCAGAAGATTCTGCTTTTAAATGTAATTTGTTGTCATCCTTCCTTTATTATTTTGCTTAAATAGGCACAAAAGGCTCCATTCCACATATACAGGCCCACTTTAGCCAGTGTGGTATAATGCTTAGGGGCAGTGTTTCCCAAACTCTGGTCTTCCAGGTGTTTTTGACTTCAGCTCCCAGAATTCTTGTTGGTTGTTGCCAAGACAGCTGAGGCTTCTGGGAGTTGAAGTCCAAAACACCTGGAAAACTAAAATTTGGGAATCATGGGCTTAGAATACTGGACTGGAATTCAGGATCGGACGAAGATAAAAAATTATAGTAAGCCAATGTTTTTTTGTTGCCCCCTGAGTCTTCAGTGTGGTGATGATGGCGCGCGTGCCAGAGCACGCATGCACGTAAACAGCTAGTATTGCGCATGCGCTATTGGGACTGAGCACTTCTGGTGGAGGGAGTAGCGAAACACACTCCCAAGAGGATGAAAAGGACGGGGCAACATTTTGCAGCCGGGGCGGAGCTTCCAACCCCTGGCTGCAAAATGTTCCCTGGCTTGTCCTTTTCGGCCTCTTGGGAGTGCGTTTAGCACTCGGTCCCAATAGCGCATGCGTGAAAGTTTCACTCATACGTTATTAAAACAGAGCACTCCCAAGAGGATAAGAAGGACAAGTCAGGGAACATTTTGTAGCCGAGGCGGAGCCTCCTGCCCACGCGCCGGCCGCCCACAGCAATGGCGCGGCATGATGCGCCGAACCTGGCAGCTGTGGCTGAATGCGCCTTGGCCACATGGCACCCTGAGGCGGCCGCTTACTTTGCCTCCACTAAGATCCGCCCCTGCTGGAATTTGAGAGATCTGAACTCTACTCTCAAAATAGCAATGAAACTCACACCTTAGGCAGGGGGAGTCACCTTTTCTACACCCTTCTCTCCTATTCTTTTATTCTCACAGCACATCCATTATGAGAATATTGTGGGAAGGAGGAGATACATGTACATCCCTTTTGGAGAAAAGGTAGAAACAAAGCACTACTGGGTCATTATATGTCCAATCCATGCATCTGTCCACAAAATGGTCATCATATATGGACTGCTACAAGCTGGGAGAAGACTGCTAGAGAACAGATGAAACTTTATTGAAATGCTTACTGAAGAACCTTACAAACAATGGACCAGATCTCGGCTGCTGATCAGAAAGCCATTGTGTGACTTTAAAGTAGATGATAATATAGAGAAATTATTTGTTTATTGTATCTTGGCGGCCAGGATAGTCTTAGCAAAGAGGTGGAAGGAAGACGTCATCCCAAAGACCGAAGACTGGAAACTAAAGATGATGGACATTATGAACATGGATCACCTGACCCAGGCTTTAAATCAGGATGCCAAGCCGAAGAGTACAGACTGGACTTTGATCACAAACTATTTCAAAAAGAATAATGTAGATTGGATAATAATTTGAATGATGGACATATAATCAAGTCATAGACATCAGGAGTTTGGTAATGACAAAATTACTGATAATAGATGATTGGGGGTATGAGGGGAAGGAAGTACTCATACAAAATAGTTTAGTGTGTCAATGTACTGTGTGGTGCTATGTATTTGTTGTGTAAACGTTTGGTATGTGTTTTTTTTTATTTTGAAAATCAATAAAATATTTGAACCCGGCATTCACTCAGGCCCCTTTCCACAAAGCTGAATAAAATCCCACATTTTCGGCCTTGAACAGGAATATATGGCAGTGTGAACTCAGATAACCCAGTTCAAAGCAGACATTGTGGGATTTCCAACCTTGATGTTCTGGGTTATATGGCTATGTGGAAGGGCCTTCATTTTAACTATAAAGGTAAGGACTTCAAACAGAATAACAATGCTCTAAAGATAAAAAGAAAAACGTTATTTCTGGATCAGATTAAGGTCCATGTTACTATGGAAATTGGAGCTCTTACAATCTTGAACCCTTTTACACTACACTTATAGTGCTAAATTTCACTTTAAGTGACTTGGCAAAATCCTATAAGACCCTGGGATTTGCATCCTTAGGGAGACTAAGAATTCTAAATATCTCTCCCTAAATGAGAAACCCGAACTTTCTATTTGATGTTGCCATGGCAGTTAAAATAGAAGATAGCACTATGATAGGGTAGTATGAAAGGGTCCCTTGTTGTACTACAAATCCTCACTAGCCTTTGATGGCATGGCCAGTTAGGAATGATGGGTCATTTTCATTTCAACACCACCTGAAGTGACACAAGATCCCTACTCCTGAGTTAGTACATACATAGCTCTAGTTACATGCATGAGAATTACAGTGAAATAAGTGGGAAAGGTTATTGCTATTTTACATTATTTCTGAAAGGTGATGGTCATAAGCAAGCTCCAATCAGCAACTAATGGCATTATTCATTAAATGGAATAATCTTTTTTTAAACAAAATTTCAATGCTCATGTTGGAACCAGCTGTTTCTTCATATAAGGATTTTAAATTATTATTTTTCTCTGCAATTTGCAACCTTGGTAATTTGATTAAGTGTAGAAGGTGCATTCATCATAATGTCTTATGTACCCCTGTTTCAAATTAGCTGCACTAATCATCTGAAAGCCAGCGAAGGTATGGATGTGCAGGAGAGTTGGCTGCACATACATCTACAGGAGGTTATCTAATGTGTTCTGTTTGATGAGCCAGTAAACCAAAGGCAGCTGTGCTCCAGCGCTCCTGTTATCTCTTGCATTTTCTGTTTGCCACTCACACCGGCAGGGAATTTATAGCCAGTGCTAATTTGAGTAACATCAGAAACTTTGCCTGACAAGGTAAGTTCAAATTATGTAGCAATCCCTTCTCATACAGAGACCTTGTTAGTTAGATTAGTGGTAGATTGGCTCCATATGACAGCTTGTTTGCCAAAGGTGAGCCAGCTTCACTTCCAATCCAGGCAGATTAGATCCTTTAAAGAAAACAGTATGTGTATAATGATGTTCATCTTTCCTTCTTTTTCTTTTCTTTTTTTTAAAGAAAGGAAAAAAATGTGGCAAAGTTCATGTTATATTCTTCCCCTGGTTTTCTTCACTGTTGACTTCTGAAGGAGAACAACAGCAAGCATGTACCTTGGAGTGAGACAGCTAATTTTGTTATGGATGAACACCGTGTTGTGACAAAACAGTGGCACAGCTGTCATAACAGCTGTCACACATTAATCACGACACTGACAAATAGCATAATTACTTTATCTGGTATTCCTAGCATGCATGCTCAGTGTGCAATGTTTCAGTTTAGGCATATCAACCACGCTTTAATTAAAAAGACATCAATATAGTTTTTAGACAGACCGAGGCTAGGAGATATGGGTACAAAATGGAAAGATGTTATTTATAGGAATCCTTCAAAAATAAAACATTCAAAGAAAAATTGTTTACCAATTGGAATACATAAATCCGAATTGGTTGTTCTTTATTGTGTCACTTTTTCTGATGTGTAAGCTATTCATATGGTGAATTACTTTCAGATATATTTGGATTCCAGCTATGCATTTTTGTGCAGGTGCTCCATATACACCTTGAATTATCACATCACTCCTGCAAGTGTTTTACAGATTTTCCTCTTTCTTTTTATAGCAGCTTGAAATAAAATTGCTATTATCCTCATTGCCATTATACTCATCGCACAGAATTGAAAATGGCATCTCGGGATATTGGAAATAGTCTGGTTGTTGTATGTCATAGAGGACGCTGATGGTATTTTTACAACAAAAAAAGCAAGTGGGGAATAAATTAACAGGAAAGATAAGGAAGGTTATACACTAGAGCTGACATACCATTCATGACCTATGCACCTTATGTCATTGTCTTTCTTTCTTTCTTTCTTTCTTTCTTTCTTTCTAAAGCAGTGGTTCTCAACCTATAGGTCCCCAGATGTTTTGGCCTTCAACTCCCAGAAATCCTAACAGCTGGTAAACTGGCTGGGATTTCTGGGAGTTGTAGGCCTAAACCCCTGGGGTGTTGAGAACCACTGTTGTGTAGAGGATGACAGTCTCTTCCACCCTCTGCAGTGTTCACAGTTTCTCCCTCCTCCTTTAGAGTCACTGTTGAGCAGCAACAGTACTTTCCAATCATTTTGTTTTCTAGAGGAGAGTAAAGGGGATCCCACAGCCAGATGCAAACCAATGACTATAATCCACTGATACCTCCAGAGGTTTCCAGAAAATCTGGCTGTGGAAACATGTTCAAATACTTCGCATTGCCCCCATGAGGGTGTGAGCCCTGGGGACAGCAATGGAAGAGCCACAGTAGTTTTCTGCTTATAGGACACTTATGCTCACTGTGACGACTTGGTCACTGGTTCTGGAGATTATTAATTAAAATAATCCTCCCAGTAGTACTGCCACCAACCTAATTACTCTGAATCAGGATTTTAAATTAAATAAGATGTTTAAATGGTAGTTCTGTTGACCGAGCCACCCAAACACAACCACACTGGGAGGAACTAGAAGATATCGAGATGGAGGCTTTTAAAGTTAACAATAAAACAGAATTTATTAATTAACAAACGGCTAGCAATGAGGCACAGATCACAACGGTTCTACAAAGAGGCAACAATATCGTATGGTTACTGATGGTAATAATAAGCTAGAGCGTGCGGTTACAGATATTAAAATGCTAAGCGTGTGGTTACAGATAATACTTCAAAAATGCTTAGATCTTAACAATACTTTAGTCAGTACTGAGTCTTGACTAAGGTATAACCCTGTCACCCTATTGTCTGAAAATAGGAGTGAACAGCTGGTTCCTAACAGCAGCTTCTAAACACCAGAAGTCCCTCTGAGTCTTCCCTGCCTGAGTCAGCCTGCTGCTGACTCTCCAGCCACAGAACCCACCTTTCCCTCTTTACACTGAGGAGACAAGGTGTTTAGTAGGCATGAGAAAAAAGTTATGAAAATGATTCGTTTCGTAAGAAATTCGTAAGAAATGCTACTTTCGAGCGTTTCCGTACCTGGAACGCCAACCAGGAAGTGGACTTTCTTTTTAGAACCTCGGGGGCCAGGATTTTCTTAAGTGTCGTTATTAGGTCGTAAGGGGGGGCATAAGGGGGGCACCCTCCTTCTCTCTCACCACCCTCCCGCCTCCCTTGCCAATATTATGGCAAGGCAAGCCCTAAACTCGCTCCTTCCCTCGGCTGGAAGGAAGCCTGGAAAAAATGTAAACAGAGAGGATTACTCAGAAGTAAATCTGCAAAACCTGTGGGAAACAGCTGCTATAGCTGAAGGAACTAAAAGATCGAGCGGAACAGCTATCCTAATGAGGAAAAACATGAATATTAAGATTTTGGATCAACTAGGAGATAGACGAGGGAGATACATATTTTTAAAAGCTAAAATAGAGGATAAAATATTCACAATAGCAAATATATACTGCCCAAACCAGGGTCAAAGACAATTTTTGGAAAAAAATTATGAAGAAACTCCAAAACTTCTATGAAGGAGAAACTATTTTGACGGGGGACTTCAATTTAGATATAACTCAACATAACACAGTTAAGTTAAATAAATGGGGATTAAGAGACGCATTTGAAATAGTCAACAAAAAGGCCCAGCCTACGTATTATTCCCATAGATATAAAAATACACACAGATAGACTTTATTATGATGAGGGAATCTAATGAATTAAAGATAAGAAATATATTAACACATGGGATCTGGATTTCAGACCATGCCCCAATACAAATTGAAATAGAAATTAATTCAGAACTAGAAATAAAAATTGGAAATGTAATAGTTCAATACTTTGGAGGAAAGAAGATAAGGAATACATAACAAAACAAATCAAAAATTATTTTAAGGAAAATAGGGGTTCAGCGTCAGAAAGTATAATATGGGATGCCGGTAAAGCTGTAATAAGAGGCCACCTCATTTTGCTAGAAAAATTAAGAAAAAAGGAAAATTTTAGGAAGAGAAAAGAAAAGATAGAAGAACTGGAAGCCCTCCAAAGACAACAACAGGTTAATTATAAGGTGCAAACCCAAGTTCAAATACGGAAATTGAAGGAAGATCTAGATGAACTAGATATCTTTACAATATGGAAAAGAGAGAAATTAGTTAAAAATGAATTCCAAAGACCAAGAATAAACTCATTGAAAAAGTTAGCAAAATATTTAAGAGATAGGAAAGAAAAACAGAGAATTAAGGTAATAAAGATGCAAAATAAGAAACTTACATATAATTCAGCTCAAATAAGAGAAGCTTTTGCTACATTCTACCAAGGGTTGTACAGTGAAACCAAGAAAGGCCAATTAGAGGAAGAAATAAATTTAAAATTAGATAAGGAAGAGCAACAATTATTAAATTCGAGATTTCAATTGAGGAAATAAAAGATGTAATTAAAAAATTAAAGAAAGCTAGATCTCCTGGAATAGACGGATATACAGCGGAGTTTTATAAGGAATTCATAGAAATTCTGAGCCCTGAATTGTACGTATTATTCAATAATATTTTGAAAGGGGGGAATGCACCTGACACTTGGAGGAAGGCTGAAATTATAGTTATTCCGAAACCACAAAAAGACCCAAAAGAGACGGGATCATATAGACCAATCAGTCTACTAAACCAGGACTACAAAATATTCACGAAAATTCTATCCAATAGATTAGAAAAAGTATTATCAAAATTAATAAAAACAGATCAATATGGATTTGTCAAAGGTAGATCTATAGGGAACCCAATTAGAAATATTATAAATATAATGGAATATAAGCAAAATAAGAAACTAGCTATTTTAAAATTAGACATACATAAGGCCTTTGATACAATAAATCATGAATTTCTGTGGGAGGTTATGAGGAAATTTGGAGTAGGGGACCTATTTCTTAAAGCAACCAAAGAACTATATAGAAAAGGAACAGCAGTAGTTAGAATAAACGAAGGAATATCAGGAGAATTCCCAATTCAAAGGGGAGTAAGACAAGGCTGTCCCCTGTCACCATTGCTTTTTGTTTTAGGAATAGAGGTGTTGGCGGATAGAATAAGGAACAATGCAAGGATTGAGGGGTGTAAATTAGGTCGGGGATTGGAGGCTAAATTAAATCTCTATGCGGATGATCTGTTGGTGTTATTATCCAACCCCCTAGATGGAATAAGGGAATTAAAAATTATACTAAATGATTATGAGAGAAACACAGGATTGAGGGTTAACATAAATAAATCAGAAATTATGTACTTCAAAGTAAATAAATTAGAAAAACGGAAATAGATAGAATAACCAAAATTGGCATGGGGAAAGGGAAAATAAAATACTTGGGGGTGACACTACAAAAACATAGATAAGATGAAGAAGAGCAACTATAAGGAGGCATGGAAAAAGTCCTTAAGACCATGAAAAGATGGAAGGGAAAAAATTTGAATATTTTTAGTAAAATAAAAGCAGCAAAAATGTTCTTAATTCCAAGATTAATGTATCTATTCCAGGTTCTCCCACTAGAAATTAATCCTAAACAAATAAAAATTTGGGATAGGACCATTAGAGAATGGATCTGGAGTGAAAAGAAACCTAGAATCTCAAATAAAGTATATTATACACACCAGGAGGAATTAGGATGGGGATTACCAAATTTGGAATTTTATTATGAAGGGTTCCAACTAAAATCACTGATAGAAAACAGTGTAAGAAGAGAAGAAAATCAAATGGGGGGGGGGGGTTGATTAGTAAAAGAAAGACTTACAAAAAATTTCCCAAAAATTTCGGAACTGTAACTTAAGTACTAACGAAATCCGTTAGTAATTCGTATGCCAGAGCATGCGCATTCAGATGAGTTTGCCCTACAACTCCCAGAAATCCTAACAGCTGGTAAATTGGCTGGGATTTCTGGGAGTTGTAGGCCAAAACTTGAATAAATCACACTGAATTCTAGATGGGACTCTCCAAATAGGAAGGAGGGGAGGAGGGAGGGAGGAGGGAGGGAGGGAGGGAGGGAGGTATTCTATTCTTGGAAGCAGCAAAAGAAAAGGAGGAGGAGCCCCCCCTCGCTCCTCGCTGCCTCTCTCTCACCCCGATCCCGAGGGAGCGAGGGCCCAAGTTTGCCCAGGCTGGTAATATACCTACATTCTATGCACATGCAATAATACAGCAGTAATAACAATGGGAATAAGAAGAGGTAAAATTCAAACCGAAGTGTTCTGAGTGGTCCCTGCCTCATGCGGTGCAAACGGGCTCTTCTTTGTGAGCCCGGGAAATTAGCCCGGGAAAAGACAGCGTTTTCTGCTTGGGTGCACACACATACATATTCTTTGGGGGGGGGGGGTTGCTGCAGAATCTTCTCTATGAGGCCGGGATTCTGCAACAAATCCCCCTCCAAGAATATGTATGTGTGTGCTCCCAAGCTGGCTTTCCCCGGGCTAATTTCCGTTGCACTGTTTGCACCGCATAAGCCCGTTTGCACCGCATGAGCCCGTTTGCATGAGGCAGGGACCACTCAGAATACTTCGGTTTGAATTTTACCTCTTGTTATTGTTATTACTGCTGTATTATTGCATGTGCATGGAATTAGGTATGACCAGTTGGATTACTTATAATATTAGGCAGTGGCACTTACAGTAGCATTCATTCTATTATACATTAGGTTGGTTTCTCACCCCAATACTCTTTGATGCCTTAGATCCTGGCTGGCAGGCAGGAGAGGCAGGGAAGCCTGGAAAAAAATGTAAACAGAGAGGATTACTCAGAAGTAAATCTGCAAAGGAGGGCCCTTCATCCAAAGTGCCCTCCTTTGCAGATTTACTTCTGAGTAATCCTCTCTGTTTACATTTTTTCCAGGCTTCCTTCCAGCCGAGGGAAGGAGCGAGTTTAGGGCTTGCCTTGCCATAATATTGGCAAGGGAGGCGGGAGGGTGGTGAGAGAGAAGGAGGGTGCCCCCCCCCCTTATGCCCCCCCTTACGACCTAATAACGACACTTAAGAAAATCCTGGCCCCGAGGTTCTAAAAAGAAAGTCCACGTCCTGGTTGGCGTTCCAGGTGCGGAAACGCTCGAAAGTAGCATTTCTTACGAATTTCTTATGAAACGAATCATTTTCATAACTTTTTTCTCATGCCTAGTAGCTACTGTTTCAATAGAATGCTGGGCCAGGTAGACCTTTGGCCTAATCCAGCACATTCTTATTAAGAAAAACACAAAAATAACCTGTTTTTAAAATACATTATTTTGGTTATGGGGGTTACAAGCCTTCAGCCATATTTAAATCTCTTTAATGAAAATACGCGAGGACCCATAGATTTCATCAAGCATTTTACATGATTGAAATTGACTATTGTTGTTTTATACCTGCAGCTATTGCTGTATTTTACTGATTTTAATCAGGGGGTTTTGTGAAGTGAGATATTTATGTTGGCTATCATTGTTTTATGTTATTGTTTTTGCAATTTTTGTATTTTATATGTTTGCACCTTTAAATGCTTTGTAAGTCGCCCCAAGTCCCTCGGGGAGATGGTGGCAAGGTATAAATAAAGTTTTTTTAAAAGCTTATATGTGTTGCACAAGACAAATGCAGATGTTAAGTTGACATGAAAATAGATTTAAACAACCAGTTGTTGCAAGGTTTACAGGAGAGCTGGAATTGTAATCATGTCCTCTTTCTGGGCTTCCTGGTAACAGGATCTCTGACTCAGTGCATTCAGCTGAGGAGTGAAACTGCTTTTCTTGTTTTCTGATAAACTAGAGTAAGGAACATGTGGCTCTCTAGATGCAAATGCCATCAAGCAGCATCACCAGTGGTCAAGGGTCAACAACAGCTAGATGGCCTGCCACACATTTCCCAACTTTAATCTAAACATTTGGGTAGCTGGGTCACTTGTGAAGTCATTGTTACATCCTCCTAAGTGGCTTACAGAATGCAAGTTGTTCCATGCCATGCTATATCATTCATATATAGTCTCAGACCCACATGACCTCAATTCATTACAGGATGGGGCCTACAATGAACAAACATCTACTATATGCTTAATTATCTTAATCAAAACACATATATGAGCACATTTTAATCTGTTCTAGGTATTTAGAAGACTGCAGATCAGGTTCTACTATTACTATGAAGAAAAGGAAACTGGTGGCAAATTTAGCTCATGCTCGAAGATTCAGACCTTTTACATGTACCCGTGTGAAATACCAAAATTAAAGGTCCTGTGGGATTTGCTGGAGCCAATCAAGAAATGTTTGGCCACCCAAAAAGCAATATTCTAAACAGCAAAATGTTTGCCAAGGTTCAAATGCTTATATAAGATACTTGCACTGTGAGAAACAGCTGTTTAAATCCACCTTTATTGGCCAACCAAAATACATAAAACACATCAAATTAATCTTTCAAAATTCCACTGTCTTCTTTTGGCAATATATACAGGGCAGAGAGAAAAGTGACAATGTCTACATTTTCTCAGTTATTGTCTCTGCAATAGTACAGTTAGTCTGGAGGTTTCTCTATTGAGGAAGAAGTCTATGGCCTTGGCCCATTTAGAGGATAAGTAAATGAAAAGGAATGAAACCGAGATAAGAAAACCAGTAAAATTTAACCTTAAAATATGAAATTTTAAAAAAATGTAAGGTTGAGGAGTGGGGGGGGGGGGTCAAATCTTTCCAATCCTGAGGTGGAGGGGAGAATCAATGTGTTTGTGGAAAGAAGAGAGATCCCCTGGTACAAATTTCCTGGGATGGTTGTGTGTCTTAAAATTGTTTCTAATTTATGGTGAAAATTCTTGTCATGAGGTTTTCTTGGCAGAACTTGTTCAGAGGGTTTTTTCCTTGCCTTCCTCTGAGACTGTTAGAGTGTAGCTTGCCTAAGGCCACCCAAGAGAACCCTATTCTTCAGCATCATAGTCCAATGCTCAGACCACTGCATCACACTGGCTCTTTTATTCTAACAGTGCTGTAATTCAAAGGAGATATATCTCTTCACTAGATGAACCCTTCCTTTCACTTTATTCCTTTTAGTTACCTCAAAAAACCTGCCACACATCCAGGGATGTTCTGTCCCTCAATTAGGAAAGGCTACAGTAGTTTTGCTGGAGCTTACTAGAAAATCTTAAGAATCCTCCTCTTCACTCCCTTCTGCTGAGGGTGCTTCCAGACAATGTCAAAATGCAGGACAAATAAGTGGGGCAAAAAATTCCAGAAGCTGACAGCAACTCCAAACATGTACCTGTCAGTCTTGGTAAATGGTCCCATGCTGTCCTGACACCTTTGCTTGTAGCAGATTTTAGAAATGTGCAAGGTGGTTAGGGGACATCTGGTGGAAATTTACTTTTTTAAATTGACTCTCACTCATGCAGATATCTAAATGTACACACAAGCAAGTTTGTTATTATATCTCCTCATCCTACTGTAATTTCAAGCTCTGTTTAATTTCAGAAAGATCAGAACCAAGGAGTGCTTGTAGAGAGTTCTCGTTTTAATTGCTTTCCATTTGTGCTTCCATTTAGCCACTTGTGTGTCTATGGCTCCATTTGTCTACAACTCAGATCAGCTGTTTCGGGATTTTAAAATGCACACATGCACTAGAGCAGTCCACACCAGGGTATACAAACAAAATCAGATGTTTTCCTTAATTTCAGAGACAAAAAGTCATGCGATTATGAGGAATTTTTTTTGGCCAAAATCAGGTTTTAAGCATACCTTTTAAATGTGTTTTTCAGCTGTTAATCCAAACCTGTTTTTTTTCTGAAATGTTGCTTAGCCACCCACCCACCCACCCCTTTATACCAATTTCCTCAATTTTTAGGGCATGTGTAGAAGGGCCCTGAGTTAACTGAAGGCAATTTTACACTTTGAACTCAGTTTCCAACAATCATAATAAGCCTAGGAAAGATGGGAAAAGTAAGGAGAGGAAAAAAAGGAACTGAGATGTTTTAAAAGAAACTAAGAAAGTAGGATGTCAGAAGGTTAAGCAGACTACCCCTGAGAAATAAGGACAGTCAGGATAGTATATGATGTGAGTTGAAATCTAGTAACTGTAGTGCCATCTCTTTGCTATTCCTTTAATGACATGTGGCAGCACAATGATATCAGGGATAATCATTAATTATGTGGGACTCTGAGATTTTTGAGGATAGTTGAAACTAATGCTGCTGAGAAAATTTCAGTCCCAAGAATTGTATGGAAATCAAATAGTTGGCCCTCTGAGATGTAGAATATATAAATGAACTGACACTAGATTCCAGGCATAGATTGCTGGAGTTGAAAGGACATTTGTCAGTGCTTTCATGTATAATTAATATACATGCATGCCATAATGCTATGTCTAGCTATAAATACAATTTAGGCAGACAGAAATTCAAGAAGTGTAAATGAGGGTAACTAAAAAAAGACAAACAACACCAATCAACCTTCCAATTTTTGAAAATAGACCGGGCCAGTTGGCAGAGTGACTTAAATCTACTTTAGATAGAAAACTATTCTAAGTTACATGCTAACATAAGACAAGGCAAAATATTGGGGTAGATTAAAATAAGGAAAATTCCCTTCACCCATAGACCTTTGACTTAGTTCAGCAGATGTGTGCTAAAATGAATTGTTTTCAGAGTATGTTGCCGATTATTTGTTAACTTATTAAACTTAAGAATACTATAATTGTTGTATTTTACTCTTAATAGTCCAGCCAATATGTATGTTTTGAGTTCCCAGTATTTTAACTTTCCACATCAATATTGGTTAAATTTTGTAATGCACCAAATTACTTTCTGAATTTCCATGAGTATTTCCCTGAGTTGCACTGAAACTGACTGACTGAAATATTAATGCACCAATTTCCATAGACAGGGCCTCATTATCTCACTGCTTACCACTGCAAAACATTCTTGAAGAGGATGTCCTGCCTGCAAGCAGAAAAATTTCATTCAGCTTTGTATTTTTATATTATTAATAACAAATGTAGATCCACAAAAATACTTACTGTGTTTTATTCCTTCCTTGTTGTACTGTCAAAAAGGGAAGAGCAGAACAATAAAAGGGAAATGTATCCTTATCTGCACTATTTCTCTGTACCCACACACACCAACATACTTATGTGAAGACGCACACCATGTAGTCATACTCCTGCATCAATCCAGCTAAGTAGTTTCAGTCTTCCAGTTCAGTCCCCTTCCAAGACAACTTAGTATAAAACGATCATGTAAACATCAAACCATATAAATTTCATCTCATTTTAATTATCAATGCCAGCATTCTCATAAACCCAACAATTTACAATTTGGTGATTATTGTTGTTTTTGCTGCATGGCTTCAAATTGTCTTCAACTTATGGTGACCCAGTGATGGGGGTTTCTTCATAAGATTTGTATTTCTCTGAGGTTAGGAGATTGTGAATTGGTCAAGGTCAACCAGTTGGTTTCCACAGCTGAGAAGGGATTCAAACACTAGTCTCCCAGAGTCCTAATCCAACACTCAGACCACTATACCATACCAGTTCTGGTTTGGTGATGCATTTATTATTTTCTGCGAATGAGCTACACTGCTCTAAACTACAAAGTCCAAGGTATCCTGACTACCTCTCCTTATTATAGAATCAAATTGATTTAATCTCTCAGTCCTTTTCATCTCAAGGCATCTTGGTATTTCAGCAAACTAAAAATCCAAGAAAAATAACTGCAGTAATTAAAGTAGTATGAAACTGATATAACCTCCCAGGATTTAGTCCCTACCTCTAATGCAAAACCCGTGCTTTCCCTGGGGGGGGGGGTAATATGCCCTCCCAGGGCAACCAGAGGTTACCCCCCCCCCCAAAACCCCTCAATTTAACTAGAGATACAAATAAAAATACAATTGACTGCATCTGGGACACACTCCTGTGAATCATGACAGCATAAAAAGGCATCTTTCCAGGATTGTCTCCTTGGGTCTACTTATACTGTATTTACAGGGTGTAAAGTTACAAAGCCCATGCTCTTTACACTTGCAATTGCTGGCAGCAAATCAGGTCTCCCCTTTCACTGTTCTAGGAACATGTGTTCTCCACTAGAAAGGCTTGATTCTATGGTGACAAAACAACACAAATTCTCTTTGCCAGTTAAGTTCACAGGATAGGTCTACTAATTTCAGGAGAGAATAACTGAGTCATGCAGACTACATTTCTACATTTGTTTTGTGATTATCTTTGAGATATAGAGTAATAGTTATTTTAAGCCTCCATGGGCTTTCAGGAGACACAATCAAAATGTTGTAAATAAATAAAATGATAATGATTGTGTTAGGGCATCTAGAGGGGCACTTTAACCCAAACATGTATGTGGCTTTTACATGACATACAGAGCCATCTCACAGCCACTCAATACAGTTGAGCCTCACATTAGGCAAATTTAGAGGATGCCCCAGAACTTTCCCAAATCTCCAGAGCAGCCCCACCCTTCAGAGTATGTTGAACAGTGAGACCGATTCTGATGTTGAATCGCCCCCACTGTTCAAATGAGGAACAGTGCCACCATTTTCCCCACATTCAGCAGCATGAGGAAAATGGAGTGGCAGTTACCCATGTTGTTGATCGTTAAGTGAAGGTGCTGAGTAATGGCCACATGCACTCTGAAATTCTGAGGTTGCAACTACGAATACAAGCAACAATATAGTTAAGAGTTACTATCCTGTGTTGTTGATCTAGGTCTGCTCCCACTGGACAATGAGGATTCTGCTTCCACTGCTGACACGATTTGAGAGAAACATGGTGTGAACAGAAGGACAGAATCCAGGGATGGTCTGAAGCACCAATGCTTCAAACCAGCCTGAATTTGGTTGCCCATGTATACACACTGATTCATTTTATCTTGGGATGGTTTGGGGAATCTAATGTTTGTGAATTCTAAGAGGAACAGATTTCATCCAAATTTCCCAAACTAATCTACATTAATATCCATTGGATAAAAGCTAGTGGATGATGCTAGTCATTGGACTCTTACTATTCATCAACTCACAGAATATATCAAGTGTGTTTAAAATGTTTATTTAGAGAAAAATACAATTAAAAGTGTGTTTTTAAAATAAAATAGTTTAAAATTTAAATATATTTTTTCTTGAAAATTTAGGTGCAGATTCCAGCAGTAATCAAGACAGGTTGTGTTTACCTGGAATTACATTCTACACTGCCTGGTGACTTTAAAAAAATGTATTGAGTATATAATGTCTCCAGAGAGTTGGAGCGTGAGAAAGCTAATAAAATCTCAATAGGTTTGCAGTAAAAGTGTGAGAACAATTTGTGAAAGAAAAGTAGGAAGGAAGAAACAAACAAACAAACAAAAAGACTTTTTTTAAAAACCCAAGAATTGTAAGAAAAAAGTTACGCGTTACTTCCAGGCTGCTTCCGATCGTGATGGTAACTCCTTTTGTTGTGTTTTCAGCCATATTACCACCTAGATTTTCTCTAAGCTTTAGCCTTTGATGCTTAGTTATGTTTCTTCAATATGAATTTCTATATTTTCTTTTCTGATGAATTCAATGAATTTATCCCAATTTGTTTTTTGACTTAGTGTATTATTGTTTGCTAATTCATATGTAAGTAGGTCCATATTCATAATGTCCCAACTTTTAGTAGCGAATTTTCCATTGTCAGTATTTCTTCGGTTTTCCATAATTGTGCCAACTTTATCCTTGCTGCCATTATTAGATAAATGAAAATTCTGTTTATATTCTTTTCCATTTCAAAATCTGTTGATCCTAATTAAAATATTCTGGTTTGAATTCAAAATTAATTAACAGAATTGATTCTATCTTTTTACGTATTGACAACAAGAAGGATTTAATTTTCTTGCACTTCCACCAGAGATGAATAAAAGTACCTACTTTCCCCCCGCATTTTCAACACTTTTCACTGGTTCTGCCTTTATTGATCTTTGTTAGATTTTCCGGTGTTAGGTATCATCTGTAAAATAGTTTATACCAATTTTCTTTAAATTCTGTGGAGTATTTTAGTTTTAATTTTTTTGTCAACATGTCTTCCCATTCTGACATACTTATCGTTCTACCAATGTCTCTGGCCCACTTTGTCATAACCTCCTTTACCTGTTCTTCTTCTGTTGACCATGTTAGTAATTGTTGGTAAATCTTTTTGGTTAATTTTGTGTCTTTTTTAGTAATTTCTCCCAGAACGTCTTCTTTGTATCGAAGCCTATTTTCCTGTCTATCTTAAAGTTTTATTTTATCTGCCAGTATTGGAACCATGACAGTGTCGGAATGATCATTTTTAGTTCCTCTTGTGACTTCAAGGAGAATTACATAAGAACATAAGAACATAAGAAGAGCCATGCTGAATCGGGCCTCAGCCCATCTAGTCCAGCATTCTGTGTCACACAGTGGCCCACTAGTTGTACACAGTGATCTCTAGCAGAAAGGAGGGCAAAACCCTCACCTGCTTCTGACCCCCCACAACCAGTACCCGGGGAAAATCCTGCCTGCCTCCATCAACACAGAGGTGGCACTTGGATGTCCATTTCAGTAACTACTGATTCCCTTGGTATCCCTGAATCTGTCTAATCCTGCCTTGATGCTGTCCAGGCTGACAGCTGTCACAACCTCCTCTGGAAGTGAATTCCATAACCCATTGACCCTCTGGGTGAAGAAATATTTCCCTTTATTAGTCCTAACTTTCCTACCTTGGAGCTTTAGGGAGTGCCCCCTAGTCCTAGTGTTGTGTGACAGAGAAAATACTTTTTCTTTATTCACCTTTTCTATCCCATGCATGATTTTATACACTTCGATCAAGTCACCTCTTAAACGCCGTCTTTCAAGGCTGAAAAGACCAAGGCGTTGCAACCTGATTTCATAAGGGAGCTGCTCCATCCCTTGGATCATTTTGTTGCCCTTCTTTGTACCTTTTCCAGTTCCGTTATATCCTTCTTGAGGTGCGGTGACCAGAATTGTACACAGTACTCCAGATGTGGCCTCACCATAGATTTGTAGAGAGGCAATACAACATTTGCCGACCTATTTTCGATTCCCTTCCTGATCATGCCAAGCATAGAATTTGCTTTTTTCACTGCTGCAGCGCACTGGGTTGACATCTTCATTGAGCTGTCCACCAAAACCCCAAGATCCCTTTCCTGGTTTGTCTCAGAAAGCTTTGATCCCATCAGTTGATAAGTGTATTTGGGGTTCTTTGCCCCAATGTGCATGACTTTACACTTGTTTAGGTTAAAATGCATTTGCCACTTTGTTGCCCATTCACTCAATTTCGAGAGATCTTTCTGGAGCTCTTTACAATCAGTTTCATTTTTAACTACCCTGAACAGTTTAGTGTCATCTGCAAACTTTGCTACCTCACAATTTACTTCTACATCCAGATCATTTATGAATAAATTAAAAAGTAACGGTCCTAAAACTGAACCTTGGGGTACGCCACTTCTCACCTCTTTCCATCCAGAGAAGTGTCCATTTATTACCACCCTTTGTTTCCTACAGTTTAGCCAGGTTCCAATCCAGGACAAGACCTGTCCCCTGATTCCATGGCTGAAGAGCTTATTTAGGAGCCTTTGGTGAGGGACTTTGTCAAAAGCCTTTTGAAAGTCAAGGTAAACAATATCGACTGGGTCCCCTTTATCTATGTGTTTATTTACACCCTCAAAGAATTCTATCAAGTTAGTAAGACATGATTTGCCTTTGCAGAAACCATGTTGATTTTCCTTCAGCAATTGCGTTTATGAAGTAGTATCTGACATCCATTTCTTTTAATATTGTTATAAAATTCCAATTGACATTATCAAATGCCTTCTCGGCATCTAGAAATAATAGTGCCACTTCCTTTTGTTGATTTTTTTCGTAATAATCTATGACATTTAATATGGTTCTAATATTATATCTTATATGTCTTTTTGGAAGGAAACCGGTTTGATCCTCTTCTATCCTATCTCTTAAAATTTCTTTCAACCTTTCCGCTATTATACTGGAATAGATTTTATAATCTACATTAAGTAGAGAGATGGGCCTGTAGTTTCTGAGTTTCGTATTATCTGTATTTGCTTTGTGAATTAAGGTTATTGTCACCATTTTCCAGGAGTCTGGTATTTGCCTCTCTTTGATTGCATTGTTCATTTCTTTTTGAAGTGGTATTATCAGTAAATCTAGAAATATTTTGTAATAGCTTGGGGTGAATCCATCTGGACCTGGTGCTTTATTTATTTCTAGGGTTCTTAAAGGGTTTTTTCTTCCCATTTAATATTTTCCTCTGTTCATCTGACAGTTTCTTCATGTCTTGTTTTGCTATTAATTGTAATTTTATACCAAAATTTCTTTTGTGTGATGGTAGCTTTTCCCTTCCTCAATTATCTTGGTTATATGTCTTTCCTGTTTTCTTATTGCAATTTTCCTCACTAGCCAATTACTTATTTTATTTCTATTCTCGAAATGTTGTTTTACAAATGTAAGTTTTTCTCTATTTCAATTAGTTGAAGTGTATTCATTTATTTTCTTCACAATTCTAACCGGAATTGAATCTTCTTGTCTTGGGGGTTTATTTTGGCCTATTTTTCTGATTCTTTAATTTCTTCTTCTAGTTTATTATATTCCTGTTTCCTTTTTCTATTTTCTCTTATACTTTGTTCTATTAAATGACCCCTCATATAGGCTTTGCTGGCGTCCCATATTATGTCAATTGATGTTTCCTTTTCTGAATTTAACTTAAAGTATTCCGTTAGCAGTTCCGTGTCTTTATCTTGTTTTCTCGGTCCCTTGATTAATGAGTCATTGAGTCTCCAGATTTTTAGTTTAGCTTTCTCCTCTATATCTTCAAATACTACTTCTAGGAGTGTGTGGTCTTTGTTTAGAATGGGGAGAATTTTAAGTTCAGACACTTTTGTTATTATTGTTTTTGTTCCCCACACCATATCAATATGGGACCATGTCTGATGGCGTTAAGAGAAAAAAGTATAGTCCTTTTCTTTCCCTGGTGCCTTGATGAGACAATATTGTGTAGTAGTTTCAGTGCTAGACTTGGGATATCATCCCATGTTGTGGAGGAGTGTCATATTACCACAGCATTTAGTTCTGTAGCATTACAAAGTGCATAGTTCTGTTTGTCAACAACAACAAACAAAACTTTATTACGGTCACTGACCAGCACAAAGCGAGCACAAGCACCCTGAGAGAGGAAGGACAACTCCCCAGTAAGTAGTTATTTAAAATCAGATTAGAAATCAGTATAAAAACATATTTTAAAAGACCGTAACAGGTATGGAACCGAAGGGGGAGGGGAGAGATTGACAAGAGAGGTCAAAAACACTGGGGGGGGGGAGTTCTGTTTGTCATTCGTGATCACACATTGGGGTTTTTTTTGCCTTTTTTCCAACATCATCCATTTTTTGATTTATATCACCCACTCTTTTTTTTTTAATGAAAACCTTCGAGGAAAATCCTCCAGACATACTGAGTTTTCTCCTCCCTCAGATCCTGCTACTCTGGAGGCACTGATTTTAAAAAGATATGATTTTAGGAATACTGGACTTACCCCGCCTTCTAATCTTACTGTTCTGGAGTAGACCCAGGACTCTGATTTTTAAGAGACACAACTTTGGGGATACTGAACTATCCTCCAAATCTCAGCACTCTCAACTGCAGATGTCCAAATCTTTAAAAGCTAGCAGTACAGATAGGAAAAACAAAAATATTTTGAAATGTTGATATTTTGAATGATTAAATTTATTAAAAGAAGTTACAATAGTGAAGAAGGATTTTTGCAGAGAAATGTCAATGCTTCATAGGGTACCGCCCACAGTAATTCCCCTTACTCCATGTCACTGAAGTGATTCAACACAGCTCCCAATGCATGTGTTTTTTGGTGGTTTGTCCAGTTATACTGTATACCATCCCCACTTCCCTTTGGACTGCCTTCGGATGATCTCGTGGGTTGAGTTGGGTTTTAATAACTACTTGTATGTGGTTTTTAGCCTAGATTTTAAAAATTATTGATGTTTGAAGTATATAATCTCTTGGGTTTGGCATGGAGGTGCGGGAATGGGTCCTCCTATGATTTGGTGGTCATTGACCATAATAAAGTTTACTTACTTACAAGTTATATACTGATTTTTGAGCTTTCCCCCTGCTTTCAATGACTTCTGAAACACTTTCCTAATGATTTATGATGGGCAGAGACAGAAGTCTCCCTGCGTCATGTGAAGGGCTCCGTCATACATTGTTATCTCAGTGAGATGGGGTGAGTTCTCATCTGTCAGCTCCAGCTTCCCATGGGACATGAGAGAAGCCTCCCACAGGATGGTAACACATCTGGGCATCTCCTGGGCAATGTCTCTGCAGACTGTCAATTCTCTCACACCAAGAAGCGACTTGCAGTTTTTCGAGTTGCTTCTGATACTATTTTTTTTTAAAAAACCCTCTGTTTCCAAAGTGTCTTAAAAATGAGGGGGGGGGGGAGAGATAATATCCTTGGAAATTACATGGTAAACCTCCTGTAAATAAATGCTCCCAAAAATAAGAGAAAGGCAGAGAGAAAAATTCTCTCAGGGTTACCAAAAGTCAATAGTGATTTGAAGGAACATAACAACATATGGTGGCGTCCATATCAGTGACATGGAGAATCCACTCCTGGTTTTACTCTAAACTTTAATGGTGCTATCCAAGATACTGAAACTGCTTGAGGAATAAAGTCCCAAACTCTGTAAAATTTATTTAAAGTCAGAACATTTAAAGTTCAGACAAAAGGCTAGAGTGACGTTATTGGACAACAGTGATTATATTTCATTAATAGATCTGCACACCACCAGCCATCACTCATTAGAGCCAATTTTGGAATCTTACAAACCTCAGCCATGAAGGTGTTTTCTTTTTATTATAAAAATGTATTTTGTTCTCCACTTTTTCTAGCCACACCCCTCTCAATCACTCTTCCAAACAATGAAAATCAGCAGGCTTTTAGTGTAAAAACCAACCCCCGCCAATTGCAGTTATCTCCTTGTATAAGAGGTTTATTATTTATCTTCCCTGATGCAGCGCCCATGTGGCAGAATTGATATTGAGCAGCTGGACAGATTGCACCCTGGAGCCACATCTGCAGCTATATAGATCAACACTACTTTCATTGCCTTAGCGCCAAGGAAGTTTATCTTCTGTCAGTGAGATTTAGTACTACTTATTTCATGAATTGCTAAGGATTCCCAACCTCCCCCTCCCTTTTATTTGGTTTTTAGACCGTATTAATGTAATCCAGTCCTGATTGTTAACAGCTTATTAGTTAAGCATTTGTTTACTCCCACCCCTCCCCACCTCCATCTCCGTCTGGTAATTAATAAGGATTTCCAGTCTGAGGGTGTTTTTTTCGTTGTTTTTTTACAATATGAATAGCGAGGTGAAAAATAGAGGGGGCTCCTGGAAGTCAGAAAGAATAACAACAAGAGGGGATCCCCCTCCTCCCATCAGATGACAGAACAGCAAAAAATGTCTCATTAGCTGCTCTAGGCGCATATGCATTTCTCATGGATGACTGATTTTGGACAGCTAAGGGATTGTGCACCCACTACAATTTACACAGCGGCTGTTGTATAGGAGTTTAATAAGTGGGCTTTCCTCTAAACTACTAAAAGCTTACCTCTGAGCCAAAATGCTACACCAATGAACAGAAGGACAGGTCATCTAGCTCAGCCATGTACTACATGTGGTCTCAAGTTCAATCTGTGGCTTCCCCAGCTACAGTGGGAAAAGATGCCTGAATGACACTCTAAAGTAAATGGAAGAAAAGGCCTGGTTTGCCACCAGATTTAGACTGGTTTAAAATTTATTATTTATTTTATTTATTTAATTTTTACCCCATCTTTCTTGACCCGAGAG
Organism: Anolis apletophallus; assembly: GCA_030556195.1. Lineage (NCBI taxonomy): Eukaryota > Metazoa > Chordata > Lepidosauria > Squamata > Anolidae > Anolis > Anolis apletophallus. Next base: position 88,623,921 of record JARBWK010000006.1, on the reverse strand, counting down.
GGGACTCAAGTTCATGACATATTACATATATGTAAATAGAGCCTGTGCACATTACAGAAGCAAACCTTATGAAGTCATGCTTGAATTGTGCCTCTAAATTTAAATTGGGGGCAAAGGGGAGATAATGGCAAAGCACGAATAGCAAACATTTGAAAAATAGTACTCTACATGCCTCTATCTACATGGCTATCCATCCTGACTGCTCAGCTCAACCAAAAGAAATTCCTTGGTGTCTTAGTTTTTAGGCCTGTTCCTAGGGTTATTTCAACTGCTGATTCAGAAAACTACCCTGGATCGACCAAATCAGCTGTAGTTTCTCAGATACGGTTATTGTGATTTTTTATGGGTGAACAGATGCAGACTAGTATATCACATTTGTTCTGTATCTCAAAAAACACTAGAGCTAATAGTGTTTTATATTCAGAAGAAGGGCTAATGTTGGAGGCACCAAAATGTGTGTTGGTCGGTGTAGCTATCTGTAATGATGACATTCTATGATTTTGACACCTTTGTGAGAGAGATGAAGAAGTCAATGGAGTTCTAAAAGCTGGCATGATGCATCTTGTGCATGTTTGGCTGACCCAATAAATATGTTAGTTTTGTGGATTTTGGAGGCTTTATATATATACCTGGAACTATGCACCAAAGAGCAATTTGCTAAAAGGTATAGTTTTGATTACCTCCATAGCAGGCATGTAGCCAGGGGGGGGGGCTAAGGGGGCTTCAGCCCCGAAATTCTCAGGGTGGTCCGCGAAAAGGCCTTACTGGTACATTATTTAAACTGTTATGTTTATTCATATCATGATCTGATCACCATGCTCATTATATCCCACATTCATGGGGTTATTGGGATAACAATACAAAAGGTTTGCTAGGGTGGACCCTCAGCCCGCCCCCCGAACCAAACTCAGCCCCCTCCGAATCAAAATCCTGGCTACGGCCCTGCTCCATAGGTAGAGGCCAGAGAGTAAGTGACTAGGGCAAAACCAGTGGCTATTTAATTCCTGCCCAACCCCCTTTGTGCCTTTTGATTTCTTCAACATGTGGGTATTGCTGTTCTGTGGATTTGTGTATTAGCCAGAAAGTTCATGATCTTCAATAAACTACAAACTCCAGGATGTTGCTATGGCAGTTCATGGGGAATAATAGTGCTATGACAGTGTGATGTGTTAGGGTTTCGAGATGACAACTAACAACTGCCAGGACTGTTAAAATGGAGTAATAGCACTACAATTTAGTGCCTGGTCTCTCTGAGTCTCCAGCTTCTAATTTACCAACCTTTTGTACCATTGAAAAGCTTCTATCTTGTGTTTGACTTATGTATTCCTTTGTTAATTTGATTAGTAAGCTGTTTTATCTGTGTGCACTTTAGGTATATGAAACTGATCCTCCTCCATTTTTATCTTTAAATGTTGTTGTTGTTGTTATGCATCATATTGTAATTATTTTGTAAAGAAAGGAAACATAATTATTTTATTACTTGTCTGAATGAACAAGCAATCCACCCAATTTAATTTCTGTTAGATCGCTTCATCAGCTAAATGGATGTATCATTTGCAGTTTTAACATTTATATCTGATCATTAGTTTAAATTAATCAGTCATGAAGTTCCTCTGCAGCAATAATACAAATCCTCATGGTGCTGCTAAGGATGACTTATCTTCACCTCCAGTAAGCCTTATATTTTACACACCTGTTTCTCTTTTTCAATTTGCAGTTTATATTGTCTCTTAGATTAAAAAAATATACTGAATGTGTCCTTAATTTGAGGTGAAACTATGACATATTCTGATACTAATATGACAAATTGCCTACACACACACATTAAAGAAAGCTATAAGTTGATCCCTCAGTGGCGCAGCGGGTTAAACTGCTAAGCTGCTGAACTGAAAGATCAGCAGTTTGAATCCGGGAAGCGGGGTGAGCTCCCACTGTTAGCCTCAGCTTCTGCCAACCTAGCAGTTCAAAAACATACAAATGTGAGTAGATCAATAGGTACTGCTCTGACAGGAAGTTAATGGAGTGGAACTGGCCACATGACCTTGAAGGTGTCTATAGACAATGCTGGCTCTTTGGCTGAGAAATGAAGATGACCACCAACCCCTAGAGTTGGATACAACTAGATTTAATGTCAGGGGAAAACCTTTACCTTTACCTAAAAGTTGATCAGCCATTTATTGTTGATGATGCATTATTTATCCCCATTGAAATGATAGTTTTATGGTATTTCTTCACTGTTTTTGAAGCATAACGGTACAGTAAAAGATCATATTTTTATCAATAATAGTTAAAGGAAATGAATCAATCTGATTAATTTCTAACACCAAGGCTGTAGGGATCCCATTTTAAGAAAACAGTCTAAATGATTTAAAATATATGCATTCCAAGCTTGTGTTTCTGTCCTGCTTTCTCCATTACTGCTGCAAATAAATGTAAACTATACAATATCTGTGGTGTGTGTGTGTGTGTGTGTGTGTGTGTGTGTGTGTGTGTGTGTGTGAGAGAGAGGGAGGGAAGGAAGGAAGGAAGGAGAAGTTTGTCCATCTCCTTCTGAGACTGGTGAGACATGTCTTGGCATAAACAGTGTGCATCTCTACCGAATAGTTTGCTAAAATAACCAACAAGTTCCCAAGGCTGCAGCAGTCACCTTTTCTAAGTACTCATCCAGCTAATTCAGTCTCAATGGCACATATAACCTTTCTTGCAAAGTATCATTTTCAGAACCCCAAGGGTTTTAGATTTTGCTTCTCAAGTACATAACCAGGACATTATTTGAATTGCATTAGCAGAGTCCACCACTGATTTGTCAGAGAGAATTAAGCAATCATTTCTGGCAAGATAAGAAGCACTTCTTCTCAGTCTTTGAGTTCAATTATGGCCCATTTTTAATCACAGGTGGCTTGCTTCTCCAGCCTGGCATTTTTCAAGTGCACTCTGCTTTTCAGGGGTTGGAACTGAATGTAGTAAAATATTTTGAATTATGGTGGAACTGTGTTTTGCATAGCGTAGAACCTCGTTACAGCCAGACTGCATGCATAATAACACAGTGCAGGGAGGGCCCCTGATTTTCCATCTCTCTTTTTCATCTCCATAAGTATAGTACATGGGACATTGTTAATAAAGTGGATGTCTAGTCACCTATCCACCTTAGGAAAAGGTTACCTCTTTACTTTAAGTACCCCATCAATCATGATGAATTAGCATGGCATTCTATGTGAAAAGTTCTGATCATTATAAATTCATGTGGTATTCATGAGGATGTCAAATCTATACCCAGAGGATTCTATATCTGTTAGGAAGAAAGCCTTACACACAACCTCTTCCCAAACCTCCTGCATATGTCATTGCCTTTAAGCTACATAAGACATATGAACATTGGACTATATAATCTCCTTTGTGTTTAAGGCGGCACAAAAGGCAAGAGCGATCATCAATCAGATCCATCTTGATCCAACAATGGCAGACTGCCATTTTAGCTTGTTTTTCAACTAGAGAGAGCTCGGCAGATTGTTGACTTCTACCAAGGCCCAATTATGATATTTGTGGAGTTTGTTCCCAAAAGGTATTGAATCACCCCAAAATTGAAAAATGAGTTATAGGTGGCAGCACATTGTTAACTAGAAGTAGAATATTATGTACAGATTAAAACAGAGTGTATCAAATCACTCCAGTACAGGGCTTGGAAAACTGCACTTTATAGCAAAAGAGAGCACATCCTCAGCATGTTTTTTTATTCCTGTAAAATTTGTTATGATGGGACACGTTTTGGAAACAAACTTCACTTTGCGATCCTTGCTCAATTCCAAAACTAAAGTCAACATACATGGCCTATTCTGGGAATGGTAGCATTCATTACTTAAATAAATAAAGTATAGAGCAGGCATGGGCAAACATCAGTCCTCCGGGTGTTTTGGACTTCAACTCCCAGAAATCCCAGCCAGTTTATCAGCTGTTAGGAATCGTGGGAGTTGAAGTCCAAAACACCTGGAGGGCCAAATTTTGCCCATGCCTGATATCGAGGATAATCCACAAGCATACCTGTGTGTGAAATCATTTCATTACTTCAAATTCAATGAGACCAACAGCCATATTCCCTAGAATTTATCTCAATTACTCAAACCATACACTGATATTGAAAACATTTGGGGAATTTGGGAATTGACTACAAGAGGAGGAAAAGTAATAACCTCTGGGGGAGGGGGAGCAATTGTGATGACAGAGCCATTGATAATTGAACCCTGCCTTGCACCAACCACAGGGCTGCAGCTACTTAATCAAATGCGAATAAATAAATAAATAAATACTTCGGGTCCCATTACAAAAGCAATTTTGGTACCATCAAGAAGCTTAGGATTGGAATTTTGAAAAATAACATGTTAAAGCAGCTTTAACATTCCTCCAAGCTTTCTATCACCTAGAGGATGTGCAGGAGGGGTGCACCTTCTAATGTCATCATGTACTTTGCCAAAGAACTAGGTGGAGCATTTTCAGTTATCAATACACTCTGCTCTCCAGATAGAGTTTGAGTATCTCTGATCCAGAATTTGAAATCCCAAATACTCAAAATCTGAACTTGACTGATATGATGACACTTTTGTTTTGTGATAGTTCAATGCATACAAACATTGTTTCATTCTTAAAATTTAGAAATTACTTTTGGGCTATGTGTATAAGGTGTATATGAAACATAAATGAATTTCATATATGGGTCTCATCTATAAGGTATCTCTTTATGTACATATATGCAAATATAAACTCTAAAAGCATCTAAAATCCAAAACACTTCTGGCCCCAAGCATGTCCGATAAGGGATATTTAACCATATTTCATAGAGTTCCTTCATAGAGCCCCTATGCTAGAAAAACATTACTTTCTGAGGAAAGACATGATATACCAATGCAAACCTTCAGAACCAAAGAACTTTATCAATATGTTTTAATCTGAGTGATGTGTAAATGATAAAGACACAATTTTTGCAAAACCTTCAAGAAGATAAATAAACTATAATTTTAGGACTGTCTTTAAGCTGTTACTATTCATTATATACAGTGACATAAGTCCTCACTATAGCAGCACAGATGGCCCCAAAGCCCTCTGAAATAAATGTTCTTTGCTTACAGACAGAAAAAAACAGCAATGAATAGGAATCCCCCATTTTCTCCATGGAGGAATTTTAAGAAGCTCAGTACCACTAGAAAAATGGCAGCCTTTTCATGTAGTGGTCGTGTCTTTTCTGAATACTCATATCTTTGTGCATGTTCACACATTCTTCATGGTTTAATATATAGCTAATAGGCATGAGAAAAAAGTTATGAAAATGATTCGTTTCGTAAGAAATTCGTAAGAAATGCTACTTTCGAGTATTTCCGCACCTGGAACGCCAACCAGGAAGTGGACTTTCTTTTTCGAACTTCGGGGCCAGGATTTTCTTAAGTGTCGTTATTAGGTCGTAGGGGGCACTCTCCTTCTCTCTCACCACCCTCCCGCCTCCCTTGCCAATAAGTATTATGGCAAGGCAAGCCCTAAACTCGCTCCTTCTTTTGGCTGGAAGCCTGGAAAAATGTAAACAGAGAGTTTACTCAGAAGTAAATCTGCAAAGGAGGGCACTTTGGATGAAGGGCCTCCTCTTGAGGATTTACTTCTGAGTAAACCTCTCTGTTTACATTTTTCCAGGCTTCCTGCCTCTCCTGCCCTGCCAGGATCTAAAGCATCAAAGAGTATTGGGGTGAGAAACCAACCTAATGTATAATAGAATGAATGCTACTGTAAGTGCCTAATATTATAAGTAATCCAACTGGTCATACCTACATTCCATGCACATGCAATAATACAGCAGTAATAACAATAACAAGAGGTAAAATTCAAACCGAAGTATTCTGACTGGTCTCACCTCATGCGGTGCAAACGGGCTCTTCTCTTATTAGCCCGGGAAATTAGCCGGAAAAGCCAGCGTTTGCTGCTTGGGAGCACACACATACATATTCTTGGGGGATTTGCTGCAGAATCCCGGACTCATAGAGAAGATTCTGCAGCAAATCCCCCAAATTATATGTATGTGTGTGCACCCAAGCAGAAAACGCTGGCCTCACAGAGAAGAGCCCGTTTGCACCGCATGAGGCAGGGACCAGTCAGAATATTTCGGTTTCAATTTTACCTCTTCTTATACCCATTGTTATTACTGCTGTATTATTGCATGTGCATGGAATGTAGGTATATGACCAGCCTGGGCAAACTTGGGCCCTCGCTCCCTCGGGATCGGGGTGAGAGAGAGGCAGTGAGGAGCCAGGGGGGGGCTCCTCCTTTTCTTTGCTGCTTCCAAGAATAGAATACCCCTCCCTCCCTCCCTCCTTTGCTCCCTCCTTCCTATTTGGAGAGTCCCATCTAGAATTCAGTGTGATTTATTCAAGTTTTGGCCTACAACTCCCAGAAATCCCAGCCAATTTACCAGCTGTTAGGATTTCTGGGAGTTGTAGGCCAAAACCATCTGGAATGCGCATGCGCTGGCATACGAACTACTAACGAATTTCGTTAGTAATTAAGTTACATTTTAGAAATTTTTGGAATTTTTTTGTAAGTCTTCCTATTACTAATTAAAAATTTCCCCCCATTAGTTTTTTGATTTCCTATTTTTGGGTTCTAAACCATGCCTAATAGCTAAAATTGGAAAGTTGGGGTCTAATTGTTGTTATTGTAGCGGTAACTGGACTCCCAGAACTCCGAAGGCAATACCTTTTGTGCTAGGCTGCCGTTGCTAGCGAGCACAAGGACGGATGACGCGACAATTTTACTGCGATTCAGGAAACCAGCTTTATTTGCATGACATCAGCTGATGGGCCTGCCTCCTTTGCGGAACAATGCCGCTGGAAGACAGAACCCCGATCTTTCCCAGTAAACAGATTTTATACAAACAATGGCGACAATATTTCAGTCCCTCCCTTCTTCATGCATTGTTACTGGCTAGCATTCATGAACCCATATTACTCTACCCAATTAAACAAAGCATTCTTAGCATCTCAATCCTATTTGCTGACAAACGTTGCGCAGTGTAAATTTCCATCTTTCTTCTATGTTATCTGCCCTATGTGCAGACTGTACTTGAATCGATACATTTGCTACCGAGTTCCCACTGGAAGCCTGCCAAGTGGAAACCTCATTTGCCATGCGCATCTCCTAACCCAATTGCTAACTTTGTAAACAAACGCACATGGTGAATGCTAAGCCAATCAAGACTGTTTCTTATCTAGAGGCACATGATGTTCTCTGGGCTAATCACAGCCTGTGCTTGTGTGGACCAATCAGAGTGGATTATTTTCGTCACTGTTGCTGGCGAACTATCTCTTTACTCTGCTACTCCGTTTCTATTCTAAAGCAGCACCTTTCCCTGACGTTTCTTCTGTTAAAGCATCAATTTCCCCTTTATTCCTCCGTTTTTCTTTTTGCAAATGATTTTGGCCAGTAATCAATTGCAAAACATGATCCTATAGCCTAGATTTCATCCCAGTTTGACTTCCAGTCTCTCCTTTCCTTCTTTTTGACACTTTTTGCTATTTTGACTGTCTGTCTCGCTGTAAAGGTACAATATCTTAGCATCAATGGGAAGCAGCAAAGCATGATTGTTACAGAACAAAAAATCACAAGAATTAACATAGCTATTGATTTTAACCATTTCATCTCTGGTAGCCAACTAAATCCCCAAAAATTGTCTGAGGGTTCATAAGACTTTTGAACTTCGTGTGCAACTTGCTGTATCTTTTCCATGTCTACCTCAATATCTCCTGTCATGTTAATATAGTGACAACACGTGGCATTCAGCCAAACACAAAGACCTCCTTGTTTTGTTAACAGGTAATCCAGAGCTAACTTTTGCTGTATTACCATCCCAGCCAAGGAATTGATTTCTATCTGCAACACATTTATCCCTTGGGCTGTCTCATTTGCCAATTGTTCCAACTCATAAGATAACACACGTAATTGCCTTATGTTCCATGCCACTCCTAATCCTGGACTTGCGATTGCAAAGAATCTCTCTGTTTCAGTAAGATATGTTCTGTCTCTGTTGTACCCATATTCACTTATCAAATTAGTTGATCTCTTTTGAACATGCATGTGTAAATTGGAAACTGGGGTCTTCCTCGGGTACATTTTTAAGCCTCCAGGCCCTAAAACCCCCACTGTGCAAGCTCCACTCCAAGCAGTGGGCAGGAATCGGCCAGCCCATGTTCCACATACCCACAATAACCCTTCAGGCAAATTCCCCAGCCGTTTACCGGTATGGCTAGCGGGAAGATCCTGCATTAGGTTAACTATGGCAGATTTCTGATGGTTTCCATATAAAATGTGAGTGCAATTTGAATGTTTCTTTCCCCAGGTCCAAATTCCTTGTGTCTTGTGGTTACAATGTGGCAAATAGTGGTCATGTATCATGATGGTGTGATTGCATGCTGGGTAAAATCCCAAATCAACTCTGTTAAACAGTTCGTATCTTCCCTCCTCCTTGTTTCTTGTGGCATATATGGTACCGTCTGTCTCCCATTTGAAACACAAAGGTGCTTCTAAAACTGGGGAATGGTGTGATATCATGAACTGTGCCTTGTCTGCACTGTGTCTAATATATGATTGTTTACAAGTTGTACTATTCCAACCCCGCAACGTGAGCAAAGCTGTTGGTACAATCGGCCATCCTTGCGCATGCGTAGATGGGCCGTGACTACAGATCCAACAGTCATTTAGGCTAAGTTCATGAGTCATGTTTGTAATTAACTTATGGAAAAGATTCTGGTCCCACCCCCCGTGTACTCCAGTTATGTATAGTGTGAGAATTAAAGTCATGTATCCAAACACAGTTCTTACTTCTGTAGGTGGCCTTCTTTCATGCCTGTGTCCCATTAAAATCTCAAACCACCACCGTAAGGAGAAAGTTTTTGGTGTTTTCCATCGTTTTGGCGTCGGGCCACGCTTGCTTGGTTGCAGGGCGATGACATCTGCGGTGATTTCTTCAGCGGCCTCGTTGGCTCTTACGTAGGGTGTTGACGTCGCTTGTTGATCTTTATCTTTAGCGGATCCTCCGGATCGACTGCAGATTCCCAAACAGCCGGTGCTCTCTTTACTCTCGTGTAATGAATCCAAGGCCTTATCTCTCGCACTTTCACGGCAGTGGGCGTGGCTAGGAGAACGATGTATGGTCCCCTCCATCTCGGCTGCAGCGGCTGGACCCTCCATTCCTTCACGAGTACCTCGTCACCTGGGGAAAAGCAATGAAGAGGTGTGGTAGGAAAGGGTGGTTGCAGTTCTGCAGTATATTGATTCAGCTTCTCTAACTGTCTCCCTAACATCTGAACTTGCTCCAAAGTCTGTTGATCTCCTAGCACATGACTATCCACAGATAATCCATCTATAGTCTTTAGGTTTAGCGGAGGCCTCCCGTAAAGTCTTTCAAAAGGAGACAGTCCTGTCTTTTTGTGCGGTGTGCACCTGATCTTGAACAAAGCCAAGGGTAATGCTACCCTCCAATTTAGTCTTGTCTCTTGACAAATCTTTGCCAAACTGTTTTTCAATGTCCTGTTAACTCTTTCTGCACGAGCAGAAGATTGGGGCGATAAAGCGCAGTGAAGTTTCCATGTGATGCCTAGTAATTTGCTCAGTCCTTGTACAATCTGGTGCACATAGGCGGGGCCGTTATCTGATCCAATCTGTAAAGGCATTCCGAATCTGGGAATGACATCCTTTAGAAGGGCTTTCACTACTTCTGTGGCTTTCTCAGTCTTTGTAGCATAAGCTTCCGGCCATCCTGTGAAAGTGTCAATGAAAACTAGCAAGTACTGGAACCCACCACTGGGTGGCATTTCGGTAAAATCGGTGACCAAAGCTTCAAACGGCGAGCTGCCTTGGTACTGAACCCCAGGAGCCTTTAACGGCCCCTCCCTCTGGTTATTTCTTGCACACGTCCAGCATCTGTGGGCAGCGGCGGCGGTTAAACTGTGCAAGCCATTTATGTACATTTGCCGCTCCAACAAGGCTGCCAAAGCAGATTTACCTAAATGGGTGCTTTCATGAAAATGTTGGACTATGTGCCATGCCTTATCCTTCGGGATGAAGACACGGTTGTCTGGCATCACGAGAATGTTCCCTTGCCACTCCCCTTTCTCACTCAGGGCCCAATATTCCTCATCTTTTGTGTAATTGCATTTCTCTACCTGTGGGCCTGAGCTTGTGACTTCCAACATTACGGATGATGGTTTTTGGAGTGCTGCTTCACGCGCTGCCAAATCAGCCTGCCTGTTTCCCTGAACCACCGGATCATTTCCCCTTTGATGCCCCTTACAATGCATTACGGCCACTTTCTTTGGCTTCCAAACCGCATCTAAGAGAGCCATTATTTCACCTGCATGCTTGATGACCTTTCCAGCTGAGGTCAGGAAGCCTCTTTCCCTGTACAATGCCCCATGGGCATGTAACGTTATGAACGCATAACGAGAATCCGTATAGATATTAACCCTTTGTCCCTCAGACAGATTCAAAGCTTGGGTGAGAGCCAAAAGCTCGGCTAATTGGGCAGAAGATCCCGGAGGGAGGGACTCTGCTTCCAGAATCTCCCCCCCACGTCACAACTGCATAGCCGGCGTGTCTCACCCCTTCTCGCACAAAGCTGCTGCCATCTGTGAAAAGGGTTAAATCTACCTTCTCCAAGGGGAAATCTTGCAAATCTGGCCTGCTGGAATAGACCTGGTCCATGACTTGCATGCACTGATGTTCTAGTGGCTCCCAAAATTTGGCAACAATGTTGCCGGGTTTAACAGGGCACATCTCGAGGGAGACGAGAGGATTGTCACAGAGTGTTCCCTCGTACTTGGTCAGTCTCTCATTCGTGAGCCACCGTGGCCCCTTTGTATCTAACAATGCTTTGACATGATGTGGGACTCGAACAATGAGTGGTCTACCTAACGTGAGCTTGGTGGCCTCTCGAATTAAATCCACCGAAGCCGCAACGGCCTTGAGACAAGGAGGCAAGCCTCGCTACTGTGTCTAACTGTTTGGACAAATATGCTACCGGCCGCTGCCATGTGCCTACCTGTTGTGTCAAAACACCCACAGCGGTACCTTCTCGCTCAGCAGCAAAAAGGTAGAACTGTTTTTCTAAATTTGGCAGGCCTAATGCGGGAGGGGAAATTACGGCTTGCTTCAGAGTTCTGAAGGCTCCGTCGCACTCTTCCGTCCACACAAATGGGTCTTTATTACTTCCTCTCGTGGCTTGGTAAAGGGGCTTCGCTATTGCGGCGTAACTTGGAAGCCAGTGTCTCACGTCGAGGTAGTTCCGAGGAACTCTCGTCCGCCTCCTATCTGTAGGTGTTGGAATTGCACAGATGACTTCCTTTCTTTCTACTTCCAAAACCTTGCTTCCTTGGGATAATCCAAAACCCAAGTATTTGACTTTCTTTTGACACAACTGTGCTTTCTTCCTTGACACTTTGTATCCCTTCTCTTGTAATATTTTTAACATCTCTAGTGTGTAGTGTTTGCATCCTTGCTCCGTTCTGCAAGCTAAAATTAGTTCATCTACATATTGAAGCCATACTCCTTCTGACTCTGGGATCTCAAATTCTGACAGATCTTTGGCTAAGGCTTGTCCAAAAATCGTCGGTGAGGAATGGAAACCTTGCGGAAGACGAGTCCACGTGACCTGTGAACGTTGTCCTCCCTTTGGGGTCTCCCACTGAAATGCAAAGATGGGCTGTGACACTGGGGCCAATCTAATACAGAAGAATGCGTCACGAAGGTCCAGAACTGAGAACCAAACTGCTGAGGCTGGGATTAAACTCATCATAATATAAGGATTTGGGACCACGGGCGTCAATGAGACTGTGGCCTGATTGACAGCCCGCAAATCTTGAACAATCCTGTTCCCGCCTCCTGGCTTGCGGACAGGAAGGAGGGGCGAATTCCATGGTGAGTTGCAGGGTGTGATAATCCCATTCTGCAACAATTTGTGTAACTGCTCTTGGATCCCTTCCACGGCCTCTCTGCTGATAGCATATTGCGCTTTTCTCACGGGAAGGCATCCTGGCTTTATCTGTATTACTACTGGTGTTACATATTTCGCCATTCCCGGGGGGTTATCTTCTGCCCAGACTCCTGGTGTACTTTCCCAAGACCATTGTAACTTTTTCTTCCTGACCTCCCTCAATTTGAACAATCGGTATTCTTCTTGAGCTGGCACAGTGAGCTCTAGCTGGCCTGTCTCCAAGAATTCCAATCTGGCTCTAATCTTCGCTAACATGTCTCTTCCTAACAATGGAATTGGGCATTCTGGGATGTAGAGTAGCTGATGAATCACTTCCCTTCCTGCTATGTTGCATCTTCTTTTCTTTAATAAAGGGCATTTTTGTGGTTTGCCTGACATTCCAATTACTTTGATTTGTTCATTGCTAATGGGTGCTATTTTCTTGTTAACTACGGACTTGTCCACTCCTGTATCTACTAGGAACTTTATTCGCTGATCCCCTATTTCTACGGCAACTAGGGGCTCTTCTGGGTTCAGCAGGAGAAAAGCCTGGCCTGTTCTTCAATCCTCATCTTCTTCCTTTTCTTCCTCTATGGCTGCCGCTACAGTTGCCTCCTCCTGATATGATCTGTATGCCCCCTGGCTTCTTCCTCTTCTTGACCCTCTTTGCTGTCTTCCTCTTCCTCTTGCACTTGCTTCCTTCTCCTCGGTCACTTCCTCTACACAATCTCTGGCCCAGTGACCTTCTTTTCTGCATCTAGCACACTGATTCTTTCCCAATGTACTAGCACTTCCTCTTCCTCTTCCTCGTCCTGCACCTCTGCTATAGCCACTTCCTCTGCCTCTTGCTTGTCTCTCATCCATTAAGCTGAGTAACACTTTATATCCTTCCTTCCTTCTTCCTGTCACGATGCACGGACTTGACCGGCCCCTTAATCACACACACAGAGACAGACTGAAGGCTAACTACTTTATTGAATATAAAAACAGTTCCAAAGAATATAGTCCAATAGAATATAATGCAATCCAAAAGGCTTGAAGTAACAATGTCCAAGGTAACGTAGCAAATAGGCAAAAATCTTGGCAAGGCTCCGCAAGGCTATGCGGATCAGGAAACAGGACAAGGCTCCGCGATGCTGCGGATCAGGAAACAAGGCAAGGCTCCGCAAGGCTATGCGGATCAGGAACAAGGCAAGGCAAGGCAAGGCTTGATGACCACGGCTAGCTTAGCTTGTGGTCCCACTCCGCTTCACGCCTATTCAGATGAGACGTGGCCGGAGCACTGAGGATTCGTTCCCACGGATCCTATACTTAATCCTTCGGCCGAGGTCCCCGACGCTCTAGGCTTCTGCGTCTCCAATCGCTGCTCACGGACCTCGGCCGGTCTATGCTCTTAGACCATTCCCTTCTGCTAGACTCTATGTTCCGTCTCCTATCAAAGGTTCGACCTTGTCTCTCCACAGCTGTGTTTCTATCTCCCTGAAAGCTCTCCTCCCTAGTCGTTTCCCATGCGCCTTCTTCCATATCTTCCCCAGGAGGCTCCTGAGAAGATCTTCCTCCCGGATGTTCATAACTCCCAGAATCGCTATCTATCTGCACCTGGTTATCTGAATCTTCCCTGGGACCAAAACACATTTCTTCCCAGGCCAAGCTCTCTGTGGGCGAAAGAGGCCCCTGAGGGGAAAGCTGCCCTTCGCCCCAATCATCTAGCTCATCCTCTGAATCATGTTCTGGCACTGCTGGTTCTAATGCTAATGGGACCCCAGGTCCTGTCCCCTGCCCTCCAGGCACAAACGAGAACTGCTGTGCTACATTCCTGTCCTTTCTCTCCTCTTCTACTTGCTCTCTTGCTATGAAAACTTGATCAGCCAATGCTAACAGTTCATTAAGAGTCTTTCCCAAAAATCCTGGCTGTTTCTGGATCTTCTTTCTGATATCTCCTGAAGATTGGGAAATGAAGGATTGCGTTAAGGCTATCCTTCCATCATTCTGTTCCAAATTATGTACGGGCTGTATTTTCTGTAGGCCTCTTCCAGCCTTTCTAAAAATGCTGCTGGTGTTTCTGTTTTCTCTTGCTGGACTCCCTGTATTTTTGTATACTAGCAGGTCTAGGTGGCCCTTTTCTTATTGCTTTTAGAAGTATTTGCTGGAAATCTCCTATGCGTTCACGATGGCCTTCCTCATTTGGGTCCCATTTGGATCCCACTGAGGATCTGTTTCTAGGGGAAATCTTGCATTCCCATAAATGACTGGGTCTGCTTCTCCATGCCCTTCTTGTGCCAATAACCTGGCCTGATTGATGATGCTCCTTCTCTCTGCAGCAGTAAACAGTGCGTTTAGAAGCTGTTTGCAATCCCACCATGTAGGATCATGTGTGGCAATTATTCCCTCTAATAAATCTGTCATTGCTTTTGGTTGTTCTGAATAAGGTGGCGTGGCATTCCGCCAGTTAAAAATGTCACTAGAATTTAAGGGAACAATTTGAAAGGCTTGTAGCACCCTGTTGTTGTCATCCAACAGGGGTACTTGTCGAATTGGCATTTCTAGTGCTCCCCTTGTCTCTGTGCCTGATCTCGCTACCTCTCCGGATCTGCTTCTAGTTTGCATAGGTGAAACATCGAATGACTCCCGAGGATCTTTTCTATTTGTGTCCGGAAAATGCTCTATCATTCTCCCGGCATCCGGAGAGCGGTCCCTTCTCCTCGCAATTGGGGAATGCTCTATCACTCTCCTAGCGACTGTGGAGTGTTCTTTCTTGCACCTTCTGTCGGGGGAACGCTCTGTCGTTCTCCCAACATCTGGGGACTGCCTTCTCGCTCTCCTCTCTACCTCCCTTGCTTCTGCTAGCGGATATAGGAGTTGATCTGGTTGGGGCACTTGGTAAGCTGGCGGACTCTCGTAGAAAGGGTTGCGTTCTGAATGTGGCATGGTGTAAACTGTTGCGGCTTGCGGCAGCATTAAGGGTGCCGTCGCGGCCTGTGAGGTTGCCATAGTTGATGGAAACATCACGCGGGGAGCCGCGGCTGGCAGAGTCGCTAGTGCTGGCTAGGGCATTGCTGGTGGATTCATTGCAGGGAACGCGGTTGGAACAATGTCTGCCGCTGGGGTGTGCATCACAGCCGGGGATGCCATCTCTGCGGCTGAACTTGTTTCGGAAGTGGGAACCGCGGTTGGGGCTTGTATCGGGGCATTTAAGGACGCATCTGGCAGAGGTGCGTTGGGCCCCTCTGCTTCTGCGACTGCATTTTCTCTATGCCTCGGTCTTCTCCTTAAGGGTTGCAATTCTTCCGGTTCTACTTCTAAAACTGGAGCATTTCTCCCTGCCTTTCGGCTAACAAAACATCTGTCCTGGGGCTGCTTTGGACCAGCCCACCAAACTTCTTCCAAAACCATTCTTTCCCATGCCGCGGAGTAGACCCATTGATCAGTTGATAAGATTCTAACTGCCTGCATTTTCTCAAATCCCATGTTCCTGTCTTTGGCCAGCTGATTTCTGCAACAGCCGGCCATACTTCTGTGCACAGATTATTAAGCCTGTTTTCTTTCAAGTCTTGCGGTTTTCCCTCCACTGCTAACTGGCAAAACCTTTCCCAGTTGTATAGAACACAGCTCAGAGGCGTCCCTCTTCGCTCCTTGGATCCCACTCCACCCATTTCTAATGGCTGGGGACACTTCAGTGCTTGCTCCCCCCAAATGGCGTGTGTGTTCCCTAAGTGTTTTTACTCAACACTTATACTTGCCGATTCCTGTAGACCCCGGGATTCTCCCTGTGCCCTCGGACTTCTGTGCCGGATTTCTCACTAGACGCTCGGAACCCCGGCGCCCCCGGACTTTCTCTGCGCGCTTCTGGTGCCGGATTGCTCACTAGACGCGGTACGACCTGCGCCCCTGGACTTTCTCTCTTCTTCTGGTTTCACTGGCAGTATTTGGCAATTGCGGTCCCTCGTGTTGATAAGCGTTTCTCTGGGGCGAGACGGGCAGCCGGTCGTTTTTCGGGGCCCCTCTCAGCTCACCCAAGTCGCCTCAGCTTCCCGTTTCCGAGCGGAGACCATCCTGACAACAGGATTGCGCCCTCTGCGTCACAGACCCGTCTGGATTGCACTATGCATCACGTCGGGGTCACCAAGATGTAGCGGTAACTGGAGTCCCAGAACTCCGAAGGCAATACCTTTTGTGCTAGGCTGCCGTTGCTAGCGAGCGCAAGGATGGATGACGCGACAATTTTACTGCGATTCAGGAAACCAGCTTTATTTGCATGACATCAGCTGATGGGCCTGCCCCCTTTATGAACAATGCCGCTGGAAGACAGAACCCCGATCTTTCCCAGTAAACAGATTTTATACAAACAATGGCGACAATATTTCAGTCCCTCCCTTCTTCATGCATTGTTACTGGCTAGCATTCATGAACCCATATTACTCTACCCAATTAAACAAAGCATTCTTAGCATCTCAATCCTATTTGCTGACAAACGTTGCGCAGTGTAAATTTCCATCTTTCTTCTATGTTATCTGCCCTACGTGCAGACTGTACTTGAATCGATACATTTGCTACCGAGTTCCCACTGGAAGCCTGCCAAGTGGAAACCTCATTTGCCATGCGCATCTCCTAACCCAATTGCTAACTTTGTAAACAAACGCACATGGTGAATGCTAAGCCAATCGAGACTGTTTCTTATCTAGAGGCACATGATGTTCTCTGGGCTAATCACAGCCTGTGCTTGTGTTGAAGCAGCAAATTAGGGAGTTCTGGAACTCCGAGTGGCAAATTTACTTTTACTAAGGCTACCTGGACGTGCGGGTACAAGGATGAGGAAGACTCACGACAACTGTGAAGTAGATGAAATCAAAAGGGTTTATTGATGGCACCAGCTGGTGGGTTTTTGCCAGCAGAACACGGCGGCTATCAGGGGCAAAAGCCCCGGTCATTCTCATTACAAAACATTTATACCCCAATGGAGGCATATTGGATAAACCCACCCTTCTTCATAGATTTTACACAATCATAATTGGCTGGTGTCTCATGGCATTTCATTAATCCAATTAAACATTGCATTTCCATTAGCATCACATCTAAAAGTCCCACCTATGTATGAGAACAATGAACATTTCTATGTTAGTCTTTCTCACAGTGCAACTATCAGTAGCTGGAACTCTTGTGTTCTCAGGTTGAAACATTTGGCTTCCAGGCTCCTTGCCAGCAACGGAGGGGGCCAAACTCTCTGCTCATGCTCAGTTCTTTCCCATTTAGCATTAAGGTCTTTCATTAGCACATCCTGTACTGTTTAATCAATCTAAGCCTATGTTATCTCACGTTAGGCACAAAGTGCATCAAGAAGCATCAATCACAGTGTTATTTTCACAGTACAAGTGCCTGCCTGATTCTTGGCACAGGAACCCGCTTTTCAAAGCTCTACACGTGTGCAGCATCACTCTCTGACTGTACTCCTGCACGGAAAGTACCAAAAACCGCTTTATTCCAGGATTTTTCTCTTGTGGGTAACTCATCACAAGGAGTTACCTACACACATGTCTGGAACACCTTAAGAGGACCAATTTACTCTCCAGTCCCTCTTGATCACAGTTTCTTCAGTCCGGACAGCATGCACACCTTTCACTGTATCTATGGATTTCTGCATTGCACAAGCACAACATTTTAGCAAAATGGGCAGACAGCACATTATGATTAGCACAGAGCATATCACCACTATGATTATCATCACAAGTGAACGTAGCCAATGCAAATTCGGTAGCCAGCTTAGCAGGGAACCCCAAAAATCACTTGGAGCTGAGTAAGTCTTCTGTACTTCTCTAGCAACACCCTGAATCTTGACCAGGTCAATTTCAATGTCACCAGTCTTATTTATAAAATGACAGCAGGTTACATTTAACCACACGCATAGGCCACCT
Organism: Anolis apletophallus; assembly: GCA_030556195.1. Taxonomy (NCBI): domain Eukaryota; kingdom Metazoa; phylum Chordata; class Lepidosauria; order Squamata; family Anolidae; genus Anolis; species Anolis apletophallus. Next base: position 88,606,014 of record JARBWK010000006.1, on the reverse strand, counting down.
TCTTTTGACAGCAGGTAGTCTAGAGCCAGCTTCTGCTGCATAGCCATTCTTGCCAGAGAATCCACCTCTACCTGCAAGGACGACATTCCTTCAAAAGTATCATTGGCCAAAGATTCCAAGCCAAATGATAATACACGCAACTGCTTGATGCTCCAAGCCACACCCAACCTGGGCTCCACAATTGCTATGAACCTCTGGCCTTCAGTTAGAAAAGTCTTGTCCAGATCATATCCATAGCGTTTCACATCAGCAAATGAACGCTTTTGGACATGTAAATGCAAATTAGTGACAGGGGTCTCCTTGGGGAGCACCCTCAAACCCCCAGGCTGCAAGGTGCCAAGGGTACAAACTCCAGACCAAACTATAGGAAGTACAGACATTGCCCATTTTCCACAAATCCAAACAATTCCCGTAGGAAGTCCAGTAGCACGATACCCTATATGTCTGGCTGGCAAATTCTGAACCAGGTTCACTATAGCATTCTCATGATGATTTCTAAACAATATGTGAGTGCAATTTGATCTCTCCCATCCCCAAGTCCAGACACCTGTTGTTCTCAGACCACAACGTCCTCTGTATCTACTATGCACTGTAATCGTGTGATTACATGCAGGATAGGAGCCTAGCTCAATCTGATCAAAAAGCTCATACATGCCAAGTCTCTGGTTTCCTACATAGTAAGGTCTCCAATCCTTCTCCCATCTGAAGCACAGCGCGGCTTCCAAGACAGGAGAACGGTGAGTTATCATGAACTGGGCCCTGTCTACTTCCCTTCCCAAAAGTTCCTGCTTTCCCTTGATGTCATTCCATCCTCTCAATGTCAGAACAGCACTAGGAACTATCGGCCATCCTGACTTATGGCTGGAAGGGCCCTGGCTGCAAATCCAGCATGAATTCAAACCCAGTTCATGTGACATGTTAGTTACTAGTCTATGAAACATATTTTGCTCCCACCCTCCATGTGTCCCAGTAATGTACAATGTCAATATCAGAGCCATGTACCCAAAAATAGTCCTCACTCCCACGGGTCGCTTACTCCTGTAACGCTGTCCCATTAGGATGCTAAGCCACCACCTCAATGAGAGTGCTTTTGGCTCTGTCCATCTTTCTTGCGTTGGACCACAATTTCCCGGATTGGGAGCGATGGTATCTGACGACTCTTCTGTGGCCTTCTTCTTCTGTGTGCCCCTTAAATAGGGCTTTGTTGAGTATTTGTAATCCGCAACCGTAAGGGATTGCTTGGATCCACGGAAGACTCCAAAGCAACCGGTGCCCTCTTCACCCGGGTATAATGAACCCATGGACGAATTCCTTCGACTTTGATGGCCGTTGGCGTGCTCAGCAGCACGGTAAATGGACCCCTCCATCTGGGCATCAAAGGACGTATCTTCCATTCCTTCACCAGGACGGATTCGCCAACTGAAAAAGAGTGAAGAGAGGTAGTAGGGAGAGGAGGTCGCAAATCTGCTGTATACTGGCTAAGTCTCTCTAGCTGTTTCCCTAACATTTGGACATCTTGCAAAGTTTGCTGGTGTCCCAACACATGACTATCAGAAGTCAGTCCACACATAGTCTTTAAGTTCAATGGAGGCCTGCCATACAAACGCTCAAAAGGTGACAGGCCTGTCTTCTTATGGGGCGTGCACCTGACTCTTAGGAGAGCCAGAGGTAACGCCAACCTCCAGTTTAACTTAGTCTCTTGGCAAATCTTTGCTAAACAGTTCTTTAAAGTTCGATTGATCCGTTCCGCTCTCGAAGATGATTGCGGATGATAAGCACAATGAAGTTTCCACGTGATCCCTAGCAATTTACACAGTCCCTGGACCACGTGGTGGACATAAGCAGGAATTCCTTCTACAGCATCTCTACTAATAGGGTACTGGGCCTTTCTCACGGGCAAATGTCCAGTTCTTATCCAGATTACCACAGGGGCAACAAATCTTGCCAGTCCAGGTTCATTCTGTTCTGCCCATACCCTAGGAGTTCTTTTCCCAGCACCACGTTATCGCTTTCTTGGCAACTTGTCTCACATTGAACAATCTATACTCCTCTTGTGCTGGGACTGATAGTTCCAACTGGCCTGTGTTCAAAAATTCTAATCTGGCCCTTATCTTCGCCAGAATGTCCCTCCCGAGCAGGGGAATGGGGCAATCAGGCACATACAGTAACTTATGTATCACTTCTCTTCAGCAATGTTACACCTTCTTTGCTGTAACAAAGGACATTTCTGTGGCTTTCCTGATACTCCAACAACCTTGATATGTTGACCACTAGGGGGTGCTAATTTTTTGTTCACTACAGATTTATCCGCTCCTGTGTCTACTAGGAACTTTATACGTTGACCTTCCACATCCACGGCAATCAAAGGCTCCTCTGGGTCAAGTAACAGAAAAGCCTTGCCAACACTTCAACAGACATCTTCCCACTCAGCTTCCTCCTCTTCTTCCTGCATTGCAGCAGCCACAACAGCCTTCTCATAAGGCCTATAACTTCCTCTGCCTCTTCCTCTAGCTTTTCCTGACCCTCTGGCTGGAATTTTGACTCTTTTTGTACTTGCATCACTTTCCTCTGACATTTCTTCCACACAGTCTTTTCGCCAGTGGCCTTCTTTTTTTACAACGGGCACACTGATTTCGACCCAATTTAAACTGTCCACCACCATTTCCTCTTCCTGACCCTCTGGCACGACCATTTCCTTTTCCTCTTCCTGACCTTTCATCCAACATGCTCACCAAAACTCTGTATCCCTCTCTTTTCTTCCTATCTTTCTTTTCCTCTTCAACTTGCTCTCTGGCCATAAACACTTGATCAGCAATAGCTAACAGTTCATTTAAGTTCTTGCCCAAAAACCCTGGCTGTTTCTGTATTTTCTTTCTGATGTCTGGAGAGGATTGGGAGATGAAGGATTGCGTGAGAGCAACCCTCCCATCATTCTGCTCTAGGTTGTAAGGGCTATATTTCCTGTATGCTTCCTCCAAACGTTCGAGGAAAGCAGCACTGGAAGGCCGGGGTGGGCCTTTTCTGATGGCTTTTAAGAGAATGGGACTATTTGAAAAGCTTGCAGGACCCTGTTGTGTACGTCCAGTAGTGGGACCTGTCTTATAGGACACTCTAAGACCCCTCTCTCCTCCTCTTCTGATTCCCTTGCTTCCCTGAACCCTGGTCTTGCTTCTGGTTCTCATTGGGGAAGCGGCTTGTCTCACACTGTGCCTTCTGTTTAAATCCGGAGAGCGCTCTATCACTCTTGCGGACTCAAAGGAGCTGCTCCTTTGCACTCTGGGGGGTTGCGCAATCAGCCCCCCTGAAGCTTCGGGGCATTCATCTTCCCCCTCTTTGTCTTGGGGACGCTCTGCCATAGCTGACGGAAACGTCCCGCTTGAACCACAGCTGCCAGGCTCCTAATTCGAATTGAAAAGTCATTGGGGAATTCACTGGAGTTGAAATTGGCGCAACGGGAACAGGAAGGAGTGCTTGGCTTGCCGGGAACGGCGAGGCGGGGACAGACGGGATTGGCGCAGTAGGAACAGCCGGGACCACCTCAGATTGCGTCACGGCCGTTGACGTCATCTGAACGGCCGAGCCTGTCCCAAAGGTGGGGGACATGGCTGGAGCTTGTGCAGGGGCGGCTTAAACTTGCATAGAGCGGAGCGCAGTAGCTTCCCCCCCTCGGTTGGGGCAATTTGTCCCTCTCTTGGTCTCCTCCCTAAGGGGGGGAGATCTTCTTGCTCCGCCGGTAACACCGGAGGCTTTCTCCCTGCCTTTCTGTTCACAAAGCACCCTTTCTTCTCATGATCCTTGGGCCCTGCCCACATCATTTGGATGAATTTCGAAACAATAAGATTCAAGTTGTTTACACTTTCTCAAATCCCAGGACCCTATGTTTGGCCAGCCAATCTCTTGGACGGTCGGCCAAACTTCTGTGCACAGATTTCTAAGTTCAAAAGCTTTCAGATCTTGGGGCTTTCCCTCTACTGCCAACAGGCAACACCTGTCCCAGTTATCTAACACACATTGCAAAGGGGTCTCTTTCTTCTGCTTTGATCCTGCACTCCCCATCTCTCTGGCCAAAGATCAAAACCCCCAACCCCAATGTGTGTTCCCTCAGTGTTAAGTGCTTGAAAGAAACTATACTTGCCGATCTCCTGAAGTCCCCGGGACTCGCCTCTCGCCTCCCGCGTCACCACTCGAGTTGCATCGGCTCTCTTGGCGAACGGACCTGACGTCGCCTCTGACTCTCTCTCTGCGCTTGTGCCGGTTTGCTAGCCAAACGGCTGGGCACCTAGGAAGGTGTCCCCGGACTTTACAAATGCCGGCTCTCAAGGGGCTGCTTCCCAGCTGCCCCCCCGGACTTCCTTCTGGTCTTTGAGTTCACCGGCAGCGTTAGTTGCAGCTTCTCGTGTCCTCAGGCGTTGGTGTGGGACGAGCCAGGCAGCTGGTCAATGAAAATGGGAAAAGGTGGGGCCCCAGCCACGGCCCTCCTGGGTCGTCTCACCTCTCTGCCTGGGAGCGAGCGCTGTCCTCAATGGGGACCGTGTTTTTTCCTCACCACAGACCCGTCTAATGCCTTTTGGATCACGTCGGGAACGCCAAAATGAAGCAGCAAATTAGGGAGTTATGGAACTCCGAGTGGCAAATTTACTTTTACTAAAGCTACCTGGACGTGCGGGTACAAGGATGAGGAAGACTCACGACAACTGTGAAGTAGATGAAATCAAAAGGGTTTATTGATAGCACCAGCTGGTGGGTTTTGCCAGCAGAACACGGCTGCAATCAGGGGCAAAAAGCCCCGGTCATTCTCATTACAAAACATTTATACCCCAATGGAGGCATATTGGATAAACCCACCCTTCTTCATAGATTTTACACAATCATAATTGGCTGGTGTCTCATGGCATTTCATTAATCCATTAAACATTGCATTTCCATTAGCATCACATCTAAAAGTCCCACCTATGTATGAGAACAATGAACATTTCTATGTTAGTCTTTCTCACAGTGCAACTATCAGTAGCTGGAACTCTTGTGTTCTCAGGTTGAAACATTTGGCTTCCAGGCTCCTTGCCAGCAACGGAGGGGGCCAAACTCTCTGCTCATGCTCAGTTCTTTCCCATTTAGCATTAAGGTCTTTCATTAGCACATCCTGTACTGTTTAATCAATCTAAGCCTATGTTATCTCACGTTAGGCACAAAGTGCATCAAGAAGCATCAATCACAGTGTTATTTTCACAGTACAAGTGCCTGCCTGATTCTTGGCACAGGAACCCGCTTTCAAAGCTCTACACGTGTGCAGCATCACTCTCTGACTGTACTCCTGCACGGAAAGTACCAAAAACCGCTTTATTGTGGACCAATCAGAGTGGATTATTTTCGTCACTGTTGCTGGCGAACTATCTCTTTACTCTGCTACTCCGTTTCTATTCTAAAGCAGCACCTTTCCCTGACGTTTCTTCTGTTAAAGCATCAATTTCCCCTTTATTATAAGATGTCAACAAATCAAAACATTTTGACCCCAAAGGAAGCAATAAATGTGATCACTGTTTTTATATGATAAAGTTTAGGGAATCTCTGGCTCAACTGTAGAATAAGAAAATAGAAATGTAAGAAAAGCCATGCTTGAATGGACTAAGGACTTCATCTCATGGGTTTACAACTCAGTTTCCTTGTATTTCAGAAACAGAACCTCCCTCTGCATAACTGCTCCTCCAACTGTCAGCTTTTAAATTCTAACTGACAATCTTCCCCTGGTGCATGGCCCAACTGTCTACTGGCTCCCTAAGGTTCCATATCCCCTTTTCCTAGGCTAACTCAACCTAACCTGGGATCCCTAACTTTACAATGGCCATTCCTCCAAAACAGACCATTAACTGGCCACCCACCAAAAAGGGCTTTTTCCTCCTGGGCTTCTTCTGGCCCAAAAATATAGGCAATTCGTCACACATGACATAAGGGCTTGTGAGACTCCATGTGGCTCGGTTTTCACAGTGCATGGAAATGGAGCCCTAAACCCATCTTCAGGAGCCAGGTGTTACCTTACTCCAAATGGAGAAAAGCAGGAGAAAACAGGGTAAAGATAGGCATCAACACAATAATGATAAGGGATGGCTAGCAATTCCAGAACACGTGGAAAGAAGAGAGGGAACAGGGATGACATTTCCCACTGCTCCCCCCCCCCTCACATGTGGGATTAAAGCAGAATTGGCACTTTTAGCAGAGTACAGTCAGGAGAGAGTGATGCACAAGCACAGAACTTAGTATAGCGGGATAGCTTGCCAAAATCATGCTAAATGCCATTACGAGAATAATGCTCTTTGATTGGTGGGTCAGGCACAAGCTGTGATTTGTTAGGGTACATCATGTGCCTTTCCTGATAACACTGGCCGTGATTGGCCTAGCTAGCTCCAACGTGCGTTTGTTTACATTGTATCTGATTGGTAGAAACTGCGCATGGGTAAATGAAACCGTTCCTCCTTGCTGGCATAGAGGGACGGCTTAGAAATGTTGCTAATTCAGGTACAGGCTGCTCATATGGCAGATAACATACTGTGGGAATGAAGAATAACTACTGCGTAGTGCTGTTTAACACTAGAATGTACTGCCAAATAATATGATGTTTAATTGGATAATAGAAATGTGTTGATGATGTGAACCAATGAAAATGATGAAGAAAGGAGGAGACGGGACCTGCCGCCATAGCATGTATATAAGGGAAAGTAAGAGAATGTTGAGGGCTCTTGCCCTGAGGCAGCTAGTTCTGTGGGCAGGTCCCGTCAGCTGACGTGTGCAAAATAAACTTTTGGCTTCATTGCATACAGTACGGTTGTTACGTCTTCTCTCGTTCCTGTGCTCGCGCGTCACGCAACCTGTGAACCAAAGGTAAAACCTAGGGAGTTTTGGGACTCCAGATTTGCTGCTACAGGATGAAGTCCTAAAAGTACATGTGGTCCAGCTTTCTGTTTATACGCAAGCAGTTGCCTATGAAAAACCCATAAAGAGGATATAAGTGTGATTGCAATCTCTGCCCTCTTTCCAACTGCTTAGTAGTGATATATAGTAAATTTGACTAGTTTGATAAGAAATGATATATTTAGCCATTCTAACTGCTTTGATTCTGATAATCTTAACTTCTTCTAATCGTATTCCAAGATGGCAGCCATCGCGTTTATATTGTATATGAAGAAGTGCTTCTTTTTCCTGGGATCCCTAACTTTACAATGGCCATTCCTCCAAAACAGACCATTAACTGGCCACCCACCAAAAAGGGCTTTTTCCTCCTGGGCTTCTTCTGGCCCAAAAAATATAGGCAATTCGTCACACACATGACATAAGGGCTTGTGAGACTCCATGTGGCTCGGTTTTCACAGTGCATGGAAATGGAGCCCTAAACCCATCTTCAGGAGCCAGGTGTTACCTTACTCCAAATGGAGAAAAGCAGGAGAAAACAGGGTAAAGATAGGCATCAACACAATAATGATAAGGGATGGCTAGCAATTCCAGAACACGTGGAAAGTAGAGAGGGAACAGGGATGACATTTCCCACTGCTCCCCCCCCCCTCACATGTGGGATTAAAGCAGAATTGGCACTTTTAGCAGAAGTACAGTCAGGAGAGAGTGATGCACAAGCACAGAACTTAGTATAGCAGGATAGCTTGCCAAAATCATGCTAAATGCCATTACGAGAATAATGCACTTTGATTGGTGGGTCAGGCACAAGCTGTGATTTGTTAGGGTACATCATGTGCCTTTCCTGATAACACTGGCCGTGATTGGCCTAGCTAGCTCCAACGTGCGTTTGTTTACATTGTATCTGATTGGTAGAAACTGCGCATGGGTAAATGAAACCGTTCCTCCTTGCTGGCATAGAGGGACGGCTTAGAAATGTTGCTAATTCAGGTACAGGCTGCTCATATGGCAGATAACATACTGTGGGAATGAAGAATAACTACTGCGTAGTGCTGTTTAACAAATAAGAATGCAAGTAGAATGTACTGCCAAATAATATGATGTTTAATTGGATAATAGAAATGTGTTGATGATGTGAACCAATGAAAATGATGAAGAAAGGAGGAGACGGGACCTGCCGCCATAGCATGTATATAAGGGAAAGTAAGAGAATGTTGAGGGCTCTTGCCCTGAGGCAGCTAGTTCTGTGGGCAGGTCCCGTCAGCTGACGTGTGCAAAATAAACTTTGGCTTCATTGCATACAGTACAGTTGTTACGTCTTCTCTCGTTCCTGTGCTCGCGCGTCCACGCAACCTGTGAACAAAAAGGTAAAACCTAGGGAGTTTTGGGACTCCAGATTTGCTGCTACAGGATGAAGTCCTAAAAGTACATGTGGTCCAGCTTTCTGTTTATACGCAAGCAGTTGCCTATGAAAAACCCATAAAGAGGATATAAGTGTGATTGCAATCTCTGCCCTCTTTCCAACTGCTTAGTAGTGATATATAGTAAATTTGACTAGTTTGATAAGAAATGATATATTTAGCCATTCTAACTGCTTTGATTCTGATAATCTTAACTTCTTCTAATCGTATTCCAAGATGGCAGCCATCGCGTTTATATTGTATATGAAGAAGTGCTTCTTTTTGTCCTGAATGTCAATGATTGGTAACTGTAGAAGGCGATACTCATTCCCAGGAGACCTTGGAGGGCTCACCCCTACTATATCAGCCCTTTAAAAAAAATCATTTTTTACCCCCTCTCTCTTTAGCCACAAACATCTTCTACTCTAAGCTCAGAAGGGGCCTTTTTAACAACAGGTAGTAAGTGAGCACTTCTATTTCATTTCCTGTTTTAAAAAAAGGCTTTCAGGGAGGAGGTAGATTGCTAGTGGGGTGCACACAGCATCCCTCGTGTGCTAAAGTCCATTGTCATGGAAGCTTTTAAAAGTGTAAGAGTACCACATTGCCCCTTATTACTCAAAATAAGGAGGAGGAGGCATAATGGCATTGCAAGTACCATCAACATTATTAATGGTGTTTACTCCAAGTTCTCTGTGTGAAATAATATAGGGACTGCACACTTTCATTAGGGGCCTTTCCTCAAATCTTTCTATTGTTCAGGACTCTATAAAGACAGACAAAGTTTCACAAAGGCAGTCAAAAGCCTACTGAAAAATGGAAGCACTTTTCAAGAATAATAAAAGTAAGAATGCAACTATAAAGGCCGTTTAGGAATTGCTCTTGATTTTAGGAGCAGGGTTATAAGCACTAAAGTAAAGGAAATACAGAGCTCAGAAAAACCAAGATGATTTGCAGGTCTCTTGAAGAGCAAAACTAAATGCGCAAAGGCATGTGTTAGAAAAGTTTTAGCCATAGCAATAATATCACTGTTTGCCAGCTGAACATCTGTAATAGTTACAAAACTGTGAAGTTGCATCCAGTTACCAGCTTGAAATTTCACTCCAGTTTGTGCTACAAAGCTTAAAGGAGCAAGGTCATTTTACTGAATTTAACTGTAGATGTCTGGCTTCAAGTTCTGAACTGGTCAGCAATAATATCCATTAGCTGCTGCACTTAACTCCCCCACCCCACCCCCTTGAAAGCAATATCTCCTACATTAAATGAAAAACGTGAAGAAGATACAATGAAACTATGAATTAAAAAGCTCCTACCATCCCATTCAAAACTATTTGAACAAAAGAACCGCCAATAAAAAAAATAATTGAAAAATGAAGGTGGGGGTGGGACTGAAGAAGGAAATGGAAGAGAAAGGAAATGACTGTACATTACTATAACCGGGGACAGATTGTATCACAGGATTATTAGAATTTGGAGGAAAACATTATTATTTCCTAAATTGAATTGGATTATTTATTACTGTTCTAAAAAGTATTGAACACAAAGAAGATTTCAAACAAATATTAGATTAGACTGGAAAATAATGTATATGAGAGAAGAGGTTCAGAGATAAATCTCTATATAAACATTACAAATATTAAATTCCCCTTCACATAGCTCCAATCTGATAACACACACTGGCCTAACATTTTGTATAGTGCTCATATGGCAGTACTAGAGAAAAGCAAAAGTGGGTCAGTTCTTACAACACAAAAGACAAGTTCGATATCTGATGTGTAGGAGAAGAGATTTTCCCAGCATGGTTGTATATAAACTACTTTCTAAAGAAAAAGCAGGAATGAGGGGAACTATAATGTTAAGCACACCACAAATCAAATCCTCAGAAAACCACTGTTGACTGTAGCATGAAAGGGCACCCGATCCTCAGAGAATGCATAGCATCCACTCATACTTTGGGTGCAATTGAGATCAATGGGAAATTAAGTACCAAAAGTACTGCCAATGCCAATTACAGAATGAACACTATTCTTTTGGCCACTGATGCCAGAAACATGCTGGTCATAGGTAATTCAAGCCATGGGTTTTGTGATAAGAAACCATCATTCTGAGTACGACTAGACGGGGTTCTTCTTGTAAACTCCATATGGTATCTTTTTGTTCCAAATAGAGCCATCTGATTGAGGTTTTCCTATCTACTGATAGATCACAGTATATGTTAAACTCCGGAAGGACATCCATATAGTTAATTAGGAAGCAAAACAAAAATCATGTTTTCATAATGACCTCAGGCTTCTTCCCTTAAATGTCATCTCAATATTTTAGGTATTGGAGAAACGGCAAGAAATTGTGTGATCTGTGTTGCAGGTCCAATGAGATAGCCCCATTCAGATATATATAATCCATGAAAGGGACTAATTAGGAAATGGTAATGTTTCCAACCGGAAGATGTTGTGGAACAGGGATGAGAAACTGGTAGGCCTCCAAAGGTGATAGAAGATGATTCCAATTACCCCACACTGTTAGATGTGCTGGCTAGGGCTGATGGGAAGTAGAGTCCAACAACATCTGCATGCCACATATTGTCTATCCCTATTGTTGGCAGGTGGCCAGAACCAGAGAATTCTGAGCAGATGTATCATACTCTCTAAAATGACAAATGGTCAAGCAATATGTGTTCAAGATGACAAATGCTATTACTGAGGAAGAACATAGGAGAAACTGCAGCAGTTTACAGCTACTGAAGTAAGCAAAAGACAAAAGAGCAAAATGGTAGAAAGAAAAATAAATTGTTGCTGCATCATTTCCAACTTTTGGTGACCTTAAGGTGAACCAAGCATGGAATTTTCTTGGCATAATTTGTTCAGAGGAGGGTTGTCTTCCTCTAAGGCTGAGAGAGTATTGTCCAAGGTCACTCAGTTGATTTCCATGGTTACACAGGGCTTCAGATCCTGATCTCCAAGTGTAAAAAGTGGAATAAGGACACATTCACATTTAAGAAACAACTAGCAACGGAGCCCATCACATGACTCAAGCTCGTACAGTGGGTTCCAAAGATTTTGGCATTTCTAAAGTGTGGGGTTTTCCCCCATGCTTTCTACTTCAATTGACAATCAACTTCTTTTTCAATTCCCCATGTAGAAATGCCCTATTTACCACGTGATGGGAATTCCCTTTTACCTGCTTGTAACATAATGATGATGTCATCGTGGAAGGAGGAGCCTAGGCAGGCAGTGTTGATTCCTTTCTTTTGCCATTACCATTTTGGATCTGAGGAGGAAAAATGGTAACTCCTATCTCTTTAAATGCAAAATAAATAGACTTACCTTTTGAATGTGGGCTGGTCCATAAGGTTACAAAGAGTCAGAAGTGACTGAAAGAATAAACAACAACCACCTTTTGAACTGAGTGCTAACTGTACTATTTATTATTTATTTATTGATTTCATGCACTTTTACCCTGCCCTTCTCCCCCTGAAGGGGGACTAAAGGCGGCCTCACACAAGCACCATACAATGCTGTCAATAAGTAAACAATTCGAAGTACAATTAAAGCATTAAAAACCATTAAAACATTAAAAACCATTAAGACACATTATATAATTTATTAGACAGTAGATTATACATACGTTGGACTAGTTGAAGCTTCCGGGCAGTTTTCAAAGGCAGCCCCACATAGAGTGTATTGCAGTAGTCTATTTGGGATGTAAAAAGAGCATGGACCACTGTTTCTCGTGTGATGAAAAGGCAAATTGATAATTGGGGGGGGCGGAAAGAGAGAAACCATGTGATGGAGATAGGAAAATCATCCATTTAATTTCAAAATGGGGCTTTATGAAGCTTAAGGGAAAAACAAAGATCGCAAATGCTTTACTTATCCCATGGGATGAAGTACTAAGAGATTATTAGAAGGGACTATCCCTGGCAAATCAGAACCTTTCCATAGGTACAATGTATGAAGCTATAACTATGGTATGAAGTGGCAAGAACATAAGTTCTTTATGCGCTGGTGCATCATTTGCAGGCTGCCAATAAAGAAGAGATATAGGCACCTGGGATCTTTTGATATGTCATTAAAAAGACAAGAAGCAAGGATTAGAATAGTAAAAAAAATTGGCCTACAATTTCCAGTCTTTGGTGGATTTGAGTGGTTATATTACAAATTTTCTGAGAGTGTGAAAGCTAAGCAAAGAGGACTCACAAAAACGTCTTCATACATTGAATCAACACTTGAAGCAGGATACGGCACATGAGCTAACTTATTTACATTTACTGCACAATATATGAAAATCAGCTCAATGGAACATCTTTATGAGTAGGCAAGGCATACTTAGGACTGTGATCTTCATTTAATACACAAACAAGTAAAAACTTTGAGAAATATGGGTGGCACAGCCGATTGCCAAAACTGAAAAAGCTAAGAACTGCATGAAGTGAAGACCTGTTGCAAAGCATATTCATCATAATAAAAGAAAGGCAATTCCTGGTGTTTTTTTTACCTTAGTTATATATCTTCTTCAGTTCCTGGTTTTCTGTCTGATAAGAGAGAACTGGTCATTTGGAAGCTGCAGAGGGAAATGTTATTTCAATTGCAGCCAAGCTTCATCATTTGAGCTCTAAAGCTGTGGTAAGCCAACGCCGTCAGTACTTTAAGATACAAAAGCATTATTTCTGCAAATCCAAAGGGTGGAATTATTCCCACGCTTTGCAGAGAAAGAGAGACAACGCTGAACAAATGCATGACTTTAAAAATGAATTCTCATTAAATTTAAACCACTATCCCATTCTCTAGATATTTCTATACTTCTCTATTGTCCACCACTTATGGTTAATTATATGGGGACTTAATTCATTGGGTAAATAAAGAATAGAAACCTATACACCTACAGTGGCAACCAATGTAATGTAGAGAGGGAAGATCAGCAGGAAATCATCCACAAAAATCCCATTCCACTTAATCAATTCAAGTGCTTCATGGGTGCTTTATCACTTGAAGATGATGAAATAATGTGTTGGCATTTGATCCCAGTCTCAGCCAATATCTCTGAAGAAATGATGGCCTTCATTACTGGCTTACACACTATGAGATACATTTCTTGGCTTGTGTGTCAATCCAATTGCTCATAACTTTCAAGCAAGGAGGAAATTTTTTAAAAATTGGGCTAAAAAGAATACAATAGATGTTTGACTATCTCTTGTGAAAAAGGCACAAGAGTGTTAAAGCAAGCACAGGTGAAGAAAACTTAATGCAGGATAAAATTATCAGTGGACTTTATTGGAGAAATTAGCAATCTTACACTAAATCTGTGGTTCTAAACCTTTGGTCCTCCAGGTATTTTGAACTCCAGCTGTCAAAATGGCTGGGACTTCTGGGAATTGAAGTCCCAAATATATGACTTATCGGTAGCTCATAAAGATAGCACAGGCTGCTTTAGCTCCCATACCAGAGAAAAAGCAGGTTATAAATTGGACAGACAGACAAGATGCACCCAAGGAACAGAGTGTATGGTTGTAATCCAGGCCCACTTCTTAATGTAGTAGGTCATTACATATCACAGGACTTTATTGCCCCAAAAATGAGTTAGGTTTTCTACACTTAGACTGGTTTTAGCCAGGCAGCCCAGTTTGGAAAATTATCCAAATTAAGTTAATTATCACATTTACATCCAGTTGCAATTTAACAAGAAAAAATGGTGTATCAAAGGAACATTTAAAATTTTTGCAGTTTCTACAGCTCATCTGAAGAATCATAATTGGCATTCATTATTATGCATCCTTTGAAGGGGCCCTGTGGGTACAGACAACAGTTCAAATGTACCACTGGGGAAAAGATAGTTAATTTCCCAAATGTACCCAGCATAGTGGGCAGTGAACAAGGGTATCTCTGCAGGAGGGGCAAAATGATAGCATCACCCATCCCAAAATAATAAATACCCCCTTAAATAAAATCTTATTTCAGTCCCCAAACTCCAAGCATTGCATTTACTTAAACCTTGAGAATTAAGTAATACAGAAATAAAGTTTAGGCATTCAACGAAAAATGGCAGGCAGAGTTACCAATGAAATGTGAACACAGCAAAGATAAGAGGGTTGTTGTTAAATTGTTCAGTTGTTTCCGACTCTTCGTGACCTCATGGACCAGGACGCCAGAGCTCCTTGTTGGCCGCCACCACCTTCAGCTCCTTCAAGGTCAAGCCAGTGACTCCAAGGATAAGATCCATCTATCTTGCTTTTGGGTGCCCCCTCTTCCTTTTTCCTTCCATTTTTCCCAGCGTCATTATCTTCTCCAAGCTTTCCTGTCTTCTCTTTATGTGGCCAAAGTACTTCATCTTTGCCTCTAATATCCTTCCCCCCAGTGAGCAGTCGGGTGTTATTTCCTGGAGTATGGACTAGTTTAATTGTGAATTATTTTCAGCGCCTCACTCTGCAATGCCTTCATTTGCCTATCCCAGCTGCCCCTTTCACTCCCCTGGCAGTCGCTCCCTACTTGAAAGAGTTTTCTTTGTATCCCTACTCTTCCCTTACTTTTCTACTTTGTAAAAGCAACTGGAAAGATCCCAATAAAATGCAGGGGGGGGGATTGTAATTCTACCCACCTTCTGCCAGAAGGAAATATTTTGCTCCATCCTTTCCCCATCTGGCATGCAAGTCAGTTATAGAAGAAAAGACACTGGACAATTAAATTTCTTAAACAGCTGCTGAATTTCAACCTGGAGTTTCTATTAAACAAAATGCCTTAGGTCTTTTCCACTTGCAGTACTGCACAGGCCTGATAGTATGAGGATATATTTCACTGCAGTGGTGGTGGGGGGATAACCCAAGATGTAAAAACAACTACTGCAGGGAAAATGATAGATTAGCACCAGGAGGGAGAGACTTCAGAATATGAAACATGCTTGCTAGTTAATTTCATTCTCCTCAATTCATACATCACTCAAAGAGACACATCTGTCTCTCTTTCACTCTGAAGCTGACTATTTCTGAGAAAATGAACCTCTAGTGGCTGCACAGAGCCAAGGGATAGCTGTGGTCACCACTGTGCCATGAGTAATGTAAATGTGTGTTGAAATGGCACCTCATTAATTACAGTGCACAAGTTTTGTTAATTTATAAACTCTTCCTAAGATTATGCTAAACCCACTAATGGATATTTAGGACTATATCCTGAGATGATGTGATCAATATATTTGTATGACATAAAATGAGGCTATTAGGCTGTCAACCTATTAAGTAACTTTTTTCGTTGAGTAAATCATCTGCCTTTTAACCAATCAATTAAGTGTAAATACATCTGCAGACCACCAAAAGCTTGATTTAGGTGCTCATTTGTATACAAGAATCCAAAAAAGGTGAAGAGCCTGCCCTTCATTCACAGTGCCACCAATTACAATGGAGTCACTCCAATATATCAGTTGAAGTTGGTTATCGTTCATTAACCTAATGATTAAACAAAGTAAAGTTTTCATAATTTATAATGGCAATGATATAGGAGGCAAATGTTATTTCTCGCTTTAAGATATCAGTAATATCCCATATTCACATGAAAGGTATATCTTTTAAAACAGAGAACTTCCTATACTTTCCTGCTTTGAGTCATGCCTCCAATTTCTGATGTGAGACTACATAGTGGGAGATTCTTCGTAAATGCCCCAAAGGTATTGAATTTCATCCACTGGGAGACTTTCAGCAAAAGTAGAACAAATACTATCAACAGTTTTTATGTGTGGTCTCTTGCTCAGAGAAGCAAGTGATAAGATTCCCATATGTGGAACCCAGCATCTGCCTTTGGATTACTTGATCAAATCTCAAGGTTTCAATCTAAAACAATCTGGTCTGGAAGTGTATGGAATTGGTCTAAATCTCTCTTCTGTAGTAAATTTATCCTTTTGAAATACAACTGGTGTAAAGGTGTATAACTGACCTTTGATTTTACTATGTATAAGCTCCTACTTAATAATTACTATTGTATAAATCATATTGAACTTTCCATGAGATACTATGCAGTGCAAGTTCTGCAGTAATTATTGAGGCCTCTGAATAAATTATGTAATTTAACATCTGCCATTAAGCTATTTACCACATTTATTGCATCATAACAATGTCATTACAAAGCAAAGCTGTGCAGATAAGCAGCATGGCAATAAATGCACAATATGTATCTAAATGTTTGCTCCTACATAACTCTCCTTCCGCTTAATTGTGACAACCAGACTCAACACTCATCCTTTGTGCTACATACACTGATTTCTAATCATTTCCTATGTATACATTATGGTAAAAGTAATATTATGCAGCATTTGTGGAGGGGTGTGAGGAGCAGGAAGGAAATACTGCCTGTCTGCCAGTGATATACTCTACCAGCAGTATCTTCGACCTGAAGGATGCCAAAGCATATGGCCTGAAAGTCATGTGGGGCTCCAACACTCTTTTTATAGTTTCCAAAATGTGCTTTTACTACTTCTCAGGATGGAGAAGGCAAAATGGCCACAAATGGCCAATAGTGCCTCAACTATTTAGAGAAAAACTGTTGAACATTATACTACTCACTGTACATTTTTGGCTTCCCTTCATCTATTTGGGGTCAGTGTTGTGTAGTAGTTTGAGTGTTGGACTAGGAGTCTGCAGACAAGGTTCAAATCTCCACTCAGCCATAGAAACACATTGAGTTACATTCTCTCAGGACCAGAGAAAGGTGATGGCAAACCCCTTCTGAATAAATTTTGCAAGAAATCTCAATGATAATTTTGCCTTAAGGTCTTCATAATTTGGAATCAACTTGAGGGCATACAACTATAGCAGCAAACAAGACTTTGGGGGAAATTACAAGAATTTGAGAGCAAAATATAAACCATAATCTAATGTAAATTTCAGACTCTCTGTGCATATCTTTTCTCATATGGATAGTCTATAATTATGGTTTTAAAGAGAATTTTACAAGGTGGTGTATCACTGGTAATGAACTCCAGAAAGGATTACCAAAATGTATCAAAATGTATATAATGTAATTGCCCATGTGTTATTGGAGAAAGGGGTGAACTACAAGTCATAAGCAGATGAAAGGATCTCCATTTTATTTATTTCTGGTATTTGTATCCCGTCACTTCTCTACCCCCAAAAGGGGACTCAGGATGGCTTACATACGCAGCAGTACAAGGCCGCTACACCACAAATGTGTTGCGACAACAAATACAACAATATAATCAAAGTCACATACATAAACATTAAAACAATTACATAATCATATATATATATATATATATATATATATATATATATATATATAATTAGTTAAAAACCATCAGTTAAAACCAAGAACTATTTTATTTTTATCCATCACAACTGCCTTGGAAAGAGAAAGAAGCAGAAGCAGGCACACTTCCACTATGCCTAGACTCAGGGAAGATGAAAGATCCTCCATCCATTCTAACTGCAATTTCTATGGCATAGCAGGAACAGAAAAACAGACAGAAACAACTCCACCTTGCCTGGACTCAGAAGTAGATGTAAGGTCCTCTTTGCCAGGACCCCAGAGGGAGGAAAATATTTGCTAGACTTAAATCTCCTCCTAGAATGCCAACTCCTTCTCCTTTAATGTCATGTCTTAATTAAATTGGAAACTTGAGGGCAATGAACTATTTTGTTTGGTTTTTTTACTTGTAAAACACTGTGCTCAAATTAAGCACCAAAACATCATTTTTTACAACAAATCAACAGAAAAAGCAATTCAATACATGGTAACATTATGTAGTAATTACTGTATTTAGGAATTTAGCACCAAAATATCACAATGTATTGTAACAGCTATGGTTCCGGGCAGGAGGCAGACTGCGTTGGATAATACAGAACATTGGATGAGCGAAGGTTGGATAAGTGAGACACTATTGTACTTCTGACACTAAGAGGAACAATGGAAGGATGACTGGAATTGGAAAAAAATAACATAAATATGGCACCATATTTTCAATGAAATTTGGAGCGTTCTATCATGATAAATAATGTAACCAAAACAAAAACAAAAACAGGAGACCCAGTCACATAAACCCTTCTGACAGATACTTCTGCAGAACTACCAGATTCCAAATTTATCTTTGCGTTCATTTTACAAATCCCATAGTCCTCACTCATTACTGCTTTTGAATATTCTTCTTCTCATAAAGCCTTCTAAAAGAAAACCTGCAGTGTGATCATAACAATTTAACATGACATGCTTCTGAGTTATCTTTCCTCTGGAGTTCTCCCTTCTATTTACTATATTCAGAATCTCACTGAAATGTTCTCCTTGTGCTTTCTATGCAAGCAAACCAGCATTGTTGACTGAAGCCCCATTGTATGTGTCCACACCTTCCCATCATTTTCTCTTAATTTATCTGTTTGGCTCTTAATCTTCTCCCATGAAGTAGGGGGTTGTCATGGCCTTCACAATTTTATAAAGACCAATGCTCTGAATAACCAGCTGTTCTTGGTGTGCTCCGTCTCAACTGTCTCATTAGCTACTCTTTTTCCATATCCACCAATGTTCCTGCTCTATATATACACAAACAGCTACTGTAGTGCTTTGTTCCACAATGTGAACTTGGACAAACAATCCCCCTTGGAATCTTTTTCTGTGTCTTCCTCTTCTTTTCCACTAGACCATAAAGGGGAAAAGTACAGCAGGGTTTGGTTATATATTCAAGGAACCAGAAAGCCATGCCAAGTTTTTTCTTTGGAGTAAATGAAAAGAGACCATAATTCTCCAAACATCTGTCACCTCTGCTCTGATCCTCTCTGCTTCTGGAGCCAATTTACGGTTGCCTTCTTGTTTAAGTTACCCTTTTGCTTGCTGCATAATGATACTGCACAGCACTCATTTTTCTCACCTTGGCCACAGACTTTTCTGAAAGTGATTAAACTATGTAGCAGAGAACACATGGATTGGCAGCTCACAAGGAGGTTTCCTCGCTGATTTAATTCTCTTGCATTCAAAACAAGTTTCTACAGCTTTCTTTCCAAACTCTGAATAAGTGGTACATCATAGCCCACTACAGATCACTTTTCACTGTGAGATTATTGCTTATGCAAGAAATAGCTGTTCCCTCCATTCTCCCTAATGGAGTAGCAACAATTAGCAATCAGAAAAACACTCATTATGTACTTTACCACATTCTGACTGCTCCTCTTTCACTGGTCAATGGTTCTGAAAAGTCTTCTTTTAAGCAAAACAACAACACACCTCTATTTGATATACAGAAGCAAACTGGAATGGCAGATGATGCTTTATTCAGGACTCACAGCATAACTGGTCCTCCACATCTAAGTGTGTGATTTAAAATGTGTAAGATAAGCTCAGATGGGCTCTGTGGAGCTGCCTTTGCTGCCTTCCCAGTATCCCATATACATATCTTCCAACATTTCACAGATGAAAACTGGGACACATGTGGGCAGGCAACACTAGAGTGTGCTCAGGAAGGCAAGTGTCATCAATGACAAGGCAGGAGATTCTGCAGCAGTTTGCTTTTGCTGGATTCCTCTGGGAAAGACAAAACACTCCTTTCCTCCACTCCTATCCCTTTTGATGAGTTAAATGAATGCAAGCTACTTTTGCACTTTGATCTCAATTTCCACCAATGGAAGTAAGCTAAGTACAAAAAGAGCAGAAGAAAGGAACGGGGGGGGGGGGGAGGGATTTTCAAAGCATCTGAAAAATGCAGGGCACTAGAGAATTAACTGAACTGTTACAGTCAAAATAAGACAGGTAGAATATATAGGCTATGGTTGTGAGGGAGACATCGTTTTAAAAGGGAATTTTCAGGGATGCTTCCAATGACTGTAAGTTTCATATGTTCTGATTTATTATTTATTTATTTAGTACATTTGTATACCGCTCCTTCTCAGCCCGAAGGCATTTCACACAACATTATAAAAAACAAACATCAAAAACAATTTAAAACATTGACACATCAATTAAAACCAACAATAATAAAAACATCATTTGGTCTCCTAGATAAAAGCATAGTCCGATTTCATAGTCCATTGTTCCAAATCCTATGTTACACTGCCTTATCAAACGCCTGCTCGAATATCCAGGTTTTTACTTTTTTCCAGAAGGTTAAAAGCGAGGGGCCTGATTTACTGTCATATGTAAAACACTAACCCAAAGAGGGATACAATGTATTAAATATATGTCAACAGCGTCAATAAAGATATATTGTATTCAATATGTGTATCAATACTTAAATCGCAAACTAATCATAATACACAAATTACAGAATGTACATCATATATGGAAAAATCACCACCCCTACTGGGGTTCCTACCAGCGAAGATGCTAAAGAGTCATATGAGTCCATGGGACAGTGGAAAATATCCCATGAATCCACATTCATTAAGAGTCTCAGATTCAACGTCTCATATATGATATTGCTGCCCAAGGAAAAAAGTGTCCGTACATTCGCTGGGAGGGCTAACAAATGTATAATCCGCTCCGTGAAATCGATGCTGTAGTATGCCAGTTTAATCCAAGAGAAGGTTAATCCACGTGTCTCTGAGACCCCCGATGTTAGGTATCGCTTTCTCCCATAGTATGGGGCATTTTCAAAACATCAGTGTGCATCGGTGACTCCCAAAGGCCGATGAGGAAAATAATATTACAGGTACCATCACTTGTTTCGACCCTAATGGGTCTTTCTCAAGGCCAATAAACAGTAGCCATTTCCATCAAGCATCTAAATGTGGCATATATACATGGCGGTATGCATAAACTGTAATAAAGCATATAAAATACTTGGTAATACATAATATACAGTATAGACCTGAAAGGATACAAAAACCCGCCTCTAAAGCAACCCAGTATTGAAGCAGGTAAAACTGGGAGTTATGGAACTCCAAGTACCAAGTTAACTTTACCAAGCTGCTTATTCGTGCGGGCGCAAGGGTGAGGAAGAAGACACGGCAACTGTGAAATAGATGAAAATCAAAAGGATTTATTCTCACCAGCTGGTGGGCTGGTGATTGGACTTCCGGTGCAGCGTCCATCGGGGCAGGCACGACTTGCTCTAGCTCCTGAGCAAGCCACCCGTTCCAGAGGTCTGGAGGACAGGATTGTCCCCCCACAGATCCCGGATCGAGGGGGTCCTCCTGGTGCCCTCAAAGTCCTCATCCCTCAAGGAGGGGGGCTAGAGGGTGCGGGGGTAGACCGCGGCGAGCGGACCGAGGACGGGAAGGAGGGGGAAACCCCACCATAAACTACCCGGCGCTCACTCATCTTAGAAGAAGAACGGAAAGAAAGAGGGAAATCGTAAGTCTCTCAAAGATAATTGAAAGATTCATAATTTTGCACTAAGGGGACATCGCCCAAGAAAGGGTGGATTTAACAGCAGAAGCCCACGAGGATCAAAAGTTGAACAGTGACTTGACCCTTCCATGGAATAGAATAAATAAATTTGGAACCGAAACTTTAAAACTTTAAGATTGATTGACTAAGGGAGAAACATAGACACCTATAAGCCATTGCCGGAGAGGGGAACAAGAAAGGTGGAAAAGCGGGGAATTGAGGAACCAAAAGAGACTATACGATTAGTAAAATAAGGCAAGAGCAAACTACGGGCCGGGATAAAGAAGAAGGAAAAGAAAGGAAAAGTTTTTTCAAGATGGCACTGACCTTGGCTCGAGATTGTTTTGTCTACCCGCCTCCTTCTTGTAAACAGTGAACAGCACCTCCGAAGCCTCCAAAGCTCCTCCTGGTAAGAGACCGCGTGGGCGGAAGGAACCGGAAGGAGTTGGAAGGGGAACAAAGAGACACTACCAGAGAGTGGAGCGAGGAGGACCGGAAGGAGAAGGAAGTTAAAGAAGGGGGACAGTGCCGCGGTGGAACCGGAAACCAGAAACCGGATCCAGGAAGAAGTAAGGTCCATAGACTTTTGAAACCATAGATCAATGAAAAGTGCAGAACAAAGTTGGAGAAGGAAATAAGTAAACAAAAAAGCTATCCATAGCGAGATCGAGGACGAGAAGTAGACGGAGAAGGCAACCCTTGAGAAGATCGAGTGGGACGGGAGACGAGAGAACGAGGTGCGGGGCCGACGGACCGGGAAGAGAAGCAGACGAGCACGACGGGACCTGGACGAGAAGTAGACGAACGAATTCGGGGATATATTAAAACGAGCTGAAAGAAAGGCCACGGGAGAGAGTTTGGCGAACCCTGCAAGTGCTGAACATTGAACACTTTAAAGGCAGTGGGAATCAACTCGGGAAGGAACGCAAAGAGGGACTTTCGCGAGGTTTGAGTTAATTAACACAATTAAGACTCAGACTAATAAAAGTAATTATATGATTGGGTTAAGCAACGAGTAAATTAACTGAAGAAATAAGGGAAGTATCTGACTGGGGAGGGAACTGCCTTGAGGTCTAAGGGGAAGAGAGTGGGATTACAATATAATTATTAATTTGATCTGAAGATTCAATTTGATGATTCAATTTGATGATTTAATGAATTGTTTAATGCCTTAATGCCCTAATGAAATTTTGAATGAAGATTGGAACAGGGGTTCTGTGTTGATGAATTTAGAGAGGGAGTAATTAATTAAGAATTGAAAGGTTTTTAAAGAATTTGCTCTAGAGGTGATAAAATTAACTGACTAATTGATTAAGGAAGGTGGAGTAGAAACCCTCCCAAGTAATTGAGGAACAAATAAGGGGAAAGGAGATGGCAGGAGCCAAAGGGAAAGATGGAAAAGACTTCAAGGCACTACCGAGAAGAGGCTCCTTCTCTGGTCAAGGACCAGAAGAGGGAGGGTTAAAGGAGTTGTTAAGAGATATCCAGAAAGATATTCAAAAGATGGCAGTGAAACAGAATGAATTAGTGGAGAAACAAGATAAATTACAAAAATTAGCTGAGAAACATGAAACGCAACAGAAAGTCACACAGGATGAGATGTTATCAATGAAAAAGAGTTGAAAGAAGATTGGAGAGTGATGAAAAAGAAGTGTCAGAGGCATTGCAGGATATCAGCCAAATAAAAACCGACCAAGGCAAAATGGAGAAAACCCAGAAGAAGTTAGAAAAGAAGGTAGAGAATATAGAAAAGAAAAATTTACTGGCCGAAAAAACACAAGAGAGGTTGGAATACAGTGAAATGGAGCACCAGCTGAGGCTTAGGAACCTGGTTGAACAGGATGGAGAGAATATTAGAGAGACAGTGATCTCGTTGATCGCAAAAATAATGGAAATGCAGGAGAGTGAAATAGACAGAGAGGTGGACAAGACCTTCAGAATTCAAACAAATTACTCCAAGAAAAATAAAACCCCCCGAGATGTGATCGTGAATCTAATACGCAAAAGATTCAGGGAAGATGTGTGGAGAAAAGCAAACGCCAAGCCAGTCGAATTTAAAGGTTCGAAAGTGATGGTCCTTCGGGAGTTCCCGATTTCTATGTTAAACCGGAGAAGGAAATATTTTTTCCTTACCAAAGAACTAAAGAATCTGAACATTAGATTTAGATGGGAACGGATAGAAGGGATAATGGTAACTTATAAAGAGGAGAAGATTTGGTTGACGTCAGAAGAGAAGGCGAAAGATTTTTATAGGAGGTTGGAAAAGGAAAGGAAGATCAGGACCCCTCTCAGTTCACTTGAAAAAGATAAAAAGGCAAAAAGGAAACGCTACAATACGCCCGAGTCTGAGGGGGCGGCTGCCCCGTTCTCAGCGTCCATGGACCCACCGGGAGGATTAGAAGAAGAATTAGAGGAGGGGGAAGAGGATGAGTCAGAAGAAGAAGAGAAACTCGATTTAGATATAGACAATACATTATTTACATCTCGAGATGGCTAGCTTTGTACAGCAATTGAAAATATACTGCAACAATGTGAATGGTTTAAACTCTCCCAATAAAAGAAAACAAATTTTTAACCAAATTAAGAATGGAAATTACAATATTGTGGCGCTACAAGAAACACATATTAAACAGAAACATGTATCCCACTTAACCCAGCAAAAATTAGGAAAGGTATTTTTTGCTTCAGCCCCGGAAAAAAAGAGAGGGGTCGCAACCTACATTGATGAGAAATTAAACCCACAGTTCTTGTTTAGGGATGAAGACGGGAGAATGTTGGCGGTTAAGATAACAGTAGGAATGGAGAGTATTAATTTGTAATATCTACGCCCCAAATGCATCTAAGAAAAAGTTTGTGGAAACCCTTAAAAGAAAATTAATAATGAACAAGGTGACCATCTCATAGTTTTAGGAGACTTTAATGGAGTAATGGACAAATATATGGATAAATCTAGAGTAACAAGAAAACCGAACCAGGAAGATAGAAGTACACTACCCGATAGCCTCATCAAATGGATGAAAGAATATGATCTGGAGGATATATGGAGACTACGCCACCCCAATGAGAAAGACTATACTTTCTACTCTGCCCGCCACAGCAGCTGGTCAAGAATAGACATGGTATGGGTTTCAAAGACTCTTTCAACAAAAGTGGAAAAGATAAGCATCCATGCACGTGATGTTTCAGATCACGGTGCCTTGACAACGATAATCAATCAGAGGAGAGGGACAAGGAAGTGGCGACTGAATGAAAACCTATTGAAGCGACCGGAAGATATGGCAGCATATAGAGAAAAGGTTAAAGAATATTTTGAACAGAATATAAAAGAAGAAACCCCCATACAAGTAGTTTGGGATGCCTTCAAAGCGGTGATGAGAGGACACTTGATCCAACATAATTCGAAAAGGAATAAAGAGAGGAGACAAAAATTAACTAAAATAGAAGAGAAACTGAAGGAATTAGAAGATAAGTTAAAAAGAAATCCAGGAAATAAGAAGATACCAAAGGAATTAGAAATGATAAGAAAGGAGAAACACCACCTGGAAATGGAACAAATGGCGAAACAGATGAAATATGTTAAACAATCCTCTTTTGAAAATGCAAATAAAATTGGGAAATGGTTGGCAAGAAGACTTCGGAAAAAGAAGCAATCCCAACAAATAGCTATAATTAATGTGGGGGGGAAAACAATATCGGAAGATGTGCGGATAAGACATGAGTTCAAAAACTTTTACCAACAACTATATGCAGAAGAAAATATATGTGAAGGCAAAATAGGCGAATACCTCAGTAAAATGAAATTAAATAAATTAACAGAAGAACAAAGATTCGATCTTAATAAAGATATAACAGAGGAAGAAATCAAAAGAGCAATCAAAAATATGAAGAATGATAAAGCACCAGGCCCAGATGGATATACGGCATGTTTCTATAAAGTTATCCAAGAAGAAACCATTCCTATCTTAAAAGTAATAATGAATCAAGCATTACAAATGAAAGTCCTACCGGACACATGGAGAATAGCAGACATTGTAATGATCCCAAAAGAAGGAACAGATTCGACAGATATAAGAAATTATCGACCCATCTCATTGTTGAATACTGATTATAAAATTTTTGCAGCAATTTTGGCGAATAGGTTTAAAGAATTTCTTGCAGAATGGATTGACGAAGATCAAAATGGATTCCTGCCAAATAGAAATATTAAGGACAATCTCAGAGTGATCGTGGATGTAATTGAATACTATGAAACTCATCATCAACAGCAACTGGCCCTACTATCAATTGATGCGGAGAAAGCATTTGACAATTTGAACTGGAACTTTTTCAAACTATTATTTAAGGAATTAGATACAGGATTTCAATTCCAGAATGCGATAGATGCAATATATCAAAAACAGAAGGCGAGGATTTGGATAAATGGGACGGCAACTGAAGAATTTAAGATAGAAAAAGGAACCAGGCAAGGATGCCCGCTTTCCCCGTTGATCTTTGTCTTCGCCTTAGAGATCTTATTGAAGAAAATTAGAGGCCAGGAAGAATTGAAAGGTCTGAAGATCGATAAAAAACTTATAAAATAAGGGCCTTTGCAGATGACGTGATTTGCATCGTGGAAGATCCTAAAAGAATATTGTGAAATGGTTGGAGACAATTGAGGAGTATGGAGAAGTAGCAGGATTCAAATTGAACAGGAATAAAACGAAAATTTTAACAAAGAATATTACGAAACAGGACCAGTTAGTATTGCAAGAAAAAATTGGAATTGGAATTACCCCGAAGATCAAATATTTAGGGATTTGGTTGACAGCAAGAAATCTACAATTACTAAAAAATAATTATACTGAACAATGGGAGAAGATGAAAAAGGAGTTAGGAAAATGGAAAAATGCGAACCTGTCACTCCTAGGGAGAATTGCAGCTATTAAAATGAACTTGTTGCCAAAAATGTTATACCTTTTTCAGAATTTGCCGATAATTAGGAATATGGACATATTTAAAAAATGGAAAAAGGAAATTATGAGTTTTGTTTGGAATGGCAAGAAACCAAGGATCAACTATAATGTAATGATCATGCAGAGAGAAAAGGGAGGCTTTGCCCTTCCAGATCTAAAGTTATATTATGAGGCCTGTGTACTATCATGGGTGAAAGATTGGACTCTGTTAAAACGAACGAAAATTTTAACGTTAGAAGGATTCGACCTACGTAAAGGCTGGCACTCCTACCTATGGTATGGAGCAACTCAAAAGGAAAAAAATTTCGGAAACCACTTCATTAGATCCTCCCTGATAAAAGTATGGAATAAATATAAAAATTTCTTCTATGACAAGACACCGTCCTGGCTCTCACCCTTAGAGGCGAATCAAAGACGACTGCTGGGCTGGACCGAGTGGCCTAAGTATAAGGACGTTATACAAAAAAAAGGAACCTATTTTGAACTGAAACCACAAGAAGAAATAACGAGGAAATTTAGTAATGTTCGGTGGCTCCATTACTTCCAACTAAGAGAACAGTTTAATATTGATGTGACTAAAGGTTTTAGTGATACTGATAGACCCTGGGACAAAATTATGAAAACACAAAAGAAAACGGTATCAAATATCTATGCCTTACTACTAAACTGGGCAACTGAAACAGAGGTAGTCAAGAATTCAATGGTTAAATGGGCGCAAAATATTGGGAGACCAATCCAACTGAAAGAATGGGAGAAGATCTGGGTTAAACAAATGAAGATGACATATGCAACAGATTTAAAGGAAAACTGGTTAAAAATGTTACACCGGTGGTACATAACCCCCAAGAAATTAAGTACAATGTATAAAAATGTGGGAAACAGGTGTTGGAAATGTAAGAAGCAGGAAGGTACCTTTTTTCATACATGGTGGACCTGCCCTAAAGTAAAAGAATACTGGCAAATGATACATGAGGAATGTAAGAAAATGTTACAAATAGAATTTAAAATGAGACCGGAACTTTATCTGATAGGACTGATAGAACAAGAAACATTTCCAGATGAAAATTTGGAAAAACTCTTTGTGTTCCTCTCAACAGCCGCAAGAATGGTGTTTGCTAAATTATGGAAACAAAATCTCCTCCCCACAAAAGAGCAATGGCTAATTAAAATTATAGAGATACGAGATATGGACGAATTAACATATTGGTTACGATATAACCATGGTAAAGGTGTAAGAAAGACAGATTGGGCCTTGATAGAAGAATATCGACAGAAGATATAAACAAAGAAAGGAACGCTGTCGTTAATTAAAAAGTTAAGAAGAGCAAAGGAGATGTCTCGGGATTGAAATAGTTTTTAATGATGAAAATGTATATTTAGTGCAAAAGGAGAATGGAAGTCAAATACCCCTTTGTATTCTTACCCTTCCTTTTACCCCTCCCTCCCCTCCCGGTTGTGATGATGTAAGTCTTATAAACATAAAAATTTGTTAATAAAAATTATTTGGAAAAAAAAAAAGAATTCTATTAGTTATTTCTTTCACACAGTGCAGTATCAATGCTGAGTCTTCTCTGTTCCCTGAGTTGAAACAATTTTCCAGGCTCCGTGCCAGCAGCGGAGAAGGACAGACTCTTTGCCATGCGCAGTGGTGTTTCCCATTCACATTAAATTTCCATAGCTCAAACTGCACTGTTTCCACCCATCTAGCCTATATTATCTCAAATTGGGCACAGGGTGTATTAAAAATGCATTTAATCACAGTGTTAGTCTTTCATTGCAAGTGCCTGTCTGATTTCTGGCACCAAAACCCTCTTTTTCAGAGTTGACACGTAAGTAGCATCACTCTCTGACTGTACTTTTTATGCTCGGAAAAGTACCAAACCTGCTTTATTCCAGAATTTCTCTTTTTGTGGGAAACTCATCGCAAGGAGTTTCCTACACTTACGTCTGGAACACCTTAAGAGGACCAATTTACTCTCCAGTCCCGTGGGACCCCAGGTTTTAGAATTAACAGCATCATCATAAAAGCATTCTCATTTGTCAATACCATTTGCATTAAGAAGCATCCTTTTTCCACAGCTGCTTCTGTCTATTCAGGCCCTGGGTGTTCCTGAACTTGCAACAATCTTGCCATTGGCTTCTTGCCCGCAATGAAAACAATGGGATCTTTCTTGCTCATGCGCAGATCTATCCCTTCTAGCATTAAGACAGAATACTCTTTGCACTGTGTTTTACATCCATATCTCTAAGCCAGTACAGACTGTACCTAGCTAATCTTTGCTTCTAATGTTAAAAGCCTGAATCATATTTTGCATTAACTGTTGTGCCTGGCTGATTTCTGGCACTAAAACCCACTTCTGGAATACACGTGTATGCAGCATGACTCTCTTAGTGTACTTCTCCACAGAACTGTACTATATCTGCTTTATTCCAGAATTTCTCTTTTGTGGGTAACTAAACTCTCTTTAGCTATCACACCACTCCTGGAATACCTTAAACTTTGGCCCAATCCACCCTCCAGTGCTTCCTGGCCGTGGTTTGTACAGTTCGGACTGCATGCACACCTTTTACTGCATCTGTGGATTTCTGTATTGCAAAGGCACAACATTTCATTAGGAATGGAAAACAACACAGCATAATCATTACAGAACAAAAGATTATGGTTAGTAAAACCGCCCCTGACCTCAGCCACCCAAGATCCGGGAGCCAGCTGGTCAGGAGATTCCAGAAATCACCCAGCGTGGGTGATGCCATTGCAAGCAACCTCTGGGCCTCTGTCAGGAAAGTTCGCTTCGGGTTCCTCACCTGTTGAGGTGAGCGCTTCTGGATATGCATGTGCAAGTTTGTCACTGGGGTCATTTTGGGATATTCTCAAGCCTCCCGGGCTCAGAGTGCCTAACGTGCACCTCCCACTCCAATAGACTGGCAGAACTGGGCCAGACCACCCCCCCACATTCCAAATTATCCCCGGGGGAAGATCAAGCATACTCTTGCCAATGTGGTCGGCAGCCAGGTCCTGAACCAGATTTACTATTGCATCTTGCTGTTGGTTTCCATATAAGATGTGGGAACACCTTGAATAATCCCATCCCCAAGTCCATATTCCCTTGTTTCTCTTGCTACAACGAGCCTTATGTCTACTGTAAATCTTTACAGTGTGATTACAGGCGGGGTAAGAACCTAGCTCCACTCTGTTGTAGAGCTCATATACACCATCCCTCTGGCTCCCTACAGCATATCCTTCCATCATTGTCCCACTGGAAGCAGAGGGGCGCTTCCAATGCTGGGGAGCGATGCGTGAGCTTAAACTGAATACGGGGTGCACTTTCCTCGATGTATACCTGTCTACCCCGGATCTTATTCCACTCTGGCAGCATCAGTACCGAACTTGGCACGATGGGCCATCCTTGTTGATGACTGGATGGGCCAAAACTGCAAATCCAGCAAGAAGACAAGTTTAGCTCACTAGACATGTTAGAGATCAATTGGTGAAATAGGTTCTGTTCCCACCCGCCATTAGTCCCGGTAATGTATAGTGTTAAAATCAGTGTGATGTATCCAAACATAGTCCGCACTCCTCCAGACGGGCGCCCGCTCCTGTAACGCTGTCCATTTAGGATGCTGCACCACCATCTGAAAGAAAGTGCTTTCGGTTCTGTCCATTTACCTTTCGCTGAGCCACCATACCTGGAATCGGGTGCGATGCCTCTTGACGACTCTTCTGTGGCTTTCTTCTCACCCCCTAGGTGGGGTGCTGTTGATTTCTGTAAATTCTTTTCCTCAGGGGATGCTCGGGTTCGGTGCAAGACTGCTGCTGCTTTTGGTGAATTCTTTTCCTCCGGGGATGCTCGGGATCGATGCAAGACTCCAAAACAACCGGTGCTTTCTTGACACGGGTGTAATGAACCCAAGGACGAATTCCCGTCACCTTTACGGCCGTGGGTGTGCTCAATAGGACGGTGTAGGGTCCACGCCATCGGGGCAGCAACGGCCGAACACCTGCAGAGAAAGAGTGAAGAGAGGTAGTGGGGGAATGGGGATGCAAGTCTGCAGTGAACTGACTGAGCTTCTCCAACTGCTTTCCTAGCATCTGCACATCTTGCAAGGTCTGCTGATGTCCTAAGACATGGCTGTCCGTAGATAGCCCAGTAAGAGTCTTTAAATTCAATGGAGGCCTCCCATATAAACGTTCAAAAGGGGAAAGCCCGGACTTCTTATGGGGCGTGCATCTGACCCACAGCTAGGCCAAAAGCAACGCCAGCCTCCAATTTAACTTAGTCTCTTGACAAATCTTCGCTAAACAGTTCTTTAAAGTTCTATCGATACTCATCATTATATGGATTTGAGACCACAGGGGTTAATTGCACAGTAGCTTGATTGATAGCTCTAAGATCTTGAACAATACGAAAAGGAGGGGCGAATCTCATGGTGATTCACAATAAACTATAATTTCATGACGTAAAAGTCTCTGTAACTCCTCCTGAATTCCTTTTACAGCATCTCTGCTTATCGGGTATTGGGCCTTTCTCACGGGAAGCTGACCAGTTCTTATCTCTACCACAACAGGGGCAACATTTTATCGCCATTCCTGGTTTATTATCTTCTGCCCAAACCCTGACAAACTGTATCTTTCTTCCTAACTTGTTGCAATCTAAACAATCTGTATTCTTCTTGCTGAGGGACTGTAAGTTCCAACTGGCCTGTTTTCAAAAATTCCAACCTTGCCCTTATCTTCGCCAGAATGTCCCTCCCAGGGACTGGACATTCTGGGACATACAGTAACTTATGTGTAACCTCCCTTCCAGCAATGTTGCACTTTCTTTGCTGTAACAATGGGCATTTCTGTGGCTTTCCTGTAACTCCAACAACCTTGATGTGCTGACCACTAGGGGGGGCTAATTCCTTGTTAACAACTGACTTATCCGCACCGGTGTCTATTAGGAACTTTACACGTTGACCTTCCACATCCACGGCAATTAAAGGCTCCTCTGGGTCAAGTAACAGAAAAGCCCTGCCAATCTTTCAACATTCATCTTCCCACTCATCTTCCTCTTCTTCCTCTTCTTCCTGCACAGCAGCAGCCATCACAGCCTTCTGATAAGGCCTATAACTTCCTCTGCCCCTTCCCCTAGGCTTTCCTGAACCTCTGGCTGGAATTTTGTCTCTTTTTGCAACAGCATCACTTTCCTCTGACATTTCTTCCACACAGTCTTTTTGCCAGTGTCCCTCTTCCTTACAACGAGCACACTGATTTTGACCCAATCTAAACTGTCCTCCATTGTTTCCTCTTCCTCTTCCTCTGCCACGACTGATTCCTCCTCTTCCTGACCTTTCCTCAAACATGCTCACCAAAACTCTGTATCCCTCTTTCTTCTTTCTATCCTTCTTCTCTTCCTCTACTTGCTCTCTAGCCACATATACCTGATCAGCAATGGCCAGTAATTCAGTCAAATTCTTGCCCAAAAACCCTGGTTGTTTCTGTATCTTTTCTAATGTCTGGGGATGACTGAGATATGAAGGATTGTGTGAGCGCAATCCTCCCATCATCTTGTTCTAGGTTATAAGGGCTATATTTTCTGTAAGCTTCCTCCAACGTTCGAGGAAAGCGGCAGGCGTCTCAACCTTGTCTTGTTGGACTCCTTGTATTTTCTGGATACTGGAAGGTCGGGGTGGACCCTTTCTAATGGCTTTTAAAGGAATCTGCTGATAGTCTTTTATTCTGTCCCTCTGATCCACCTGATTCGGGTCCCATCCCGGATCTTGTTCCACTGGGAACCTAGCACTTCCAAATGCTACAGCTTCCATCTGCCCATGTCCTTCCTGGGCTATTAATCTGGCCTGATTGATGATGCTCCTTCTCTCTGCCGCAGTGAACAGGGCATTTAACAGCTGTTTACAATCCCACCAGGTGGGATCCCCCCATAGCACGAGGTTGCTCAGAATATGGGGGGGGGGGTGTTATGTTTCCAATTAAAAATGTCCGAACTTGAGAACGGGACTATCTGAAAAGCTTGTCGGACTCTGTTGTGCACATCCAGAAGTGGGATCTGCCTTATAGGGCACGCTAATGCCCCTCTCTCCACCTTTTCTTCATCCCTTGCTTCCTGCCCCCTGGTTTGACTTCTGGTTCTCATTGGTGAAGCGACTCTTCTTATACTGTGCCTTCTGTATGAATCCGGTGAGCGCTCTATCGCTCTTACGGATTCAAAAGAGCTGCTCCTTTGCGCTCTGGGGGGTCGCACAATCAACCTCCCTGCTGCTTCGGGGCACTCATCCTCTTCTCCCTCTCCGCTTTGGGGACGCACTATCATCCTGCCAGCATTAGGGGTTGGCCATCTCGCTTCTCTCTCTGCCTCTCTTGCTTCCTCCAGGGGGTGACTAATCTTCATGGAGAGAGGGGCCCGATAGGCAGGCAGCTCTTCACAACATAAGTCCCTTTCTGACGGGGAAACAGGGAATGTCACTGTTGCTGGTGACTGCAATGAAGGGGCCAGCGCGGGCTGGGACGCTGCTCTGGCAGACGGAAACGTCCCGCACACCGGAGGCTTTTCCCTGCCTTTTGGTCACAAAGCACCCTATCTTTTCATAATCTTTGGGCCCTGTCCCCCTTCCCCAAACGCCCTCAGCTCATTTGGATGGATTTTAAAACAATAGGATTCAAGTTGTTTATTTTCTCAAATCCCAGGACCCTGTGTTTGACCAACCACTCACATGGACGATCGGCCAAACCTCTGTGCACAGATTGCTAAGTTCAAAAGATTTCATTTCTTGGGGGTGTCCTTCCACTGCCAACAGGCAGAACCTGTCCCAGTTATCTAACACACATTGCAAAGGGGTCTCTTTCTCCTGTTTTGATCCTGCACTCCCCATGTCTCTCTAGCCTGATCAAACCCACACTTCAGTGCTCTCCCCCAAACCCCAATGTGTGTTCCCTCAGTGTTAAGGTGGTTGAAAGAAACTAATACTTGCCGGCTTCCTGAAGACCCTGGGTCGCGTCTCGCTCCCCCACGTCACCACTCGAGTTGCGTCGGCTCTTGGCGATCGGACCTGACGTCGCCTCCGACTTTCTCTGCGCGCTTGTGCCGGTTTGCTAGCCAACTGCGGCTGGGCACCTAGTTAAGGGTGTCCCCGGACTTGTATACTTGCCGGCACTCAAAGGGGCTGCGTCCCAGCTGCCCCTCCCGGACTTCCTTCTGGCTTTGAGTTCACCTTTAACTTTAGTTGCAGTCTCTCCCGGGTCCACAGGCTTTCGTTTGGGACGAGCCAGGCGGCCGGCTCAGTGCAAAAAGTGGTCAAAAACAGGCGGGGCCCCTTCCAGCCCTCCTGGGTCGTCTCTCCTTACTTAGCCTGGGAGCGGGGGCTGTCCACAACGGGGACCGTGTTTGTTTTTCCTCACCACAGACCCGTCTTAATACCTTTTTAGATCACGTCGGCCGAGGTCACCAAAATGAAGCAGGTAAAACTGGGAGTTATGGAACTCCAAGTACCAAGTTAACTTTACCAAGCTGCTTATTCGTGCGGGCGCAAGGGTGAGGAAGAAGACACGGCAACTGTGAAATAGATGAAAATCAAAAGGATTTATTCTCACCAGCTGGTGGGCTTCTGCCAGCAGAACACAGCTGCAGATGGGGGGCAAAAGACCCCGTCACTTTTCATACAAAGACATTTATACCCCAATGGAGTCACTCCAGTTAAGCCCACCCCTTCTTCATGGATAAAACAAGCATAATTGGCTGGTGATTACTGTTGTTACATGACATTTCATTAATCCAATAAACACTGCATAAATCATTAGCATCATCCCTCTGTCATACCTAAGAATGAGAACAATAGCCATCTATTAGTTATTTCTTTCACACAGTGCAGTATCAATGCTGAGTCTCTCTGTTCCTGACTTGAAACAATTTTTTCCAGGCTCCCTGCCAGCAGCGGAGAAGGACAGACTCTTTGCCATGCGCAGTGGTGTTTCCATTCACATTAAAATTCCCATTCCATAGCTCAAACTGCACTGTTTCCACCCATCTAGCCTATATTATCTCAAATTGGGCACAGGGTGTATTAAAATGCATTTAATCACAGTGTTAGTCTTTCATTGCAAGTGCCTGTCTGATTTCTGGCACCAAAACCCTCTTTTTCAGAGTTGACACGTAAGTAGCATCACTCTCTGACTGTACTTTTTATGCTCGGAAAAGTACCAAACCTGCTTTACTCTGGAACACCTTAAGAGGACCAATTTACTCTCAGTCCCGTGGGACCCCAGGTTTTAAATTAACAGCATCATCATAAAAGCATTCTCATTTGTCAATACCATTTGCATTAAGAAGCATCCTTTTTCCACAGCTGCTTCTGTCTATTCAGGCCCTGGGTGTTCCTGAACTTGCAACAATCTTGCCATTGGCTTCTTGCCCGCAATGAAAACAATGGGATCTTTCTTGCTCATGCGCAGATCTATCCCTTCTAGCATTAAGACAGAATACTCTTTGCACTGTGTTTTACATCCATATCTCTAAGCCAGTACAGACTGTACCTAGCTAATCTTTGCTTCTAATGTTAAAAGCCGGAATCATATTTTGCATTAACTGTTGTGCCTGGCTGATTTCTGGCACTAAAACCCACTTCTGGAATACACGTGTATGCAGCATGACTCTCTTAGTGTACTTCTCCACAGAACTGTACTATATCTGCTTTAGTATTGTAAAATATCTTGTACATAACATGGTAATATATAGTATAAATATCAACCACATACCTATATCATAGAGGTAAGATCTAACTTATATGAGGTATAGAATGGCAAATGCGAATTGTAATCAAAAGTGAGCTGTTAAGTAATCCTGCAGGATTTTTCTGGTGGAGCGCAGCATGCACAGAACTGGCCTCACCCTTTAAACCAAAGGTTCGTCTGCCAGAGCCTAGGCAAGCTTAGGACGGTGGCAGCGAGATCCTTGGGTTGTAGGTTTGATTAGAGTTTCCTTTTCTAGATGGTTGACCTTACAGGGTTAGATAAGCACCATCTGCCCAGTTTTGAAATCAGAGTTTTCCTTCTCTTAGGATGGTTGCCAAAAGGCTAGAGAGCCCATTCTACCCGTTGACACAGTAAATCAAGCAACGGTTTTACCAAGCATAGATTTTATGTTACACTCTTCCCAAAATAGAAAAACACTACAGGAAAAAAGCCCACTTATTATCATTCTTTGCCTCTAGGGCAGAATGGGCACCAAGATCAAAGACAGATCTGTAAATTATTATCTGTGCTAGGTTTATGCTCTTAATCCTTTGGCCATTTACTCTCACATGTTTCATTCGCGTATTGTATATGCTTCCTCCATATTTAAATAGAAATTAGTAACATGAAAGAATGTTCTCAGTGGGCATAGCAGCCCAAACATGACTGTAAATCTTCTGTATTTAAACCAGATTTAAATACCAATAGATAACATAAAAGCATTGTCTGACTGAGTGTGCCTGGCTAACAGAGTTGTGAATCTGATACTGATCAACATTGACACACATTTCTCCCTGGCTCCCTCCTCATCCTGGTAGTGGTTTGGTTACATAATGATGCAATTATGTCGACAAATCCACATCAAAATGTCGGGAATCTGAAATAACTACCTGAATATATGATGCGCACCAATTAGAGCAAGTGCTATTCCTCCAATATTTCACAAAGCTGCAAAAAAAGAGGGGCAGGAAAGCACAAGAACATTGAAAAAAATTATAAATATAAGAAAGTGAGAAATTGGAAGACTAGAGGTGCATCTGAAGAATTAATACAGTTCTTCTTTGATTGCTCTGTGTGTGTGCAATGTTGTATTGTCAGGAGAAAGTCACCTTTTCCTTGAGCTCCATGGTAGGAGATTCATGCCTTGCATTCATGTCATGTTTTTCTGTTTGTGATCAGGTAATAGAGTTTGGATAGAGTTCTTTTTTAAAAACTTTTGGGGACTTTGGCTTTATTCTCAATGCTAGACTTCGTTTATAGCTGCATCAAAGAATATTAAGACTGTAGCATATAATTTGGAATGACTTTTGGATCCTGTAGTTTTGGATGTACTTTCGTTTTGACCTTTTGACGTATACCTTGGAATTACTTTTGTATCTTTTAACTTGGAATGTATTTTTGAAATACAGTCTTCCCTCGCTACTTTGCAGTTCGCTTTTTGCCGACTCACTGTTTCGCAGATTTAAAAAAATATTAATTTAAAATATATATCATGGTATTTTCACTGTTTTGTGGGTTTTTGCTGCTGCCGCTCTCCAAAGACCTTTCCCTCCTCAGTCCTCCTCCCCTCCCTCCAGCCTTGAATGGCCTTTCCTTCCTTTCCTTCACTTTAAGTTTATAAAGACTTAAAATAGTGTATAACTACTAAAATTATGTATAAATATTAAAATAAATAGAGTATCCCTATATCACGGTTTTTCACTTATTGTGGGAGGTCCTGGAACCTAACCCCAGCAATAATTGAGGGACCACTGTAACTCCCCCCCATAGAACACTCATTTCTGTGATAAACTTTAAAGCAGTGGATTGAGTAGCTTTTGGATGAGCTATATTTGGACTAATTAGCTCTTAATTTTGGGTGAAAGATGTCATGAGGGTGGCTGGGCTGCAACAAGTTCCTTCGACAGATCTTTAACTGCCATGGCTCAATACTATGAAATCTGCCCCCTTCAACACAAGCAGACAAACATTTCTCTTAAGTGTAATAGTGTGTTCCTACTTGCACTCGGCTCTCTGTATCAACAGGTTCTTCATCCACAGTGTCGACCAACCTCAGCTCAAAAATATTCCCAAAAATTTCCAAAAAGTAAATCAGACCTCCCATTTTATATTAATATCTTGAGACATCTTTTTAGTGCTTTATGTAAAGTTGTTGTTATTGTTGTTGATTAAAAAACTAGTGATATATTTTTCTGGAAACAATTCAGATAAAAATTGCATATCAGGTTAAGCTGTATTAAATTTAAAAAGCCAGTCTCTCTCTTACTCATCTATGTAAAGTTTTTATATGTATATTCAGAGAGAAAGGAATTCAGGATGGATATATTAATTCTATTTATACAGGATGGTTTCCATCATGGTACTGAAGTTACATGCCACTTTCATATCCAATACCACCCCAAAAAGAATTTGCTTTTATCTTCTCTAGTATTATACTTCTTTCCATTTTTAAAAGGCAGCAGCTGTGAATCATTCATTCCTTATGGTTTCAGCCTGTGCTGTTGCAATAATTTTTCATCAAAGTGAGACAATATGAGTAATACCAGGTGTATACAGTATTCCAAGAAATGTTTCCCATGTGCTGCATTTCCTATAAGACTCTTTTGCAATAATATTTAATAATTTTCCTGAGATAGAATAATAGAAGTTGGAAGTGACCCATAGGTCATCAAGTCCAAAACCCCTCTCAGTACAGAATCTTCAGGTGGAAGTATTCCCCCAACAGGTAGCTATCTGGGCTCCTTTTTGAAGATGTCCAGAGAAAGAAACCATATCATCTTTCTGTTATTGCGTACATGGCTAAACCAGCTTACTGTCAAAAAGTACCTTCAAATGTTTAGTTTAAATCTACCCATCAATGCATAAAACCGTTTAGCCGCTTCCGGGGTTGGGGGGACTGCCCTTAAGTGGGTGGCCTCCTTCCTCCGGGATCGGGGACAACGAGTGGAGGGGGGCGGGGAGGTCTCCGGGAGAGCCCCACTTGATTGTGGGGTCCCCCAGGGGCCATCCTCTCCCCTTGTTATTCAATGTTTACATGCGCCCCTGGCCCAGCTGGCCCGTGACTTTGGTCTGGAGTGTCATCAGTACGCTGATGACACCCAGCTTCTGCTGAGAATGGACGGCAGGCCGGACTCCGTACCCGATTGTTTCCATCTATGCCTCGAAGCCGTGACTGGTTGGCTGCGTGCCAGCCGGCTGAAGGTGAATCCATCGAAGACGGAGATACTGTGGCCCGGTCGGCCTGGGCTGGGTGGGTGCCGGTTGCCTACCCTGGACGGCGAGCGGCTTAACCCATCGCCGTCAGTCAAGAGCTTGGGGGTTGTGTTGGACTCCTCGCTGACCATGGAGGCCCAGGTCTCCGTGGTCAGCAGGACGTCATTCTTCCACCTCCGTCAGGCTAGGCGACTGGCACCCTACCTGTCCAGGAGGGACCTGGCCACGGTGATCCAAGCGACGGTCATCTCGAGACTAGACTACTGTAATGCCCTCTACGTTGGCCTTCCCCTGTCGACACTCCGGAAACTCAAGCTAGTGCAGAATGCCGCCCCGTCTGCTGGCAGGAGTGCCAGCGAGGAGCATATTACACCTATACTTCGGCAACTGCACTGGCTTCCTATTGAGTACCGGATTGCCTTCAAGGTGTTGGTTTTGACCTTTAAGGCCTTGCACGGCCTAGGGCCTGCGTACCTGAAGGACCGCCTTACCCCGTACGTTTCCCCGAGATCACTGCGTTCAGATGAGCAAAATCTGTTGTTAATTCCATCAGTCCGCTCCTGCCACCTATCAACGACGAGACAAAGGGCTTTCTCAGTAGCAGCACCAGTGCTCTGGAACGCCCTTCCGGACAATGCCCGTGCCATTACGGAACTGGGCCCGTTCCGAGGGCGTGTAAGACGGCCCTCTTTAGGCTGGCCTTTAGTTAGGTGCACCAGACATTATTGTGCTGTATACTCCTCTACCGATGTCTGACTTCGAAACTGGTTTTAAATGTGGCTTTTATATGTGTTTTATGTTTTATAAATTGTAGGGCCGCTTGTTGACACGTTTTCAACTGCCGCCCATGTATGTATGTTGTGATCCGCCCCGAGCCTGCTGGGAGGAGCGGAATATAAGAGCGAACATAAATAAATAAATAAAATAAATAAAACCTTCTGACCTGCTCCTACTCACTCAGATAGCAAAGAACAAACTTAATATTCCTGAATCTCAGTCTTCCCTTTACTAGATTGAAGATATCCAGCTTCCTCAACCTTTTCCTCATGTTTTGTTCTACATACCTCTTACTATTCTTCTTGCCATTTGGTGAATCTACTCAATTTCCATTATATTCTTCTTAAAATGAAGCACCTAGAACTAAACGTGACATTTCAGAAGAGGCCTGGCTAGAATAAAGTTAGAATATTATTTCCCTTGAGTTGGAAACCATAATTCTGTTAATACAGGCTAAAATATTATTTGCTGCCTTTGCTGCAGCATCATACTGCTATGTCTTATTCAAATTATTAATAACAATGACCTCAGGGAACTTGTCCCATGTACTTCTGCTTAGCCAGTCATTCCCCATTTCAATTTGACGGCTTAAATGTTGGATTGGATGCTTGTCTCTGTTGAATTTCATTCTTTTTGTTTGCCAAAGTCCTCTGTTCCATGTTAGCTATCCCTTCCAGTTTTGTGTTATCACAGAATTCTATCTACCAAATCAACTAACTACCTCATCGCATCTACTTTTTTGCAGCTGCCAGGATGCTGCAAGAATGGAGCCCACTGGAGCCCGTCACATGACACGAGGTTACTTCTGTCAGGGCTCTGTCCTGGCTCAATCCTGGAAGCATTCCATGACGCAGCCCAGGGAACATGGGAGGTTTCCCATGTTCTCATTAGTTAGAATGAGGCCAGTACAGGGAAGCTTGCAGCAATGCTTTTCCCTGTCTGATAGGGAAATACAGGGAATGCAAGGTGTCGGGGAGACAGTTTCTCCCGCTGCCCCATTGATTTCCCATGCTGCCTAGCAAATCCCCCTACTGTCATCTGCATTTCGCACCTCCATGTGATGAGGTCCTAAGTCATTGATAAAAATGTTGATAGCCCTTAGTCAAACCCTCAAGGTTTCCCTCCACTTTGAAGCACAACCAATAAGGACATGGTTTTTCAGAACTCAATAAATATCTTGACCCCATAATATCTAGATTCCAAAATTGAATCTGCTAGCAATACCAGCCATACATTTCCATATGAGAAATGTCTTTTGTAATCCCCTCCATTTATTGACCCCGGAAAACTTCTCTTTGCACTTGTTATTACTCCACTTACTCTACGTGGTATCTTTGAGGCAGGATTTTCCTTATAGCCAAGTCCTGAAGCCAAAATTGCACTTCTGTAGAAGCAGTAAATTGAATTACTCGATTTGATCATAATTATTTGCACACACATAAACATGGACATTGCAGTTGTAAATTTTCTCATGAACAATCAAAATCTGCCCTAATTACTACAGAATTGATGCAAATTTCTTTAAATTTGACCTTTCTGTTGTTGCAAAATAGCAAAAGAAGCAAAGTATATCTATTCTGACACTGTCAGTTGGGATATGTATTATGGGGAAAGAAAGCACATCACTTACAGTACCATCTAATTTCCATCAGTATATATTATGTACCTGAGATTTTTTTTATAAAAATGAGTCTGACTTTTAAACTGACTTTGGTCAAGGTTTGGTTGGCTGATCACAAGGCTAGGTTTTTTCCTCTCTTCCTTTTCTCCAAACAACCAGACTCTGAAATTTTAATATTCCCAAAAGCCAGACTCATGGTTTTCATGAAGGTCACATTTACATTCTGCGTGTCCTTCCCTTGAGGCATATGTGAGTTCTTTTAACTCAGAAACTCCCAGCCAATTTGATTGCTTGAGTCAGGACAATAGGAGCCAGGATATTTTTCTGTAAATTGCATACTTACTTTTAAATTTTCCATTCAATGTCATAAACCAGCCATCAGCATTACTTTGCATACATGCAATTTGAGAAATATAAGACCATGCAAGCACAGAGTCCACAAGCTCACAATATTCATGGTATAAAGTACAAGTATAGCATAGTTAACAAAGCCTTGGATGAGAAAAGTGTCTTTTGTAAAAAGTGTTTTTATTTTCTCTGGCCCTCTTTCCATCTTGTCTTCTGGCAACCTGAAAAGTTGGTTTTCCCCCGGCATTCCTACGCTAGTGGGAAAGGGCTGGACAAACAGACTTTCAGTGGAAATGGTAGAAGTCTGGCAGACAATTCTTTCTGTTTTCTTCTGCTTTCTTCTTATTTCCGTTATCATGATGATGGCTGAGATCAAGACGTATTCTGACAGAGAATCCTAAATGTGCCTTTCTAAACTGCAAACCCCACAATTCTGTATAATGTTGCCATGGCTGTTAAAGTGATGTGTAGTGTGATGTAAAGTGGAATAAAGATGTGCAGCTCCCTAATATAGAACCAAGCCAAAAGTAAGGTTTCTGCATTCAGGATACTAGGCAAGTGCCAACAAAGTATTTCTATATCCTTTTTTTGATACCATAATGGTATCATAATAGCATTGAAGCAATGCTCCTATGCCATCACCTCAACTGGACTGGCCAAGTTGTCCAAATGCTCAGTCACCCTCTTCCAAAGCAGTTATTATACTCCCAATTCAAGAATGGAAAACTGAATTTTGGTGGACAGGAAAAGAGATTTAAAGATGGGCTTAAAGCTAACCTTAAAAACTGTGGCATAGACACCAAGAACTGGGAAGCCCTAGCCCTTGAATGCTCTAATTGGAGATCAGCTGTGACCAGCAGTGCTGTGGAAATTGAAGATGCTTGGATGGAAGGTGAAAGGGAGAAACGTGCCAAGAGGAAGGCATGTCAGGCCAACCCTGACTGGGACTGCCTTCCATCTGGAAACTGATGCCCTCACTGTAGAAGAATGTGTGGATCAAGAATAGGGCTCCATAGTCACTTATGTACCCACCGCTAATACACTACACGTGGAAGGCCGTCATACTCTGAGAACCAGGGATCGCCTAAGTAAGTAGTTAGTAAGTAAGTAAGTAAGTGACATAATGGGGCACACTCATGGGCATAAACTGAATGCAAAAATGAAAAAAGTATTTAAAGAACTGGGATAGTTGTGGGCACATCAATAATTTCATCTGGGAGGAGAACGTAGCAATTTAGAACAACATTGACTACATCAAACTTCTGGGACGGTTTGCAGCGTGATCTCCCCCCCGTGACGCTTTGTAGATAAAAAACATTTCTCTCTTTTATATTAAAAAAACAGTATCTCATAAGTTATTTATTGCAGATAATTTTAATATAAATCCAGGCTGGGTGCCAATTTATGAAGCTTTTAAAGGCCTTTTGGAGTTTATTTTAAGTTCTGCTTCCTACTCCTGCAGAATGTCCTTTTATTTATACACCAGAGGATGGCTGAAAAGCCTCCCAAATGGAACACAGTGGATGTTGAGCCAGAATTCCACTCAACAGACTCCTGATCAGGCATTCATCAGATCTCTGTCTAGAAAAAGAGGCGCTACAGAAGACAGACGGCGTTATGCCTTGATCGCTGTGCTAGGCATGTGAGTTCAGAATTCACCCATCTCATCTTTGATTCAGAAGAAGCAAACTGTGCTCTCTTCAGGAACACAGAGATTAAACTGGAAAGATGCAAGGTTAGCATGTCACCTGCACAGAAAGTATATCAGTTGCTGAAGAAGAAACAGAAAGTGAGACACATTCATATTGTTGTGACAAAACTCCCATAGGTAACTACAGCAGTTGACCACTGTGTGCCTTTGGTCTGACCCAGCATGGGTTGCAGTACCATTATTTCATTGATTCTAAGATGCCACTGGTTGTGGGATGCACACTAATTTCAGTACTACCAACAGGAAAATAGATATATAGTAGGGCTGTTTGATTTAAAAAACGTTTCAAAACTCGTTTCGGATGTAGTCATAGGTTGCGTTTCGGATTATTTAGACTTCCGAAAAAATTCCGATAAATTTCAAAATTGATTCGGAACTATTTCTGAAATTTGGAAGTCTTCGGAAGTCTTCAAAAATGGTGTCCGCTTTCAAAAATGGGGGGGGGGGAAATCAGCAGAAGGGAGAGTCAGCTGTTAGCCATCAGCCAATGAGCAATCAGCAAGAAAAATAAACCAATAACATCCCAAATTCGGAATTCAGATTTCGGAATTCTTGTTGGGAGGACTGCTCTTGAAATTGCTAAAATCGTCAGAAGTATTCCAAAAACTTCTGAAATTTGGGCATATCCGAAATTGTATAACAGCCCTAATATATAGATATGCACCTACATTTCTAAGATGGACCTCATTTTGAAAGATGTTACTGTGAGGAGGAAAGTACATCTCAGAATTGAAGAAATACGGTACTTTACAATCTGATTAATGCATCACTGTTTATTATAAATTTAAGAATACAAATCTAATGATCGCTTTTACTCCTAATAATGGGAATCCATCAGATGCATATTAGCATTCACTAGTGATTCTGCAAAACAGAAGATAAAATTTCTTTTTTTAAAACTTGGTTAATGCACATTAGTTTTCAATCCCTCAGTACTCTAGGACTTAAAAATGCTCAAGGATACTGTCTCCTGATACAAATCCTTTCTCATTAGCAGATGCAAAGTTTAAGCAAAGAAAATGGCATTTTCCCAAGTTACACTAGTTGTTTGT
This sequence comes from Anolis apletophallus, assembly GCA_030556195.1. Taxonomy (NCBI): domain Eukaryota; kingdom Metazoa; phylum Chordata; class Lepidosauria; order Squamata; family Anolidae; genus Anolis; species Anolis apletophallus. The sequence goes on along the minus strand of JARBWK010000006.1, from coordinate 88,562,011 downwards.
TTGATCCCATAGCAGCATCTCAAAGCAGCCCTTCATATCACTTAGCAAACATATTAAGCAAGTGTATTATGGAAGTCATTATTAAGACAAAATTATTATGTATCATACTTTCAAATTATATGTGAATGTATGGAAATATAAGCAAGTGTATAAAAATAAAAATGCAAAATTTGAGAGGATGCACAATTAATCTGACTTGTCTTGACACAGAATTTGGTCTATCTTTGAAAGGGATATTGAGATTATACACATGTACATACAGAATACACAACTTTTGATATTACATGGCGTTTGCCTTCTGTTCAAGTAAAATTAGAGCATAAATTGGGCCGCACACAATGTTTTAATAGATGTAATTACATACGAGTTTGGAAATGTTACTACTTGGATTACAGTTCCCAGAATCCCCCAGCCAGTATAGGACAATGGCTAGTGTGAATCCTAGTGTGTGTGGCTTTAAAAAACCTGCCAAGCTCTGAATAAGACAAGTATTTTCTGTGCTTTCTGCATGCTAAGAAACCCCTGTATGACTGAACATTGCTACCTCAAGTGTCAAGTTCCTTTGAAAAGGATGTAGATGAAAGAGGTTGTAACAGAATCCTTTTTATTGTAGCAGAAGCAAGAACTCATCTGGAATTCAATTGTTCCTGTCATGCATTAAAAAAAACTAGTCTGCTGTCAAAGAAGAAGATTAACCTGCTATTCCTTCAGAGACTCCTTGTATGACTTCACTAAAAAGGAACTGGGGAGAAAACACTATTTGGGAGGATATATCTAAAGAAAAAGTTAAGCACACATAATTGTGCTGCGATACATCAGAGCTAGTATGGCACAGTGGTTTGACCATTTGACTGATGGACTAAGATTCTATTAGACTACAGTTCGAATACCTGCTTGACTATGGAAACCCACTGGCTGACCTTGATCATGTTACACTCTCTCAACCTTAGAGGAAGGCAGAGGTTAGCTTCCTCTGCATAAATCTTGCACAAAGTCTAGTCTAGTATAGATCATGTCCGACTCAGGAGTGATGCTCATCTCAATTTCTAAGCCAAAAAATGGCATTGTAGACAATGACTGCATGGAACACCATTACCTTCCTGGCAAAGTGGTACCTATTGATCTACTCACATTTCCATGCTTTTGAACTGCTAGGTTGGCAGAAGCTGGGTCTAAGAATGGGAACTCACCCCACTCATATTATACAACAGGTGGGGGCTGTGTCAATGTCAAACTGAGCACAAATACAAGAACAGTATGAACAATAGTCATCAAATAAACAATAGTCAGAATCACGTGTTGTCTTTATCATTCATATATCAATAAACAGGTAAGTATTCACACACAGTATACATACAGTATAAGCACAAGACGTGAATGAACACTCTGGCAGCTGAGGAGGAAACCACTGTGAGGACTCGTGGAAAACAAATTCAAGCCTATAAATCAGGTGTTTAAAGTCACAGTTCCCAAAGGTAGGTGTTCCATGGAGTACAAAGTGGTAAGAATGGATATGCTCACCGTTAGGGGCAGAAACTCCCCAATGAAAGTCTCCAAGGTGCCAAAGAGTTCTGGAAACCGCTGCAGCCCGGGATCTCCGCTTTGTAGAATGTAAACAAACGCGGCTGGGGCTGCTGGGGCGGGAAGCCGCTGCTCTGTTGCAAACTGCGAATAGGAGTCCCAATGGAGATAAGTCGCAGTGGGAGAGATAGTTCCACACAAATTAGGCCGACGAGGGGGCAGGTGCCCAGGCCAAATCTCGTTTCGACCTCCCAGGTCTTTCTCAAGGCCAGGTGGAGATCCAAAAGATTCAGTGTAACATACACATCAGTGGCGGCTGTTATACATAGTCTGAAAGATACAACATGAACAAACAAAGCATACAATTCAAAATACACGGGTGTAATAAAAGCATTGAATAGACATATAGAAGGCTGGAGGAGTACACTACCTGGATACTAAAGGCTCAATAGTGCAGACGGAAAGGCGTCTAGTGGCAAGAGCAAGGATTACAATCATAGCTACCTGCTTATAAAGGTTAAAGGGATGCGATTCAGGTGAGTAAAGCTGTTACACTGAGTTTTTCGTTGAGACCCAATGGGATTTCTGTGCGATAGTCAATGATTGCACGGGTTTCTGCCCGAATCAAAGCAGCATGAAGGTCTCCATGAAGGGGGGGGGGGGGTTGATCTTTTCGATGCCAAAGAACTTCAATGACTCAGGTCCATGAGAGAATGTTTTACAGTGGATGTAAAAAGGCGAGTCTTCTGATGCGTGTCTCACTTTAGATTTATGTTCAGAAAACCGCGTTTTGAGCATTCTAGAACTTTCACCTATGTAAATTTTTCCACAAGGGCAACGGATTCCATAAATGAGGGACTCGGAACTGCAGGAACTGGCAAAAGGTAGTTTAAAAAACATTTGCACAAGTTAAACGCCTCAACTTTTAGAATTATTTTATTTCCTGTGTAGTGTACAGTATAGCTTTCCTCAGGCTGCATTTATACAGACGATCTAATGAAGCTTGATGTCAGCACAAGGTTGGGGTGTCCACAAAATGCAAAGGAAACACACATCTAGAAATTAACAACATGTTTAAAATACTTAGTAGAAAGTCCAGAATAAGCCAAACATGATTCAAATTCAAAACTGTAAAATGATTGTCAGGACACCTCTTTTTTGCTGACACACTTTACAAAACCCTGAAAGTAAAACACCCCCTGTAAGGGGGGGGGGATTAATTCCCATGTTGACTCTTTTTGACCACTTTTTCTCATTTGCTGTGACCGGCCAATGTCCAGTGCTGTTTCTAAACAGACATGGTTATGCATATCAGTGCATCTCAGCAGACTGGTTAAGGTAAAAACATTCCTAGTTTCAGTTCTGAAAACTAGTGGATAATGTGGCCACAATTCCAGCCCCAAACCAGTCCTGGGATGTTTGTGTAGGTGCTGCACTGTGGAACTGCTTCATTTTAATCTACCTCCAAACTGTATTATCATGCCCGTGTAGAAGCAGCCTTGGTCTATACCACTTCAAACTACAGGTGTAGACCCTACCTTTGGATGCTCCATTGCACACAGAAAAATCACTTCATAAACTAAAGGCAGATCTGAGAGGTTAGTTTAACCTTACACAGGATCATTATATCTGTAGAGAGGAGGTTATTATGAGCAAGCAACTGGATAGTCCTTCTGAAATTGTGATGTGGATTACATATTTTCACCATATGATGGTATTCCATGTGTGATTTGACTCTGAGACCTAATTCACCAAATCTTATATTATGGAAATGTTATGATTGCTACAATCTTAGGATCTATGCCACCTTGCTCCTGGTGTACAAGAAGATAGAAATCATTTTGCAGAAGAACTGTATGCAATATTTTTCATATTGCTGCCACCCTGTACCACTTACTGTGAATTTTCCTACATGTTCTGTCCATTTGATGTAACCTATGGCAAGGAAAGGCAGTGCAAGAAGTTCCTACCTTTGGTTGGACAAAATCCAACCCTCCAGACATTGTTGGTTGCAAGTCCCAGACCTTTTCATCATTCTCTAAAGATGGAAATAATATTTGCAGTAATTCATTCCCAGATGGAAAAAAATGAGTTCCCCAACAGTTAGCAATCCCCTTGGTAAGAAAAATAGACCAGTGAGAATGCAGCAGTGTTCTCACAGTATTCAAATATCCTAAAGTATTATGGAGAAATGATTCTGCAGAGAGAAGAAAGAAATACAAATATAGAGGAAACACTGCAGAGAAATGCAGTATTTATTTTCTCCCGCAGCAGAGAGAAAACTAGTATAATCATGCATTCTCAAATATGAAAATATACAATATGCCTGCTGGGAGTTGCAGTCCGACACAGAAGTCCGACACTGCATTTTGCTCATCCCTATACTACAGAAGGAAGCTTTTTGTTGTCAATGCTGGTAATTGCTGTCCAATTGACTTTGGAATATGGTTGTTTTATAAATGAGGGACCTCTAAGATCCCTTGGCATCAACTTCCCTGCTCAAGACTTAGAATGGAATGATCCACTCATAGTATGTTCTTCCTCTTTTCCTACACTCTCTCATCTGTCAAGCATTTTACCCTGAATCACAAGATCCTTGAATACCTCAAAGAGTCATCTTCCAGGACCAAGGAGCTCCCTCCTGACACTTGTTGCAGCAGGTCCTAGTTAAAGGAAAAGTGCTTGTACATCACACTTGTATTCTGGCAATCTAGAAATGGATGCATTGGGGATCTGTGAGATGTTCAAAATACATTCAGGGGATAATTATAGAGGCATTACTAGAAATCTATGACTCCTGATGTAGGCTCACCTGTTCTTTTGAACCAAATAAGGGTATTGTTCCATTATCTGGTTTGTAGCAAAGTAATTTAGGACTGTCCAGAATGGTGTAAGCCCAGAAGCCACTTTGGTCCCTGGTGATGTCAAAAGACTTGGAGATCAGGCCCTAAGAGAAATGATTTGTGCAGTGAGTACTGTTATTAAGTGCAAGCTTCAAGCATAAATATACTAACAGAGCAGGACCACACAGAAGCCTTTCAAATGTTTTCCAGTGGAAATTCAATGCTGCCAGAATGGAGTTACAATCCTATCTAACTTTAAACTTGAAGCCAACACAGTCACAATGCTTCCTCAGCCTGGATATGTTTGTGAAAGAGTTCAATGTGGAAGGCATTTAATGGGACTGGCAAAAATGGTCCCATTCAGAAGGAAATGAAATAGCCTACAGAAATCCAATTTGCACTGACGGAGCTGAAAAAAATAACCTTCAGGTTGAATCTCATATCAATGAAGTTCATGTATGCCTTTGTATAAATTTACCATGTGTCAATATGCATAAATGCACATTTAAAAAGAATGCCTATAATTTAAACAGAAATGTAATCTATGTAATCAACATAGCCAAGGAACTTGCATAGATACCTGTCTACTTGCGGCTCAATTTGACTTCCAGATGCTGCTTGTTGTTATTCAACTCCTAACTCCCTCCTCACTCATTATATACTATTTTATTTTTAAGTGAGACTTTCTTCTGACAGCAGTTCTAATATAGATCTCCTATAAATTAGGACATAAAAGCCTAAATGCAACTGCTAGTCCCAAATAGAACAGACTCACAGGATCAATTGTTGAATGGTTAGTATCCCCTCATGTAAATGCCGTTGACTGAACTGTCCCTTTTATGAGCCTTCAAATTGTATCTTTTATGTGTCTTCAAATTGACTTGACGAACCTATCACAGTTTTTTAAGGCTGAGTATGTGACTCACCCAAGGTCCCCATGACCAAATGACAAACTGAATTCTTATCTCCTGAGTCACAGTCCAACCCTCAGACCACTATATTATGCTGGGTTTACTCTAATGAGGAATATAGCAATTGGATTTAGACGATAACTATTCTAAAAGAAAATTGTTTGTTTGTTTAGTTAGGTAGCTAGAGAATGGATACAGCTCTCAGAGTTGCTGCACTACTTGTAAAAAGAAACATTAATCCTGTTTCTATGGTCAAGCAGAACTGTTTGTGCTACATTCTGACTAATTCTGGAGTGTCTTCTTTATGTGAATTGAAGAAGCAGTGATCTATTATCAGTTTGTCTTCTAGGTATCTGAAAACAAGCCACATGCTCCTGAATGAACTGCCAGCAGCTGAAGGCATGCAGAAGAATTATGAGAATTTCTCTTTATGTGGCTTTTGTGAATACAAAAGTATCAGTTCACACCATTCCTCGAGCATATAGTAGAGATAGGGCTAACCGCAAAAGTAACTGTAATGAGACCATACAGAGTACTAAATGCATTTGAGGGCCTTTCCACACAGCCATATAATCCACAATATCTGCTTTGAACAGGATTATTTGACTCCACACTGCTAGATAATCCAGTTCAATGTGGATTTTATACAACTCAACTCCTTTAGGTGAGTGGGAATAAAACAAGGCTATTCTGGGGCTCATTAATATTTTGCATTTCGATGAAACTAAAAGTAGAAGTACAAATTTTGTATTCTTTAGTGGCCCCTTCCACACTGCCCCTATATCCCAGGATCTGATCCCTTATCTGCTTATTCCAGATTATCTGGCAGTGGAGACTCATATAATCCAGTTCAAAGCAGATAATCTGGGATCAGATCCTGAAATATAGGGTAGTTTAGAAGGGGCCAGTGAGTCATGTATAGTCCCCATTCTAATGGGGCATATAGCTGAGAATCATGAGACCTGGTCACTGGTCAGGCACTTATTTGAGTTCCGATTTATTATTAATGTTATCCCTTACTTATTAAGATATTTATTGTCATACTCTAGACATCTGAACAATATGAGACTGTTGATAAAAAATGACTGGATGGAGGGAGAGAGAAAGTCTTTCCTGAGTAGACAAGCTGCACTGGTGAATGCACCAAGGGACACATTTAGGACTTCATCACATGGGGCTTTATGTCCATCCTAAAACACCGCCAAGACACTGTCAAAACGCAGCCAGGATAGAACCCATCACATGATGCAGGCCTACTTCTGCCGGTGCTTCATACCGGCTCCATGCATGCTGTGTCTCAGCAGCATGCTAAAAGGTAGCCCTGAGAACCCTGGTGACTACCTGTGTTCTCATAGACCAAGTCGGGGACAAACAGGAAATGGTGTGGGGTGGTAAGCTGGCAATGCGAATCCCCATGGCTCAAGCTAATTTTGCTGAGGCAGAAACTGAAAGTATAAATCAAAAAGCCCACAGGCTTCCTGCTTCTACTGTAAGCTCTGAGAGAATGTGGCACTTAAACAGAAGGCAAGTCCCAGGAGCCACATCCATGCTCAATCAGAAGTCCTCGATCTGACATGAGCAGAGTTTGAAAAAAAATTACTTTGGGGGTAGTAGCTTCCAGAATCAGGCCATTAGGCTATTGGAAGTTGCACAGCTTACCATGCAGCTGGTTTGTGGGTTTGGGTGGCAGTAAAGTTGGCTGCTACATTGCCACCTTGGAATCCATGCATCTTCCTTTCTAGGGGCCTTTGTGGCTCTGGACAGCTCTGGAGACGATGCAAGGAATGCCAGTCAATGGGTTCAAACTCTGATCAGGTGGAGTAGGGATTTAAGGGCCTACATGCCAGGAATCCCTCAATTTAACATAAACAGAGCTTGGAACAATTACTTCTGGGCCAATATCTCCCAGAATCCAGACCATGGAACCATTGGAGTTGTAGCCCACAGATGGATATTTTCCAAACTCCAGACATGGAATATTTTCCAGAAAAGAGAACAACATATTTCTATCAAACAGTACATCTAAATGGGGTTTAATATCTGCTATACCTAACTAGGCATCTTTTCTATCAAAGGATGTACCTAAATAGTATTTGATGGTTACAAAACAAAGAAATGTAATGGGTGCAAACATTACAGCCATGTGCAAAGTTGGATTGTATTGTTATCATGATAGCAAATGCTCTGGCAGAACTAGGTAATTGGGTATTGCTGAGTTAACAGAGATGTCCTATATGAATAATCTGATATATATTTTTTTGGGGGAAAATGCTTCTGTTTCCCTTAGCACATTCTCACTTGACTGCACAGTAAGTGTACATCAGGCAGCAGCTAGGGAGTATTATTTTCCACAGAGTTCAGTGCAAAAAGCTCTGATAAACAGCAACAATAAAGCTTTCAAGCATTACAATCAATACTTAATGGCATAATGTAAATCCCGTCTGGGAATGACTGGGGGATTCTGCTATCTAGCACAAAGCCAGAGACTGATGCACAGCTGCAAAGGTGCACCTTTTTTCCCTGACATCAGCTAAGAGGAGGATTCAATAATGCACTAAAGTTGCTTTGCTTGTATTGTGCAGATATTGCTCTTTTCATCTTCATTTTTAATGGGGAAAAAGAGGGTGCTCCTGAGATTCAGAAGCTCCCAAAGGTTAGCTGAAAGATTTTTTTTAAAAAAAACACTGTTCTCCATCTTTAGACACATTTACACATCAGTTTCGATTGTGCGGGGAGGGGTAGAGATTTCAATAACAAAAAGAGAGAGAGATTATGACGACGACGAAGAAGAACAGATCTGCCTCAAGGCAACAGAAAATGTATGTGATAAGGGAATAGCCATGAAGTGCAAAGAAGCATTTAGGTCTTAGAGCTCTGTGACTGGAGCCTGTAAAGGAGATGGGAGGGATGTGTAAAAATCACATATAAAAGCACAAGAGTAACAGGGGATAACAAAAGAAAGCTTGCTTAAAGGCATTCTCAAAAGCTGTCTGAAAGCGGTCACACACAAGAACAGTCAGGAGAGAGGTAGTGGCAATGAAAGAGGAAATGGAGAAACAAGGGGGTGTTTATTTGTTTGTTGAATTTCCTCTCTCACCTTTCTCCCAAGAAGGCATTCAATGTGGTTTTAACTCAGAACTTCATTTCCTAGGATCCTAAGTTTGCGGAGGCTGAGTACCACCCCATCCCCCCCCCATCCGCCACCCCCCCCCAAACTGACTAAATTAGACTGACCAGAATCCTGTGTTGTTGAGCCTCCTTAAGAATTATGAATTAATCAAGCATTTAAGAATATTAAATAAAATTGTCAATGAATCCTCCCAGAAGCAACAAAAGCTGCCTGTGTTTGGAAATAATCTGCATTGAATACATTGAGTCTTCGGGGGGGGGGGGGTAGGCCTATTCTACACTGCCATAAAAAAATCCAGATTGTCTGCTTTGAACTGGATTACCATGTAGACTCATATAATACAGTTCAAAGCAAATAATGTAGATTATCAGATTTGATAATCTGGATTATACGGCAGTGCAGAAGAAACCTCAATCTTTTTATCCCAGATTATCTGGCAGTGGAGACTCCAATAGACTGAGGGTGAATCCAGCAAAGACTGAGATCTTGTGGCTTGGTCGTCCTGGATTAGATGAGGTTAGGTTGCCCACCATAGATAGTGAACCTCTTTCTCCAGCTATCACTGTCAAAAGCCTTGGTGTCATTTTTGACTCATTATTGACAATGGAGGCCCAGGTCTTTGCATGGTCAAGGGGTGGCATACCTCTCTCCATGTCGACCCTTGAGATTGCCTCGATCAGACCATCAGAATCTATTATAGGTCCCAGGCCCTAAGGATACCCATTTGACATCAACCCAGCATAGAGATTTTTAGGTGATTGCTCCATCACTTTGGAACGCCCTCCCTCTTTACATCAGAGCCACCTGTGATCTGAAAAACCTTCGCATGGCTTGCAAAACGTGGCTGTTTGAGAGGGCGTTCGGCTGAGAACTTTTAAACTGTTAATTGTTTTTAGATGTTCTTAGATGCTAATTGTTTTAGATGTTTTTAGATGTTAGATACTTTTAGATGTTTTAGATGTTTTAGGTATGTAGCTGTGTGTTTTTACTGTAAATCGCTCAGAGCCATCTGGCATGGACGATTAATAAATTCCAAAATAAATAAATAAAATCCAGTTGAAAGCAGTAATCTGGGATCAGATCCTCAGACATAGGACAGTGTAGAAGGGGTCTAACACAAGTCTCCACAGGCTATCAAAAACACAATATTTTTCCAAACAACAACAACGGGTTAGTTCAAGGATGGGGAATTCATGGTCCTCCAGTTGTTGGGGTAGGATTTCCCTTGTACTAGTCTTTAAGGTGCCATGAAATCCTCCTTTTTAAAGAGTTGATGTTGCTACGTTTTTGGAACAGTATAAAGGACAGATGTAAATGGATGTACATTTTAGGGCTGGAAAGAGAGAAATATGTAGAATTCATGTGTTTGTTTTAATTAGGAAGGGAAATGGGAAAAGCTGACACCAAAGCTGGATTTCTGAATAGTCAATAAGGGTAGTGAATAAGTCTGCACAGGACAGAGAGAGCTTGTTCCTAGCTATGTAAGAGGACACCCCAAGGCACTCCAGTATATCTCAAACAAACACACAAGCATTAGCCTGGACTGAAGGATAGAAGTCATAGAAATGAAAGGGACACCCCACACTCCTGGGCTTAGCATTCACACAATATGACTAGGGCAAATAGACAGAAAGGGATAAATATGTTGTTGTTATTATTATTATTGTAGCAGAGCTTATTAACTTCAACTTTGCAGAAAAGGAAAGTTTTGAACGCTGCCAGAATTTCATATCTGGAAAGACATGCTTAGTTTGATTGGTGAGCTTCTTGCCTTTCTGGATATCCCTTTCCTCTCTGCCAATCGGTCTCATCTACAGTTGTGTGAATCCTCTGCCTGAGGGCGTAGGCAACTGTCTTTAGATAAGTGCTGACAATGATATCTATATAATATCATACCTGGTCCTTACTTTATATCATTCCTCTTTTACATATAGTACGCTCACTGGTTGTAGGCACAGATGAAAGGTAAGCAATGTGCCTCCACTATTGAAAGAAGGAAACTGTACACAAAGCTAATAATAATGCATCAAACATTATGGCTCAATAACAGCTCCTTCAGTTCTTTCCCATGTTTGTTCTTCTGCCCATATACCGCACTGAAACTATATTGCTATCCATACCCCAAATTCAAATCAGCACCAGTGAATAACTGGCTTACTCTCTGCTTCTTTCTTAATCTGGTGACTATGGTGTGCTCCTCTCCTCCAGCTGCTGGGAAGCTGAATGGTCTATAGGGCTTCCCCATAGCTGCTGCTATTTAACCTAATCACAACCACCAGCCCTCAGGCCTATTGTGACCATCCTGATGCTTGGGGGGGCAGAGGAGAGTGGCATGTTGCCATCAGAACTTAACAGAACGGTGAGTGCAGAGTATCACCTAGTAGCAATTGGTAAAATGCGAGTGACACTTCCACTCACTTATTTGCAAGTAAATCCCCCCTCCCCACAAGTACCAAAAAGATTATGGCATTTGTAATGTTGCAAAGCATACATCTCAGGATGTAACTGGACATTTAAACTAAAAAAAAGGAATGCTTGACACCCAATAACCTAAGCTACCCTGATTATGCACATGTAGCAAAATACAGCAACAGATTAGATTTTCCTTAAAAAGGTGGAGGAAGAAATGAATTTTGGGGCATCTCATTAAAGCCCAAAAGATGCACTTTCGCTACTGAAGCGGAAGTGCATTTTGTGTTGGAATCAAAGCAGCTGTATCATGTATACAATTTTATTATTTTATTTTATTTGTCTGTATAAACAGGTTCTCAGATTGCTTGATTGTGAATTATTGTGCTGAAGTTCCCCAGGCTTGATTGCTGCTCCAGTTAATATAAATGTTTATGCGTTTAAAAAGAAATGACAGATTGACACATAAATGAGAGGGAATAAAACAAACCTATGAAAGGACATCTGTACAATGAATGTGAACTGGAAATAAATGGTTTTCTAGACACATTTGCATTCAAAGATATAATAATATTAACAATAATAATAATTTTATTTCTTACCTGCCTCCTCTCATGACATATACCCATGCTAGTTTGAGTATAAAAAGATATATACAGTGTTCCCACACTACTTTGTGGTTCACTTATTGCGGACTCGCTGTTTCGCGGATTTCAAAAATTATTATATTAATTTAAAATATATATCATGGTATTTTCGCTGTTTTGTGGGGTTTTGCTGCCGCTGCTCTCCGAAGCACTTTCCCTCCTCAGTCCTCCCTCCCTCCAGCCTTGAAGAGCCTTTCCTTCACTTTATTTTAAGCTTATAAAGACTTAAAATAGTGTATAACTACTAAAATAATGAATAAATATTAAAATAAATAGAGCAACCCCACACCGCGGTTTTTCACTTATTGCGGAAGGTCCTGGAACCTAACCCCAGCAATAAGTGAGGGAACACTGTATTAATCCTTCAGCACCTTTGAGGCTAATTGATAAAAAGAATACTCTGGCATATCTTTTGTGGAGTCCAGTTCATCAGATAACATCTGATGAAGTGTACTAGAATGTCATGCACTAGAAATTTCTTTTTCAAGTTAGTTTCCAAAGAGCCACACCAGTCCTTTATATAGACACACATTGCAGTACTTTTCTTCTACCTGCCAACCAATTGTTTATTGACCTCAGAATTTTAGAATACTCTTGATATGTGCTATTTGATTCATATGAAATAAATGTTTTTATTTTTCAAATGAATCGGTTTGCAATATGTTGAAAGTGAAAATCTTTCAGCCCCTGCCCTACACTTTAGATTTAAGGTCGCCCTATGTCTGAAACAACTTGAAGGCACACAGCAACAACAATCCTACATAATTAACCTGATTATCTCTTCGGCAAAACGCAATCTCACACTTCCCACTGAAATACTGGTACGTTTATATTGGTTAAATTGTTCTTCAATTTAAAAATTGTATAGTTCTTTATTTTCTTTTCTTTTCTTTCCTTTCCTTTCCTTTCCTTTTTTTGGCACTATGCAAAAGAATTAGGTCATTTTTCCCCAAACTATAGTCTGGCCCCTCACAACAGTCTGAGGGACCATGAACTAGCCCATAAAATCACAAGGCTATTCCTGGTGAAGCACTGCAACTTATGTATGATATTTTTCATATGATGTTGTTGGACTTCAGCTCCCATCATACCCTTACTATTGGCTATGTTGACTAGGTCTCATGGAAACTACTGTTTGAAAATATCTGGAGGGTCATACATTGCCCTGGAGTAGATAGTCCTCTAGGTAGCTGAATCAGATATCACAGTGAAGTATCACAACATGGCTGTTTGGTACTCATATTTGAAAATGGGAAAATGTAATTCGCACATGGTGGTCTTCTCTACACTTGAAGAAAATTGATGATTTTTTAAAAGCCATACTGACTCTTGAGTTATAACCTAGCCTTATTATCCAACAGCAGAATTTGCCACATGGCACGCTAGTCTCCTGACCTAATTTAGAAGAGCGTTGTCTCATGAGACAGCTTTTAGTGGCTCTGAGGAGAAGGCAGGAGAGAAAAGAAAGGAGGCTGAAATTCTGCCATATGCCATAACATATGTACAGTCAGCTTACACTGAACTGAATTTATGTCAACATGTGGCCTTCCAATCTAAGCATATCATGACAAATCCCAACCCCAGATACACCCTGTGCAACCACATTGCCTCAGAGATGTAAACAGCAGAGCACAAGTGGAGCTAGAATAGCCAATTGACATTGTCAGAAAGAGTAAAAAGATGTTTAAGCATGTAGTCAAAGACTTTTCACTACACACCCCTACTCATCTTTAACCCCCTACATGCTCACAAATAGCATGTCAAACTGTGGATGATCAGGGAACACACTTCACAAGACTGTGTGTGTGTGAGTTGCTTCCAACATGACCCATTATCTTACCAATGTGGTTGCTAAAACAAAGATAGATATGCTTTCAATGATTTCAACTGAGTTTTTTTAATGCTGTATTTTTATTTTTTTAAAAAACATCTATGCGCATTGTTGCCCTGATGTGGATTCAGGCCCAAGGAGTTTATTTTCATGTCATTCGAATAAACACAAGGATCCTCATGCAGCATCTTCAATATAGATATGCAATTTGGCCTTTAGATGCCCTAATCATTTACAAGCCATAGTAGAAAGACGGCAAAAGATACTGAGGTATGTCTAACTAAGTAAATAAGGAATGAAAGATATATCTGCACTCAGTTTCTATATTTAGGTGCCTAAAATGTCAGAATTGTTGTTTAAAAAATGGAACTAGATGCAAATCTGAACATAGTATGGTTTTACTGAATATAAAGAGTCCACACCCTGACAAATTTGAAGAAGGAGATGACAAGCTGCCTCCACATATGTTACAGCATATGGCAGAATTTCAAAACTACTCAGTCTATGTTATTCTTTGTCCTCAGAGTCAACAAATGGCTGTTTCACATGGGGATGCTGTGTTAAATTAGGTCAGGGTCTGAGTGAATCTTTGTTTGCTACAGTGCTAATTAACTGGAGGGTATTTTTTAAAAAAAAGAAAAAGGAAGATAAGCCGAAAACAACTAAATCATTTATTTTGGCACTAGAAAATATTTAAAGTAGATTTATCGGTCATCTTGAATTGTGACCAGATTTTGAGTTGTATGCAACCTTTGCCTTCCACAGAAAGTACTGGTGGAAAAGATTCATCCACTCATTACACACCCCCAAAATGGCTTTATAGGATTGGAGGATCCCCGGGAGCAGATATTGGGCACTTCAAGCAGTTAAAAAGGAAAAGGCAGTCCTGTTCCATGAGCTCAACTCTGAACATTTGTGACAATAGCCAGGACTCTTTATATAAAACCTGTAAGAGTTTTGCCTCAAATTACATTGATATGGGGGGGGGGGGGACTTTTATTCTTTTAGCCTCTTAAGTTTATATCACATCCCATAATTAATAAAAGGCAAGGAAGTAAGCTAATGATTCTTCTTATTACTGTTGGAGTTCTACATTTGTGGGTTTAACTTTTTCAGATTTCATTATTCACAGATTTTATTAAGGACCTTATCACATGGACCTTGAGAAGCATAAGGGAACATTGGTTTATCAAAGGGAATCATTTTGTTAGATCCGCAGTCATCCTGTTTAATGTTCAGTCTTCCCATCACACATGTGTCTCTCTTGAAGGTGTGGAGGGATGGAGGTGTTGTTTTGTGGTGTGTGCAGGGGAAGGCATGTAATTTCATTGTGCAATAGCACAATGACAAATAAATCTATTCTTTTATATTCTATTCCATTTCCCCCCTGTTGTTGCCTGCTTTCTGAACTATCGCTCAGGGAATCCTTTTCTCCATCCTCTCCTTATTCCCCCCCTTTTTATTACAAAAATCAGGGAAAATTCAATATTGAAAGCCAAGATTAGTATGGACCTCATCCCATTTGGGGAGAGAGGAGTGGGGAAATTTTAAACCTCTTTGCCATGATAAGTCTTTCCTATGCATTCCTTCCCTCCATTAGACCAATTAATTATAAACCACTCTGTCATGATCCTTTCCTACTAGGCTTTGCTTCCCTCCATTAGACCAGTGTTATGTTAAACAGCTAGCAAGAGCACAATTTTGGGCCTAGATTACAATTAAGGAGAAAATGCAGTTAAAGCAAAAAGACGAGGAACACATCATTTCACTGAAACTATACAGCATGGGCAAATCTGTCAGGTACCATCCCATGTGTTTTTTGGTATTCGCGATGGTTCTGGTACACAGTAAGGAATCAGAACACAATTTCTCACCCATAATCTGAACTCCCTCCTTTCAGCACACTTCAGCTCCATTTCATGAATGAACGGCAGCTAGCGATGGCTTAGAGTAGGTGAACATCATCTGTTGGCCAACTTCATCCTTGGAATGTACTGAAAGTGTCTTGGATGGCAAAAATGCTACATGTGGTGAGGTCCTTATATGGCCTCTCTGGGAGTTGTGAAAGTTAGTTTTAGGGTTTTGCTGGAGGACCTAGAGATTTCTAGAATGCTGTTCCGTTAGGTTAAAAAAAAGCATTTTTATTCACAGTTTTCCCATTTTCATGGAAGTCCTGCACCCCTAAAAGCTGATAGGAACCAACTCATTTGAAACTTGCTCCTGTAGAAGAGTTTTACAAATAACATGGATTATCAAAAATACAAATAAATGGGCCAAATCAAGCCTAGGAGCCAGGATGACTTTGGACATATCACTAGAAACACATCAGCACGTGTTCATGCAGAAGGCAGTGGGGAAAGAGGTGGATACATACACTGTCCTGTGTTGGCAAGTCATGAGCAGCAATTTTGATAAAAAGGTGACTCGGGGATCTCTCGTACACAAGTGGAAGTTGATTTAATGGCAATTGACAACAGCAAAATAGGAAAATACTGAAAATTGGCATCCCTACATCCTCGAGCAAGGATGGTGGCTGTGTTTGGTGAGTACATTGTCCAAGAGAAAGCAAATACAGACCTCTTAAAAATAGATACCTACCCTATAATTGGCTATATTTTTCTCGAGGAAATAAAAGTAATCTGCCTTAAACTGCAAGAATCCTTTATAGTGGGGGGAGGGGGGGGACATTGAGCACAATTAAGATGTCTTGAAAGCTACTC
The DNA here is from genome assembly GCA_030556195.1 of Anolis apletophallus. Classification (NCBI taxonomy): domain Eukaryota; kingdom Metazoa; phylum Chordata; class Lepidosauria; order Squamata; family Anolidae; genus Anolis; species Anolis apletophallus. Next base: position 88,545,999 of record JARBWK010000006.1, on the reverse strand, counting down.
TTCCATCCTCTCTTTATTTATTCTTTAAGGAGAAATAACTGGATTTTCTACACATTTCAGACCTTTCTGCTACTTGTTAAATCACATAGAGGTTACTCTGTGACCATAAATAAATATACGCATTAAAAGAATCAAAGCTAATTAGTTAGCTTTTTGTTTTGGTGGTGAAGCATATCCTTCAACTGTCCCAATTTGGCAGGGGCAGTCTCTGACACCCCCACATTTTCAGAAGCTTTTAAAATGTTCCAATCTCTCTCCCCTTTTCCTCCCCTTTTCCCTCTTTATCTTCTACTTACTTCAATAACTGCCAACTAAATTTAAAGTCCAAACATTGCTTGGACCCCATTAAATCAGTGGGCAGTGGGGCTTAGGGAAACACTAACTAGTACTGCAGCCTTTTCTTTCTTGTGTGTTCTTCCTCATTTGCCATCTTAATCACATTCTTAATTACAAGTGCCCCAGTTTTCATTGCTGAAATACTGCAGACCCAAAAGGCACTCCTGGACACTGGATGGGGAAAACATTGAGCAGGTTGATACCTTCACCTATCTAGGAATTACTTTTTCGGCTAAAGGCTCATGGAAGGCCCAACAATCAAGGAGTGCCACCAAAGCAAAACTAGGCATTAACCAGATTCTCAGACTAACAAACATCAATATCCGGGTTCCACTCCTACCTACAAAAAGTTTACGGAGCCAAAATAATCCCTCAATTACTCTATGGGGCTGAGATTTGGGGTTTGGACACCATGCCAATCATCGAACAGGCCCAGATAAACTTTGGCAGACAGCTTCTGGGGCTGAGCAACAGGACTCCAGCGGTGGCTGTTAGGGTGGAACTGGGCCTGCAGCAAATTAATGGTTTGGCAAAAATAAGAGCGTTCAACTATTTATGTAAAATTGCCAACTTAGACAACGATAGACTCCCTAGAATCTGTCTAGAAGAACAGCGCAAGGCAGCTAGGGGACGCCTCCTGGGTGCTTCAGCTTGAAACTTTCCTGAGAACCCGAGGTATACAGGTGAATGCACAGGAAGCTACCCACCTCGTACCAGGGAGTTAGTTAAACAGCGCATTGTGGATATACAGGCACAGGAGGATATACACGGGCTAGCGAACATCAAATCCCTAAAATGGTTATCGGTACAACAACATGTATTTAAGAGGGCACAATATCTAACACACCAGCTCCCTAAGTATTTAAGGCTCGCCATGACTAGGGCAAGATTTGAGCAGATGGAGACAATGGAGAGATACGGCAGATTTCACTCAATACCATACTCCGATAGAATTTGTATCTGTGAGGCTCCAGAAGTAGAAAATATTAGTCATATACTCTTAAACTGCCCGATATATGCAATAGACCGGGCTAAACTTCTAGGCCCGATTTTGGGAAACAAGGAACATTGGGCAGAGCAACATAAGATTAACTGGCTCCTATCCCATGCGAATCCCATCATAATAAAGAGTGGCCTCCTTTTTGGTGAAGGCCAAAAGGAGGAGGCAGAGATTTATTGCTTCGATTGGCACCAACTGCTGGGGCGACGAAGATCAGTAGTGGAAGTAGGATTAGCACTATAGAACTATGAAGATAGATAGGGCACATCCACTCCAAAGTGACAGTGATTAGCTTTCACACTGTCTCAAACCAATTTTAGTTACCAGATGAGGATGAATTGATCATGTGATTATCTGACTATATTATATTACATTTTACCCTACTATATTTTATTTCATTCTGTTTTATTGGTGTAATATATATTGATATGACTGATGGTCTCTCAATAAAGATTCATTCATTCATTCATTCATTGCTGAAATACTGGACATGATTATGTATAAAAGTAACATACAGGTGGATGATTTTATCCAAGGGTGCATTCTTGGGCTCAGCAAAAAGTAATGATTTGGACACCACCATTATGATGATTTGTGTTTTATGCTGGGTTTTAATGTATTTTAATATGTTGTTGTAGTTGTTTTTAATCTGTATAGCATTGAATTTTTGCTGTTATGCCGGTCTGAGTCCCTTGATAGAGGTGAGAAGGCTGGGGTACAAAAGTTTTAAATAAATAAATAAATAAATTTGGACCCCCACCATTATGACAGTAGCCATGGACCGCCTTGTCTGGTTTTGAAGAATTCGTTTCAACTGGTTTTGCCCAAGGACGCAAACAAAATATTGGGAGAAAATATTGGCTGATAAAACAAGCCAAGGGGAGTATGTCCTTAATAAGGGAGTTGGTCAATGCCTCATTGCAGAAAGGAAGGTACTGCTGGTCTTGAGTAAATTCGATCCGGGAATAGGGTTACAACTTGGGCTGGACAGGGTTACACTCCCCATGAAATCTCATGTTTACAGTTTGGGGGTGATTCTGGATTCCGCCTTAAATCTGGAAGTCTAGGTAGTGGCAGTGAGCAGGATTGCTTTTACACACTTAAAAGTTGTGCACCCTTTGCGCCCATTCCTGGAGAATTCTGACTTGATCACTGTGCCAGATGCACTGGTTACATCCCATTTGGACTGCTGCAGTGCGCTCTAAGTGGAACTGCCCTTGAAAACAATCTAGAAACTCCAATTTATTCAGAGGATGGCAGCCAGGTTACTTACTGGAACTGATTCCAGGGAGCATACCACTTCCCTGTTGAAACAGCTCCATTGGCTTCCAATCTGTTTCTGAGCCCAATTTAAGATGGCTCTGATCCAGGCTACTTGAGACATCATGTCCTACAATACAGTCCGGGCAGACATTTTTTAAAACATATTTTTAATTAAGGTTTTATCAAGATAGGAGACTTAAAGAAGAAAAAACAAAAAACAAAAAAGAACACAATGTTGTATCACTTACATTGAAAGTGGGAGAACAATGTTGTGAATGGAAAGTAGGAAAAAGAGACAAAAGAGAAGAAAAATATGGAAAAAACAAGAAAAAAGTTTGTTGACTTCCTTTTTACTTTTGATGATTGTTTACTCTGTTTGGAAAGTGTGTGTGTGTGTGTGTGTGTGTGTGTGTAGTCATTTTTCTGCAACCTCTCAGTCATTTTATTCTCTAAGTTGAGTCATTTCAGCAAATAAGATCTATTTTCATCTGTTTAAAATAGTATTTTACCAGGTCCCAGTTAGTTTCTTTCTTAGGAAAACCTTGATTAGATGATAGCCAGTAGGTCAGTCTGTCCATGTTCATAATCCCAAGTACTTTGTTCAACTAGTCCTTTTTTGGTACATCTTTGAGTCTCCAATTCCTTGCATAGACTATTCTGGCTGCAGTTACCAAGAAATTAAACAATATCTCTTTCTTTTTGTCTTTTTCTATGTCTAGCATACCCAATAGAAAGTATTCTGGGTCTCTTCGAATTTTTATTTTTTAAATCTTTTGTATAACATCATCTATTTCTTTCCAAAACTGTTGTGCTTTAGGACAAGAGACCACCAAGTATGAAAGAAGGTTCCAGTCTGCTGTTCACATTTCCAACATTTGTTTGATGCATTTTTGTAACGCTTGGAAAAAAATTATGAGTGATAGACCATCTGTAAAGCATTTTGAGCCAATTTTCTTTCAGATCGTAAGAGTAGGTGTATTTAAATCTTTGAGTCCAAGCTTTTTCCCATTGTTTTAAATCAATTTGGTGGCCTATATTTTGTGCCCATTTAACCATGCATTCTTTTATCTGTTCTTTTTCTGTTGTCCACTCTAACAATTTTTGTATAACTTTGTAATTAGCTTATTTTGTGTTTTTGTTATATTATCCTAAAAGCCATTTTGTCTGCAAAGCTTAGTTCTGTATCTTTCTTTAAAAAATTCATATATCTGTTTGTATTGAAACCAAGAAAAGTTCAAGAACTTTTCTTAATTGCTTTTTTGCCTTTTAATTCAGGTACTCCTCTTTGTTTATTTAATAAATCTTCATAAGTAGGCCAGATTCGCCAGCCTAGCTCTCTTCTTTGAGAGGCTTCCAAAGGAGATAGTCACAGCGGTATATGTCTATAAAGCCTTGTTTTGTGTCTGTAGCACATTTTTATTAAGCCGGCTCTTATATAGTGATTTGAAAAGTTTATTTCTTCATTTATTTTATTATACCATATATAGGCATGCCTGCCCCTCTTTACATCAAAACCTTCCAAGATTACGGTTTTGTTTCTTTAAGGTGGTCCAATCTTTAATCCAAATAAGGCCCGCTGCCTCATAGTAAGATCTTAAATCAGGTAGGCCAAAGCCAGTTCTATTCTTTTCATCTATCAGGTATAGCCATTTTATTCTTGGTTTTCTGCCCTGCCATATAAATTTGGAGAGATCTTTATTCCAGGAATGGAAGATGTCGAGGTTCCTAATTATTGGTAACGATTGAAATAAATACAACATTTTTGGTAGAACATTCATTTTAATGGTAGATATTCTTCCTAATAACGATAATTTCAAGCATTTCCAATTGTCCAGGACCTTCTTTATTTCTTTCCATTTCTGGTCGTAATTGTTTTTCATCAATTGGGAATTTTTAGCTGTTAGACTAAAACCCAGATACTGTATTTTGTGTACCACCTGAAATTCTGTTAATTTATATAATTCCTCCTTTATCTTTTGTGATACATTTTTAGTTAAAATCTTCATTTTCTTTTATTAATTTCAGACTTGCCAATTTACTGTGTTCATCAATTTTTTTATCCAGTTTGTAATGTTTTTCAATGGATCGTTATTGATACAAATTATGTCGTCGGCAAAAGCTCTTAGTTTATATTCTACTTTCTTTACTCTTAAGCCTTTTAAAGTTGAATCTTCCCTAATTCCCTTAAGCAGAATTTCTAAATTCATAATGAACAATAATGGCCACAATGGTCATCCCTGTCTTATTCCTTTATTTATATCTATTGTTTCTGATTCTTGCGAGTTTATTATTATTATTTCTTCCTGTTTGTCATATATTACATCAATGGCATTTGTAAATTGGTAACCAAAATCTAATTCTTTTAGTAATAATTTTTTAAAATCCCAATTTAAATTGTCGAATGCCTTTTCTTGTTGAACCATCTCTATATTATTTTTAATATTCCCAAATTCTTCAGTGATTTATTTTTTCAGTGATTTATTTTTTCAGCATCTGCTCTTGAAAAAAATGGCTTTCAGAAAGTCTCATTATTTCTCTCATCACATCCTTAAGACTTAGATTTTCTGGCAGAGATTGTCTTTTCTGCTGTATCTTTGCTCCTTTCTTTCTATTCTGAATTTTGAAGTAGCCATTTCTTATATATTAGTAATAAAATATTCTGTATATAGTGTAATCAATTGGTGAATTAATTATTAAATTATTTGATAAGTGAATTAAGAATTTGGATATTTTATAAATTCAATGAATTATGTCAGAAGTACTGATTGTTCACATTACCTTTCAAATGTTACAGATTGCCCTGAGTCTCGGACTCTGATTATGCTTGTATATGGCTAAGGCTCAAACCCCTTTCAACCCTTTCCTATTTTATGTTAGTTCCTTTGTGGCTCTTTATCTTGCTTATTGACATTACTACTTCCTTGTCTCTATGTGTCCCACAATGTCCTTCTCCTGCTCAGCCCTTTTCTTTGTCCCTCGCCATCTGTCAGTTTCTTGCCCCATTGGTTAGTTAATTAGGTTCCTGTCACCATCCTTTGCCGTCATCATCCTTCGCTGTCTGCCTCGTCATCTCCTTTATCACCACTGTCTCCATCCTGTTGAATCCGTTATTGGCTCTAATTTGTTTAATAGTTATAGTATGTTTAATTTATTTCTCAGTAGCGCTATATGCTATTTTCAGTTCCGGGATCTATTTGCTGTTTTCATTTCTGGGTGCTCTGGCAATCTATCTCTATGGTTGCCTCCTTCTTATGGACTTCTATATTCCCTCTTCCCCTCTCTATCCCCTTAGTTTCAGGTCAGCTGGTCTCCTTTCTGTTCCTGTTTCCTTCTGACGTCATTCTTCGTTAATCTGTCTAGCCACTCCTCCTTTTTCTCGTGCTTTGTTTAAAGAAAGGCAGACTATAGACACAACAAACTTTCCTCAAGGTCAGTTAATCTCCAATTCTCTGTAGCGCCATTGTCTCCATCTTTATTTCTTTCCTCCTTAATAGTCAATTGCCATAGGTTTTTAAATTCTCTCCTTCGGCTTCTCCTTATTCCTTTTTATTCCTCTTTTTTCACGATGTCAAGAGACCCAGTTTATATTTTCTCTTTATTTGTATATAGCTATTTCCCCTCTTTTCTCTCTCCTCAATCCAAGTGCAAATCTCTCTGTTAAAGCCACAGGGGGTCTTAGGTCATCAGAAGTCCTTTTGTGCAGATACTCACTGTTCTGGTAAATTCTTCTCTTTTCTTTGAAAGTGGATGGGTTGGCAATTAGCCAGACATGTCTGGTTTGCAGCTCCTTGTGACCCGCTTGCCCTGTGGGCACCTCTTTACCTGGTCCATCAGCCCTTACCCTTGAGGGGGGGAGTGTTTGGACCATAGGTGGGTACCCTTTGGGTTTAGCAGTCTATCTGGTTAAAATATCTACCAGATAGAGGGAGCCTCCAAGCTCTACCTGGTCGCTTGGGTGCCAGCGCTCTGAGAGTTTCAGAGCACCTGTCCTACCTCTATATGGCATCCACCCAGAAGCCCTCTGGGCAGACATTTAAGATCTAGCAAGGTGACTCTCATCTCCACGCAGGCCAGTGATAACATACAGTTAAAAATCATCAGAGAAGGCACCTTTTTGGGGGGGGGCATGCCAAAGCTTTGGAACATGCTCTCAGAAGAAAATGTCATTATAAAGTGTCTTGCCTCCAAACCAATAGAGAATGTATGCTGCTGCAAGTACACTAAACTACCATTCTTTTACGGGAAGGGTCTTTTGTTTGTAAGCCCACTCATCCAACATGTTTTAGCTAATGGTTTTATGGCTTTATGTCACTTTGTATATTTTAATGGTGTTGTGAGCCACCTTGGGTCAACAAGGAGAAAGGTAGCATAGAAATTCCTGAAATAAACAAACAAACAAACAAATAAAATTGACTTTTTTCTCTTAACACTCAGTACAGAGATGCATGGATGTGGCAAGGAAAGTGCTGAATTTACAGGCAGTACCAGTAGCAGTGCCACTTTTGCACACTTTAATTCTGAGTATCCTTATTATTCTACAGTGAATTCTAGTTCCTGATTCAGGAAGAGGAAAAATCACAGAATGAAAATGCATGCCATCTGGAGTGCTCAAGCATGTCAAAGAGAACAGATGCAGTTCAAATCTCAAACTGAGTACCTTCCCCCAGTTCATGGTTTCCCAGTTCACTCTTTTGATTCAAGACTGAAGCATTACATTTCTCATCTCTTTTCCAGATTGTGACTGTTTGGTGGCCCACTTTTCCTCCTTCCATCCAGAGTCAAAATGAGCTCACTTAGGGACACACAAAATGAAACACTTTTCCTAGATAAGAGAGTGGGGTTTTTGTGCATAAATATCATTTTCTGCATAAAAAATAGTGGGATTTCTCTCTCCAAACTAATATTTTTCTCCAGAGAATAATTTCCCCAAAAAGCCAGAGGAAAATTTTACAAAATTCTTCCTGAACAATTACACAGCCCAACAACAACCAATAACTTTATTGTACAATGTTGATTATTGTTTTCATTATATTTTTAGTTTTTTTGTCTGTATAGCCATTTAATTCTTGCCTGTTATTATGTTGGAAACCACTCTGAGTCCCCTCGAGGAGATAGGGCAGCATACAAATACATTATTATTATTATTATTATTATTGGATTTTAGGCATGTTTCTGGGGTTATTTGCAGTGCTGATTCAGAAAATTGCATTGGATAGACTGCATCATCTCAAGTTTCTTAAATATGGTTATCATGATATGGTTCTTTTCTATTGGTGAGCAGATGGCAATTGGTATTTAGTATATGTTTAATATATCCAACTAAAGCTGATAGGGGAAACATGCCATTTTGTAAAATCAGCGGGTCTAATATACCCTGAAACAGGGTTAACATTGAAGGCACCAACATGTGCGTTGCCCAGTGTTATTCTTTCTGGTGAGGTTTTCTTACTTCCAAGGAGCAGGGTTTTTTTTTTTAAAAAACTTGGTAAATAAATCAATTTAAGTATTGATCCTATCTCTACTTTTGAGTTCTTGTGCCCTACATCAGAAACAGCTTTTTTTGGAGGCGGGGGGGGGGCTGAATTTTTGTTCTATGTGGCATACGTAATAACATTTATTTTTAAGGAAGCTGAAAGCATATAAACATGATGCACAGCAAAGTACTGCCACAAGAGTACTGCCACAAGAGAGGGGAAGGAACAGTGACAAGTACCATCATGTCACAGAGCCACCATGGGGAGTCTCTCTTCCTCTGTTTCTGTCTTTCTGATGGGATGAAAGCAGCAGGAAATATCTTCTCTGATTTAGTTTTTGACAGGATGGTTTTCTGTCAGTGGCTCCATTATACTAAAGTCTTGATCAAAATACAAATAACAATTTAATGTAATATTTTCCAATGAACTGGAAATAAATATTATGCTAGAAAACACTCAGGTTCTCTTTGACATGGGTCAAAATCAGCAAACATCCAGAAAAAAGGGATGTGTCAATAATATAAGTACAAAACTTTATTACAGTCACTGACCGTCACAAAGCGGGACCCAAACGCCCTGGGAGGGGAAGAACAACTCCACAGTGAAGCAGTTATTTAAAGGTAGATTAGAAGACAGTTTAAAATCACATTTTAAAACACAGGAAATTGTAACAGGTATTAAATCAAAGGGGGGGGGGGAGAGATTGATAGGAGGGGTCAAAACCACTGAGGGAGGCACTAAAGGGGAAGGGTTAGGGTTACATTGCAAATCTAGTAGCATTTCAGCCATAATTTGTTGCTCTAACTACATTCCCAACAAGGTGTTGCCTTGTGGGGTAATAATACTGTTATATGGGACAGCTACCCAACAACTACCACATTCAACCTAAATTTCTTTTATATTCCATGCACACCCATGTAATATGATAATTAATTATTATGGTGAAATGCTTCTGCTTATGAATATTTTGTGACTTCAGTTGGCGCCATCAACTGAGAGGACGCAAAGGTACATTGAAGGTATATTTTCTTGAACTCTATGCATTTCAAGCCAGTGTTGTGCCTTCTGATGTACTGATTAGCAAAAGAAAATTGTCTCAAATTACAAGCATATTTGAGGTACGTTAGAAGTTTGCATTTGAATAGTGCCCTAAAAAAATCACTGACTTGAAAAGGTTTGGCTGAGTAAAACACTGTGAGGTCTTCTCTCTTTATCTCTGTCTCATTATCCCAAGTTGTTTCCTTTCTTTTTTTTTAAACTTGGCTCTTAGTTCACAGCAGACAGGAGTATATTGAGAAATCAAAACAAAGCCAAATAAAACTAGCTATCTGTTTAATTAATCAAATGTCACTAACTATGTAAATAATAATAAAATTCCCTAACAACGTTGCCAAAATATGCTAGGGTACACCCATAAGGTGGAAAACATTTTTAAAAGATGTCTCTTGGCATGCCTATCAAGTTTTAATCTAGGTGTGGGCATTTCAGGAGAAAATGTATTTTGTTATATCTTTTGAGGATAAAAAGAGAGTGCTGGAGATACTTCCATACCAAAGGAACACGAAAAAAATTTTTAGAGCCATGACTTCCAAATTTAGGGAAGGTGTCTTTTTCCATTTTTCTATGAATCATATCTGCTAGTATTTATTTATAGAGACTGATCTTTAAAAATACAAATTGAGGAAGTACAGAGAAAGGTTCATGGTGAATGACACATGTTGCAAGTATATATCAAATCAGGAGAATTTATTGGAGGGGGGGCACACCAGTTTTTCCACCAATAGTTACAGAAAGTGATTTGATGGAAAATGTGCTGAGCCAGCATACTTTGCCAGATGTGCGCACTTTCAAACAATTTCCTTATTTTGGGGGGGAGTCTACACTGTATAATTAATGCAGGTTATGTAAAGGTTTTTCCCTGACATTAAGTCCAGTCGTGTCCAATTCTGGGGGTTGGTGTTCATCTCCATTTCTAAGCCAAAGAGCCGGCGCTGTCCATAGACACCTCCAAGGTCATGTGGCCAGCACGACTGCATGGAGCGCTATCACCTTTCCACCAGAGCGGTACCTATTGATCTATTCAAATTTACATGTTTTTGAACTGCTAGATTGGCAGAAGCTGGGGCTAACAGCGAAAGCTCACACAGCTCCCCAGATTCAAACCTGTGGACCTTTTAATCAGCAAGTTCAGCAGCTCAGCGCTTTAACCCACTGCACTACCGGGGACTCCCTGGGCCACCAGGGGCTTCTTGACATCACTTTAATAGCTATGACTCAACGCTATGGAATAACTGGAGTTATAGTTTGATAGGAAACATCACAATTCAACAGAGAAGGCTAAAGACCTTGTAAAAAAAAGAACACTGAGCCGCAGCAAATAAAGTGGTGCCAACTGGCATGCATTCTACAGTATAGATGCACCCAGGGTTGCCATTATTGTTACAAGCTACGATTCTATCATGCACTACTGTGTCATTGACAATTCATTTGCATACCAGATTAATGATCTCTTGTTATGTTTAGGAGCATACCTTTTTATCTTGGTAAGAAGACCTGTTGCCATTTTTACTGCTTATCCGTTTGATTGGTTTAAATAATTTTCACCTATTTATCATTTAGTTTGGTGATTCATTTGCTAAATCAATCAGCAATTGCATGCTAGAAATCCCTTGTGACTGCCCTAAAACACTGAAGCCCATACCCAGTGTAATTATCATGGTGGTGTTAGGTCTTCTTCTCCCTTGCAGCTCCCTGAAAACATGCTCCACAGGATTTTCCAGCCATCTAGGGGCAGGTTTTATAGGTTTTACAGCACATAGTAGGCTGCATAACCTAATAGTTTGTCCTTATACTGGTCACTGTCAGAGATGCTGTGTCTGTGGGCATAATGTCAGCTATGTATACTAGATTCAGATGACACACATACCCTCCTTTCTGTTGGTTGCATGGTACCCCATTCTGATATCACAGAGGTACAATCATACTCAGCAATGAGTGATCGCAGATAGAGATAGATAGATAGATAGATAGATTATAGACCTATGACAATCTTGGTTGGAGCTTTATGGCCAGCTAAGAGCAGCGATGATCATGACATGTAAAAGATGACAGTCCAGAAGAGCAGGTGGGGTCCAGGACTGTGTGGACAATAACTCTGGATTCAATACATAAGTGCCCAATCCAGGGTTGTGCAGAGGACAAATTCATACTGGGCTAACCCCCTGACATCTTAGGGAAATATGGGCCAAGGCTCTTTATTTTATATATTAGGGTCACAACATTTGTAATCTTCCAGGTGTTGATGAACGATGACTCTAATCACCAATCACTGGCTGGGGCTCATGGTGCCTGTACTCTTAAAGGACCCTCGGCCCTGATTTAAACCTTGCTTCTGGTTCAAACATCATTACTACTTCCTATATGATCTTTTATTAAGAAAGCACTAACACTTCTACAGCTGGAGTCTGTTCTCTTCTGTTGAGGAACCCTGGAACATAAATACACTCAATAAGCCAATAATTCTGCCTGTATTTGCTGCTGCTCTTGAAGGTATCTCCATGCTGGCCAACAGAAGGGTAATGGGAATTAGAAGGAGGGAGAGGGGAGGGTAATAAAAATATAAATCACAAAAGGAAGGAAATCCATTTGGTCTTTGGCAGCAAAGACATTGCTCAGCTAATCCATGCTGAGTGCAATCCAATACTCCTTTATATAATCCGGTGCTTGTGGAAGAAAATTAAAGTTTAATGCAATAACAGCTGACCCAAATCACTTTGGTTGCCCAGAAGCAGATTAAAGAATAGTTAAAATCATACAAATCTAATTTCTGCAGTTTTGAAAACTTCACTCTGTAGCTTCCTGATTCTTTAATCCATACCATCAGGTTGTGATTATTATTATTAAGCAAGCATTACCCATGCAAGGCAAAAGAGAGTGATGAGGAAGAGGAGGAGAAAGCTGGCAAGAGCTAAGAGATGATTTCCAAAACGATTACACTCTGAAGCACTTTAGAGATCTCTGGCTTTTCAATTGGTACATAAAGGCCTCTCTTCTCATTGATACAGGTCCCTGCTGTTGTTATCTGTGATTTTTAAATATGCAAAAACTCAATGAAGTATCATGAGGCAGAGCTGGCAGAGCATACACTCTTTGTAGAGTAATTGCACTTTATATATCAATCATTCATCTGGGTGTAGGCAATTATGGGACAGGTGATCTTTGTATAATATAGATTTATTTCCTTTATAAGACACATTTATTTATTTATTTATTTATTTCAAAAAGAACTAATTGAAAACCAGATACAATTAAACTTATGGCTAGTGCAAAAGTTAAAGAGTATTAAACAATCACGGTTATGTTGATTTAGAACTGATTTAAGTGATGATTAAAGGATAAAATAGATAAAAGTACAAATCCATTTAAAAGCCCTTCTGCATCATTCAAAAAGGTTAGATCTATGCATATTGGTATACAATAATACAAACAGAACGTAGCCAAAGGACAAAATATAATCACAGTAAAAGCATAAGAAAACAGATAAGACCAGGTAAAAGGTTAAAAGATAAATGGCAATACTAAACTAGATATTCGGATTACAACAGAGAGCAATCAAGAAGAGTTTTGCTCAACACACCACATTTCAGTTTCAACAGAACAGGTTTTGCCTGCCAGCAGAAATCCAGCAATGTGGATGACAGAGTAAGCTTCTTAAGTGGGGAAGTCCAAAGGCTTGATGCAGCTGCCGAAAGGACCCTTTTCTCCACCAAATCCTCGAGCTGGTAGGAAGAAATGTTAGAAATACACTAAAGGAAGCACCTGATCTTCAACAGCTATGCTGTTCCTTCCAGGCTGAATCCTGATTTTCCTTTTTACCAATCTCTTTTCTGTTTGGTTTTTCATTCACTTTGCCCATCCCCATCATTTTTGCAAGAGATTTTATATCTATGTAAAATGGCAAAAGAAAGGGGAGAAAAGCTCCATGGATCTAACTTCTCTTAGCTTTCAATCTGTTATTTTCAATGGGAAACAAGGGGGTAACTTTAGGTACTCTGCATAGAATTGAATTTTTCCATGTATGATGCTGGTTTGCTATCAAGCACAATTCAAAGTGCTAGCTTTAACCTATAAATCCCTAAACGGTTCTGGTCCAGCTTACCTATCCAAACATATCTCCCTTTATGAGCCAGTTAGAGCATTAATGTTGGCTGAGGAGGTCCTGCTCTCAGTCCCACGGCCCTTGCAGGTGCAATTGGTGGGGAAGAGAGACAGGGCCTACTTGGTGGTTGCCCCTCGGCTGTGGAGCTCCCTCTCCAGTGAGATTAGATCAGCCCCTCCCTCCTAGTATTTAGTAAACAACTTAAAATGTGGTTTTTCAAGCAAGCATTTGGGGAGTGAGATGAAGTAGTCATGACAACTTCGGGATTGGTGCAATGTTAAATATTCTATGTTTTATGTTTGTCTAGGTCCGATGATTTATAGTTTACTGGTTTTAATTTATTATTATATGATTTTAGTTATATGATGCATTATATATGTTGCGAGGCATTGGATTTTGCCATTTACTTTGCTGTGAATCACTTTTGAGTCACCCCAGGGGTGAGAAAAGCAGTATATAAATGAAATAAATATTTGCCTTGAATTCAATTGTATTTGTGTAGGTAAGAAACTGTTCCAATTGGTAAGAGTTGCAAGTCACTGCCATGTTGCTTTTCTCTTGCCTTGAGACTTTACCATTTCTGCAATGCATCTCCTGAACCTCTTCCCAAATAGTAATTCAGCTCCTGGGCTTTAAATGGTTCTCTGCTTCTACCATTGGCCAAAACAAGAATTTCCCCATAACATTAAGGCTGGTCTGTAGTCATAGCTAACCCAAATCCATCCAATGATTCCCAGAGCTAAACATATTGCACAGCAGAATATAGACTTAGCCTGATGTGTGCAAATGGCACCAAGCCAGTGCTCACCATTCCAACAACTTGACATTAGTTGAGCTACTTCTCAGAGAGTTTGAAAGTACACTGTATAAATCATCCTGCGTTGGATTACTCATAAGACCCTGTGGAAAAATTGAAGTGAAACTGCAAATATAACTATCAAGAATAGGAAAAGCTTCTGTCTCTTGCCACTCCCACCCATCAATGTCTCTGGAGGCAGAAAGCAACCACAACCTTTATTAGCCTTTAAAAATAGTTATTGTTGCAATCTGTTCAGATGATTTGGACTCATCCAGCAGTGGCAAAAATGTTGAGCCTGTAAATCTCCGGAGTATCATTGGATCCAAAAGCCAGTTCCTAGTTTATTTGGCCACTTGTACTGTGAGCTTCCTGTGCAGGCTGGAAAAAGTATTAAAGGCAGCCGGAGAGCGTCTGTGTTCCCTGCTCTCTCCCCCGCCCCTAATCCCTTTGCAGGCTTCCAAGCTTAAACTGCAAATGTCATCACCACGAACGCAGTAGTTGAATCCAACAGGTGGGGTAATAAAACATGACATTTCCAGCCAGTTTAATTGTACGGGCTGTGATGGGATAGCTTTCAGGACAAACAGGGCTTAGTTTATGTCTGTGACAAGGCCACAGACCTACTTCTCTACCATGTATCCACATGATATAGGGTGTAAAGTTCCCACCTGCAATATACTTTATGACCTTTCAGGTGATGAAACCTCTGACCTATAGCATTCTCATCTTTGCTGGTTCAGCTGTTGGGTGGTGACAACTTGCTAGACTCTATGCCGGGGCTAACTGTGATTTACTGCACATTAGAATTAAAGCATTAGCATGAGATTCCTGTCCACCCAACCCTAAAGGGCTTTGGCGGCTGTACAACTGACTCTCTAGAGGAAATTACAACAGGCCAGGATTTGCTGTGAGCCTATTGCCGCCTAGTGCCAGAACAGTTCATAAATTAAACAGCAACACACATCTACAATGTGTCGTGTTTCTCTCTGCCCCCCACCACCACTTTCAGATATTATGACAGTTTCACAGCCTCTCTGAAGGCTGCCTGTAACAAACAAAATGTTCCTGTTCAAAAATAAATATATGGCGTCTGTGCAGTGATTTTTTTTTTTAAAAACCACACAGATATTAAATACAAAACACCAATTAATCTGGAAAAGCAAGGTTGATAGGCACAGGCTCCATTATCAGCAATGAGACATTTCTAAAACACTCTAATGTTCATTGACCTACTCTTAGATTTACACCATGGCCACATTCAATTCTGATGTAATGCTGAGCGCATCCATTCCAGCCTAACCCATCTTAATGTATGTAGTTTCAGTTAAATTCAGAGAGCTAAAGGCTAGGAATGCAGACATCTGAGCAGATTAGTAAAAGGGTGAATCTGCAAAAAATACAGAGGCAATCATTTAAAGGTCAAAATGACATCAGTATGAAATGAATGAATGACTGATAATTGCTCACATCTTCAAGATATGAGGAATGAGACAATTTTGGATCATATCTGTTATCCTGAATTACTTCTGAATTTTTGTGTGTAGGCTATATGGTTAGGAGAACTCTTGTACCCTGTTCTGTTCAGACAGTCTATTAAATACATGGAGTTTGGGAATAGTAACAGCAAAATACAGTTTTGCTGCAGTTCCCTTTTGTTGTAACGCCATCTTGTATTATCTGTGTTACTGCGGCGTTTTAACGTGCCGTTCACTGTGATATTTTAATTCGTGGTTTTAATTGTGGTTTTAACTATTTTAGCTGTTGTTGGTTGTCTTTTATGATAATGTGTAAGCCGCCCCGAGCCACTGGGAGTGGCGGCAAATAAATGCGAATAAATAAATAAAATGTGTTGAGGCTATACTTAAAACAAATGTACTTTTAGGTAGAAATGTGGATAAATTAGTTTTTCCCCAAGAATCAAACCAAATCACACTTTTCAGAATTAAATACAGACCCAGACAAACTTGCGTTTTAATTTAACCTTGCGGTGTAATCTATACAACCACAAGTGTGGGTGATAAATGGGCATCTTGAGAAAATATGCACAAAAATGCATACATTTTAAACTGTACACAGTGTATTTTTCCATGTTAATAGGTACACATTTAAACAAACTTCAAACTATGAGGTCATTTTCCTTTCCAAGGAAATATGTATGAATTTCTGAGCAAGGGAGAGGAGGGCTTGCAATTTAATGTTCACACAAAACAGAGGCATAAATCCAAGCATTACTCCCAACTACAGCAGACACATTGAATCAATGGATTTTCCATTAGTGTTGGCTTACCATATCCTATTTTAAAGGGTGTACTTTAGTTGGGACTAACAGTTGGAGTTAGGCCACAATGAGCTCAGAGAAATCAGAGAACTTGAAAAAGCTCGTTTTGCGCATGCACACAGCACCACCTCTAGACTTCCAGATTTTTTTTTTGTTAATGTGCCCTAAAGGCACCAGTGCTCATGAACTATAATCTAGTGTAGTTTAAACATTAAAACAGTTTTTAAAGTATTACAATTGATATCATAAGCCTCTCTTATTCTGAAAAAGTGGAACTTCCTATTTGTGTTTCACATGATACTCAGATGGTCTCTTTTTACACCCTTGATAATTGGTAAATGCATCAACATTTCTGTTGGCAAAACTATGGTTGGGATTCAGATCTTGCAGTTTTGCAAAGCCCCACCAGAACTTAGGTTACACCTTCCAGGACCATAAAGGGAAGATGGCTGATTGCACAACATAGAACATTGTTAAGCATTGTTCTATTTTGGTACAGTCTGTTCTGTTTTATTCTTTTCGCTATGTTGGCACAGTTAGAGTTGTAGTCCAATTTGAAAAGTGTTTGGTCAACCATGTGTAGACTGGGCCTACAAAGGTAAATAAATAAGGAAGGGCTTAACATTCCTCTCCAATTTAACATTCACTTTGGCATGAGTATTTGCAGGGTGAAAGTTTTTTCATTACTTTGGGATAGTGAAATTGTTCACCCAGTTTCAAGGGACAATTATTCATTTAATAGACTTACTGTGCTAGTGGTAGGTCTTTTAAGAATTCAACTTTATTTTTCTTTTAGTCTCATACTTCCATTTTACTGGGCAGCCTCATCTGCCCCTGAATGTTTTGGTTCTCTGTGGAAATATTCTTCCATAATAGTTCCCACATAAAATTAATCTCAGCTGTGTTTTTTAAAGATTCTGTTTTAGTCAGATGTTTGCCAGCTATTTAAACTTGGACACAAAGGCAAGAAAAGTGGCCCAGGCTGACAAAGCCAAGTCTTCCCATATCTTCTGTTTATTTTTGTTCTATCAAGTCAACTTCAACTCATCATGACTCTAGAAATATGGAACTCCAAGAGCCCTGATCCACAACTCCAGCTTGGATTAGTCCACCAGTAATGCAATCTTCAACAGTCCCTATTTAGGGCCAATCCAGACAGCACCTTTATTGCATGAACTCCCGCAATAAAGGAGGGGCTCCCCAGATAATATTCTGGACAGTTCCAAATTAATTTGATATGGGATACAGTCCAGACACCATTTCCACAGTTTCCCAGGCTCAATAAGCACGGTAAACTGTGGAAATACCCACCCCTCCCCCCAAGCCCCCAGACACTTTTGAAAAGTAAAAAGAACTTACCAGGCCTGCAGTATAGCCTCAGAGCAGCTCGCTCGGCGTGTACAAATGATGTGTTAGGAGTGTGTTTGGGGGGGGGGGGGTTATTTTAACTTTTCTAAGGAATCTGGGGGCTTGAGGGGAAAGGGGTAGATCCCTGCACGTTCCCTGAAGCTAGACCCAAGAGAACGTCTGGACACCCACCCCAGAAAGCGCATGCTTTCTGAGGTGGGTGTGGACAGGCCCCCAGAAACATCCACGTTTTTTTTTAACATGGATGCTTCTGGGATAAAGGCCTGTCTGGATCCAGCTGTAGTCATTTTTGCCTCTAATTAGAGTTCAGCTCTGGTTTACTCTTAAGACATACTCATTTATCCTTTTGACAATCCATGGAATCTGTAAAAAAACATCTTCCAGAATACATTTCTTTTCTTTTTTAAAAATTGATTTTTATTGGAGTTCCAAAATATTTAAAAACAAAACACTAAAACACATTAAACACCACGAGACAAACAAGAGTATGCCTCTTTCCGCGTACAGACAAAGACCCACAAACAGTTGTACTCCCCCCCCCCTTAGTGTGGATTTCTTTTCTCAGTTTCCACTACATCCATTCTTTATTTAGATTCCATTGTCTGATCAGGACACTATTCAGGTCTTTCTACCCATTCGATATTGTCTCTTTTCAGATATTCTATGATCAAAGTCCAATCATTTCAAAAGAGTTGATTCCCACACCGCATCCAGCTTTCACAACCATTCCAAGAGAGCAAAAATACTCTGCCCTAGATATTTTTGACTTCCGTATTTAAGGATACATCTTTATACTTAAGGATCTTGTTGAGCTCTTTCATGCATTTCAAATCTTCTTCTTCATTCTGTAGCTTACCTATCTTCATTTTTGGTTAACAACTGAACCACAATATATAAAATCTTCAATTATTTAAGGTTTTCAATGCCCACTTAAAAGTTATGTAAATCATGTTCCCTGTTTTTCTCTTTTTTTTATTCAGCTGTAACCCTGCTTTTGCATCTTCGTCCTTAACTTTCATCAATTGTTGTTCTGCAAATAGCATGATATAATTTGCATTTTATCATATGGATTACCATATTAAGTTTCCATAATGTATTTTTGTTTCATCCAGAAAAAAATCCCTCTTTCATCCACTACCTTTCACACAAGGACTCAGCAGCTGTCTTGGCCCACTTCAAATCCAGCATTAAACATTTCAAAGATATTTGGATTGGAAAGGCTACTAACCACAGAGATCAAGTTCTACTTTTCCCAAATTATGAAGGTTTTCACAATATGTTAAAAGGTTGATTTTTCTTTTCCTTCTAAGCAAAAGCCCAACTTTTAGATACAGAAGATTACATAACTGTGACAGCACCTGCTATTCAGGAATACAAAAACACTCTGTAAAACCACTTTTCCCCACCCCAGAGTCTTTGTCAGAATTTTATTTGAAGAATGAACAGGTAAAAATCTTGACACCAGTAAGTTGGTGATATTTTTTCACCAACCTCTATCATCTCCTGCAACTCTTTCAGTTACACATATGCATAATTCAGAGTAGTAAATATTACTTCAAAACTGTGTTGGTTTCTTCCTCTTAAAACTATTCATTTCAATGTAGAGTAGTGAGAATTAATATTGAGGTGTGAATTCTGGTTTTCTTTCTCCAGAAGCCTAGGCAGATAAAGGCAAAGACCCTCCAGAAAACTTCCAGAATTTCCTCATTTTTCCCAGATTCAGCTGAGCAATTATTTCCCATTTTATTCCATTACCTTATTTCCCTAATTTAATTTTTAGCAGTTTGGGAACCCACCAAACGCTAGAGACAGTAGATGTCAATTTCTTCCTTTGACCTGTGGCTGAGAACTCTCTGGGCTTTAAACCTGAACTGGATCAGAGAACTCCCTTTGATTTCTGCTTCTCTTTCCAAAAGATCAACATGTTCTCCAAAATCCAACAGTGAGTAAACTTCAATGCTGCAGCTATGGAAAAAACTGGAGACCTCTTCAATTGACCAATGACTACTCTGCCTAATCCACTTACTTCATGAAGGGACCTCAGTCAAAATAAGATATAACTCCCAGGACTGTCTCGCCAATGCAGTTGGAACTGGAAAAAATGTCAAGCAAGGTTGCATTATGGCCCCACTACTAATTGATTTCTACATCAACTCCATGATGGATCACCTTCACAACATGAACTCTATTCACATGATGCAGCACTGCTTTCAAGAGCACCTATTGGCATTAAAAGATCATTGAGAACACTAACACAATACTGCAACACAGATCAGCTACAGCTTAACTACCAGAAAACCAAAATCATGGCATTTGTCAAAGTCACAAGAGTCATTCCTGGAGCATTGACAGACATAAAATCGAGCAGGTCCCATGTTTCAAATACCTGTAGCAGAAAAGCCCATGGACACCAAGTGGCTGACACTGTGCAAAGGAGTGCAATTGCCAGTATAAAATACCTCAAGGGGGTGGGGGCACTTCATACTTGCAGCACTCAAACCACTTGAAACCAAACCAGTAGCACAACTCATGTATTGAGCCCAATTAGGCCCCTTCTCCAATTTTGCTAGAGCTTGTGCAATCAAAATTTCTTAACATTGGTCCTGCAAGTACCAAAATGTGTCTCCAATTCCATCCCGGGACTAGAAACAGGGTTCATGAAAAAGGATGCTAGGGTGTGGGTAGTTATACTCAATTACCATCTCATATAATCTCTTTCTTCCCTTGGTCTTGCCCCAATAACTAGGAGAAATTACTTCCAGTCCATATGGAAACAAGCAGTAACAACTGGCCTTCTCTCTAGGGTTGGTACTCAGTATGGGATATGATCAAGCCAATGGGATCATTATACAATGTATATTACACACAGAGCACCAACTGGATCTAGCCAGCACCCTAATTTTTATCACCAATGAAGCCAGTAGGTACCTCCCCTCTCCCATGATGTACTAATTAATCTAGAAGTACCCATCGGAGGGCCTTTATCCTGGCCTGATGTCATGCCCTCCCATCAGCTGTACTCGAGGGTCAATATCAGAAGACCCAGAGACACTGTGCCCCTTTGACTCTAAACACATAAAAACAACTGAACATGTGCTCCCCAGTGTCTGTTTAACAGAAAAATTTGAATTACCACCTCTTCATACAGAGCTTTTTTGCCCTGTTTTGCTGCTTTGTTGTGTGACAAGAACAGGGTCTGCCATGTGCCATCACATGATGCATGGCAGACTCCACACACATTCCTCCCAAAATGTGGTGGAAGCACCAAAAGGTGCTTCCTCCACCACTACAGGGAGGAAAGTGTAGTTTGGGTAACTCCGATGGAGCTACCCATTTTCCCCCCCCTTTCCCCCATATGATGGGGATTGCCACACATTGCCATACATTGCTGCCCATTATCCCATCTGATGCACCCAGTTAATGCACCCTGTCCTGTCCCCACCATGTGATGGGGGAAGGAGGGAGGGAGGGTGTGAGCACCATGAGCTGCCCCGCATGCCTTCCATTTCACCTGCAATTGCCGGCAAATGGCACGGCCCAAAAGAGCCACGTGAAAAGGTCCCTAGACTCATCTCACCATTGCTGTATAAACACCCAGGCCACTCAGGACAATTTTACACCAATCATTTGTTTTCAGATACCAACTCTGTTACAACCTAGAATGTTGCCAAATTCTGCATGAAGCAGTTAAAATTAGCTGCGTGAGGACTGGTACCACAAGTTGGCATTCTAACTTATCAAAAAATTGTAACTATCAATATATTTAATGCTCCCACCCCCTTGTCTCCTAGACCTATGTCTTACTATACCCCTCCTTCCTTAGGCTCCCTCATATTTCCTGAATGCTCCTACCCCTCCCTCCTGATTTTCTTCACTCTTTATTTACTGACTGACTGACGGACTTACTATATTTATATCTTGCCTTTCTCTACTCCAAAGGGGACTCAAGGGGATTCAAGGTGGCTTACAGATAGACAATAATTCAATGCCTTAACAACAATATGCAATTAAATAAAAATAAACATTAAAATTAAAATACATTAAAATATTTTAAAAACATTACAAATACCATAAAAGCTCACTAACTGGTCATTCCGGTACTCATTGTACATAATTTCAGTCCATCTGTTGCACTATGGTTCTTCTCTGAAGACTTGATCCCAGAGCCATGTTTTCACTCTCTTCCTTAAGGTCAGGAGGGAGGAGGCTGATCTAACATAGCTGAGGAAGGAGTACCATAGCTGAGAAGGCTCTGTCTCTAGTTCCCACCATTCATGTCTGCAGAGGAGGTGGGACAGAAGGCATTTTAGCTTTTAACCTAGATTGTAATGATTTTAATGTATTATGCTTTTATGAGACTGTGCCCAACACTCCTTATGCTGGTATATGATTGAAATAAAGATTTTATTTTGAATACTGTAGCTCATAAACTGTATTTCTCCTTCAACACTTCAATGTAGAAAAGATTGGGTGGATTGGAACCAGTCAACCAACAGTCTGAGAGCCAGCTAATTTCAGAAAAAAAGGGTTTTTTAAAAATGCAATCATAATCTCTCAAGGAACTCCCAGTGACTTCTTGTGGAACTCTAGGGTTCCATAGTCCCCTGGTTGAGTATTTCTGTGTTAGACCTTTGCTTTCCCTGTTTGAGAAACACAAAGAGAACCAAAACTGGGTCCTCCAGCAGAAAAGCTCAAACATCATTTTGAAGGGCTCAGTACAAACTTGAAACTTAACTTTCCCTCCCACACTAACCCTACAATCCCTTGTCCTTACATGAACTACCAAAAATGTACGTATTCATTCTGAAATTACTTTTAACCAGAAACGTTATGTTTCTGCCAGGGAAAGGGAGAGACCCTACATCATTGCTGTTTTTTTTTAATAGTAACATGCAGTATGAAGGCATAAATGGGAGAGGATATTTTTAAAACAGTTTAAAAATTGGGATGATAGAATATTAATCCGGACTGTCCTTTCTAATCTAGGACAATGGGACAGTATGCAAGTCCCAACAATCCTTGCCATCAGCTATGGTGGCTCGGGCTGAAAAGGAGTTGCATTACAAAGTCTAGACGCTGCACCCCGGCTCTTTGCTACTAACTTATGGATATCAATCTGTCTTTCTAGGATCTCTAAACTAAATCTAACAAGCAGATATCATCTGTTACTTTTGAAGTTTTTTGGAGTGAGGAAAAAATATTTGGGAGAAGGTGCATAATTTTGGTGCCATGTTTCACTGTGATACTAAAACCATTGCTGGGACACTTGCTATTGCCAGATATTTTGTTTCCTGGTCCATTTTTTTTAAACCATCAACTATGGAAATGTTGTTATTGCCTGTCAAAGGAATTAGATAGCCCCAGAGCCTACTACTAAAATAGCAAGTGTTATTGGGGGCCGGCCTCCATGTGTCCAAGCAGCATTGTTATGAAAGGCCCTTTGAGATCTTGATTGATGGGTCAGGACATGCCTGCCTTGTTACTACACAAATGAGGAACAAGGCTGATGGAATTCTACAGAATGCAATTCTATCCTGAAAGCCAGCGCTAACAGGCAGCTATTTACTATGGCTCAGTCAAGCAGCCCCTATTCATAGAAGCAAAGCCGAGAAGACAAAAGAAATTACACGTTTGTGGCTCTCAGGCAAAAGCCAGCACCATACCATATTCAAGGCAGGATGAGTCCATTAAACAATAAGACATACCAGAACAATTATGGTAATCGCTTCGGAGGCATGAGAACAGATGATGCCATTGCTTCACCAGTTGTTAGCAGCAACCTTTTGTAATGAATAATATTCCTTCCTTTCCTTTGTCTATGGCAAAGCTTGCAAAAAGTTCCTTTTGGGAATTCAATTTGTAGACTTCCTCCAGCCAGCATAGCAACCATGACTTCTGGGGGATTCTGGGAGTTGGAACCCTGACAGTCATTTTTCTACACTCTAATATGTGGCTTATTTTTAATTACTTATCAACAGCTTCTCATGTGTTATTAAATCAGAATTGAAATCTGAGGTCCAGACCCACTAGAGAGGGTCGTAAAAATAAACTCAAGTCCTGTTTAAATTATTCTTCAAGAGATCTTCCTTTGTGGTAGATCAATGGAATTCTCTTTATTTACAGGCATTTTATGTATATGGGGCTGAAATCCTGCCTGTTTGGGGGCAACTGCCTGACTGCACTTGGCTGAACTAACACTTCCAAAAGGTGACTTCTTATGTGATTTCTCTTTTCAGTCTCATGTTAACTAGGATTTCTATGGACCCCCTGGTGGCGCAATGGGTGGTGCAAACCCTTGTGCCAGATGAACTGCTGACTGAAAGGCCGGCAGTTAGAATGTAGGGAGCTGGTTGAGCTCCCATCTGTCAGCTCCAGCTTCCCATGCGAGGACATGAGAGAAGCCTCCAATAGGGTGGTAAAATATCCGGACATTCCCTGGGCAGTGTCCTTGAAGACAGCCAATTCTTTCACACCAGAAGCGACTTGCAGTTTCTCAAGTCATTCCTGATACAAAAAAAAATGTGGGAAGACAGTTCTCTGGAGGCTCTTGACTACAGCTTTGGCAACACAACTCACACTTTTGTAAGGGTCTATAAACAACCGACATCCTACACCACATCAGCCTCAACATGGGAGTGATATCATAAAGCAACAAAGACATGATGACTGGTCATCTGACTTTATTCCAACCAGAATTCTGGCAATGGAATTGGCACAGTGTGATTGTATATTTGGTCCAGTGTCATTTATTCCGCTTAAAAGCCATCCTGCTGTTTCTAATTTCATTATGAAAACTCCCTTTTCCTACTATGATTTACAGATTCTTTTTCCTTATGGTGTGCCAGAGAAGCACAGCTGTAAATGGATACATCCAGTGTTTCATCAAAATTTAATCCAGGGCCACATTTCCCCTAACGCCTTGATTATCTTCACAGTGAGACAGAAATTCCTGAAAAAGTTCAAAAACTGTTCCCAAACAAACATCTGTTAACAGAAGCATATTCATGCAATTGATCTGCAATAATGCTAGCTTTTAAAATATGAAGCTAAAAGGAAGAAATGACTTAGGGAGGAAGAAATTCATATAAACAGTCCTTTTCCTTCTGAACAGTCACCTCCCAAAGGCCTTTCTCTAAATGAGGCTGCACCCTAACACTTCGGCCAACTCCATTTAGAGAAAGGGATAGTACTTCTGCTTCTGGAAAAAAGACAGCAAGAAAGACTCTGGTTTAACTTATCCAGAAACAAAGATGCAGAGCCTGAGAGTAGCCATAGAGCAGGCCTTTTCTCATTTCCCCACCAGAACCGAAAGATGGGAGACATGGTCCCTCAGATAACTTAGTTCTGGCCCATAAAGGGCATCACAGGTCATAAGCAGTATATATATATATATATATATATATATATATATATATATATATTTGTGTGGTGAGAAACTGCAAGTCACTTCTGGTGTGAGAGAATTGGCCATCTGCACGGATGTTGCCCAGGGGACGCCTGGATGTTTTCATGTTTTACCATCCTTGTGGGAGGCTTCTCTCATGCCCTCACATGGGAAGCTGGAGCTGACAGAGGGCGCTCATCCACACTCTCCTCAAAGTCGAACTTCTGACCTGTCGGTCTTCAGTCCTGCCGGCACAAGGTTTTAACTCATTGCACTACTGGCGGCTCCTAAGTACTTTGATACTGGAGCTAGTGCACCAAAGGGGTTTTTGAATACTCATCAAACCACATACAATGCATGGCAGTCAGGCATGTAGCAAGGGGGGGGGTTTAACCCCCCCCCCGAAATTCTCAGGGTGGTCCGCGAGAAGGCCTTACTGGTACATTATTTAAACTGTTGTGTTTATTCATATCATGATCTGATCACCATGCTCATTATTTCCCACATTCATGGGGTTATTGGGATAACAATACAAAAGGTTTGCTAGGGTAGACCCTCTCTCACTCAGTCTCAGCCCCCCCTCCCCCAAATCAAACTCAGCCCCTCCCGAATCAAAATCCTGGCTACGGCCCTGATGGCAGTAATAATAATATATTGAAAAAAGGCATGTGTCACCATTGTCAGAGCTGACATCGCAAATGAGGGTATTGCTAAGCCAAGATGATTAAGCTGAGACTGTCATACTTTAGAGTTATCATAAGACAACATGACTCATTCAAAAAGGCAGTGTGTTTGAACTTCCAGACTTTTGTGCATGCTTTCATCAATTAATGTATTAATCTGCCACTAATTTGTATATATATATATATATATGAAAGGGCTCTTTTGATACATAATCTCAGTAAATCAGAGATTATAGTACAAATTAGGCAATGGGACATAGGAGTCATATAAGTTTTATCCTGCAATGTTCCTGAGTGCTCAGGTGTAAGGAATAACTCTGTGCATTGAATGCAAATATCTGAGGAGGAATTTGAAACCACTTTGAGTTGATGGTGGTTACAAAAGTGATATTTTTGCAGGGCTAAAGTGTAGGCATTTAACTTAAAGGCAGTTGGTTGGAGAAGTTGAGGGTTGGGTCTTTTTGTGTACATTCATGTTCTTATCCCCAGTTTTAATGCTTTAGTATCATGGCATTTGACATTTTGGAACTAAAATGAAAGAATAGGATAATGGGAGACATTCATATTGTTAAAATGAACAGGATACTCATCCTATCTTTGGCTGTGAGTGCTTTGCAGCTAAACTTTACCCTCACCTTCCTTCAGGAGAGCTTTAATAGTAATTATTAGATGGTGCAGAAGAATGGAAGCTAGAGTTGTCATTGAGCAAAGTCTAATGTAATCACTTCCACCTCTTCTTCATCTCACCATGGTACATTACATATATGATGTAGCTGGAGACTCATTGTCTGACTGCTAACCTTCAGATTAGTCCATTTGATCTGTATCTCTTCCAACTGAAAAGATCAGCTCCAGAACCAAATCAGGCTGAACTGACCACTTTTGACATAATCTAATCATTCAAAATCATTATGATTTCCTTGATAGTCAGCATTTCTCTGAAGTGTTTTTGTAACATTATAACATGAGGGGTGGGGTGGGGAGTTAAACCAAAGTAGTCATTTTAATCAGAAGGAGTTCATGAGTTTACTGGAAATCTGCATCTTCTTTTGATTTTTCTCTGAATTTAGAGGAATTATGTACGATCCTTTAGCATAGAGTCCAGCACCTTAGGTAGCTTATTTAATATTTTGATTAATTTCACCGCTTTCATTACAGATCTTTTACAGTAGATAACTCTTCATTTGGGGTTTCCTGTGAAGGTCAGTGGGAACAAGGACTTGCTGTCCTGCCTTTGGCTATCCACATATTAGGCTGGCCAAAGTCATCATATGTGCAGCTAATTGTATGAAGCTGCTGTTGAGGAATCAAAACACCCAGCCAAATGGTTGAATTCAGTTTTAGAAAAGGAGGCAAACATTTCCAGTGGTTGATAGACTTGTGCCAAAGACAAAAAGGAAGTGTTAACAAGAGCGGTGCTCAGGGAGCATACAACTCCTCTATTGTGCCAGCTCCACTGGCTGCCAGTCTGCTACCAGGTGCAATTCAAAGGGCTGGCTTTAGCCTATAAAGCCCTAAATGTTTCTGGCCCAACTTACCTGTCCGAACGCATCTCCCCTTATGAACCTCCTAGGGCTTTAAGATCATCTGGGGAGGCCCTGCTCTCTATTCTGCCTTCATCTCAAGCACGGTAGGTGGGAACGAGAGACAGGGCCTTCTCAGTGGTGGCTCCTCGGCTATGGAATGCCCTCCCTAGGGATATTAGATTGGCCCCCTCTCTTTTAATATTTCGGAAGAAAGTTAAGACGTGGCGTTTTAAATACAGCGTAATGGACATAGGAAAGTGGACTACTGGTCAAATGAAATTGGACAATGGTTTTAACAACGAGACTCAGCTGATATATGTTTTTATTGATTTTATCATGTTTTTATATTATCTTAATTGTTTTACTGTGTTTTTATGCTTGATGTTTAATTGTAAACTGCCCTGAGTTGCCTACAGGCTGAGAAGGGCGGTATAACAAATATAGTAGTTTTAATTGTTAATTTATAAGGTTTTATATAATTGTTTTTATCTTATTATGATGTGCTGTATGTGGGCACTTGCTGCCGCTTTTTCACCACCTCGAGTCACCTTCGGGCTGAGAGAGACGGTATAGAAGCATAGCAAATAAATAAATAAATAGTAAATAAATAAAGAAATAAATAATATAAATGTTACCCAAAGGATAATTATGTTTTAGTTTGAAGTTTTTACCACCAGTAATTAAACCCCAACAGAGGCATTTCATCTTTTCAGAATGAGGACAAACATACCAATACTGGTAAACCACATGATGATAGTTTCATATTACAGGCAAGGGCACCACAGAGAACTGAATTTGACCTCAGGTAACTCACTTTCAACCTGAGATTTCCCATTCCTGCCCTATTGAGTTTGTGTCTTGATGAGTCATATAGTGGTAAATTTTGAAGTGTTGGTGCTCCTTGGAACAATTTCTATACAACACTCACATTGGAAGTACAAATGTGCCGGGGCTATGTTGATCTAATAGATTCCAGCAGTTGTCATTGGTGAAGTCATGCCTCAGTAACTTTGGTTTACCAAACAGTACAAAAATGCTGTACAATTCCTCCACCTCCTGTGGAAATTCAAGCTAAACTCAGAGGGAACAACAGCAACCCGAGAGAGGTGGCAGATAATGGCATAGTCCCTACTAATTAGAAAGTCTAAGACCTTCAACACCGCTGGTGAGAACTGTGTGAAAGCCTAATAATCAAAGATCTGCAAATGACCACATAATATACTGTAGAAAAAGCCAGGCAATTTGTTTGACAGTGGAAGTCTTGCCAGAAATACACACACACCCCTTTACAGGACTTGTGTCATAGCAGTTCTTTAGGCAAATAATGTGTGAAGGAATCTATGGAGTTGACATTAAACGATTATTCAGAAAACATATATCATTTTTGCCATGTATACTTTGTTCTAGTCTTACTGGCTTCATGGGACAGCTATCACTCACTCAGACACAAAAGCTCATAGATCATGATTTCCCTTATGCTTCAGGGACCTTTTTTCTCTTTATTGTTCTGCAAATGTTTCTTTTTAAGAAGTAAGGTTTTATAGTCTAGCTGTTGCCAGAATGCGAGTGTGGGAAATATGTTTGCAAGCAGCACAACAAAGCAAACATTCATTTATTTCCCACCTCTCCACACCAAATCTGGCCCTCTGGGCATCCTCAGTTAACTGTGCTTCCTTCCTCATAATACTATCAATGGGCAACTTTTCAG
This sequence comes from Anolis apletophallus, assembly GCA_030556195.1. NCBI lineage: Eukaryota > Metazoa > Chordata > Lepidosauria > Squamata > Anolidae > Anolis > Anolis apletophallus. Next base: position 88,517,022 of record JARBWK010000006.1, on the reverse strand, counting down.
CATTTGTGCATTTCCCCCTCCATTCTATAAAGTTGAACTTCTCCTCCTAAAGTTTAGTTATTGGCAATAAGGACTTCAAGAAGAGACGGAAAATATTTTCACACAAGAAATACTTGCAAATGAAAGAAAATGTTCTCTACTGGTCATTTAATACACAGCACGGAATAGGTATGGGGCCTGCATAGAAAATCCACGTACATTTCTTTTTGCAGATTTGTGGTCTTTAAAAAGGAGGGGAAAGGAGAAAAAAGCAAATATTGGAAGGGATTTTTTTTTTAAAAAAAAAAAGCTTGGGAGTACATGGCCAGAAACATGGCCAGAAACAAAATAAGTAATTTAGAAATAGGAAATAAACAACAAATAGATGCAAAATCAAAAATAATACATCAAGAGAAAGCAAGAGAGAAAAGTTGTTTTAAACCATTTCCTAAAGTAAGACAAAGAGGTCAGCCCTTATTCAAAAGGAAGGTACATATTAGAAAATATAATGAATGCAAACATGTAAGAATCTGCTATACGTCTCCATTTGCACACTACAGAGGGAAACTAATGATGGTTGTGCATACACATTAAGGAAAACATTACTGTCAATGGGGAAATTTGAGGGGCTTTTCTTTTCCTCATTTTTGAGCTATCCTGATGAAACTTGCTAAAGTGGTAGAATACATTTACCATTGTTAGCTCACCAAATTTCAGAATGTTTGACTTCTCCATTGATTTTTTTGGCAAATTTTCAAAAAAATTATAAAAACTTTTTTTAATAATAAAGAAAATATCTTCCTGGTTTGAAAGTGTTATTTCCTGTTTCATTGAATTTCTTGACTTTGAAAATATTTGTTCTACTCCAGAAACTTTTTGTGTGTGGCAGAAACTGTGTTAAATTGGTGGAGACTCAACAAAGCAAAATGTGTTACTTTGTCCCTTGAGCAAAGACAAAGTTTTTCCAGTGAAATAAACTTTCACCATGTTGTAATGACAGAACTAATAAGGAAATGGCATTCATAACTCAGGAACAGAAATCATAGTACAGACACCATCAAGGGACATCTAGACCAGGCATGGGCAAACATCAGCCCTCCAGGTGTTTTGGACTTCAACTCCCACAATTCCTAACAGCCTACCAGCTGTTAGGAATTGTGGGAGTTGAAGTCCAAAACACCTGGAGGGCCAAAGTTTCCCCCTTCCTGATCTAGACTGACCCCCTTCTTCCAGGTAGAAAGGCACAATCCAAACTCTCCTGACATCCAATTAATATGCTTCTCATTGACACACAACCAAATAACTACAATTTAGCACCAATTTAGCATAGAGACATCACACTGGCAACAAAGATCTGCATAGGTAAAGCTATGGTGTTCCCTGTAGTAATCTATGGATGTAAGAGCTGGAGCATAAGGAAGGCTGAGTGAAGAAAGATAGACACTTTTGAACTGTGGTGCTGGAGGAAAATTCTGAGAGTGCCTTGGACCACAAGAAGATCAGATCAAACCAGTTCATACTCCAGGAAATAATGCCCAGCTGCTCACTGGAGGGAAGAATTTTTTTTTAAAAAAAATGTTTTTTATTGGTTAAAACAACAATAACAACAACATACACATAAATCTGCGTAGTCTTCGCAGGCTTACATCACACACAAAAAGACATTTCATGGAGGGGGGGATGGAAAGAAGGGTAGGGTAAAGGTAAATTTGATAACAAAAGGGGTCCACATAAGGGTTTACAAAACATTCTAAAATACAGTTAGGTTGACTTCACCCAATGGCATAAATTTTGAATATTCCTTAGAGCCTGGTTCAAAATTCAAACTTCTATTAACTGGAGGGAAGAATATTATAGGCAAAGATGAAGTCCTTTGGCCACATAATGAGAAGACAGAAAAGTTTGGAGAAGATAATGATGCTGGGGAAAGGAAAGAGGAAGAGGGACCGACCAAGGGCAAAATGGATGGCTGGATGGCATCCTTGAAGTGACTGGCTTGATCTTGAAGGAGCTGGTGGTGGCGATGGCCAACAGGGAGCTCTGGCATGGGCTGGTTCATGAAGTCACGAAGAGTTAGAAGCAACTGAATAAGTAAACAACAACAATAAGCACAGATTTATCCTATTATATATACCTACTTTGCAGATTCCATGATTCTATTTGCAACTAGGTGTACTAGGGGTGACTGTTTGATTGTTGGTTTTAGAATTGTTTTACTGTTTTTTAGTGTATTTTATTGTTAATGTTGCCTTATGTAAACCGCCCCGAGCCTGTTGGGATGGAGCGGTATATAAAATCGAAGTAATAAAATAAAAAATAAAATAATATTTATTACAGACTGACTAATCGCCATGATTTTCTGCTGCAGCCCAATGCATTCTGGGAAATGTAGTTAGCACAGGCATATGGCTTAAATAAAATTACTATAAATGGGACTCATATCTCCATCATTTTTAAAGCTATTGAGGTACAACGTGCTACAATGGTAGAACACATTTTCCACTCTTTGCCTATCAAGTTTCATAATGTTTCACTCATCCACAGATTTTTGGGGAGAATTTTCATTTTTTTAAAAAAAATAAAAATTTAGCTCTGATTGGCTGGAGAGGCACGCCAACAGGTTTCGCTTCGCTTCGACTCTCAGTGGGGCTTGCTTGCCCTGTGAATTTTAACTCTGTCACAGCTACAGCCGAAAACATCCAAAGCTTAAGAATCGAAGGCTCCTTTTGATTCAAATATTAATATGGGGGCAGCAAGCAGGTGTGTCAGAACTTACTTCAAAAGTGCTAAACATCCCAACTAGATCCAAATCAAGGTATTTCCAAATCAAATGCACAAGTCTATTCCATAGCATAGAGCCATGGCATGTAAAGTAGTGTGAAACTGCCTTAATTATACAGTGTAGATTCACCCTTAGAGCATAATCTTTCACATCTTTATGATTATGAAGAAAGCTATTGCATCCCTACTGTGTGTGTTTATCATTGCAGCCTCAAACCAATGTCTAAAATATTACAGGCATATTATTATTAAATGCAAATATTAAATAGAGGTTGAAAATCCGTGATCTAAAATGTTTGGAAACAAAATTATTTTGAATTTTGTTTATCCAAATTTTGAGATAAAGTCTAAACACAAAATTTACTTATGTTTCATAGAGCTTGAAGGTGATTTTATACACAATATTTGGATTTTATGTATGGAATAAAGTTTGTATACATTGAATCATCCGGGGGTGTCACTGTCTCAGCCGTCTTTTGGAGGATATTGTATATTAGATATCTGGATACGAGAGGCTCAAACTATATATCTATTGTAGGGATAGCCAACCAGAACTCACTTCTCACTTTGACTTTCTCTGCTACTTTTTATTCCTAAACTGGAAAACCCAATAACATTGACAATTTCAAGTTATAAATAGGATAAAATGAATCCTGGGTGGTCTAATAAGGGATTTTTCTAAAGTGTATGAAAAAAACCCACAAACCTGGCTCTGGTTCTCTGTATTTCAGCAGCAACCTTACTTCTAGCAAATATATACTGAATCATAGAGACATAGAGCCATATAGCAAAAATTACACTTTGATATCTGAACTGAGAAAAATATACTAGAACTTAACTACAAACACATGTTTCTCAATTTCAGAAGAATTGCCCTAGTTGGAAAGCTGTTTTAGTATACTGTATAGTAAAAGTGCAGACAAATTATTGGGCTTCTGTGGGTAGCATACATAAAATTAATTGGAAGTCAATCAAGATTTGGTTAAAACGTCTGCCCAAAGTTCCTTTCATAAGGGATCAGACTTTTCCCACATTTCCACTCATAAGGGATCAAAGGTCTGCTCATGCTTCCACTCATATTCCTACTCTCAAAGTGGTGTTAGGGGAGATAAAATGAGAACAAGTCCACACCAGAATGGTTACTTTGTTTTGGATTTCATATGTAGTGTCCCACCTACAGCTGTACACATTCTTCCCTAATTGTAAATACCTGTTAAATGCCAATTCACTTATTACAAAATTTGTCCATTCATAAAGGGGATCAGTTTCTATAGGACACTTAAAGCCATCACGGAAATAGCAAAGTACAGTTGGCTCTCCAGTTTTGCGGATTTCATTATTTGGAAATTTTATTTAAATCGTCTCTGTAGGAATCTCTAGGTTCTCCAGTGCAACTTCCACTGGAAACTGATCATGCCAATAGGAATCTATAGGTCCATACTAGAGGACCATCCCGGAGGACCACACTGGAGGACCTATAGATTGATTCCAATAGATTCACAGTTTTTCACTTTTAGAGGGGTCCTGTGCCCCTATGCCCTGTGAATATGGAGGGCTGACCGTAGTCCCTGAGTAATCTATTGTTTAAGACAGGGGAGGGCAACTGTGAAGGAGGCTTCACCAGTGATCCCTATGAAATTTCAGTTTTATACTGTTTTCAGTTTATTTTTAGCATCGGTAAAGTATGCAAACCCACCACATTTGGCAGACATTTTGAACTGTTTTTAATGTGTGTAGTGTGGAGGCTTGGAGGAGGGCAGTGGCCATGAAATGAGTCCCTGTGGAACACACAGCCCATGAGGTTGCACTTTCCCCATCTATTCTTGACTATAATGAAACCAGGGTCAAGTTCTGAAGTGTACAGAAGCAATCTAAGTAAGTTGGTTTCTCGTCTCTCTTTTTGGAAGGTTGTTATTTTCCTTGCTTCATCAACTTTCCCCCCTCTCTCTTCAGCACTACAAAATTAGAAGATTTTACTTAGTATAGGGAGGAAGATACAAATTTCCCTACAGGAGTCTTGTGGTCCTTCAAGTTGTTTCTGACATATGGCAGCCATATGGCAACCCTATCTCAGAAATGCAGTCATTGGCTCTCTCTGAGGCTGAGAAAGTGTGACTTACTCAAGGTTGCGAAGTGGGCTTCATGACTGTCTCCAGTGTCCTAATCAAACACTCAAACCACAACACTTTACTGACTCCTAAACCTCCTTATACCTAGAATTTTTGTCATTAAACTTGTTCTGTGTATTTTAATAATATTATATTGTATCTGTGTTTTTTAGCTATGTTGTACCCCACTTCAAGCCATGAGGAATGGTGGCTAACAAATAACATTTATTCTCCTCCTCCTCCTCATCATTGTCATAGTCATTTACCGGCACTACCTGAAAAACCTGGAACCATAAGTCCATATCCATATCCAATGAAATCCATATCCAATGAAATCCATATTTATTTATTATTTATTTATTTTATTTCATTTCTTCACATTTATCCCCCCCCCCCCCAAAAGGCTCGGGGTGACTCACAACAAATCAGTCGTACATAATATATCCATATCCATATCAATCCATATCCAATGAAACTTTTGAATCTGATAAACATGTATGAATACAATAGGATTTTCGATTAGGTGTTCATGTTAAGTCAGACTTGGGCTTCCCATTCCTGAGACCTTTATGATAGGTTGCATTCCGTTTCCACCATCATTACCAACCCAAACTAAAAGTTGCATACTTGCCTTACTTTTTTTAGAAGTCTGTTAATGAATACAAGACAAATACAGTCTTTTAGAATGCAAACGGTTATGCCAGTACTCAAGGGATCCAATGGTACACATGTAATGCGGCCTAACCAGTTTGTCTTAGCGAGACCTTACAGTGTTGATTTGAAACAGCTGAACTAAATCAACAGCTACCTTGAGCCAAGGGCCTTTGGAGAGCAATTAGAGTCAAAGCTTGGGTTTTGAACCCAATATGCTCTGTCAGTCTCAATGATTTGTGTTTGTTGTACTCAGCCTCATTTCCTGCGTGAAACACGAAGCTGTATAAAGAAGGGGAGGAAAATTCCCCAAGACTCAAAAATATTTGACCTCAGTGCATTTGCAAGCATGAAAGTACACATGTCTAAATGGCCATTTTGGTTTGTAGTACAAAGTTCTATTGATGTTGGCAGGCTCAGCTTCCCCATGTCAAAGCCACATGAATGGTTTCAGGTTTCAGCCAAAAAATGTTTTCCACATGCTTTCGTGTGGGCCAATTTACACAGCAGATTCTGTAGGGTTTCGGCCAAGTACTTCATAAAAGGCTGCCTTCTTTGAGATCAGGGAAGCCACAACAGACACATTGCTAATGCAATCTAATTATCTGCTTGAATATTTTTCCAGATGTACCTAGTGTCTAAAAATACTGCACTTTCTTTTTTCCCCAGACACCCCACAGTATTTGTCTCCTTTGGATAGAAACAAAGAAGAACCTGCTTTTCTAGAGAGAAAAGTATGACAGTGTAATTCTAGGATAGCGTTTAAAATCAGTCAAACAAAACAGAACACCCCAAGGTTTGGCTATCTGATGCTTCTCATTTAAATTAGGCTCTGAAACAGGAACCATGGCAGAGCAGAGGGATTCTTTTACATAAAAAGCTGCATGTCACAATTATAAGCTAATTTCCTCCATTTGTGATTCATAATTTGATTTGGAATCATTCGGTTTGATACATAACAAAGGGTTTCTCAAGGATTTTTGCTAGAATAAGCCCAAAGCCCTCTTATGTCAGCTTGCATATAACAATATACAGACTGTCTCCAAGTTACAAACAAAGGAGGTTCTGTAGGTTTGTTCTTAAGCTGAATTTGTTTGTAAGTCTAAACAGGTGCATTTTTAAATGTAACACCAGCCAAAAATCTAAAAAAAATTTGAATGTAGATAGCATAAGGAAGGGTTAACAGCCCTGTGATGTGTGTTTCATCTCCGTCCCCCTGTTCAGAAGATTTCACCTCACTTTCTATCCCTGTGATAATTGTATTCTGGAAAGGGGTGGTCAAGCAGATGGATGGGCATGCAAGTGAGTGAGTAAATGGACCCTTTAAGAGCCTCCTAGTCCCCGTGGCAGAAACAGTTCAGAAGGACTGCAGAAAGCACCCACTTTCAACGTGCTGGTTTGCTGCCTTGTCTAAACAATTAATACACAACGCTATCCCATACACAATTAGAGGGGCAGATCGATATGCTGCTGTAATAACAAACTCAGTTGTTAGCGAAAAATATCAAAATATATTATCACATAACATAGTGTAATCACGTCACAATATCGCTTACAGTGCAATGTATATGCATCTATGACGAAATACAGTATCGTTATTATGCCCTTACATATAATCACTGGGCTTAAAAGACGAGGCATAAAGTCTGTGTACCCCTGTGAGTAATCCGGAGGCAATTCACTCACGGATTTAGACCGAGTCGTCGGGGGAGCCTTGGAGGTTGGAAGAGCTGGCAAACTGCTCGATGGGCAGGCGCCTACGGCAGGAGGTAAGGTGACGACGCCAAGATGGCCATTTCGCGTATCCCATGCTTCCTCAGGGCGCTTGTATCTTCTAGCCGCTCCTCCCCAGAATTGTAGTCATCAAATCAAAACTCAAGGTCTGAACGGAAGGTTGCTAAGTATGGAATGGCAAACCGTGAACATAGTGCTCCATGGCCAGTGTACAAAAACAATCAATATACAATATACAGAGTCTCAAAACATATAATCACAGAGTTCAAGGAACAGTACATACCGCGTTGGCGCTTCTTTGTACATATCGCTAGTGCAAATGTCCTTCCGGGCTGGAATCAGCACCGGGCTAACTAGCTGGTTGGTTTAAATAGCATTTAGCTGATTTCAAGCAGGTGTGTTTACAAGAGTAAAGTTTGAACAGATAGGGCTTCATTTAATCCAAACGGGGACTCACATGATAGTAATAAAATCCATTTTCTTTCAGTAATTAATAGTACTTTCTGTTTGTCACAATGTGGAGGAAAATATGCCTTTTCTAGCCCTATTATTTTTAGAGTGAGTGGGTCTAGTTTCATATGAGCACAGTGTTGGTAAAACTCTGAGTCTGTGGAGCCACACCTTATTCTAGAAAGGTGTTCCATAATCCGGACTTTCAAGCATCTCAAGGTCATCCCTGTATAGTATCTATTGCACCCACAACTGCATAGAATTGCATAGATTACCCCAGTAGAGAAACAAATTATTTCATCCCTCAAGTACAGCATCTTCCCTGTTCTTCTGTTTTGGATGGTATTACCGGGCATGATTAAGGGGCAAATGGAACAGCCCCCACATCTTTTCGTGCCTGGATGGGGTACCTGGGTTTTGGGTCTAGCCACATGGTTGCTATGTATCAGATACTCTCTCTGGTTCTTAGTGCGTTTGTATGCAATACACGGGGGGGGGGGTTCCAGTCCCGGTATAGATGATACTAGTGGCCAGAATTTATTTACTACACTTTGTATCTGCCTGGAATGCGGCGTTAAGGTGAGCGGCCAGACTAGTTTAGGGGCTGTGGTGTTAATTTCTTTGTGGAGCAATCTGCTCCTGGGGATGGAGTCAGCTTTTTGTTTTGCCTGTTTTATAACATGGTTAGGGTATCCTCTGTGGCTTAAGTTTTGGGTGAGAGTTTGGGCATCTCGTTCGTAGTGTCCGTTGAAGGAAGAATTCCTTTTTAACCGGAGCAACTGCGAATAGGGTAGGCTTCTTTTTAAAGATGGTGCATGAAAACTATCATAGTGAAGCAGGGAGTTCCTATCTGTCGGTTTTTTGAAATTCTGCACCTTGAGGAGTCCCTCGTGTAGAAACACATTGAGGTCAAGGAAATTAACTGCGGTTTTGCTAATGGTAAAGGAAAACTTAATATTATCGTGCCAGGAGTTCATCCAGGCCTTGAATATGTCTATATGTACTGATTTGTCTAGAATTACAAAGATGTCGTCTATGAATCTGTGATAACTAAGGATATATTTGGTCTGAGGGTTATTTGGACTAGGAGTAAGGTGCCGGGTTTCTAAATTGTTCATGAATAGATTGGCGATACTCGGCGCTGTGGCCGCTCCCATGCTGACCCCGGACCATTGTAAATAGAAGTTATTTTCAAAAGAGAAATAATTATAGTCGGTTGTACAGTCATATAACTCTAAAAGAAAATGCGTAGGGGGATGATGGGGTTTAGGCCTTTGGTCAAAAATGTCTTCCAGCACATTTCTGGATTCCTCAATCGGGATATTTGTGTATAGGGATTCGACGTTAATAGTGACAAGCCAGTCACCCATCGATATTTGTTTATTTTCTATAATGTTTATGAAATGCGTGCTGTCTTTTATATATGATTTAGTCTTAGCTACATGGGGTTGTAGCCATGAATCCAGGTATTTACATATGGGTTCTAACAGGCTATTGTTAGCCGAAGTTATTGGCCGACCTTTTGGGGGCCTATGTGGTTTATGAATTTTTGGATTATGGTAGAATAGCGGGGGGTGGGGAGAGTCGTTGAACAGGAATTTGGCAAGTTTGGGGTCAATATATCCTGAAATTTCTGCATAGTGGATAATGTCGCGAATAATGTGGGCGTATGAAATGAAGCCCTATCTGTTCAAACTTTACTCTTGTAAACACACCTGCTTGAAATCAGCTAAATGCTATTTAAACCAACCAGCTAGTTAGCCCGGTGCTGATTCCAGCCCGGAAGGACATTTGCACTAGCGATATGTACAAAGAAGCGCCAACGCGGTATGTACTGTTCCTTGAACTCTGTGATTATATGTTTTGAGACTCTGTATATTGTATATTGATTGTTTTTGTACACTGGCCATGGAGCACTATGTTCACGGTTTGCCATTCCATACTTAGCAACCTTCCGTTCAGACCTTGAGTTTTGATTTGATGACTACAATTCTGGGAAGGAGCGGCTAGAAGATACAAGCGCCCTGAGGAAGCGTGGGATACGCGAAACGGCCATCTTGGCGTCGTCACCTTACCTCCTGCCGTAGGCGCCTGCCCATCGAGCAGTTTGCCAGCTCTTCCAACCTCCAAGGCTCCCCCGACGACTCGGTCTAAATCCGTGAGTGAATTGCCTCCGGATTACTCACAGGGGTACACAGACTTTATGCCTGCGTCTTTTAAGCCCAGTGATTATATGTAAGGGCATAATAACGATACTGTATTTCGTCATAGATGCATATACATTGCACTGTAAGCGATATTGTGACGTGATTACACTATGTTATGTGATAATATATTTTGATATTTTTCGCTAACAACTGAGTTTGTTATTACTGCAGCATATCGATCTGCCCCTCTAATTGTGTATGGGATAGCGTTGTGTATTAATTGTTTACTCAAGTGACATTATTGTTTGTGTATTGGATAGTCTTGCTGCCTTGTCTCCCTTCCGAACCTTTGTATTGTTTTCCACTCTTCAGCCTGGATTCTGGCAATTGTGCGTTACTGCTATTGCGCCCGACCATCGGCATTGTCGCGCTCAACGGCGGAGATCTGAGGTCATCACTGGAGTGAACGGTTCCTTAGGTTGCCTTGGTGTTGCATTTATTTACCATCTTTTTGTCTTGCCTTCATAGTTTAACATTGTGTTCTTATGGACGCCACTCTATCAGAAGAGTTGTCCGCCATCTTACTCAGCGTCTCTCCACATCGTCTTCATGACCCTTACCATTTAATGAGATCAACTACTAGAACTCGACATCCTGCTTTACAGTTATTGTGAAGGTGTTTGGGGGGAAGGGGGGTCTTACCATTCAATTGCTGCTAACCTGCTCAATATATTGCACTTTACTTTAAGAACTACCTCCCATTTATTGCACTTTATACTTTAAGCTATAGTGCACACTAATCATTCACAGTGCACTTTAACATCCTAATGCACTTTAATAACTACAGTTCCCACTAGCACTTTAGATTTTATATTTACTGCTTTCTATAGACTTTATACAACTCTTCCTGCACTTTATGGACTCTGAAGAGAACTCTGCCCCTATGCTGCTACTCAAACCCCTACTTATATTAATTTTAATTATATTTTGTGTGGGAAGGGAGGTTCAGGGAAAGCTGGGGAAGTCTGGAATCTGCAGGGAGGGGGTAGGAACTGAAAGAAGGGGAGGATTATTGCTAGATAAAATACTATCAAATCATGTAGCTAGTGCTGAGACTGAGACAAGAAATGTGAGAATGGAATACAATGAGGGAGGGGGGAGTTCCATGGTCCGAGGGGCCCCAATAGAAGTAATAATGGGGAAGGGGAGATGTGGGAAAGGGAGATCTTTAATTCGGCCTAGGGATGATGATAGAACATTAGTAGTTCCAAATCGCCCTCCTGACATAGTAAGTTTGGGTACCCAGGATGATGGTCCCTCTGGATTAAGGATGGTGATGTTGAATGCCAGATCTGTTAAAACAGCCTTCATCCAAGATTTAATTCTGGATGAACGGGCAGATCTGGCATGCATAACGAAGATCTGGTTGGATGAGGCTGGAGGTGTAAATCTGACCCAGCTTTGTCCACCAGGCTTCTCTGTGAAGCACCAGCCGAGATCTGGAGGGCGGGGAGGCAGGGTTGTGGTGGTCTATAAGGATTCCATCCCCCTGACCAGGTGCCCCATCCCTCAGTAAACCAATTTCGAAAGTGTCCACCTGAGGGTAGGTGACCAGGACAGAATAGGGATTCTGTCCCAACAGATATCTGTCCACCCTGCTGCACTACAATCTCCCTACCTGTGCTAGATGGGGTTGTCTCAAGCCTGGTGTTGGAGTCTCAATGGCTTGTTGTGCTGGGGGACTTCGACATACATGCCATGTCAACCCTATCAGGAACAGCTCAGGACTTCATGTCTTCCATGGTGACCATGGGGTTGTCCCAACAGATATCTGTCTCTACCCACTGCACTGGCTACACCTTAGATTTGGTTTTCTGTCAGGGATGGGAGAATGGTGGCAGTGTGGAGGAGCCCTATACCGACCATCACCTGCTCAGGTTTAGACTTACTGCATCTTCTAACCTCAGCAGAGGTGGAGGACCCATTAAGATGGTCCGCCCCAGGAGACTTATGGATCCTGATGGATTCCTGACAGCTCTTGGGGAATTTCCCGCCACCTCCGTTGGTGATCCTGTTGATACTCTGGTCACTCTGGAATGGAGAGATGTCTAGGGCAATAGACACGATTGCTCCGGAATGGCCCCTCTCAAGTAGCCGAGCTACACCAGCTCCTTGATTCAACGAGGAGCTGGCAGCGATGAAGTGAAGGAAGAGGAGCCTAGAGAGTGTGTGGCGTTCGGATCCGAGCGAGCAAAATCGAAAACATCTTGATGCCTTTCTAAGGGCATATGGCATGGCAATAAAGGCTGCAAAGAAATCTTTTCTGGCAGTCAATATTGCGTCCGCAAGGAATTTATTTATTTATTTATTTATTTATTTATTTATTTATTTATTTACATCATTTCTACCCCGATCTTCTCACCCCCGCAGAATGCTTCACAGTGGAGCTGTTCCAAGTTGTCAGAGGCTTATTAAATCCCACTGTCCAGGATGGGAGTTCTGATAACTCAATAGCCCGCTGTGAAGCATTTGCTCAGTTCTTGGTGGACAAAGTCGCTTTGATTAAGTCAAGTTTGTTCAGGTCTGGACACCATGTTAACGGCAGTCTCTGAGGACGTAACACGGGCACCTGCATGTCCGATTTTGATGGATTCATTTCAGTTGGTGAAACCCGAACATGTGGACAAGATATTCGGATGAATGAGGGCAATCACATGCATCCTAGACCCTTGTCCATCCTGGCTTCTAAAGGAGGCCAGAGGGGGATTGGCCGAGTGGGTAAAAGTGGTGGTTAATGCCTCCCTTCGGGAAGGTAATATTCCAGCCAGCTTAAAACAAGCTGTTATAAAAATGCTGTTGAAAAAACCACCACTTGACCCCACTCAATTCGTCAACTATCGGCCTGTTTCCAATCTTTCCTTTTTGAGCAAAGTCATGGAACATGTGGTGGCCTCACAACTCCAGGTATTCTTGGAAGACATGGATTATCTGGATCCGGCACAGTCTGGTTTTAGGCTGGGGCATGGTAGTGAGACAGCCTTGGTCGCCTCTGTGGATGATCTATGCCAGGAGCTGGACAGGGGGAGTGTGTCCCTGTTGGTTCTGCTGGACCTGTCACCAGCCTTCGATACCATCAATCATGGTATCCTTCTGGGACGCCTCGCAGGAATAGGCTGTGGAGGTACTGTTTTGCAGTGGCTCCAGTCCTTCCTAGAGGGTCGTTCCCAGATGGTCTTACTGGGTGACTCCTGTTCAACCCCTCATTCATTGTCTTGTGGGGTTCCTCGGGGCTCAGTATTCTTTTGCTTGTTGTTTAATATGTACATGAAGCCGCTGGGGGAGGTCATCCAGAGTTTCGGGGTGCGGTATCATCTGTACGCAGATGACGTCCAACTCTGTCACTCCTTCCCACATGCTACTAAGGAGGCTGTTCAAGTCCTGAACCGGTGCTTGGCCATTGTGTCAGACTGGATGAGGTTGAACAAATTGAAATGGAATCCAGACAAGACAGAGGCACTCCTGGTCAGTCGAAAGACCGAACAGGGCATAGGGTTGCAGCCTGTTTTAGACAGGGTTACACTCCCGCTGAAGACGCAGGTTCGCAGTTTGGGTGTTATCCTGGATTCATCACTGAGTCTGGAACCCCAGGTTTTCGGTGACCAAGGGAGCATTTGCACAGTTAAAACTTGTGCGCCAGCTGCGCCCATACCTTGGGAAGTCTGACTTGGCCACGGTATTCCATGCTCTGGTTACATCCTGTATAGATTACTGCAACACTCTCTACATGGGACTGCCTTTGAAGACTGTTCGGAAGCTTTAGTTGGTCCAACGGACAGCAGCCAGGTTGATAACAGAAGCGGCACTTAGGGAGTGCACAACTCCGCTGTTGCGCCAGCTCCAATGGCTGCCAGTTTGCTAGTGTGCACAATTCAAAAGTTCTGTCTTTAGCCTTTAAAGCCCTAAATGGTTCTGGCCCAGCTTACCTGTCCGAACGCATCTCTCCCTATGAACCATCTAGGTGTTTAAGATTGCCCTGCCTTTTTTGCAGACCCAATTGGCTGGGACGAGAGACAGGACCTTCTCAGTGGTGGCCCCTCGGCTATGGAATGCCCTCCCTAGGGACATTAGATCAGCCTCCTCCCGCCTAACATTTCGAAAGGAAGTTAAGACCTGGATGTTTGAGAAGGCTTTTGCAGATGAAATATAAATGTTTAACTGTGAACACAGAATGATATGACGATGCAATGGAAAATGATTTTAACGATGAAATGCTGGGAATTGTATTTTTTTTATTTTAACGGCTAATTATTACTGGTTTTTCTGGTTATGGCATAATTGTTTTTAATTGTATTTTATATTATGGGCAATGACTGCCATGTGTAAACCACCTCGAGTCGCCTTCAGACTGAGAAGGGCGATATAGAAATTTAGTAAAGAAATAATAAATAAATAAATGAGTGTGTGTGGGTGGGTGGTACTCAACAAACCAATCACTCATGCACTCACACATTTGTACACCATTCTGCCATCCCATTTCAGGAACGGTGCTTCAAGCAGCATTCCTGAAAGCACCCACCCAGCCCCACACACTCACGCACTCAACCACCCATCCTCTCATGCACTCACTCACATGCCCATCCATCCATTCAGGGGGGGGGGCACTTCAGAAATGGTGGGTGGATGGGTGTGGGAGTAGGTGGGTGGGTGGGTGGATGCATGGATGGATGGGTTTGCTCAGCAGATGGATAGGTACCATTTAATTAAAAATACAATTTTGATACAAAAACTGCATCTTTTTCATTGTGCAATAGTTGCATCCTCTTTTTTAATGAAAAGTGGAGAAAAGTGTGACTATTGGGCAATTAAATATGCTACCTCTCTAGGAATTTTCTCTGTCCTCCAGGGTGACTGTATGGTAACTTCCAATGGAAATAATTAATTTCGGTAGGATTCACTATCATCAACGATTTCTCATTCCCTAGAAATATATCCCTGGCATACATACATACATACATACATACATACATACATACATACATATATGGAGGGGGGCATATTGTACTGACAGTAATTCACCCTACATGGAGCTGCCTTTGAAAACAACTCAGGAATTTCATCTGGTCCTGAATATGGTTGCAGATAGTGAAGGGTCTAGCAATGACTCTAGTTTTGAAACAATTTCAGTGTCTTCTAAGTTGTTTCTGGGCCCAGCTCAATGTGCTAGCTTTGAACATGAAAACTGTGAACTAATGGGGCCTGGGATCCTTTGTGGAATGCCTCTTCTCATATTAGACTTAACTCTGGTCATTTACTGAATCCTATTTCATGATTCCCAATCATTGCCAGTTAGGAGATGAAGAGATATGCAGGAGTTCCCAATAGCAAGTTATGAAATTCCCTTCTGAGAGGAACCCCTTCTCACTATGTTACTTCTCGTATTCATTCCAGTCCAAGCTGGGCCTCTGTTTCCTTCTGCAGCTGATTGGGTTGCTGCTATTGCCCACTTGTTGTTATCTATTTATAATTTTAACCAATGCTGAAAGTCAGTGTGGTATAATGCTTTGACCGTTGGATTCTGAAATACCAGGGTTCAAAACCACTGGATGACCTTAGGCAAGTTCACTCCCCCCAGGCAAAGAGGAAGGCAATGGCAAAATCCTTCTGCCAAGAAAACTTATCATAGGTTGCCATTAGCCAAAAGCAATTTGAAAATGTATAACAGCAACACTATGCTGCATTGATGATTCATGTGATGAAAAATGTAATAAAATATTCTAAATTAATTTAAGGAGTTCAATAGTACGGTTTCTGTGTCTCTTTAATTTCCATTTGTGAGCAAATGAAAGAAGACGAGTATAACCAACATTACAGACCTATCTCCTTCAGATACTCCTATAAATTATGTGGATTCCATTGTGAAGAACAATAGATTCACTGTGCAATGGGAAAGCTCGGTGCTTAACAAAAGACATATATGTTTCTAACTATAAAGCTTTCCTTTTCAGCTGAAAATCATTACTTGTTTTAATTCTGACCATTTGCCTGGCAGAAGTAATGGAGTCAATTACTCAATAAAGATGCTTTCAAATATCCCTCTCTCTTAATTCCCCCTAGGATTTAGTGCTTCCATTTTACTGTGTTTGGGGCATTGAATGATATCAATACTTTCACTTCCTGCCTAGAACTTAGAGGTACTGAATCACATTAAGAAATATTGCAACCTATACCAAGAAATTTTGATAGGTGAGCTGGATGTAACCAAGTTACATTTCAAAGGTAATGACAGAAAACAACAAAATAATTCAGGAATGCAACAATTTTTTTAGCAATGTTTAGAAGGTCTTTTGGGGTAGTTGAGCAGTATTTTTCAGTTTATTTATTTATTTATTTATTTAAAACATTTATACCTCACCCTTCTCAACCTCCACGGAGGGACTCAGAACGGCTTCCAAACAGGCAACAATTCGATGCCAAACATAATATAAAACATACAATGAATACATCCAGAAAATTTAAATAATTCTAAATATACATTAAGAACACGCTCGCCAGATTAAAATCACCAGAATTACAATCGTCATCCAAAGCAGTCCAAGTAAAGTCCAATAAATCTTGGGTCTTTCCCTGTAAATGAACTATTCTGTGAATGCCTGATCCCATAACCAGGATTTCAGCTTCAGTTGCTAGAGCATCAATGAAAACATTCTTGTGGAACTCTGCAATAAGTTATATAAGGAATTTCTTTTAAAATGACTTTGCAAGCTCTCTTTCTGTCATTTTCCTAGCATGCATTTTTGCATAGCTTAAATATTACTCTGTATGTGTGCATACTTATTGGGGGGAGGGTTGTTAAAGTTCAAAAAGTTAATTTACATATTTGAAGTCTCATGTGGAAAAACCACAAGCCAATGAAGGAAGAGGGCTTCCAAAAAAATCATTGCAGTGGTGTTTAAAAATTAAAAGTATTTCTCTGTGTATGTGTGCATAGACTACAGAAAAATCCCCTATACTTTGATCCCTTGCTGGTTGGCTTAAAAAAACTTTTGACCTATCAGTGAAATTGATCTGGTGATGAAAAATAAATGATGGTGAAATGTAGTTTTTTTTAAAGGAGAGAAAGAGAAATTGACATATCACTGTCTTTACAACAAACATCAGAACATAATCAGTAATCTGTCTGAACCTAACCATAGCCTCTTCCAGATGAGGCAAACATATCAAGAGGTTGCATTATTTGTTGCTGTAGTTCACAGAGGTTTTTTTAATGATCTAAATCAGGGGTGCTCAGACTGTTTCAGCATGCGAGCTACTTATAAAACAACCAAGTCAAAATGATCTACCTACCCACTACAAAAATGTGAAACATATAACACAATATCTGCTTTGAACTGGGTTTTCTGAGTCCACACTGCCATATAATCTGATTCAAAGCAGATAACATGAGATTTTATTCAACTGTGTGGAAAGGACCTCAGATAACCCAGGGCCCTTCTATACATCCTATTTTACAGTTGACACACACAAACTGATTTCTTACTACTGGACGAATTACTGGCAAATTTGGCCACAAGACACCTACAAGGAGTGACCATCACTAAAAAAAATGATTTTGTCATTTGGGAGTTGTAGTTGCTGGGATTTATAGTTCACCTACAATCAAAGAACCACTCCTTTGTTCTGATCTTTCTGAAATTAAACAGAGCTTGAATTTACAGTAGGATGAGGAGCGATAACAAACTTGCTTGTGTGTACATTTAGATATCTGCATGAGTGCATATGAGGTCCAGTGCATTACAGATAGTCAATTAAAAAAAGGAAACTTCCACCAGATGTCTCCTAACCACCTTGCAGATTTATAAAATCTGCTACAAACAAAGGTGTTAGGACTCTAGGGGAGCCTTTACTGGGGCTGACAGGTCTGTGTTTGGACTTGCTGTCAGGTCCCACAATGTTTTGCCCCACTTATTTGTCCCACATTTTGATGCTGTCTGAAAGCACCCTTAGACTGCTCTTCTGTTTGAGGGGCAGAAGGCTGGCTTCCCTATGCTTTCACTGAGACTATCGAGATGGGTGGCTGATTGCTTCAACTTAGCATACCAATTCACAAGGACATTCATGAGGTCACTTCCTCTCAGACCTGGATCAGAGTTACTTCCTTGCCAGAACACTACATAGCAGCTACACTATAGGATTGACTGCAGTGAACACGCAGATGCAAAGTTTTGTCAAATAGTACTGTCATATGTCTTCAGCTGATCTTTCACTGCATTAAATTGCCAGTGTAGATGCACACTTAGACAGGCATAAATTAGTTTCATACCTCTACAAATTACCAATAGGATACCAGCCCTTCTTTCTCTCACACACAAAAGTGTCATGCCCTTAGATAGTCTATTGGCCGATACACACAAAATCCTGTAGCTTTGGAACTTGACATCAATCTTATTTTAAAGTCTGGTAATCTGTGAGAAGCTTAGTTTGTGGAGCACAAAGTAAGTCAAAGCACCCCCAAACGGCTGTGTTCAGCATTAAAAAGCTATCAAGAATACAAACATTGGTCATCTATACCACATCTCTAGACTTCCAAGCATTAGCAGACAAAATAGATAGCATAACTACCCATTTTGTTCTTCACCATCAATTTGTTTTGTCAAATTAGAGGACTTTGCTTGTGGCACTTCTTTTAAAAAGACAACAATGTGCTGACAGGACTTTGTATAGTTTCAGTCATAACCCACAAAACTGCTGTGAACATCATCCCTAATTTCAACCACAAACCACCAGGTTGAGCAGAGATGCCAAAGTAATTGAGCAGAATCACCCTGAAACTGTGGCTAGCCCAGTCAAATGACAAGGGAAGAGTGTGCCAAACTCACCACACCAGGCAAGTTTACTAGGAATATTTTTGGTATTATGGTACCCCTTGCATTATCCAGGCTATTTCCTGGCACTAAATTGTTGGTCATCCAAAAGCCACGTTCTTGAGTTTGAGGGTTTTTGTGATCTCTTAAAAACCAGCATTATAAACACCATGTGCCAATTCAATCACTTAGTTGTGGTTAATGTGGGATTAGAAGATTGAGTCGAAAAGCACAGGGTCTTTGGAGATGTTTTCAGAGCTCCAGCACAGCTACTATTTAGAAAGTAAAAGCATCTCTTGGCCTAGCCTCTTTTACCACAAATGTGGTGTGCCTAGTCTTTCTAAACCAAATAATCGTAATGACATAATGCCATGTAATATAGAGTCTCTGGAAATGGTAGAAAATACTATCTATGACAATGCTTGCAATTAGATTTAGACCAAAGGCTGCACTCCAAGTAGATTATATAAAAGACATCTTAACTAGCAGTTATTACTTAAAGCATGCCTGCGGTACACAGAATGTATAAGTGTAATGTAATTTGGCATTATTATGCTCATGGATAATTTATTCAGTTTAAAGTTGTCAAGAAACTATGACTCCTCCCTTGTAGTTAATTACATTTATCTTTGGTTTGCATCTCACTTTCCCATGTACAATTCTGTTGTCCTATTTATGGACTTTTGGCTTCAGATTTTAATTCTAAAATCACTGACACCTTATTGCTAACCTTTCCTACATATATCCCTTGTGCACTTAATGTATATACTTGCATTGAAGAACTTACCATAGTTACAGAGATAAATGCTTAAAACTAAAACCATAGGAATGTTGGCATACATGCTTTTGCTGTTGATTGTGCCAATTTATTCCCCAAAGTTTTCTGAACTTGTATGATTGCCGTAGTGACTTATGAGTTATTTACATTTCTAAAAGATTGGTTCAGCACAGTGATGGATAAGAGATTTGCATTAACTGGATTTCCGTCATTTGTTCATGTGGTCCCTAACGCACCATAATAATTTTTTTCACTGCCCCATCACTGACAGGAAAGAGCAAGCATTGATCTCTTTCCCCGTCCTTTTCTTTTAGAATTAAAATGCAAACAAATGTGTAGATTTGAAAAATGTTCACAAATACATTTTAGCCAATAATATAATATAATATATATAAATGAAAAATGTGTGAAAATGCAAAATTTATGTCAGGTACAAAATGACAGTGTGTCTAGAATAATAGAGTTGGGAGAGGGCACAAGGACCATGGTCGCATCATGGTGGATGCATCACAATAGCAACGACGATCAGCATGGCGTTCCTGAGGAATTTTTCTTCCCACACACCGAGAACTGTTTGCAGGCGTTCTGCAGCGTTTGGAGATCCCCTGGTTGACGCAGGTTTTCAGCGACGTTTCTCATGTGGTAGCCATCCACTCATTGACAGTTGATGACTTTGGTCGCTTGTACCTGGAGTACACAGCACATACTTTACTTTTGGGTCAGACATACCCCCTTGTGTGGCACAGACTGTAATTGTATGGGAAATTGATGTTTAGAGTTTGTACATTCCTGTTTTTACATGTTTTCGAGCTGCTCTTGATATTCTCCCCCACAGGCTATTATTCTATTATATTGATTGCGTATAATATTTATTTAGCTTTGATAGATACAGCCTAGTTTCTTGAGGTGAGAGTGTGTCTCCACACTCATCCTTGCCTTGGTGTTCTGTGTGCATATAAGACAACCCCCACATTTTCCAGTTAAAATATCAAGTTTGGGATATACTCATCGTACAAGACTATCCCTCTTCCGTAGCTGGCTCTTAGGCTTAGAAATTAAGATGACCACCAACCCCCAGAGTTGGACACGACTGGACTTAATGTCAGGGGAAAACATTTACCTTACCTAGAGTGAGCCCAGGGCCGGGTCCAACGTCCTTTTCCCAACAGCAATAACAACAATAGAACCCTAGAGTTGGAAGGAATTCCAATGACCAGCTAGTCTAACCCTAATTCTGGCAGGGAGGAACACATATCCAAGCCCTCCCAACAGGTGGCCATCCAGCTCTGCTTGATGATGATGGTGATTTATTTATTTATTTGTTCCATCTTGTATTCCGCCCCTCCCTGCAGGCTCGGGGCGGATAACATCATAAAATTCGGCAGGCATGTACATCCATGTCGCCGTACAATAAAATGCAACATAAAACATACAATAAAACAAAATACAATAGGTCCCGAGATTAAAATTATGTGCATGCCATGGCATTCCCTGAACCAGAGTGCTGATTAGGAAGATGAGTACATTCGACACTTGCCTAGCCGAAGGCCAGTCTGAACAGGGCGGTCTTACAAGCCCCTGCGGAACGGGATGAGCTCCGTGGCAGCTCGGACGTCGTCCGGGAGAGAGTTCAGAGTACCGGAGCCGCCACAGAGAAAGCCCTTTGCCTGGTAGCAGACAGGTGACAGGCGCGGACCGATGGAATCAGGAGCAAATTCGACTCCTCAGAACGTAGTGATCTCGGGGAATGTATGGGGCAAGGCGGTCCCTCAGGTACGCAGGCCCTAGGCCGTGTAGAGCCGCACAGGTTACCCCCAACACCTGGAAGGCACTCCGGAACACACTAGGCAGCCAGTGCAGCTGCCGGAGGATGGGCGTGATGTTCCCGTCAGCAAGCGAGCAGCGGCATTCTGCACTAGCTTGAGTTTCCGAACTGTCGCCAAGGGAAGGCCAACGTAGAGGGCGTTACAGTAGTCTAATCTCGAGATGACCGTCGCTTGGATCACCGTGGCCAGGTCGTCCCTGGAAAGGTAGGGTGCCAGTCGCCTAGCCTGTCGTAGGTGGAAAAATGACGCCCTGCTGGCCGCGGAGACCTGGGTCTCCATGGTCAGCAGGGGGTCCAGGTGGACACCTAGGCTCTTAACAACAGGCGACGGGCTAAGCCGTTCGCCGTCCAGGGTAGGCAACCGGCACTCATCCCGCCCAGGTCGACCAGGCCACAAGATCTCCGTCTTCGACGGGTTCACCTTCAGCCGGCTAGCCCGCAGCCAACCAGTCACGGCCTCTAGGCACTGATGGAAACAATCGGGTACGGTGTCCGGCCTGCCGTCCATTCTCAGCAGAAGCTGGGTGTCATCAGCGTACTGATAACACTCCAGACCAAAGTCGCGGGCCAGCTGGGCCAGGGGGCGCATGTACACGTTAAATAATAAGGGTGATAATGGGACCCTTGAGTTGGGTCAAACCCAGAGCAGCTGCCGCAGGAGCCGGAGCCAGAGCGGGGGGGGGGGGCAGGAGAGGTCGCCTCTGGCTGCTCCCCCCCTGGAGGGCCATGGCCCTCCCAGTACTGCCCCCCACTCCAGCATCAACTCTCACTGCGCTACCAGGCTGACCAGGGGTGGTTGCCTGCTGGGCTGTCCCCACGGCCACTGGTGCTGGCTCTGCCTCCGCCCTCAAGGCCGGAGCAGCTGCCGCAGGAGTTGAAGCTGGAGAACAGGTTGGGGCGAGGAGGGGTGGGCCTTCAATGGGGGTGGGGCAAGAGCAGCCAGAAGTGACCTCTCCCCCCTTCCCCACTCTGGCTCTCACAGCAGCAGATCTGGGCTTGAGGGTGGTGGCGGAACCAGCACCAGGCCAGTGCAGTGGGGACAGCGCAGCGGGCAACCATCCCTGGCTGGCCTGTTAGCTCAGCCTGCCGTTCCTCCTCCTTGCCCCCTCCCTCCTTCTGCCCTCCTCCTTCCCTCCCTTCTCCCTCCCTCCTCCCCAGGCCATGCCACTTGGGGATGCCAAGGGCGAGGGAGATGAGAAACAATGATCCAACAGACTGTATACCCGGCGTACAAGACGACTCCCCACTTTTGAGATGATTTTCCTGGTTTAGAAAGTCATCTTGTATGCCAGAAAATACGGTAGTGCTGTGGTTAGCCTGGAACTGTGGTGTCACACAGCAAGATAGCAGTGTCAGAAGAAAGTAGCCATTCCCACAAGACTGTCTTATTCCACTTGACCCAGATCTTTTGTTTATTTATAACCAAACCAGATCTATCATTAAATGTGTGTTTGAATTTAATGTACAGAGTTTGTTTTTATAAGGCCAGAGTCAAACTATCAACTGGAGAGCTGGTGGTAATAATAAAGAATTAACACAGGCAAAAGGAATGTATTTAACTCTTTCTTCCCTTCCTAAGAAAAGCTTCTCTTCTGAAATATTTCTGTCAGGAGGAAATTCCAAACTGATGTCAGTAAAAGAATTCCTGTCCCAAAACAAATAACAGTTCCAAGAAAAGGGTTTAAAACACAAGAGGAAAAGATTGAATTCAGTTAATGAATTTCAATTTAAAAAGTAACCTATGCTCGAAAGCAGCTGTTAATTGTGTAGGGCAGTAAATCTACTCCAGATTTTAACTGAACTTTAAATATATTATTGAGGTCACTATAAATGCACTCTTAAGTGTGTTATAATTTTCACTTTGTATGGGGTGGATAACTCTGAGGGTCAAGAGTATCTCTTTTAGTTGTGTAAAGAGCAGATTGTGGGATGTGTGGTTGCTTGACAAGTCATACCTGCTGAAATTCCTTCTCCCATTCAGTGAGCAGGAATCATTTTCTCTTTTAATTGGATGACTAAAATATCCTGTAAATATAAGCCTTCCAGACCTTCAGAATTGTTGGTATTTTAAGTTGTTCAATATGATGGCAAATGTGGGAAATAACACTGGATTTGCTGAGGAGAGTAATTAGACTGGCAAGGCAGAAGCTGAACAACTAGTCCCACATTCACCAACAAGTGCACAGAACTATATAAGCAGCAAGTTTAATCTTCTTTGTAAAATATTTCAAGGAATTTTATTTACAAAAAGTTCATATCCAAATGATTTATTGGAGGAGAGAAGAGAAAGAAAATAGCTACAGGTTATAATGATGAATGAAGACAGAGGATGTGCTAAAACAAGCAAAAAAGTAGTTAGCAGATATGCAGACAAGTTTAGATTGTGCATCACTTATCTGGAATTCCAAAATTCAAAATTGTATACATAAGTGGCTGAGATGATGACACATTTACTTTTTTGTTTTAATCATTTTTTTTGAGTTTATTTTACAATCAGTGAATAAAAGTATAGAGGCATAGATAACAGAGGTGAGCGGGGGGGAGGGAGAAAGAGAGAAGGGGGAGAGAGAAAGGGTTGTAAAGAGTAAGCGGGAAACGGGAATCAAGGGTGGGGGGATAGAGGGAGAGGAGGGGGTAAAAGTGAAAAGGAGAAAGCGAAGAGGAAGGAGGGAAAGGAAAGAAGAAATAGGGGGTGAAAAAGCGCGAAAAGGAAAGTGGTGTAGAGTTGCTGGCTGCTGTGTCAGCCGAAAGGTATCCTTGTCTCCCAGTCAGGATGACAGGGGATCAGTCTTAACTTGTCGTTCATCAGATCGCAATTCATTTTCAACCATCCTCTCTTGTGCTTCTATTAGTTGCAGTACATTCTTAGATCTTTGCTTTTTTTAGATAGGCTTTAATAGGTTGCCAGTTTGTCTTGAACTTTGGGTTCTGATTGTTAACTAAACTTTTTAACGAGTCAATGTCCATGTACTCGGATAGGTTTTTTTGCCCATTCTATTGGGTCTGGGGAGTTTCCCTGTTTCCAGTTCCTTGCCACGACCACCCTTGCTGCCACGGCCATAAAGAAAAATATTTTATCTTTTTCCATAACTAGTTTACCCTCCGTCAAATTTAGTAAATAACTAGCTGTACCCATGCACGCGTTGCTGTGCCATGTCTCTCTCTCTGTATCTCTGTCTCTCTCTATTTCTCTATCTCTCTCACTCTGTCTCTCTCACTCTGTACCTCGCTCTCTATTTCTCTCTATCTCTCTCTGTATCTCTCTCTTTCTCTCTCTGTATCTCTGTCTCTCTATTTCTCTCTATCTCTCTCTCTTTCTCTCTCTCTGTCTCTCTCACTCTGTATCTCTCTCTCTATCTCTCTCTCTCTCTCTCTCTGTATCTCTCTCTCTCTATCTCTCTCACTCTCTCTCTATTTCTCTCTCTCTATCTCTCTCTCTGTCTCTATTTCTCTATCTCTCTCACTCTGTCTCTCTCACTCTGTACCTCTCTCTCTATTTCTCTCTATTTCTCTCTATCTCTCTCAGTATCTCTCTCTCTATTTCTCTCTCTCTATCTCTGTATCTCTCTCTCTTTCTCTGTCTCTCTCTGTATCTCTGTCTCTCTCTATTTCTCTATCTCTCTCACTCTGTCTCTCTCACTCTGTATCTCTCTCTCTATTTCTCTCTCTCTCTCTTTCTCTCTCTCTTTCTCTCTCACTCTCTCTCTGTATCTCTCTCTCTATATCTCTCTCTCTCTCACACTCTGTCTTTCTCTATTTCTCTCTCTTTTTCTCTCTCTGTCTCTCTCTTTATTTCTCTCTATCCCTCACTCTGTCTCTCTCACTCTCTCTCTCTCTCTCTCTATTTCTCTCTCTCTTTCTCTCTCTCTCTCTCACTCTGTCTCTCTCTCTCAGTATCTCTCTCTCTATTTCTCTCTCTCTATCTCTGTATCTCTCTCTCTTTCTCTCTCTCTCTGTATCTCTGTCTCTCTCTATTTCTCTATCTCTCTCACTCTGTCTCTCTCACTCTGTATCTCTCTCTCTCTATTTCTCTCTCTCTCTCTCTCTCTGTATCTCTCTCTCTATTTTTTTTTCTCTCTCTCTCACTCTCTCTTTCTCTATTTCTCTCTCTCTCTTTCTCTATTTCTCTATCTCTCTCACTCTGTCTCTCTCTCTCTCTCTCTCCTCCCTCCCCGGCGCCCCCCTCACTCTACCTCTCGGTCTCCATCTGGCCAGCACGCCTCCTCCCCAGTCACTGAGGGAAGAGGCGGCGCGGCATCCTCTCCCCCAGGGCGTCCGGTGAGAAAGGCCCTGGCGCTGCTTACCTCCTCGGCCCCTCCTCCTCCTGCGGACTCCCCTCCTTCCTTCTCTAGGGCCCAAAAGGCCCTCGGCTGCCCTGGGATGCGCCTGGAAAAGTAAGGATCTGGCTGGCTATTTACTTTTTCCAGGCGCTTCCCAGGGCAGCAGGGCCTTTGGGCCCTAGAGAAGGAAGGAGGGGAGTCTGGAGGAGGAGGGGCCGAGAAGGTAAGCTGAGGAGGAGGGTGTGCGGGAGGGGGAGGTGGGAGGGGCTGGGGAGGGGGAGGCGTGTCCCCTCCTCCTGCCACGCCCCCCCCCCCGCCGCTCATTCAAACCCGGCGGCGGGGGGGGGAGGAGGTGGGAGGGGCTGTGGAGGAGGGAGTCCCCGCCTCCTGCCACGCCCCCGCCGCTATTCCTGACCGGGAGGCGGCAGGGGGTGGGAGGAGGTGGGAGGGGCTGGGGAGGGAGGCAGGTTCCCTCCTCCTTCCAGCCCCCGTCTGGAAGGTAAGTGAACTACACCTCCCAGAAGGCTCAGCGCCGCTCGCTGGGAAACGGGTCGGTGTGGAGCCTTCTGGGAGGTGTAGTTCACTTACCTTCCAGGCACCGCATGGAGCCGGGTCGGGCGAACGCCTTTCCCGCTGCGTCTTCTACAGCCAGGGACCGGGGAAGAGGCGTCGGAGAAGGTCGAGGAGGCGATGGCGTGGGCCGGGTCCCAGAGAGGCTGGCAGGCGCTGCGAAAGGCCAAGGATGCGGCGGAGAAGGCGGGGCGTGGATGCGGCGGGTAAGGAGTCGGGCGCGGGTGGGGTGGGAGGGAGGAGGAGGAGGGCGGGTGAAGGGGAGTCAGGGTGGGAGGGTGTGTTGGAGGAGGAGGAGGGGCGGGGAGAGGAGAGGAGGGAAAAGAGGTGCCCGGGAAAAGCTTCCCTCCTGCCTCCTCAGGGATCGGGAGAGAACCGGGCAAAGCGGGCTTTGCCGCCAGGGCCTTCCTCGGTCTGGTCCCGATCCTGGCGGAGGTGGGAGGGAAGCTGCCGGGACGGCGGCGGCGGGGGGTTGGGGATCGTTTTTGGGGTGTTGGGAGGTATGTAGGTCCGGTTTTTTTGCCGTTGTCTGTAGCGAGTGTAATGGTCCAGTCGGTTGTCAAGTTTGGTGATTGTGGGAACCATAGTTTCTTTGTCTATATACGACATTAAATGGACTGAGCAAATTTATATATATATAGATATTCTGGTTTGAACTCGATTTCCATCTCTAAAATCTTCTGGATGTGTATGTGAATCTTCTTCCAGAATTTTTTAATTAATGGGCACGACCACCAGCAATGCATGAAGGTCCCTATCTGCTCCTTGCACTTCCAGCACTTATTATTTACATTTTTGTAGATCTTGGCTAGCTTTTGTGGAGTTAGGTGCCAGCGATAGAATAGTTTTATCCAGTTCTCCGAAATTGTTGTTGCCCCAGCATATTTCATGTTCTTCCTCCATATTTCTTCCCATTCTCGCAGTAATATGGAGTGGCCGAAGTCTTGCGCCCACTTAATCATGTTGTCTTTTACAACTTCCATTTCGGTATTTCTCTCTAATAGTTGATTGTATATTATTCTTATCAACTTTTTGTCTTTTAACATAACCAAATCCCATATTGTTTGAATCTGGGTGAAGTTGTTTCTTTTGTCTGCTCTAAAATAATCTTTAAGTCTCTTAGATTTTCTCGAGTTTTTAACTTCCAGGCCTCCCCATCTCTTTCAATTAAGTCTTTATACGTGTGCCATTTAGTCAGGGGAAGTTCCTTCTTATGTTGCGCTTCGAGTGGGGATATCCAGAGGGGCGTCGCTTGGTAGGTTTGATTTTTATATTTACACCATGCTTTCAATAAGGTCGCTCTTATATAGTGATTCGTAAATTGTTTTTCTACCTTGGCTTTGTCATGCCATAGGTATGCATGCCAGCCGCGCCGTACATCACTCCCTTCTAAAATTAACAATCTTCTTTTTGTTAATGTGGCCCAGTCTTTCACCCAAGTCAGAGCTGCTGCTTGATAATAAAGTTGTAGATTGGGGAGGATAAGCCCCCTTGTTCTTTCCTTGCTGTTAGGTTCTTGTATTTTACTCTGGGTTTCTTACCTGCCCATATAAATTTCAAAAATGTTCTTTCTCCAAATGTTAAAGCAATGGTTTGTTCTAAGAATCGGAATAGATTGGAACAGAAAAATCATTTTGGGTAAAATGTCCATTTTCACCGCCGCTATTTTCGCCTGGAGGTTTAAATTTAAATGTTTCCAGCTGTCCATCTTCTTTCTAATAGCGTTCCATGTTGTATCATAATTGTTTTTAATTAGTTGGTTATTTTGAGGTGTGATGATGATACCCAGATATCGTACTTTATTTGTAATCTGGATTCCCGCTAGTTCTTGTATTTTCTCTCTCTTCTCTTTCTTCATATTTTTAATCAGTAGCTTTGTTTTATCATAATTGATTTTGAGGCCTGCCACTTCCCCGAATTCTTTAATTTTCCTGATCCAGAGCTGGATCTTTTCTGCTGGACGTTCTATGATGAATACTACGTCGTCAGCGAATGCTTTGAGTTTGAATTCTTCCCCCTGGACCTTCAATCCTCTCAAAGACTTGTCTGCTCTTATGTCCTGTAACAGCAGCTCCAATAACATAATAAAAAGCAAGGGGGAGATGGGACACCCCTGCCGTGTTCCTTTTTGAAGTTGTACTATTTCAGAAGATCTGCCGTTGACTATGACCTTTGCGTGTTGATTACTATAAATTGCTAATATTAATGAATTGATGGCCCATGTCTCTACACTTTATAACTTCCAGCAAAAACTCCCAGTTGGCATTATCAAATGCCTTCTGGGCATCCAGGAACAGGAACTCTACCTCTGTTTGCCTATTTACATCGTAATATTCGATTGCGTCCAGGAGGGTTCTGATATTGTCCCTCATGGACCTGTTTGGGAGGAACCCCGTTTGGTCTTCTTGAATTGTTTCATTTAAGAGGGCTGACAGTCTTTTTGCCATTATCGATGTAAATATCTTATAATCGTTGTTGAGCAACGAAATTGGTCGGTAGTTTTCCATGTATTTTGGATCCGTCGAGCCCTTATGGATCAATATTATGTCTGCCTCCCGCCATTTACTTTTTGATGGTTCAGTGTACCCACACTTTGTTCCATGAACAAAATTATTTAACAATATTGTATAAAATTGCCATCAGTCTGTATAAGGACATATTTGAAACATAATTGAATTTACACTTCAAGTGCATCTTCAAGATGCCTTAGTGTGTGTGTGTGTGTGTGTGTGTGTGTGTGTGTGTATATATATAAACAGAATTCAAATAATAATAATAATAATAAGTAACTGTATTTTTGCTCCCTGCCTTCATCTCCTCAGAGGGATTTGGAGCGGCTTACATGGGGACAAGCCCGAACAACATATTAAAAATAAAATAAAATACAAAATACATAAACAACAGCACAAAACAAAATAAAACAACATTATAATAGAATATGAAAGCAACCATCAAACCAACAATCAGTAAACCTGCAATTAATAATCAATTTCTGGGCACAAGTGGGCAATAGAGCAGTGTTTCTCAACCAGTGTGCCGTGGCACACTAGTGTGCCGTGAGCAATCATCAGGTGTGCCATGAGAAAAGCTCTCTGCCCCCCTTCCTTCCCCCCTCCTCCTGCCGAACCCCTGCTGCTTGGGAGAGGAGGAGGAAGGAACGGGCGGCCACAAAGAAAAAGAAGAAGGGACCGGGGCACCACCTCCTTTGGCCGTTTCCCCAACCAGCCTCCAATCTGCCATGACTCCCGCCATGACTCTCGCCCCTTGCTTGTTGAAGCCGCGCGGAGGAGCCCCACCTACTGAAGCCCGTCCACCGCTCATGCTCCTCCTCTGTGAGAGAGCTGAAGCCGGGGGGAGGGGGGCATAACGCAGCCTGGCTCCGCCCCCTCCCCCCGGCTTCAGCACTCCCACAGCTTCGCCAGTCTTGAGGGGGGCAGTGCCAAGCCAGCGATGGCAGAGCCAGCACAATGCTGGCTTGCCCCCTCAAAGCTAATGAAGCTGTGGGAGAACTGAAGCCGGGGGGAGGGGGCGGGGCATGGTGTGGCCTGGCTCCTCCCCTGACTTCGGCACTCCCAGCAGCTGCTCCCAGCAGCTCACCATCCCCCAGCCGTTCTTTACTGTGTTACAGTGTCATTTTGTGTCATTGTGGTTGGTGGTGTGCCCCCGGATTTTTTTAATGTTAAAAGTGTGCCGCAGCTCAAAAAAGGTTGGGAAACACTGCAATAGAGTAGTGCAATCAATTGTGAGGATAGGACTGATCCATAACGTGAAAAGTCAAATGGCTACAGTAAGAATATGAGCAATGTAAAATGGAGCATTATAGTTTTGGGTACAAAACAGTAGTAAAGTACAAGGACGAGATTTTGGGTCCTAGCTGGACCAAGTTATCTGGCGAGTTGTCTAGTCAAAAGCATAATGAAACATCCACATCTTTAGATCTTTGTGGCAATTTTTCTGGTGTTGTTAACTATTACACAATAAAGCTATTACATAACATTATTTTATTCTTTTACTCAAGAACTACATGGCTGTGTTTATTCTCTCTTTATTAAAGATCCATGCACCCACCCTTCGACAAATTCATTCCTATTTAGGAAGTCAGTACAACTATAATTGTATAAAGGGCTACAGGGTTCACTGTACAATAATTGCCTTGACTTACTTTGATTTAAGAAATAAATGTAACTTGATTTTTTTTTAAAAAAACACAGCCACAGATCCAAAAAAAACAATAGGGTGAGGGTTATGACAAAGTTTTTGGGAATTGTTATCTTGCTTTGCTCCTCTTTCCTGGCACATCTGGGGGGAAAATCTTTCAGAATGGGTTGTGTAACAGTTGGTTAGTTGTTCATCTGAAGAGCCATAGGTCAATATGTTTCACTCCCTCTCAGCTCAGCGAAAATATCATTTACACACAAGGGCACAGAAAGTAATTCTAGAGTATTCTCCATATAGCGGGCAGTACCACTGCTAAGGCACATGAAGGCAAGCTTGACACATATAAGGGAAAAAATGTCTATAGAAAACATTTCCTTTGCAGATCTCTTGATATTAGAGAACCTCCTTTTCATATCCTCAGATGTTAGCCTCTTATTTTTTAAAAAATCCACGCGACTCAGGCAGTCCTGATAAATTGTCAAACAGAGTGACAAGTGTTTTCAATTGCCACAAAGAAAAGCAGGAAAAATCTTTAGCATCTTCAAGATTTTTCTGAAGTTGGCACTTGCTGACACATGGCACAGTGTATAAACACACAGGCGTACACTCCATAAGCCCTTGAGAGGTCTGACCTTCATCAGGCTTTTTCTTCTTCATTCAACCAAGGCTCCTGAGAGGAAGAAAAAAATCAGTCTCTCTTCAGAGAAAGCAAATATATATGTAATGCTTGGTGCCACAGCAAAGGCCTGGTAATAGCATTTAGTGCTGCTTTGGAATGTCGTCCAATTCAAGGAAGTTATCAGTCACAGCGTCTTTGCGAATTTTAGTTGTCATTTCATTCAAGAGTAGGCCTATGGGTAATCATTTAATCAAAAACCATGGCTGTGATTGCTACTTGTACAGCAAATTGTAAGGCTGAGGCAGTTTCAAAGCCTGAATTACAAATGGGACATGCCTCCCCCTCTCCCCCCCCTGCTTTCTGAGACAGAGTAAGAATGATTAGAATACCCTTAAATGTGCGGAGGTGGGGGGGGGATGCAATGCATTCATTTGGTCAAATGCAGCATTTCCTAATTTCCCTTTCCGGGTTGGCACTTAGAGAAAATGACATAATTGAGAAAGCAGCATACCCATAGGCAGAGCGCACAAATTAAGATTAGCTTGTACTAAAAGAGGCTTCCGAATGCCGCTTTTGATTGAAATGGAACTCTAAAGAAGAAAAGACAGCTTTTTTGGGAAAAAATACAGAGAGCTTTTCCCACATCCACAAAAAAATCAGAGAGGAAAAAATGAAAGGTGTTTATTAAGCATCTAAGTAACTTTGAAAATTTGGCGGGCAAAGAGATCTTGTAGCACCTTTGAGATTAACGTGAGAGAAATTGGTAGCATAAGTGTTTGTAGACCTGTCTACTTCATCAGAATTTGCCATCGGTATTCGGAAGTGCAGATGTGGATTTAAAATAAAAATGCAGTGGACCTCTTTCTCACAATCTCAGACCTGATATGATGCCTGAAAGATGCATTTCCATTTTTTTCTTGAAAAATCCAAAGGAAAAAAGCTTCTATTGGCCAATTGAAACATTCACACCTACCTCCAACAGACAAGAGTTCTTTCTCCCACCCTGGACATTCCACAGATATGTAAACCCAATTTTCCTAGTTTCCAACCAACCTCACAACCTCTGAGGATGCCTGCCATAGATGCAGGTGATATGTCACATATCCACAGCAGGGGATATTTGCCACGAGGAAAGCATCTCAGGTTCTTGGCCAGCGTTGACTCTCTGAGCACATTATGTACCTGCAGAAGTTTAGATTGGCTCTAAAGTAATTTCAGAACAATCATAGCATTTTGTAGCTCTCCAAGGGCACATACAGAGCCAATGTGAACACAAATTCCCCATATATATAAAGGTCAACGGAGAAGCCCACCATTTTTATCCTAGTTCCTCTATTACGTGTCTTTTTGGGAGCCTGGGAAAGTTACTCTTGGGAAATAGCTGAAGGATTTGGGAAGTAGTAGACCCAAAAATTACTTTCTTTAAGCTCTCGTTTTGATCTAAGGCTATTTCTCCCACTAAGGACCTTATCATAAAGGCCCATGGATTCGCCCTGCCTCAGGGCAAAACCATGGGCTCCCAGTTGGGGGGGCATGAAGAAGCCATCGCTACACACCTTGCATTACCTGCCTTACTTTGCCCCTCATCCTGTGAGGAAGCTCCCATGTTGCTTTGGTGTTGGCCTGCCCTGCTTCCTCTCCCTTTGTGGCATGGAGCCAGACTGGAAGTGCATCATGTGAAGGGCTTCATGCTAAAAATGGAGGTGAAGCCAAGGTTGCTTCCAGAAAGCAAGCCGCAAAAGACAAACCGCTGCTGTTTGCACTGCGCTGCTCCAAAGCAAACTTCAAAAAGCAAGCCGCTGTATTTGAGACCATCTATTTCCTATAAGTGTCCCTGCATTCATGAGGCCCTCTTCTCTGTAGGTAGTGGACATGGGTAGGTTCATTCGGAATCTTCATTATTCAGATTTAAATAGGAATAAATCCCCTTTTGAAGCAATTTCGAAGCAATTTGGGAACCTGGAAGTATCCTTGCCCTTTCGAAGCCACGGTCGCCATCTTTTATCTGATTCAGGAAGTGAATCAGAAATGAATCAGCCTTTGGAGGCAAGCAGCTGCTGGCACGCTGGGATGCTTGCCTCCAGCCAATAAGGGGAAACCACGTCGGAAGGCGCAGGGTTTAGGCACGGCAGCCATTGCCCTTCAAAAAGGGCCATGCGTGCCTCGTGAGCTTATTGCGTGCTGGGGATGCGAAGGGAAGGGACTAAGGCAGGCTGCTTGGGTGGGAAAGGTGCCATGCCACCGCTTTGCAAGAAAGGCCAGGGTTGGGGACAAATATTTTCCTTGGGGAATCACAGAAAATACCACTAAGGAGCCCCCTTTGTCTGTTTTGGGTTACACATTGTAATTTTGGAAACTAGAAATCTACTACAATCTGCTTAATAATTCCCTTCCTGAAGCAGGAAATACAAGTTTTAAGGGCTTTTCCTCTCCTGGGGTTTGACTTCTGTGCTTTGGAAAACCAGAATTCCCCTTTGCTGATAATAATTCCCTTCCTGAAACAGAGAATATAAGTTTTAAAGGCTTTTCCTCTCCTTGGGGTTACAAGTTGTACTTTTGGAAACTAGAAATCTCCTAATCTCATATTTTCCTTGGGGATCCACACAAAAGTTTGGAGGCCCCTTTCCTCTCCTTGGGGTTACACGTTGTACTTTTGGAAACATTGTCCTTGAAACCTTCCTGCTATATAATCTACCTCTGTCTGCATCCAATGTTTATTTATTTAAAAAATTAATTCACATTGGGCCCGCCTGCAATGGTTTTAATTTGTCTGTTATAGCTTATGTTAAGTTTTATTGCTTTATTATTGCTGTTGTTTTATGTCTTATTGGCCTTGGCTTCATGTAAGCCGCCCCAAGTCCCTTCAGGAGATGGGGCATGGTATAAATAAAGTTAATAAATAAATAAATAATAAAATAAATAATAAAATAGAAATCTCCTAATCTAATCATTTTGGGGGGAACCACACCATACAACTTTGGAGCCCCCTTTCTCTGTTTGGGGTTACACATTGTACTTTTGGAAACAATATATCTTCTATAATCTGCTAAAAATTTCTACCATTGTGGCAAGTTTTGTCAGTAGTGGTCTAAAAATGAGGGCAAGGGAATCCCCAAGTTTTGCCTGTCCCATTTGCAGTTTTCCGCGCATTGCGCAATCGCACCCGCCATTAATGAAGCAATTTGGAAATTTTGGGAAATTTCGACCTTTGGGGGGGGGGGGATTTTGGAAATCACATCGGAATCAAATCACCAATGCCCCCTACATCCAAAACAAGTTTAGAACCATTTTTTCCTTAATCAAATAAGCCTAGTAGGTAGAATCTAGAGATTTGTTGAGATTCAGAGTTCCAAGTGCCCTCTATCTGCTTCAAATGGTTATAGATGACACAGAAAGAATAGGTCATTGTAACAGAGTATACAGCACATGGTATGGAAACGTCACTGCTTTGCCCTACATCTGTCCTTTTGAAATACCCAGTGTTTGCTGATTCCCTCGTTTTATCTCCAGCTACACACCAGATGCAACAACATTATGTTGATGATTAATGGTATGCTTAACCTCTGCTTCAAATGCTGGGATAATTGCATTTTCTCCTCCACAATGTCACAGTGTTTCACCTTTCTTCCCCACTCTTGGTCTGTTTATCATCTCATTCAAGTGGCATGCATATGGGAAACCTTTAACTTAGCTTAACACCATTGTATATGCTGAGATGTATCAGATTAGTATCATCTTCCATTTAAAGGGTCTTAGAAAGATCTCTTCTCAGACATAAACAGCTGTTGCCAATCAAGGTTACACAAAGATATGATCTGATTCACTACACTAACATGGAGGTAATCAGTGCATGGAGGGACATGGGTTGGAAATTCACTCAGTTTTTTCCATGTGTAACTTCTTTATGTTGATCTGGTCTTGATGATAGGCCATAGCTCAGAGGCAGAGCACATGTTTTCATGCAGGAGGGCCCAGTTTAGTCCATCTTCAGGTATGGATAGGGAAAGGCTTCTGCAGTCAATAGATGAAATCCTATTTTAACCCTATCCAGAACAAATCCACTGATTCAATTTAATTATCCTTTGTGTTGATTCAACACAAGTGATAAAATGGTCTTCTGTATGAGGACTAACCAGTGAGATTCCACACAGTAAGTTCCAACAATATGTAACTACATGGACCATCCATCTTAGACAATATAAGAGAATTTCAATTGGGCAACTTTCCATCCCAACTGCTACTGCATTAACCTTGGAGAAAGGGGGGGGGGGGAGACGCAATTCTACCATACCTAGATCCAGAAGATGAAAGGCCCTACTTTCGGCCTAACTGCCGCTGTCTTGGGCTTGGAGGGAAAGTAAAGAAGGGAGACATACTTTCACCATGCCTAACCCCAGTAGAAGATTAAAGACCCTGCATCCACCCCATCTGATGCTGCTGTCTAGGAGGGAGTAAGGGAGAAAGGAAAAGATAATATCCTCTCCCCAACTTCCAATACTGGCAATGAAGTTCCGCATAGTTAAAGCAATTCACCATAGTAACTTATGGATGTAAGAGTTGGACCATAAGGGAGGCTGAGTGAAGGAATATAGACACTTTTGAACTATGGCGCTAGAGGAAAATTCTGAGAATGCCTTAGACCACAAGAAGTTCAAACCAGTCCATACTTCAGGAAATAATGCTCGACTTCTCCCTGGAAAGAAGGATATTAGATGCAAAGATGAAGTATTTTGGCCACGTAATGAGAAGACAGGAAAGCCTGGAGAAGAGAATGATGCTGGGGAATATGGAAGGAAAAAGGAAGAGGAGCCGTCCAAGGGCTAAATGGATGGATGGTATTCTTGAAATGACTGGCTTGACTTTGATGGATCTGGGAGTGGCCACGGCTGACTGGGAGCTCTGGCGTGGGCTGGTCCCTAAGGACATGGAGAGTCGGAAACAACTGAATCAATAAACAGCAACTTTCAATCACATTCTTGTGTGTCAGGATTTTAAGACTGTAACTTTGAGATCAAGGAACTGATTTTCCCCTTGTTGTTTCTGTGATAAAGTATGTTAAATAAATATAATGGAGAGAGCTCTGGGAAACTGGCTGCCTTGCCCATTGATTTTTCCAGAAACCAACTAAAGCTTTCCCAAAAATGCTTCACGGAGGATTGTAGGATATTTCTTCACATGGTGAGAACCTAGATAGATGCTTCTATCTAGACCTTATGTATCAGTATATAATGCAGTATATAACTGTCATATAATGCAGTTTGAACTGCATTGAACTGGATTATACGAGTTTACACTGTCACATAATCCAATTCAATATAATTAATCTGCATTCTGAAACTGCATTATATGGCTTTGCAGATGGGGCCTCAGTTTTGCCTCTTCTCCTTGTACTACTCCCCAACCAAATCTAGAACATTTCTCAATTTGGAGGCTTTGGGGGATACTGTGGAAAGGAGAGATAAGCAAGTTAGGTACTTAAAATTTGCTTTTTCCTATACCTCCTTGTCTGCCTGTATCTTTTGAAATCTTCTTCTCTTGATGTCTTTTTTCCAGAACCTTAATGAT
Organism: Anolis apletophallus; assembly: GCA_030556195.1. Classification (NCBI taxonomy): domain Eukaryota; kingdom Metazoa; phylum Chordata; class Lepidosauria; order Squamata; family Anolidae; genus Anolis; species Anolis apletophallus. The sequence continues at coordinate 88,480,516 of JARBWK010000006.1, read as the reverse complement.
AAATACTTAGGGTGTGTTTAGGTGCCCAGGTGAACTTGTGGAACATATTTCCCCGGCCAAAAGCCATGGTGAGGAGATGATGGGATTTGTAGTTAACACTACAAGCAGGGGATTGGAAAAAAACCTGATATGAGCCAGGGTAGTTTGTGTGACCCAAACTACCCAACCTCTAGTGCAGGGGTGCTCACACATTTTCAGCATGCGAGCTACTTATAAAACAACCAAGTCACAATGATCTACCAACCCATATTTTAATAGAAGAAATAAGGGACATTTATGTGATTTTTTGCAAAAATAAGGGACACTTCATAAAATGCATCCAGACAAGAGTTCCTCCTCCCACCCTGACATCATTCCACAGATATAAACAGGCAGAATGAAAGCACACAGACCTTTCTGCTGCAAGGCCATTCAATGCTGATCAATGTGGCCAATGGGACATTAAAAAATGCATCCAGACAAGAGTTCCTTCTCCCACCCTGACATAATTCCACACATATAAGCACACAGAGCTTTCAGCTGCAAGGCCATTCAATGCTGATCAATGTGGCCAAGCAGATGAACTCGCAGTCGCAGATGGCTTTGGCAGGAAATGGCTGCCAAAGCCTCCTTGCTGTTGTCCTCCCTCGTGGCTTGTCTTTGTCGCCGCCACACGCTCCAAATGCGCATGAGCAGGTCGGGCGCCCTCCCCCTCCTTCTGCTCTCCTCCTTCTCCCTCCCTCTTCCTCAGGCCACACTGTGACGGCAAGGGAGTCGCGTCAGAGGCAGCCAGAGGAAGGTGAGGAAGATGTGCCACGCGCGGGGCTGAAGTACCCCTATGAAATCCGGCCCTGGCTGCGCAATCGACCAGTTCCGGGACTGCAATCGAGTGGTCGATCGCGATCGATGTTGTGAGCAGCCCTGCTCTAGTGGAAGAGGCTGGCCATCTTAATGAGGCTTATATAATATATTTTCATATCTTTATATTGTCCTACACATTAGCACATACATAGATGCTACTTTTCAGAGGATTTTATATGCTTGACTACCTTGGAACATTACACAGAGATACAGAGGCTGCAAATATAAGACTATAAGGAATGATATGCCTTTCTGTCTCACCCAGCTATTAGATGCATCTTTGTTGATATTTATTTATTTGCCATATTTATATCCCGTCTTTCTCAACCCCAATGTCCATTATCATCAAAGCACTTCAAGATATAGACATGGGATCTACATCTTACTTAGAACTAGATTAACATTTCATTTGAATAACCCTGGAAAGTGTATTTTCTCTCCTTTGACAACACTTCTAATATTACTGGACAATCTTATCCCCACAGCCACAAGTACATACAGATACAGCCAGTCACAACATGCACACCAATCTACCCTCATAAAATGTAATATCATGCATGCTGCATATGCAACAAAGTAATGATCCTTCCCTAAAATTATCAGACAGGTAGAAGACTTTCTATATATTTTTATATTCTTTGCGTCTGCATCCCTGAGTAGTTTTTCAAAGGTATTGAAGCACAAAACATACGCTGAAAGGTAACACCATTTAAGGTATCCAAAGGGCCATTCTGATCTTTGAAAGCCTCCCTCTCCATATGTTTCTAACTAATAACATTTATCAACTGAGCCATATTTATCCAGCAAACAGCAGAAGTCCAGAAAATGGCTTCCCTTTATATTCTCAAACTGTTAGCTATGAAATAACATCAAAGTCACAGGCATCATAAATGGCTTGAAGAACAAAGGGGTGCAGCTCTCCGGCTGTGTTGTAACACTTTCTTTTCAGACAAATGCATTTTCCCAGCTGGCTTTGCCATTCTTTTTTTGCTGAATACACCTTCATCTTCCAAAGCTGTGCCTGAAGACATCTGGATGCAAAAGAACAACACTTCTTTTAAAACCAAGCTACATGCTACATACAAATGTGTGTAACTGGGATCTATCTAGCCACATTTTTAACTTGAAAAGTCACATTGGGAGGGGGTATTTCACCGAGAACAGACAAGTGGAATGAGCAATGGCACTTTTTAAAAAATCCTTCTCCCATGCTGTTTGCCAGCTCTAGTTATTTTTAATATAAGGAAGCCACTCAGGACTTCCCGCATGTCCTGTGAACTTTACTCTTCCCATTTCCTATGCCAAAGAATTCTTCTGATGTCTAGAAATAATACTATGTAATGTGTAATTGGATAATTCTCCCTTTTCCCCTCAAAAGGTAAATGCAGCTGCAGGACTCTAAATCAAACTAGAATTGTGGTACTAGGTTCATACTATTTTCCCAACCTGGGTTATCTGTAGTTCAGACTTACTTTTTTAGTCACATGAGAGCAAGCCAATGGGATAAAAAAGCCTGCTGTGGATACTGTTTGTAGAGGATAAGATATGGTAAAATGGAGCTCAGTTTTGGTAAAAAAAAAAAAAAAAGAAACCATTGTGTGAGAAAGTAATGAAAATGATCTTATTTATCATATTGGGCCTGAATATCCTGAGTCATCAGATCCCTTTTGATCTTGGAATCTTGGATGGGAGATCACCAAGGAAGACCAGGTGCTGTAGACTGTATTTCAGAGGAAGGAAATGGCCAAACCACATCTTAATTTCAATATTCTCCACCTAAGAAAACTTAGGGAACTCAAGGGGTCATCATATAGTGATAGGCCACCTGAAGGTACATGTGCACACCTTATGGTGTCCAAAAATATGCAGTGATAATGAGAAAAAGAATATATCCATAATGGATTTGGGAAGTGTGATTTTAACTGAGAGGAATTATGAAGCACTAACATGCAGCAACAAAACCCCTCATGCTCCGTCAGCGCTCTCTCTGTCTGTAAATTGTGCTTATCTGTTCACTCATAGCAAATCTTTGTTCTTCCATGTGCCTTGGAAATTCTGGTGACCATTTGACCCCCAGGACTTGCTGTGGAGCACATCTCAACACTACCCATCATAACCACCAACTGATGATTTTTGGGTAGTGTGAATGGATAAGCCATGAAAACAATCAAAAGTGTGCCCCAGCTGCTACTCTACATTTTAGTGACAAATTGCAAACAAAACAAAACACATTTGCTGCAAGCATTTACTATTTGCTTTGGTGGCTTTTAGCAGTTTGTTGCTGAATTGCAGCAGCACATTTCTCAGGAGGAGGCCTTTAGGACTTCCTGTTACCTACCTCTTGGTTCATGTGGACCAACAATTCATATATGTTGAATAGTATTTGGACACAGATCCTGGAGGAACAGGGATATTCTCAAGGCTCAGAACCATCCTAGCCATTTCTCCAGTCTTGTAAGTGAAATATAATGCAAAGTCCAGTTCCAAAATAATATGTTTCCACTACCATGATCATTCAAGCATCACATCATTTTTTCTATAATTACATACAAACCATTATAAATAGAACCAAAACTATGTGCCACTCACTTGTTTTGCCACATAAAAATACAATTATGGGGCTGCGGTGGGGAGCGGGGGGGGGTGTTAAAAAGAAGTGGTATAGCCTTATAAGTGGCTCTCACCTTGAGAAAAAGGCAGATTATTAATGAAATAAAGAAATGAAAAGGTTTTAAGGCATTTACTTAAGATATGGTCCATTCACCCTGATGCCCATCAAAACTGCATACCACAGCCTTCTCTGGTGTTTTAAAAAATTGTGGGATGCTTCAAACTTTCACACAGCCAACCTGCTTCTCCCAGATGATGGCACTTACCATACTCAAGAATAGTTGGACCTCAAGTGCAGATTCTGGGTCCAAGATTTAGGATCCTCATATGATCCATGGATAGGTTGAGAGTCATTTTTCAGAGAGGAAAAAGTACAAATGCTGCCACAGAGGGCCAACTGTGCCTACTGCCATTCTCCACCCAAGTGTTATACTGTAGACCAGATTTTCTCAAACTGTGCTCCCCCAGATATTTTGGGCTTCAGCTCCCACAATTCTTAACAGCTAGTAAGTTAGCTGGGATTTCTGGGAGATGAAGTCCAAAACACTTGTGGAAGCACAGTTATGAGAAATGCTGTAAGGCACAGAGCAGTGGTTTTCAACCTGTGGGTCCCCAGATGTTTTGGCCTTCAACTCCCAGAAATCCTAACAGCTGGTAAACTAGTTGGAATTTCTGGGAGTTGTAAAATAAAAGTACAGTATTCACACTGATCCATAGATAAGTCAATCCAGGTTTTTGAAGCTTGTTCTCCCACAGCCATAGTCCAATAAGCAAACCACATAACTACACAGCTTTTATGTTGTACTGTTTTTTATGCTTATGTATTTCTATTTTATGTGTGGCACCCTAGAGTGCTTTTGTGAGATGGTGGCAGGCTGTAAATAAAGTTTATTATTATTATTTTAATGACACAAAAACACAGTATGACACAGCAAACAAGATATATATGCTGGATTTCGCATCACAAAATCACAAGTCAAACACTTCCCAAGCAAGTTAAACACTTCCCAATACTGTGTAACATATTTTCGAATGATGCGCGCAGATCCAAGTAAAGTGGTCTTTTGCAGTTGTTGTTATTTTTATTATTTTTATTTTACTGGGATAAGTAGGTATTTACCAGCAATGTTGATTCATTTTTAGGAATATTGTCTTAATATTTGGCTTTATCCCCCAGTGCCGTATGATCTGAGGTCACTAGGTCATTCATTTACTTTTCACTCCTTGGCTTTATTCACCTGGGGAGGTAACTTAACAATACAGATTTAGATTTGCACATTAACTTGTGTTGCTTATTTCTTGTTTCTGACAGTAGTTGTCCATATATATAAATCCCATAACAACCAGTGAGTCATGTCCTAGCATATTGAAACTGCATTACCACCTATGATCTACTAGACATGTCTGGAGCATCACTAATTCCAAATGCCAATAGAGTTGCAAAGAAAACTGCACAGAGGAAATTCCCATCTCACACGTTATACTCTTCACATGAATAAATCTGAGAAACAGCAGAGAGATAAGAGGTACAAGGGAACAAGTGTGAAGAATCTACATGTGTGAAAGTTGGAGAAGATATTATTTTGAATCAAAATTTCCAGAAGCTCTTAACCTCCATGATCAGTTAAGATTTTGGGGGCTGTAGTTCAAAAAAAACCCCTCTGAGTATGAGGGAAGGTGTACTTGTAGGTTTGTCAGTCTGAAAACTGGACTCTTATACCTTTGCCATCTATGTAGCAAAGGGAATTTCAACTGGTGCTGCTTTGAAAATAATAAAATGTGGCCAAAAAATATATATAGCCTATGCATTTTCCATTGACCTTTATGTCTCCTCATGCTTTTGGTTCTTGGTACCATTCCCCCACTCCCACCCCAAAGTTGGGAATGTGCCACTGTCACAATCACTGATCTTTTTATTTTTCCCAATGTCAAAACTAATGCAGCCACAGAACAAGGGTTTCTAGCATTGAATCCCAGAGGTTTTTCAATTTGACACTTCTATGGCATCATCTGTCACCACCACTTTCCCTTGGACTCCCCTGTTCCCTCCGAGTTTACATGTTATCAGCTAGAAAAAGAATATAATTTACTAGCAATAACATATTATTGTTAGCCATGTATGATTGTGGATTGAGCACTGGACAATGACCCTGGAGACTAGGGTTTAAACTCCCCTTCAGTTATGGAGACTGGGTGATCTTCGGCAAGCCAGACTCTCTCTGGCCCATCCACACAGCTGTATAAAAAGCCACATTGAACTGGATTATATGGCAGTGTGGACTCAGATAACACAATTCAAAGCAGATACTGTGGATCACTGGATATTTCAAGTTAAATGGCTGTGTGGAAGTGTTGTTGAGAATTTAGAGTGGTTGTGGATAGAGAGATCCAAGCCATTGTGGGTTGCCTGGTAAGAAAAAAGGCCGGTATTCCAGAATAAATCTTACCAAGTTGAAGAGAAAGCCACCGAGGTTTTACTTCATTCCAGCTGGAAAAGATGACGATTGTAGGAGCCTGCCAACCCCCCCCCCACCCCACCCCCCCAAAACGGCATGCCCACTGGGCAGAGAAATACAAAATATATAGCCTTCAGGTTCAAAAGTTCCCATGCCCACCCCCTGAGCTGGCTTTGTTATGATTGGCTGTGACATCAGCAAGCCAGCAGAAGACCCAATGAGGGCTCTGGCCCTGCTTTTGGCTGCTCAGCCAATGGGGTGGAAGGGAGGTGGGCAACAAAGAAACAATTAAGAAATGTCTAGTTGACTGGATTAAGAATGGCCGATGTTTGCCAAATGGATGGGCGATAGCTTTTGGCTCTCAAGCCTAGCCTATGTTATTGTCTGATTCTCTGAATTAACATTCTTGTCTAGCCCCTAGAGGCTAGATCCTTTTGTCATACTGTCCTGTGATATGGAGTTCATCGATGAAGTTGATGCTAGTTTTGGGAGACCAAGATATGGCACAACAGGGAGGCAGTGACAAATCTCTGGTTCCTCGCAGATGGAGAGACGCCCTTTGTGTTGGGTGATCCAAAAGGTCCATAAACCCTATCATTCCAGGTGGCCTGGCTTTCAGCCCTCTGAAGTCTGGTCTGATAAGAGCCATTTACTTATTGTCCATGCAAATAGGTGAAATCCTTATGTCAGGGGATTGTTGACTCAGGAAGCATGGGGAGACCTCCAGAGTCATCACTTGCTGGTTTCATGAAAACGGTGGCTTTTTCCTTCATATTTTTCATATAGACATACACACATATAGGGAATGAGGAATGGGGCAAGGGAGCATACATAGAGTTCATAGGAAGAGGGGCAATTATGCAGGGTCTAAGGAGAAGTCATGTCAGCCCCCCAATGTCCATAAAAGTTCATAATGTTTGGCAAGAGTTTACAAAAGTTCCTATAAACTTCATGAAAGTTCATGGGAAGTCCATAAGAGTTCATGGGGGTGTATAGAAGGCCCTAGGAGCACTGAGTAGCCGAAGTCCATTAATAAAACAGGAGTTTCATTCATAAAAAAGGAATCTAATTAATAAATAATTGCCAAATTGGTCAGATGCTAGTTTGGGTTACAGAGGCGTTGCCATGTGGGACCATGAGGACATGGAAAAAGCCTTAGGTTCCCACATGGGGGAGACATAGGGGATTATGGGATCATTCCAGCCTGGTGTACTTGGCAAATCTATGAATTCCCTGATTTTGAACTATCTTTTACAGAGTCCTGGGGGGGTCACCTCTGATCACAGAAGGCCCCCAGTCTCAGAGAAATTCATCATAGACTGATGGTCAATGACTCACTAACCAATAGTGGTCCATGAACCTCCATTATGATGACAATGTAGGCACCAAGTGACATCTACCATGGAAACATCAGGACATACAAACTGCCATAAGTAAGTCAAAATCAAAATAGTTTTTCAGCATAATCACTTGCATGGTTTTGTTTATGACATGAGGTGGGAGGAGAGAGAACATTAGCTCTTCACGATCTTCTGTTTTACTAATTTCTAGTTGCCACTTTAGAAGCTACAACTGTGGCTATTATCATTCCCCATCCATCTTATCATTTCAGCTAAATCAAGCAATGAAAATTTTATAGCGCATCCCTAATTGTGTGCCAGACTGGAACTGTTCATACAAATTCCAAGCAATTATAAGCCTTTCTGGGAAACATTGGCAGCAAACACTAGATTAAATGCTTGTAGCAGCAAGCCAGATGGGAAACATAGATAAAAAGAGCCCAGTTTCAGGAGAGTCTCTCTTCCAAAATTACAGTAGCATTCAAATTAACCTGAGACAGGGAAACATATTTTCAGCGATCTGGAAAGAAGAGTGGGTTTTTTTTAATGCAATAAACTAGTATCCAAAAATGTTGTATGTGTGTGGCAGGTTGGAGCCAGTAGTAATGAAGACTTCTGCCAAGCGTAAACATTTAGCAATAAATGCCATCCTTCTGGACTGCAGAGAAATGTGTTTTGTTCAGCACTTACCCATGTCTAGTTATTTATTTCCCATCCTTTTTCAAGGATCTCACAGTAGCACCCATGGTTCTATCCATCTTTATCTTCACATTGGACCCCTGACATAGGGTAGGTTAACTTGTCAGAAACCACATAGCAAGGGCTTCATAGTTGAGTAGAGATTTGAATGTGGGTCTTCCCATTCCTAATCACATACTATTGAGATTGCAGACATATGAGTAATCCTCCCCATGACATATTTTATGCAGCATTCCCTTGATCTACAGGAGACAAAACACACTTTTTGCACATAAATCAGATGTACTTTATTTATTTGTTCATTTGGTTTTATCTTGTTTTTCTTCTAATATTGGACTGCGTATACTTTAAAACAACCCATGGGTTAAATAAACTGAAAGCACCAAATCCCATCTGATCTTGAAAGCTAAGTAGAATGGGGCTTGGTTAGCATCTGAAAGGAGGACAGTTAAGGAACCCCACATGCTGTGAGCTACATTTCAAGCCACCTCTGTGTATTTCTTGCCTTAAAACCCTATGAAATTCATGAGGTTGTTAAAAGTTGATAGGCAACTTGGAACCATAGTTAACTCAAAAGTTTGAAAAGATTGTTCAAACAAACCATTTAATACACTAACTGTAACACTTATAACACACCAAAGCATAACCAACATGTACATCACAATCTATTAAAAAATTCTGTCCCAACCATTTGAAAGCTGATGACTTATTTAATTTGTTTTGTTTTTAAGGTTTTACCTGCAAGTGAAAACTGGCAAAAATGTTGTGAACTAATGGCTTTTTCCAGACAGGCCTTTATCCCAGGAGAATCGCATTAAAAAAATAGAGATCTTCCTGGGGGCCAATCTACAGAGAGTGCACACTTTCTGGGGTGGGTGTCCAGACTTCCCAGTATAACACCAGGACAATGAAACCCCCTCCCCAGAAGCCCCCCTGAATAGAGTAAAAAAAGAAAAGAACTCACCTGGGCTCCATATGATGTCTGCCAGAGTTCCCCTGGCTTGTCATTTGTATCTGCCAGGAAAACTCTGGCAGCCATCTTAAAGAGCCTGGATGAGTTCTTTTTTTAAAAAAACTCTGCTTAGGGGACTTTTGGGGAGGGGGTTGGTATTCTCACAGTTTTCTGGGCTAATTTAGCCCAGAAAACTGTGGGAATACTGTCTGGACTACCAAGAAGGCGCAGAATAAACCCACTATCAAATTAATTTTCCACAAACCAGGGTTTTCCTGGTTTGTGGTGGATTAATGCAGGTTTGTCCAGGACGTCATCTGGACAGCCCCCTTTTTATTGTAGAAGTTTCCACATTAAAGGGACTGTCTAGATCAGACCTGGGCAATTGCCGGCCCTCCAGGTTTTTTGGTCTTCAAATCCCAGAAATCCTAACAGCTGGTAAACTGGCTAGGATTTCTGGGAGTTGAAGTCGAAAACACCTGGAGGGCCGGCAATTGCCCAGGTCTGGTCTAGATCCACCCTGAAGCTCCCTTGAGAAGAAGTGCCACACTCTAGTAGCAGTTTCCAAGAAGACATGTGTGATGAGGTGGTTATTTATATGTTAATCACATGTTTGTTTATGTATTTAGAAGGGACATTCTTTAAAAGCTGCAGAGAGTGAGCCGTGGAATGTTTGCAGCAGCAAGCTGTAAGCAGAGGCTGTTGCCATGACAACAGAGGCCACTCTGGCTTTAGAATGTTCAGTTTGAATCTGACAGTTGGAGAATGTCAGTTGGCCAGCAGCTGTGACCAGAGTTCGTTAGGGATTGACAGTTGCTGGAGCTGCAAGCTGTTTGTAGGAGCTGCAGTGTGCAGTTCAGTTCTGTGTGTGGGTTGAGGGAAACCCAAGTGTGTGGGACAGAGTTTAGTCCCAGGGTTGAGAGTAACCCAGTATTAAGTAGTTACTTGTGTGTAACTGTGTATGGGGAATTTAAAACCCCCAGTGTTATATTGTTGAAACCTTGAAGTTTATACCTCTTCGGAGATCTTTTGAAACCACCTAAACTTTGAGCCCATTTGTGTAAAATAAACTGTTAAACACTTTCAACAAAAACATCTGTGGAAGTCGTTTATTCATAAAGACCCTCACATCTAGTGGTCAATCTTTGACAAATGGTGGCAGCAAGTAATAAACAAGGAAAACATTGAGTATTGGAGGCAGTGGTCAGTCGTCCACAGTGAATCCAGTACTAGGCTTGGAACATCGTTACAATTTAGTGGCAGTGGTGGGATTAAAGGATAGCCTGCCCTGCCACATTTTTAAAAAGGTGGACAGTAAACATCGAATCTCCACAACCTCCTGCTTCCTCTGCAAATGACCTTTGATGATGGTGAAATTCAGAGGAAGCTACATTTCAAAGTAACATGACTCAAAAAAGTACCATATGGTGGGATACAGTATTTCAAACAGACAGTCTTGAAATATGCTATATAAATCCCTTTATAGGTTATAACCAGTACTTTAAATTGTGCCTGGAAACAGATTGGTAACCAGTGAAGTTGTTTCCACAAGGGAGTTGTATGTCCGCTACAACCAGCCCCAGTCGGCAGTCTTGCAGTCACACTCCACATGTCTGCAAGAAGACCTATTTTATGAAGATATTTTAAGCAGGGGAATTCCTGTGAGTAATGTGTTTAATCTGGGGGGAGGGAAAATGAAACACACGTGTCTGGACATTTCCCCTTCCTCAAAAGGAACAGTTTTTGTTGTCTTTTAATAAATGCAAGATATCCAACTTGTGTGAGGGGGGATGAGATAGAGAGGGGGGAAAGAAGGAAGTCCATGGATGCAGACTTGATTGCTGTTCACTTCCTGTCTTTTGATTGTTGTTGTTGTGTGCCTTCAAGTCATGTCCAACATATGGTGACCGTAAAGTGACCCTATAATGGGGTTCTTTTGATTACTTAAACTTATTCCTCAGCATGCTGACAACTAGTGTAGTGTCGTAGGCTGCTGGACTGAAACTTGGAAGATACTGGGAACTCACTGGGTGGTAGGAGGTTCAGTTGTCATGAGACTACAAAGCAAACAAGAAAGGCATGTTTCCCTGATCATCTTCCTCTTGTATTCTTCTAGCATTTCTATGGGTATCTACAAGCAACCAGTTAATGGGATTGGGAGCATCTGTACCTAGGAGCACAATTATTAAATTAACTAAATATTCTGCAGCAGTTCCCCTAAAGCCTAAAAAAAAAGATGCCTCAAGCTTAAAACCTAAATTAGCAGCATCTTACAAATCAAAATAAATACAAAGTCATTCAAAATATACTAAGAACAAAATTAAAATACAGTTAAACTATTAACAAAATTAAAACAATAATACAATTAAAATGATAAAGATAGTTGAGAAACAAACAACGTAAACCAAGTGAATCACAGACTGTCAGTCTCTCCTAAATAAAATGATGCATTGGGTCATTTTTCAAAAGTTTTAATTATATTTGTCACAAATAACCGTGGGATATTTGTCACAAATGTGAAGTGTGAGGTGTTGATATTTGTCCAAATCCTTTTTTCATGGATAGAAGGGAAAGGGTAGTTTATAGAACCATCTGCCCTATTAGTCGTCTGTGTGATATAGGTAAAAACTGAACATAGATGACACCATGTCACAATTCAGTTTCCAGTGCTGTTCTTACAATATGCTAAAAGAGTAAATTGTCTTTACTTTATAAAATAAAGTACAACTTTTAGATACAGTTGACTACAAGACTGTGACATCACCTGCTGTTCAGGGATACTCAGGTACACTGTAAAAATCAAACACACACACACAGCCCCTCAGAAGTCTTTCTTGTTTACCATAGCTTTGTCAGAATTGTATTGTTATGAAAGCAGGATGCAGAATCCTTTCAACATTCAACTTTAAAAAAAAGATACCTTGATGTCTGTGGCCAATAGCCTTTCCAATACAAATATATCTGAAATACTTTCAAAGGACAGGCCGGATTAGTAATTGGAAAGGGGGGGGGGTGAATAGGAAGTTCCATGTGCTGTGGTCTGTACTTCACAGAAGGCAATGGAAAACCAACTTTGAGGATTCCTTGCCTGAGGGAGCTTCCAGACAGCACTTACATCCATGCCAAAGTGGGTTTGAGTGCTGTCTGGGCTTTCCCGAGGGGGAGGGGTTGCATGGCACCCTGGTAACTACTGGGATGGCATGCAACCACCCCAAAGCCCCCAAAAACCACAGTTTAAAGTTTTAAAAACTTATAGTGGTCCTGGGGTCCTTCTGGTGGATAGAAATGATGCACCAGGAGACTGGGGAGAGCAGACAAATGATTGCGTACAGGAGGCCATTTCAGTAGTTGTTGCTTGTCATGCAAACAGGTAAGAAGTAACACATGCTGAATTTACCTCTCCTGTACAACCATTAAAACTATACAAGCTGTCTCCACTTTTCACTCTGGCAACCCTAGCAAGTAATAGTACAACCACTGGAGTGAGCACAGACAATCTTCTTTCTGGCATAGAAGAATGAGCTATTTCAAAAAGACTATAGCCAGAGGGTTCTTTGACAGTACACAGTCATAATGCTGTTAGACCCCTTTAACTGTCACAGTGATATCATGTGAAATCTTGGAGCTTGTAGTTTGGTGAAGCACTAAAGCTCTCTGAGTCAGAATTCTAAATACACCTAACTTAGCAGCAAATCCCATAGGCTACACTTGTGGCGGTTGAAGTAGGACCTTGGGCCTATAATTGTGCACCATTAAAGCAGGGCTTCTAAAAATTTTATCCACTGATTACCCCTTCCCACCCAAGAAATGTTTACCCAACCCCAGGTATATAGATATATAAAATAGGTGTGAAAAGCAAACATTTACTAATAATAATTCAGTATTGCAAGGCTGGCTAAACATGCTGATTTTCTTTTTTATGAAGTACAACTGAAGCATTCCTTACACTGTAAACACTGTATGTTATTGCTAACAGATTCATGTAAATATCTAGGTAGTATTCAGAAACCTTTCATGATCTCAAATTTTTAATTGAGCTAAGTGGACCCCTTTGGAGGTCAGGACCTGAATTTTAAGAAGCAGTGTATTATCTCTGAAAAATATGTGATGACAAAGCAGATACAACTTTTCCACCACTGGAGTCCCTTATCAAACTGTAAATACCAATAAATACTGCTGCCAATAAATACTACTCTTACTGACCTATAAATACATTGCCAAATTTCAGCTCAAATTATTAAGGCATTTTTTTTAGCACAAACAAGTCTATAGATTTCTCCCACTGCCATATTTTATTTCTGGTTCCAGTTGTGCAATAGGATTCATCCAATTCTCCCTTACATAACTGTAACTACCAGCCCTAAAATGGAAGTGTTCATTAGGCATGGTTTAGAACCCAAAAATATGAAATCGAAAATCTAATGGGGGGGGGGGGGATTTTTTTGATTAGTAATAGGAAGACTTACAAAAAAATTTCTAAAATGTAACNTAATTACTAACGAAATTCGTTAGTAGTTCGTATGCCAGCGCATGCGCATTCAGATGGTTTGGCTACAACTCCCAGAAATCCTAACAGCTGGTAAATTGGCTGGGATTTCTGGGAGTTGTAGGCCAAAACTTGAATAAATCACACTGAATTCTAGATGGGACTCTCCAAATAGGAAGGAGGGAGCAAAGGAGGGAGGGAGGGAGGGAGCGGGTATTCTATTCTTGGAAGCAGCAAAAGAAAAGGAGGAGGAGCCCCCCCTGGCTCCTCGCTGCCTCTCTCTCACCCCGATCCCGAGGGAGCGAGGGCCCAAGTTTGCCCAGGCTGGTCATATACCTACATTCCATGCACATGCAATAATACAGCAGTAATAACAATGGGTATAAGAAGAGGTAAAATTCAAACCGAAGTATTCTGACTGGTCCCTGCCTCATGCGGTGCAAACGGGCTCTTCTCTGTGAGCCTGGGAAAAGCCAGCGTTTTCTGCTTGGGTGCACACACATACATATTCTTTGGGGGATTTGCTGCAGAATCTTCTCTATGAGCCCGGATTCTGCAGCAAATCCCCCAAGAATATGTATGTGTGTGCTCCCAAGCAGCAAACGCTGGCTTTTCCCCGGGCAAATTTCCCGGGCTAATAAGAGAAGAGCCCGTTTGCACCGCATGAGGAGAGACCAGTCAGAATACTTCGGTTTGAATTTTACCTCTTGTTATTGTTATTACTGCTGTATTATTGCATGTGCATGGAATGTAGGTATGACCAGTTGGATTACTTATAATATTAGGCACTTACAGTAGCATTCATTCTATTATACATTAGGTTGGTTTCTCACCCCAATACTCGTTGATGCTTTAGATCCTGGCAGGGCAGGAGAGGCAGGGAAGCCTGGAAAAAATGTAAACAGAGAGGTTTACTCAGAAGTAAATCCACAAAGGAGGGCCCTTCATCCAAAGTGCCCTCCATGCAGATTTACTTCTGAGTAAACCTCTCTGTTTACATTTTTCCAGGCTTCCAGCCGAAAGAAGGAGCGAGTTTAGGGCTTGCCTTGCCATAATACTTATTGTCAAGGGAGGCGGGAGGGTGGTGAGAGAGAAGGAGGGTGCCCCCCCCTTACGACCTAATAACGACACTTAAGAAAATCCTGGCCCCCGAAGTTCGAAAAAGAAAGTCCACTTCCTGGTTGGCGTTCCAGGTGCGGAAATACTCGAAAGTAGCATTTCTTACGAAACGAATTATTTTCATAACTTTTTTCTCATGCCTAGTGTTCATATGTATGGAATAGTACAAAATGTATCTTCTCATCATAATCCACTCAGGAAAAGTACTCACAGCTCTATTGTATAGTGGTTACATTGTTGATTTACTTCTCTTTCAAGCCAAGAATGCACACCTTCTTAAACTGCAGAGTGGCTGTCAAATTAGAGCAAAGGAGCTCTTATCAGGCTCTTGGTGGATTTTAACAAGAGTGCAACATCATGTGACCCTTCCAATTTGCTTTGAATTTTAAAATGGAACATATTCCTATGCCAAATGTAAATAATTTCACTTCCATTTCCCATCTAGAAATACAAACCAGTTCAAAAGCATTTATACAAACCTTATCTATCCTATATCCTGCTGATTGCCATAGTACTGAACTTCACACTGGATGCCAAAAATGTTTTGGCTCTAGAAGTTAGCAGGAAATGAACAACAAAGACTTCAGTGAAAAGCTTTGTGACTTACAATGAAGTGTTGAAAACTGTAGCAATTGTTATGTTTATTTATTTTTTTCACTAAGCTACTGTGAGTTGCCATATGTTTTTTGAAAACTAATTGTATCCAGGAAATTTGCACCTTTTTGTATTTGTTTTAATTTGGGTTTTTTTAGTTTTTGCAAAGGAATTTTAACAAAACTCTTACATTTGCTTTGTAGCAGCATAGTCGTCATCCAATGGCATAGCTATCAACTGTTCTGTTTTGACAGGGACAGTTCCAGTGAATCTTCTGTTATCCCACTTTGAAGCTGCTTGTAAAATTTGCCAGTTTCTTTTTCTTCCTCCCACTTTTCTCTTTTGTCATCAGCTTACATCAATTACTACAAACTGAGTTCAAAGTGTAAAAATACTTTGCACTTGGTTAATCCAGTAAAGAGAAAAAAGGCAGCAGATCTTATCTTTCCTTGTAGAGCCAGGCAAAGGCAAACTGCTGCTGTGAGCCTTGCTTGTGTGTTCTTCCTTCTTAATATCCAGATAAAACCAAACTGGAGATGGCTGGATTTTACATTTTTCAAAGTGATTTACAACTCTTCTGCTGGGAAAGAATCCTTTCCTTATCAACGTATTTCTTGTGCTGCTGGGTCTCAAAACTATTGCCCTATGTAAGCTGAAATCCTAAGAAAACGCTATGAAATTCATAGGGTCATCATCATAGGTGTATAGACAACTTGATGGAGCATACAAAGACAAGTTGCGATCATTTTTTGTTGTAGTAGTCCACAAAGTATCTTTTCAAACATGGGACCATGAGAAGAATCTAAAACTGATTCAATGTGAACCTTTGTAGTGGCATTTTATGACCTTATCACACTTACTTAAATCAGCATCCTAGGATGCTTTCACCCAGTCTAATGGATGGAACCCCACGCCAGTCATCACACAACATTATGTGAGTTTTGGTGGAAACCTCACCCCCAACCTGGATGGAAGCATCGTTGGATGCTTCCCTCATAACACAGGAGATTTCCTGTGTTGTGCTGGGTCATATCCTTTACGAAAGGATCTCCCATGTGTGATGTGTGTAGCATCCTCTCACATGTGATGTCTGTAGCATCACTGAGAGGGAACTGCATGCAGAGTGCCATATGCTGCCCCTCCCTTTTCTCATTGAAGCCAGGCGAAGCTGGATGCTTCACCTTGCCTTTGTGATGAAGCCCTTAAAGTAAAAGATTAGTAATGAGAACCCAGCTATTCCTCCAGGAGATTCATCCATAGTGACTGACTGGAAACCCTAATGAACCCTAATGAACTTTGAGACATTCCTAGAACAGTTTAAAGACAAGTGTCCAAATGCTATAAGCTTTCTAGACTGGAGGAGAATATAGTTAGTTCCCATAAGAGAAAAATCCAATGGAAGGTAATGGATTTGCTATTGCAAAACAAGCCAGTAGAAACATTGCAGAGTTCATAAAATGCAGTACATCTTGGCTATTATTTCTGGCTAAGAAGCTGGGACTCTCATGTACAGCAAACTGGAGCAAAATAAGTGTCTTTGATATTACCTTGTTTCTTAAACAAATACTCATGAATCATTTGTGTGTGAAGGCCACAAAGGATATCCTGAACTTTTAAGTAGTGCAAACTTTATGGAAGGAACAGGAAGGCCTTTTTAAAGGCTTTTAAGGAAATAAACAGTCATTTGTGGATCAGTTCCTAAGACAGTTTTATTTTATTTTTTGGCCCCTGGCTCTTTCACTAGTTGCATACCTACTACTGCTTTTAGGCAAGCACTGAATGCATAGCATGTAACAGGAAACCAAAACTACGTTTAGTCTTAGAAAAGTATATGGGCTGTAGATGCCAGGAAAGCCACCCAAACTGTGCCATACGGAAAGGTCCTTAACACAGGATCCATCTATCCTCTCATAACAAACAGAACTAGCAGGAGAGAAAAAAACAAGGATTGGCACACTAGAGGTGCTGTTTGATAAGGAAGTAAGCCAAAGCCTGACATAACACCCATGGTTTCTGCTAGCCACAGTTTGTTGACCTAATCCTATTTAAGATTGCAAGCATGTCGCAAATGTTTATATGTCTTCTGAAGCCAAGCAACTACACTCATCACCTTTCAGTCAGAATGGTTAACCATTGAATATTCACTGCAGAAAAACCTATTACTCTAAATGACAGATGAGATTTTATATAGATATAGATACAGATATTCCCATACACATACTACTTAACTGTGGCTAGGTGTAATGTGTAAACAGAGTCCAAATCTTAAAAATCATTCCTATTAGGCTTGTTCCAGACCTAGCAACAGAATGCACAAACTGGGTGAAGGGCATGGGCCTCATCAGCTCCAGCAAGACCCAACCTCACCAGACCCATAATTACCATCCCCCCACGGCTACTAACTCCTTGGTTATCCTTGCTGGCAAATATTTACAATGATAGTCTCAGGCTGGACTTACAATGCTATATATATATATATATATATATATATATATATATATATAAAATCCAGTTTCTGAATCTGCTTTGAACTGGATTATATGAATCTACACTGCCATATAATTCACTTCTAAGAATATAATCTGGAGTCAGAAACTGGATTATATGGCAGTGTAGATGGAGCATGAGCTGCAAGGTGAACCTAAAGGTGCTGCCCCCACCTTCTTAATTGTGTCCTGATGTGTGTATATTAGGATGGGGTGAGCAATTGCATGGGGGGACAGAGTCCAGTTTTCACATCTGTACCCTCAACCCTTGTAAGAACCACCAGCATGACATGGCACACCACAATTGAGATCACATCACATCTGTTTGCCATTTTCAGATGGAATCTATCCCCCAAAAAGAGAGAGGTCTTTGGGGGGTTTGCGAGTATTCTGGTTTTATGCTATATGTAGTTTTTATCCAGTAAATTGCCCCAAAATCACATTTTAATGAGACTACGGGGCTTTGAGGACACTGCAAGATGGGCTTAGAAAGATGAAAAGGTGAAGTGTGCAGATTCATGTAGTTCATGGCTCTCAATTCCCCCCACTCAATACAACCTGCTTAAGATAAAGAACAACATAATTATTCTCTTCCTTCAATACAGAGACACCAACTTGATAAGTAGTTGCATCTGGACAAAAACAGTTGTTTGATTGAAATCCTTCAACAAAGATAGGAGTTTACAAAGCTCAGACTAGTCTGTAAGAAACACGCCAATCTATTCTCTGACGACATCATCACATGAGGTGAAATCAGCGTCCTACCATGCTAATTTCTTGGGATACCTTTACATAAGGCAAAGCCTTCTCAACATAGTTAATGGAAAGCATGAAGCAATTGATATGTAAAAACAATGTGTGTCAAAAAGAACGCTTCCATTTCAATATATTCTCTAAGAGCACTTCCTCCAGCCTGGACTATTCCTCTGGCGTGCATATTGTCATTTGTTTTCAAGAACTCTAGAGAATTATTTCAACAAAGGTTCAATATTATGCCTTTTCCAAATAAACTACTTCCTCTTGTGAGGTCATGCAACACAGTGTGTTTCCTACTGTTTTGGAACAAACAAGAGCCTTCAACCAAAAGGGGGGAGCGGGAAACATAAGGTTTCTAAACAAGTCCTTTGCAAGGAAATCTCAAGAGAAAGAGTTTAAATAAAAGGTCAACCTTCCCCTTCTGATGCATTGAATTATGTGATGTCATGAACACAAACCTAACAATTGGACCTACCAACTCCCCAATCATGGAGAAAAATGCACAGAATCATTCATGGATGACTTAATAAGTAATTCAGGACTTTCAAGTTGATAGTTAAAACAAATTTCTTATGAAGCAACCTGCATGATTGGTTCAAGGCCAATTCCCACAGACCCCTGTAGTATGTTCAGTTGGTCATGGGCTTATCTGTGCTAAGTTTGGTCCTGGTCCATTGTTGGGGGGGGGTGTCACTGTTCATCTGGATGGAGGTGAACTACAACTTCCCAAATCAAAGAAAATTACCTCCTCAAGCCCCTTCTGTTGGTCATAGGGATTCTGTGTGCCAAGTTTGGTCCTGGTCCATCATTGGTGGGGTTTGGAGTGCTTTTTGAATACAGGTGAACTATAAATCCCAGTACCTACAACTAACAAAATTTCAAGGCCAATTCCACCCCAAATCCACTAGTATTAAAATTTGGGCATGTTGGGTATGTGTGCCAAATTAGGCCCAGATCAATTGTTTGCATTCACAGTGTTCTCTGGATGTAGGAGAACTATAATTTCTATAAACCAAGGTGATTTTCCCCCCAAGTCCTCCTGCATGTTTTGCTTGTCATGGGGGTTCTGTCTGCTAAGTAAGGTCCAGGGCATCATTGGTGGGGTCCAGAGTCCTCTGTAATTGCAGTTGAACTATACATCCCATACAACTATACAACTCCAAAATGTCCAGGCCAATTCCCCTCCAAACCCACCAGTATTCAAATTTGGTCCAGATCTATCATTGTTTGGGTTCACAGTGCATTCTGGATTTAGGTGAACTACAACTCCTATAAATCCCTCCAAATATCTCCAGTGTTTTTTTCTTGGTCATGGGGGTTCTGTGTGCCGAGTTAGTTCCAGGTCCATCGTTGGTGGAGTCTAGAGTGTTATTTGATTGCAGTTAAACTATAAATTCCAGTACCTTCAACAGCTATAAATCTAGGTGAATTCCCTTCAAATCCCTCAAGTATGTTTTCTTGGTTGTGGGGGTTCTGTGTGCAAAATGTGATCCAAGTCCATTGTCAATGGGAGTCACAGTACTGTGTCTTGGTCCAGGATGAATTACAACTTCCATCCTATGGAGCCAGTCCCCCACGCTGCTACAAAATGTTCCGTTGCTGATCAATTCCTCTGTTTGCTGTGTGCCATACGAAAGGGTTAAGGGAGAGGCAGTGGGAGGGGTCATGCAAATTCCACCCCAATAAAGAGAGAAAGGGGTCCTGGGAGGTGTCTTTGGTGCAGGAAAAACAGAAAATCTAGGCTGAAATGGTCCCCGCCTGAAAGCCTTCACTTGCGTGGTGGGCAGGATGGCGTTTGTGGAGGACACTGGCAGGGCTCTTAGACATGTTTATGGTAACCTGCCATGGGTTTTTCCTGCTCAGTGGGAACTATAGTCTGTTTGTGGAGGTGGGACTCTGTCTGTGTAAGCAGACACCCCTGCAACATAAACATACACAGATATGTGTCTAGATAAATGAAAAATGGCAATTCAAGGTCACTGTTCTTGCCACCATTCATACATTTTTTTCCTATAACTCTGGATGGCTTACAGAGACACAGTGGGTCGATATTATCTACCATTTTTCAAACTGGAAACAGCACAGTCTGTTAGCCCACAACCTACTGAGTAGCCCATTCTTTGAAGGGTTTTCTTTCAAGAAAAGTATGTTACAAGGAAGAGACGGGTTGTTGGGAGCAGAACATTTCAAAACACAATTAACCTAAACTCTTCAAGTGGGAGCGTAAAATGTATTTGTATTCTGTCAAAGCCTTTGGCCTTATCAGCTGCCACATAGTATATAACAAGGTCATTAGTAACAAGCGCCACACAATGGAGAACATACATCAGCAGCAGAAAAGCAAACATCGGTCCAAAACATCACAATAACTTCCTGTACCTGTTCTTGTTTGCTTGCTGAGCTCTCAAACATTGTGAGTCTCTGAAATACATAAAAGCCTAACAGCTTGAGTCAATATTTGCCAACCAAAGTGAACGATTTTATTTAACGCGATGACTGGACCTCCTGAACAAATACATCTTCTTGTATCCTAGCATAACAACCAGAAACTGGCCTGAAAAACAACCAGCAATGTCTAGTAGTCATTCAGAGACATATGGTTATCTGTGGAAAGCTTGATGGGTATTGACTGTGGCAAACTTGCACGCACAGAAAAGAAGAAAGAAAAGCGGAGGGTGGTTTGCTTAAGTGTATAACTGCAGCTCCTTCCACAATAATGCCAAGCTGGTGGTATATTAATCTGGTGGTGTGCCCAGTTGCGACAGTAATTGCCTTTCTGTGTGTATACAGAAATCAGCAAGGAAATATCTTAAGGATCTGCTCATATAATATCAACTTGAAAAGTTTTCATTTTCTTCTCATTCTCTCTCTCACTCTCTCTCTCTCTCTCTCTCTCTCTCTCTCTCTCTCTCTGTCTGATACACAAGCACATGCTGCACATGCAAGTGGCTGGGAGTATGATTCATCTGTCTGAGTTATAAAGAAAACAATTACTTTTCAAATATTTCCAGACTGGAGGAGAGTATTGATTGTAATAATACCTACTATACTATATTGCAATCTATTATAATGTACAAGAAATCAGAACAAGTACCAAGTTGAGTGGGTAGGGTAGCTATTTGTAAATCCTGAAGGAGATATCCCATATTGAGTTCCAAACACTAGTAAGCAGAGACTTTCTGGGTGTGATGTTTTTGTTTCCTAGCTCCCTTCATATCGGTTTAAACCATTTTCCCTTCTACCTCTTAATAAAAAGTAGGAGAGAACTGTCTGAATGAACCCAAGAAACCATGACTGTCTCCCAGATGTTCAACCTTCTTGGCCAAAGTTACCTTGAAAGATAGGACCGTGGTTTCTCACCATTACAAAGCCTGAAGATTATTTCACTTGTGTCTTGCTTCAATTATTAAACAACCTTTTAAAGGCCCTTCCACACAGCCATGTAACCCAGAATATTGATGCAGGAATTCCCACAATATTGGCTTTGATCTGGAATGTATGGCAGTGTGGACTCAGATAACCCAGTTCAAAGCAGTTATTGTGGGATTTCCTACCTTGATATTCTTGGTTGTATGGCTGTGTGGAAGGGCCCCAAGAGAGGCACAACTGCTTTTCTCAGAACAACTCCAATACTTTTTTGTGTGCCAAACCATTTGAATTCACCATTTCAATCTGATTTGTTTATTTTGATTACATATGTTTCTAATTTTTCCACCTCATATCCCTCTAAACAGCTAAGAATGGAATATGTGGGTTTTCTGTCACAAACAGGCAACCTTACATGCCCGATTTAGGGGAAGGATTTCATTGCTGGAATGCAGTTTCTCGTTATGTCTTTGCCCTTCCTATTCCTTTGTCCGCCCTCTTGCACTCTTCAGTAACCACACAATTGAATAGGAGCAGTTTCTATAAATCGAAGCAGCTTAATTTCACTTTTTTCTTCCTGAGCCAATCTTGTATCCAGTAAGTATCTTTGATCTCATTGTTTGCCTTCAGTTTGACTCCAGTTTATGATAAACCTTATCCTAGGGATTTCTGAACAAGAGTTATGACCTCATCACATGTAGAAAAATCAGCATCCTAGCATACTGCCAGGACACTTCCTCCTTGGAGCCTGCCAAACACCATCACGTCACATAAGGCAACTTCTGGCAAGGCTCCGTAGAGGAAGCATTCAAGCAACATGGTAGAATGCTTCCCTGTGAACACGGGAGGCTGCCTGTGTTCCATAGGGAAGAACGTGGGAAGCTGGGCAGCTATGCTTCCTCACATGGGATGGCATAAGGAGTGCAGTGGGCAATGTGGGGCAATGGTTCCCCCCCACACACACACACACACAGCCTTATGGATTCAGACTTACATGTGATGAGGTCCTTAGTCAAAGGAAGTTTGCTGAGAGAGTGTCACTTGCTCACGATTACCCTGCAGCTTCCATGGCTGACCAGGGATTCAAATCCTGGCTACATCCTAGTCTATCATTTACTGGATCATGCTAGCTATCTACATACTGTAAATATATATCCTTACAGAAAAGACTGCCTTTGTCATATTGTGTTAAAGGGATAGAGATTGTTCTATACTGTTGTTGTTGTTTATTTGTTCAGTCACTTCCAACTCTTCGAGCTTCCTAACATGGAGCTCTGGGGTGGCCATGCCAGAGCTCCTTGTCAGCCGTGGCAACCCGCAGTTCCTTCAAAGTCAAGCCAGTCACTTCAAGGATACCATCCATCCATCTTGCCCTTGGTCTGCCCCTCTTCCTTTTTCCTTCCAATTTCCCCAGCATCATTGTTTTCTCCAAGCTTTCCTGTCTTCTCATTATGGGGCCAAATACTTCATCTTTGCCTCTAATATCCTTCCCTCCAGTGAGCAATCAGGCTTTATTTCCTGGCATATGAACTGGTTTGATCTTCTTGCGGTCCAAGGCACTCTCAGAATTTTCCTCCAACAACACAATTCAAAAGCATCTATCTTCTTTCGCTCAGCCTTCCTTATGGTCCAGCTCTCACCTCAATAGGCTACTATGGGGAATACCATTGTTTTAACTATGCAGATCTTCATTGCTGGTATGTGGTATTTACTCTTCACTATTTTATCAAGATTGGTCATTGCTTTCCTCCCAAGAAGTAAATGTATTCTGATTTCCTGGCTGCACCTAGAAATACAAAATCTGTCATTGCCTCCACATTTCCTCCCTCTATCAGTCAGTTATCAGTAAATCTGGTTGCCATAATCTTGGTTTTCTTTAATGTTTAACTGCAACCCAGCTTTCTTCTTTCACCTTGGTTAGAAGGCTCCTCAGTTCCACCTTGTCTTCAGCCATCGAAGTGGTATTATCTGCATATCTAAGGTTGTTAATGTTTCTTCCAGCAATTTTAACTCCAGCCTTAGATTTGTCAAGCCCCACATGTCGCATGATGTGTTTTGCATGCCAGTTGAATAGGTCAGGTGAGAATATACAGTCCTGTCATACTCCTTTCCCAATCTTGAACCAGATGGTAGTTCCATGGTCTGTTCTTACTGTTGCTACTTGGTCGTTATACAGATTCCTCAGGAGACAGACAAGGTGACTTGGTATCCCCATACCACCAAGAACTTGTCATAATTTATTATGATCCACACAGTCAAAGGCTTTAGAATAATCAATAAAACAGAAATAGATGTTTTTCTGAAACTTCCTGCCTTTCTCCATTATCCAGCAGATATTGGCAATTTGGTGTCTCATTCCTCTGCTTTTTCTAAACCTAGCTTGTACACCTGGCAACTCTCATTCCATGTATTGCTGGAGTCTTCCTTGCAAGATCTTGAGCATTACCTTACTGGCATCAGAAATAAGTGCCAGTGTACAAAAGTTTGAGCATTTCTATCCTACTTGCCAGTTATTTGCTCTGCTAAACAGATAAACTTATACCTTTCCAATTTAAATATCTCCTACTTTATATTCACAGCAACATTGTTAGATCAGGTACAAATGTCCAGTCCAAGTTTTGGGGGGAGGGATGGGGTGCTTTGATGAGGGATTACAACCTGAATCTAGACCAACATTAAAATACAACAGCACGATGTCTCTCAGTGTTTGTAATAATATGGTATATTTAGAGCATGTTGCAATAGTTCCATCCACATATAAAGGCAGTACTGAAAGAATCCAGTGTTCTCCCTTGGCAGGTATATGTGTGTAAACATTATATTATCCTCTGCTCTAGTTCAATTCCAAAAGACAATGAGGCAGAGCCAGCTATTGCTTTGGAATAAGTATTCCAAAAAGCTCAATTGCAAGCTGATATGGTCTATCCAATGCAATTTTATGAATCAGCATCCCAAACTGAATCTAAAGATGTTTTGTAACCCTTTTAGTATTAATGTTGGAGAGTGCTCCCTGGTCAAAGTGATCCCTGGTCGAGTGGTCCCTGGTCAAAAAAAAGTTGGGAACTATTGATCTAGACAGTGAGAGTTAGCACAGGTTTGGGCTTATTATACACTTTCTTCGTCTCAGCATTAGTCAACTTATGAAAAGTTCAGACGGATACATATTCTGAAATTCAGTGTAATGAAACTGTATTTTCAGGATTGAGATTGTCTCAGTCTATAATCCAAAAACCAGGTAGACTGCATACATTGAATAGGAAAATGCCACACCATCATTTAGTTACAGGTGGAGGCAGGGTTAGCCCACACATGAGTTTGGATCCCGATATCAACCACTCCACTTGTTGTTCGATGAGTCCATAGATCTGGCCCACTGTCATACCCTAGGAATGACATAAGAAGAATAGCCCCAGTCCAAAACATGGTCTCTCCACCACCAGGATATGTTGTCATTGCATCTGCCAGTGCCTACTACAAGGCAAGACCAACTCTCATCCACACATTACAAATCCCTGAAAGAAACCCGCTATAAAACCTATGCCTGACACTCACTGTTCACCATTTTATTGATCCATGATCCACACCAACTTTCCCCTAGAATTGTGACAAATAGCAAGACATGCTTCTAAAAATAACCACACTATTTTGAGAGTTTGGGACACAGCTTGGGTAGTTGCATAAGTGAATATGACAATATTTTAAAAAGAAGATTGAGCTTGAATTTTTATCCATCAAAAAGCATTTTAATGATCTATATACAGTGTTCCCACACTACTTCATGGTTTGCTTATTGCAGACTCACTGTTTTGCGGATTTTAAAAAATATTAATTTAATATATATATATATATATATATATATATATATATATATATTGGTATTTTCTCTGTTTTGTGGGGTTTTGCCGCTGGTGCTCTCAGTCCTCCCTCCAGCCTTGAAGGGCCTTTCCTTCATTTCCTTCACTTTATTTTAAGTTTATAAAGACTTAAAATAGTGTATAGCTACTAAAATAATGCATAAATATTAAAATAAATAGAGCATCCCTACATTGAGGTTTTTCACTTATTGCAGGAGGCCCTGAAACCTAACCCCAGCAATAAGTGAGGGAACGCTGTATCCCTTGTACATAATCTATAATGCTAATAATCTATAACACTTTGTAAATGATTTATTAAATATATCCCACATACAAAATGAGTGATGTTCTTTGCTCTTCTTCCTTGTGCTGACAATCAGATTTTCAAAGGTAGCATGGAATGGAAAAATATTCAAAGCACACACTTAACTTTCCCCATGAACAGTGCTGTGGATTTATAGGGAAATGTGGCCTAGGAATGCCAGTAGTAAATTACAAAAAAAAATCCATTCAAAGGAATATTATGCACAACCAATAATTATCTCCTATCTGATAGCAACAACATCCAATTAAGACTGTCCCCTGATACAGAAAGATGACTTCTTCCACCTTTTAGTATTTCTTGTCATCTGGCAGTAGAATAGGCATTCTAAAATACCATGAACAAAAACATATTGAAACACATCCAGCTGTTTTTAAATAGACATAAACTTTGGACAAGGTTCAGACAAAAGGCAGAATGCCTTGCTTATATAATCCTTTAATGTTTTTGACCCTTATCTCCATGAACCTTTATTTTCTCTGCCTCTTGGCTGCAAAATTTTATCAAGCAATAAATCCAGGAAGCCTATACTTAGCTTCCACCAATTTTGGCATGCAAGACAGGTGAAGGAAGTAAAAAAAAACCTATTAGTATCAAGTAGAGGCAGGCTAACAGGAGAACCTCAAATAGCTCACATGGTTTACAGTTATGCCAGCAGAAGGTGGTAGAAATGAATGCCAGCTTTGCATTATGGAAAAGAAACATGCCAGGATGGAGAGAGAAAATGTAGGGCATGTTGGGAAAGGCCAAGCATATATCTTTCTTAAATGCTGCTTGAGGGGAAACATGTGTATGAACAGGTACACAACAATGGGAGGCAAGGGAAAACATCACCTTAGTGTTGATTTGTTAATATGTTCCTGGTTAGTTACCAACACCTGCATTTTAAAAAGTTGTTAGTCTAGATCAAGATTGGAAACATGCAGCTGTTGAACTACAAGTGCTAGGAACCTTAGGCAAGGCAAGCAATGATAAGGAATGCAAGGAGCTAAGTAAAGGTAAAGGTTTTCCCTGGCATTAAGTCTAGTCATGTCCGACTCGGGGGGGGTGCTCATCTCCATTTCTAAGCCAAAGAGCCAGCGTTGTCCGTAGACATCTCTTAGGTCATGTAGCCAGCATGACTGCATGGAGCACCATTTCCTTCCCGCCAAGGCAGTACCTACTGATCTACTCACATTTGCATGTTTTCAAACTGCTAGGTTGGCAGAAACTGGGCCTAACAGCAGGAACTCACCCCTCTCCCGGGATTCCAACCACCAATCTTTCAGTCAGCAAGTTCAGCAGCTCATTGCTTTAACCCGCTGCAACCAGAGTGCCATATTCAAGGAGATACAACCTAGCAAAACAATTCCCATCCTTATCCTAAATCCAATTGCTAACTGGAACTACAAGAGCTCTATTGAATCAATGGGATTTAGGCACTTGCTACAAACAATTCACAGATAGAAATAGGGACATAGATACCTGCCTGGTAACATCAAAGATGTATGGTTACATTATTGATGTGGAAGAACAGAAAAGCCAGAAGAGGCTGGAACAGTTTGCTTTTGCTGACGCCTGCTGGGAATGGCAACATTCTGCTCTTTCTCTTCTTTGGTACATTGAACTCATTTTGTTCCAAGTAAGTTGAGAACAAAATAGGAAAGAAACTATTTGAAAAAATATATTCCGCAGAGGATTATTCATAAATGTCCATGCCAAATGGGCACAGTTGGAAGGTACGCTTTTAACAGAGATTCAATGGAGTCTTTTCTAGTTGGAACTTTTATCATATGCCATCAAGTCAACTTTGATTCTGTTAACCCTATGAAAAAGGGGCCATTTACATGTGTCACAAATGGCGATACTGATCCAGAATGTGTACTCAAGGTCCCCAAAATTTGCACAGCCAACCTTAGGAGATCCCTGCAGATGACATCCTTGTACTTCAGCCAGCTACAGGAAAATAGCTGGATGCATCTCCATTCATCACCCTGCTCTCTGACAACATTGAACGTGTGTTGTGAGAAGGAGTTGTGCTGCTTATAAGTTAGATTTGGGGGGGGGGCATATTTTGAACTTTGCATCACCAGACTTATATTGCAATAAAGAAAGTGACAAAAAGGTAAGCTGTGATGACATAGGTCTGACTTACACCTGAGTATTTCATGGATAGGATGCCAGCCATTGACTTTCATTCTGACTTGCAAGTCAGTCACTGACTTGATTAACATCCTGTTCTATGAACTACTAGGGTGTAGGATGCTTCTATTATCAGAAGGCAAGAGTGTGGAGATTTTGACTCTTCTTTCCTCTTGCAGCCCTTTGCTCCCCTGAAATGTATACAGGAACCAAGAAAAATATCTGAACACAGAGTATTCCAAAGTATTATTGTATTGAATAATTACTCCGATAGAGTATCAGGCAAATTAGATATATAAACCCAAGTTGGGTGCCAAAACAAACTCAATCCTACAGCTGGAGTAATACACATTAAAGGCAACGTAAATCAAAGGTAGGTTCACCAGTTCGCAAATGGGAAAAGAGGTCGGAGTAACGCCGCTGTAGGTATTATATTCCACCCCGATGGGTATTTATAATCCCACCCCATCGGGGTGGAATATAATACCTACAGCGGCGTTACTCCGACCTCTTTTCCCATTTGCGAACTGGTGAACCTACCTTTGATTTACGTTGCCTTTAATGTGTATTACTCCAGCTGTAGGATTGAGTTTGTTTTGGCACCCAACTTGGGTTTATATATCTAATTTGCCTGACACTCTATTGGAGTAATTATTCAATACAATAATACTTTGGAATACTCTGTGTTCAGATATTTTTCTTGGATCTACAGTGACCACACCCGTTGTGTTATATGTATACAGGAACAACATGAGTAATGGCATGGGGGCTATTTTAAGATCACTTTCTTTTCTGCAGCAGAATCCCTGCTGGGCCACTGTCTCTCCATCAAGCAGGAGAGGCCCTTCCATTTCCACAGGGACAACTCATGGGTAAATAAAAGGGTCTGTTCTAGCTAAATCTGGCAATCAGATATAATTGCAAATTAAACACAAATTCCAGGCACTTAAAAAAAACAAAAACTGAAAAGAGAATGGAACTGGCTTCTGACTGAAAACAAAAAAAAACCTGGTACAGAACCAAAATAAGCTGTTCAGTCTATCTGTACCCTCAGGGTTTGGTTTAGTTCAATTTACTTTGGATGTTCCCCTGCTGACTTCATTTCATTTTTGGCCTATGTGAATAAAGTAGAACCATTAAATCAACTGGAACTTGATATATTAGCACTTGTATAAATTTTGTCATTTCAATGAGTCTAATTTAGGTGGTACCAGTGATTTAATTTTGTCACAGGTCCTTCATTCATTTATTTGCAAAATTACACTTTTTTATTTTTTTTAAACTGTGTACTGCACTTAACTCACTACTGTTAAAGCCCCCCCCCCCCCGATCTTTGCCAGCACACAAATGGGATATTTTTAATGACTAATTCTCAGAACAACTTTTTTATACACCTTAGTGCTTCGTTTTTATAGTTTGAATAAGGATCTGATATAGGATATCATTTGTCAGAGCATATTAAAACATGCAGATGGATGGTTTTTGTGTGGCAAAAGAAAACTGGAAGTAAAAATCCATTTTGTGCTGTTGAGCATACAGAATTAAAAAGGAGTAAAGCAACTACATTACATTTTTTTAAAAAAAGTTGTGAAAGGTGTAGAAAATATATTTGTTAAATTGTTTATTCTTTTGAACATTCCTAACTTATCTCAGAGCCTTTTGATATGAGCCTAAGAACATAAACCAAAGGACTGAGTCTAGCGTATAAGGCAACATAGCATATATCCTGAGTCTAGGATATAAATAAAGATAGTATTTATTTATTATTACCATTGTATTCCCACAGTAGTCAAACCATTGTTACTAATATAGTCATGCACTCTTGTTTAAATTATCTTATCACTTCTCATTTGTTCATTGAAACACAGGAATAAGCTGGAAAGGAGGACAAGGCTGGGAGCAAAAGGACCACAAATCTATTCTTCTCTTTGTAGCTAGAAATATTTTGAGTTATACTATGTATGTCTACCTCCAAGTTGGCTGTCAACTTTTGGAGACACTATGTATTTGACAGTGTTTTCTTAGGCAAGGAATATTCAGAGGTAGTTTGCCATTGCCCTCCTCTGAAATATAGGCTAAGCATCTGGAAATTTGTGGTGGTTCCCTATCCAGCTTTTAACCAGACATGGCCATACTTAGCTTCTTTTCAAATAGGATTTGGTTTTCAGTATTTCCTTTCTATTAGCATTTCATCTTAATATTCTCAATATAAGTCAAGACCTCTCCTAAATTTGGCTTTTAGAATAGGTAACTCAGAGTAGATCATATGACAAAGTCTGCTTTCAGGTTCTTCCATAGGATAAGCATTATTAGAACAATTAGAACAAACAATATTAGAACAAACTAAAAGGAACAGTAAAAAAAATCAAATCCCTCCAGAATGCTTGGAAACTGTTTAAAAATACTTTAAAACAAGCCCAACTAAAATGCATTCCTAAAATAAGAAGGAGGCCGGGAAAGTCCAAGAGGACATCGGTATGGCTTACAAATGAAGGAAAAGATGTGATTGGAAAGAAGAAAAACTCATTTAAGAAATGGAAGGCTCTTCCTACTGAGGAGAACAGAAAGGAACACAAGATCTGGCAAACTAAATGCAAAGCAACCGTCAGGAAAGCCAAGAGAGATTTTGAGGCACATATAGCTAAGAATATTTAAAAAAATAGCAAAAACTTCTTTAAGTACATCAGAAGCAGAAACCCAACTAGAAAAGCAGTTGGGCCACTTGATGAAAATGGTAAGAAAGGGACAATAAGTGAAGACAAGGAGATTTCTGAGCGGCTAAATGACTTCTTTGCCTCCGTTTTCACACAGGAGGACAGACAACATATGCCTGCAGCTGAGTCAGTTTTTTCAGGGAGGGAATTAAATGAATTAAACCAGATAGAGATAAACAAGGAAGATGTTCTCACTTGCCTTACTAAACTAAATGTCAACAAATCACCAGGGCCAGATGGCATCCACCCCAGAGTTCTTAAGGAACTCAAGTGTGAAATTGCTGAAATTCTAGCCAAAATATATAACCTTTCTCTAAGATCAGGCACTGTACCGAGGACTGGAAGGAGGCAAATGTAACACCGATCTTCAAGAAAGGATCCAGAGGTGATCCAGGAAATTATAGACCAGTTAGTTTAACCTCAGTTCCAGGCAAAGTGATGGAAACCATTATTAAAGAAAAATTACTAGGCACATAGAAGAACAGGCATTGCTGAAAGAAAATCAACATGGTTTCTGCAAAGGCAAATCATGTCTTACTAACTTGTTAGAATTCTTTGAGGGTGTAAATAAACACATAGATAAAGGGGACCCAGTCGATATTGTTTACCCTGACTTTCAAAAGGCTTTTGACAAAGTCCCTCACCAAAGGCTCCTAAATAAGCTCTTCAGCCATGGAATCAGGGGACAGGTCTTGTCCTGGATCGGAACCTGGCTAAACTGTAGAAAACAAAGGGTGGTAATAAATGGACACTTCTCTGGATGGAAAGAGGTGAGAAGTGGCGTACCCCACGGTTCAGTTTTAGGACCGTTACTTTTTAATTTATTCATAAATGATCTGGATGTAGAAGTAAATTGTGAGGTAGCAAAGTTTGCAGATGACACTAAACTGTTCAGGGTAGTTAAAAATGAAACTGACTGTAAAGAGCTCCAGAAAGATCTCTCGAAATTGAGTGAATGGGCAACAAAGTGGCAAATGCATTTTAACCTAAACAAGTGTAAAGTCATGCACATCGGGGCAAAGAACCCCAAATACACTTATCAACTGATGGGATCAAAGCTTTCTGAGACAAACCAGGAAAGGGATCTTGGGGTTTTGGTGGACAGCTCAATGAAGATGTCAACCCAGTGCGCTGCAGCAGTGAAAAAAGCAAATTCTATGCTTGGCATGATCAGGAAGGGGAATCGAAAATAGGTCGGCAAATGTTGTATTGCCTCTCTACAAATCTATGGTGAAGCCACATCTGGAGTACTGTGTACAATTCTGGTCACCGCACCTCAAGAAGGATATAATGGAACTGGAAAAGGTACAAAGAAGGGCAACAAAAATGATCCAAGGGATGGAGCAGCTCCCTTATGAAATCAGGTTGCAACGCCTTGGTCTTTTCAGCCTTGAAAGATGGCGTTTAAGAGGTGACTTGATCGAAGTGTATAAAATCATGCATGGGATAGAAAAGGTGAATAAAGAATAAAGAAAAAATATTTCTCTGTCACACAACACTAGGACCAGGGGGCACTCCCTAAAGCTCCAAGATAGGAAAGTTAGGACTAATAAAGGGAAATATTTCTTCACCCAGAGGGTCATTGGGTTATGGAACTCACTTCCAGAGGAGGTTGTGACAGCTGTCAGCCTGGACAGCTTCAAGGCAGGATTAGACAGATTCATGGATACCAAGGGAATCAGTAGTTACTGAAATGGACATCCAAGTGCCACCTCTGTGTTGATGGAAGCAGGCAGGATTTTCCCTGGGTACTGGTTGTGGGGGGTCGGGAGCAGGTGAGGGTTTTGCCCTCCTTTCTGCTAGAGATCCCTGTGTACAACTAGTGGGCCACTGTGTGACACAGAATGCTGGACTAGATGGGCTGAGGCCCGATTCAGCATGGCTCTTCTTATGTTCTTATGTTCTTATGTTCTTATGTTCTTATTAGGGCTCACATCTTAGTTTACCCCTGCCATGGTTCCATTGTACTAGTATTCAGATCTTGGCATTATATTTTCACCACTTCCAAATACTTGTTTTCTGAACAATTATGATCCAGAATAAAGTGCCAAGAGATTTATTATCTTTGCCCAAGACTTATCACTGGGAAGCCTCAAGCAACCGAAGCATTGAATTGTGATACCAATAGCAGTATGATGAGAAGGGTGACGATACTGGTAAGTAGCTGTAGTTGCGGGTCATGGGAATGCCACAAGATAGCAGCTTCTTGCAGTAAAGTCCATTGTCCAAAAAAGTAATCTTTCCAAGGTCTGGGTGGTAGTATAAAACATCTATCTTACCTCATCAGACAGACAGCAGTAGGAAGCGACAGCACTTTACTTTGCAGTGGGGCATGGGGAATCCGGCGCCCCACATCACCCGGATCCATTGGAGAGCAGTCTATGGGAGAAAGTGTGAGTGTGCATGGAGCATGCAACTTCCCCCATAGATTTAATGGCAAGCCTCCCATGTTGCTGCAGTGATAGTGTGCTGGTTCCGCCCTCCTGCATGCATGGAGCTGGCATGACATCATGTGATGGGAGCCAGCTGGCTCCCTTGATGACCAGGGCTATATCAGTGTCTGCCACCAATTTTAGCCTCATAAGATGAGGTAGATAATATTAGATAATCATTTCTGTAGTGATATAAACGGGAACAACGCCTACTAGCCCTAAGACAGAGTGGAACATAATGAGATATTAAAAACCCATTCAGCTTTCTTTGTGATATACTAATCTATAGGACAATAAAGCAATCACAGTCAGCTATGTGAGTTGTGAGGTGTGTGTGGACTAATATCCATGCTGAATGAAGCACTCATGTTACAAATGCAACATTCGCCTTTCATTTTTTCCCTCTTAATTTTGCCAATTTACAGTAAGCAGATGGACTCTTCTTTGCAAATGCCTTAATAAATCTCCATGCTAGTAGATGAAAATGAAAGATTTATTCTATTCTCATCCTTTAAATTTTACTAGCCACTCAGAGTATGTTATTCTTGCAGCTGGCATTTGAAATGTATTAGTCGAATTTATCACTCAAAAGGCTTATGCGAAGACTAAATTAAACTAATGAAATGACAATGAATGTGAAGCTGTACATGAGGCCAAATATTTTCTGGCTTCAGTTCTCTATCTCAGCAAACTGCTTAATTTTCTCCCTAGTTATCCATTACTGCTAAATTTTCTCGCTATTATGGTAGGAAATTGCAGCAAACATTGGCTTGCCCAAAGGCCTAGGCTGAGAAAAGGCAAGATGGAAGCTTGCCATAACTCTGGCAATGTTGGGATCCTGTTGCCATCTTTTGCTTTTGCCAAGCTGAAGGATCAAATGGACTACGCTGCCCTCTTTTTCAGTTTAGATTACCAGAATCCCCCAGCCAACACGTCCACTCACCATGGAAATTGCAGCCCCTCAAAAGTAACATTTACAAGCTCTGCTACTGGCTAACAAACCTGTATTCACATTCCTGAGATCTCTGCTAGCCCAAGACAATCTTTTACCTGAGGCAGCAAATAAAAATGGAGCCAACTGCTATGTGAATGTGCATAACACCCAGGGCAAATGTAGTTATTTTTTGGCATCTAAAACAAAACCAAAAAAAGCACTTCTTACCCTTCCTAGCAGTAAAAATACACGGATAATAAATTAATAATGAACAATTTACTGCCTTTTTAAAAAATCAAAATCAGCTGCCCGAGGCGGTCATCTCAGTCAGTCTAATGATAGGGCTGGGCCTCTCTGGGAATAAGCTGGCCAAACTCTGTGAGACTTTATTTCAAAAAGAATTGTGGCATTACAAATTCATCCCAGAGCAAAATTACATTAATGAACTGTCTACACATTCGGAATTTAACAGGAGCCCAGATGTATCCAATACTATATTTTATTTTGATTTTTTTTGGTAACTCAAAAGAATTAATTTCCTTCTAACACTCCAATTAGTGTGAAATTGCCTTTATATAATACCAATGCTGCCAGCAATGCTGCAGTGAAGAATTCCTGAACATTTTAATTGCAAAGTACTGTTTCTTCGGCTTTCATACAGAGCAAGAAAAGGCAAGCATATGTGTAGAAAAAGGAGGTGTCACCAGAAAGATGAAGGAAAGCAATGAGATTTATAATACAGACATCTTTCACAATTGAAACCATATATGTAAGCTTTACACTCAGGAAATCTTCCCGAAGTACAGAATGCAGAAAAAAACGCACAATGTACTGTGGTTTCAGAAGTGGACTGTGATTCTGTAGACTAGGGATTGAATCCCTGCTCAGCCACTATATTCCACTCTCTCAGCCGCAAATGATGTCTAATATAATGCCTAAAATAGGATTTCCAGGAGTCAGAATCAACTTGAAGGCACATAGCAACAAGTTGATACAAGTTGAGCAACAAGCGGCTCCCTCCAATTACCGCCCAGTGTCGAACCTTCCGTACCTGGGCAAGGTGATTGAGAGGGCAGCAATGGACCAGCTGCAGACCTTCTTGGATGACGCAACCTGGCTAGACCCCTTCCAGTCCGGCTTCCGTTCAGGCCATGGGACGGAGACTGTCCTGGTCTCCATCACAGACCTACTCCGCTGCCACTTGGACCGAGGTGGATCGGCGCTGCTCGTGTTATTGGACCTCACGGCAGCGTTTGATACCGTCGATTACCAACTTTTGATACACCGCCTGGCGGTGGCGGGAGTGAGGGGACAGCCTTCAACTGGCTGTCCTCCTTCCTCCAACGCCGCCAGCAGCGAGTGAAGTGGGGAGGCGGTCTCGGAGGCTCCCGCTGAGTTGCGGGGGTGCCTCAGGGGCTATCCTCTCCCGCTGTTATTTAACATCTATATGCGACCACTCGCCCAACTGGTACGGAGTTTTGGGCTGGAGTGTCATCAGTACGCTGATGATACCCAGCTCATTCTGAGTTGGACCCGGGGCAGTCTCTGTACCCGATAATTTCCATCTTTGCCTTGAAGCCGTTACTGGATGGCTGCGAGCCCGTAAGTTGAAGGTGAACCCGGCGAAGACGGAGATCTTGTGGCTGGGCCGCCCGGGGTAGTGACCCAGTTGCCAACTTTCGATGGTGTGGCCCTCTGCCCTCAGCCATCGGTAAAAAGTCTGGGGTCCGGCTGGGCGCCCACCTGTCCATGGAGGAGCAGATTGGCTGCACCTGCAGGACAGCATTCTACCACCTACGGTTGGCTAAGCGCCTGGCTCCCTACCTCTCCCAAACGCGACCTTGCTACGGTGATCAAGCCACGGTCATCTCGAGGCTCGATTACTGTAATGCGCTCTACATTGGCCTTCCCTTGTCGATGGTCGGAAGCTTAAGCTAGTGCCGCACGCCGCAGCCCGCCTCCTCCTGGGTGCTGCAAGATCTGACCGCGCGACCCCACTCCTGCGCGAGCTGCACTGGCTTCGATTGAATTCCGGGTCCTCTTCAAGGTGTTAGTTCTCACCTTTAAGGCCATCTATGGTTTGGGGCCAGTGTACCTGAGGGAGCGACTTACCCCTTATGTGCCCGCGAGATCACTGCGCTCTGAGGAGCTTAACCTCCTTGAGGTGCCTTCCCTTGGAACCTGCAGACTGGCCACTACACGGCGGAGGGCATTCTCTGTAGCTGCCCCAAGTCTCTGGAACGGCCTCCCGGAGGAGATCCGCGCCATCCGCGCTCTTCTGCCCTTCCGCAAGGCCTTGAAGACTTGGCTCTTTAGGAAGGCGTTTGGCCCTTAACTCAACCACACTGTGTGCCATGCCGCCTATTCCCCCGATTCTTATCTCGTCCCCCAGCCTTCGCTGAGGGCTAGTGTTTTTAATATGTTTTAACTGCTTTGATGTTTAATGTGTTTTAACTGTTTAATCTGTTTTATTACTCACGGTGTTTATGCTTCTTCTGTAAACCGCTCTGAGCTCCGGAGTGAGCGGTATACTAAATCGAAGTTAATAAATAAATAATAAATAATAAAGTACAAAATGTGTTGCATTGAGTGCTCCTAAATACTTTGAAATATGTTATGCCTGGGTTTTCAGATTAGGGAATCTCTTTTTAATTGACTGCCCATTCAGGTTATTTATTTATCATGTCAGAAGCGAATTGGAGGTACAGCTATCATGTATTTAAAAACTTAGTTACTTAGGCGATCCCTCGTAGCCTGAGGATGATGGCCCTCCAAGTGTAGTATCTTGGTGGTGTGTCCGTAGGTGGCTGTGGGGCCCTATTATTGATCCACATGCAAATTGAGGGTCCAGAAGCAACTTGTAGGTTATGGTGAGTCATTAGGAAATGCATTTTCCATGAAAAAATGTATATTCCAACATTCTGATCACATACTGTTGAAAAATAGCCCATGAGAAGCCTATACAGAGAAGCCTATACAGAGAAGATAACAGCACCCTCAGTCATATCTGATGATTTTTGTTAGAAAATTACAGATTCTAAAAACCAGCCCATAACTGGGACACATATGGACTGGGGCAGGGTCTATAGGTTCTAGAGGTATGCATCCACCATACTGTATAGAAAACACTTGTGAGCTAACCCATATTTCCCCTGGAACATGGGAACATATTTGAGCATAAAAATAAAACATGCAACTTTGTTTTTAATTTTTTTTTTCTGCCAATGCCAAGACTGGAACATTTGCAACCTATCACCAGTTTCTGAAATAATTATTCTTGAAAAGTGTTTTTACATCAACTAACTAATATATAACACAGAACAAATGAGCTGTTTTAGATCTCGGTGGGTGTTTGCAAGAGCACACTACGGGACTTGGCATCTTTTCTACAAGGGAGGTTTGCAGCTTCCCCATTACAAAACTGTCATCTTACTGAGAGCTTCTTCAGAACTTGCTGTAAAACACTAGTTGAGGTAATGCTTTCCAGACAGCACATTCATAACTATCCTGTATGTAAGTTTTTATGTATCTTTGAAGTCATCATACAAGGAGGTCTACAGTTGAAGTGTGCTGGGGTGTGTAACTTTTTCCTCACTGTCTTCATTTCTGAAGGCTCTAACAACTAAAACAACTCCCAGGTATTGATACAGAAATCTGATTTACATGGACAGTGATTACTATCAGCAACATGATGCGCTGAGGTTGTAACCCAAGAAAGTGGTAGAAGGAAATTATGTGGCCTGGTTATAGTTGTGGATAATTAAGCCAAGGTCTTCATGGAAAATCTGAACTTTAAAAGGCCCATTCAGCCACTAGGCAGAGCAAAGAAGTTGCACAAGAAGCATATTTGAACTATCATCAAAAGATAGTAAGGACCTTATCACACTGGGATATAATCTGTTTCTGAGACTCTTTGAACCCGAATGGGTCCTATCACATGACATTTGTCCCATTCCATCAGTAATCAGTTGGAATCCATCTGTAAACCATTGCAGAAATGGAATAATTGCACATGGGATTCGAGTCATGTTTTTAAAATTTTAATACAGTTCTGCAGCGCTGTTTTTACATGTGATCATAAAATCAGCATGCATTCTGTCACCAAAAAATCTCACGAGAATAGTATTTTGAGACGTCCAGGTTATGTCACTGCACACTATTACTTTTTTAAAAAAGTGATACATTCAAACAGATTGGGAGGAGCCAGCCTCCCATGAGTCAAAGCTCAGTATTTTCAAAACATAAGAATAAGTGTGATGGGGTCAGTATGCATACTATTTGAATACGATATGCATCTAGTCTTTAAAATACAGGATGCATGCTGATATAAACGTAACAGTTTTACTGTTTTACTATATTTATCTTTTTTTTAAAAAAATTATTTATTTATTTATTAGATTTGTACACCACCACTCCCAAAAGGCTCGGGGCGGTTTATAACACAACAGGTACAGTAAATAAGACAATAAAACAGTAAAACAGCAAGGTCAGTAAAACACAATAAATCAACAGAGGAACACTGGCAGAAATCACTGGCAGTCAAACACCTGTCTAAATAGGTGCGTCTTGAAAGCTCTGCGGAATGCGTTTAAGTCCCGCAGAGCTCATGTCTCCAGAGGCAGTGTATTCCACAAAGTGGGAGCAATAATGGAGAAAGCTCACCGTCTGGTTGAAGTTAACCGGAAGGATTTCACACTAGGGATAGTCAGAAGGTTCGAGTCTTCTGAGCGAAGTGGTCTCAGGGAGTTATATGGAATCAGGCGATCCCATAAGTACACTGGCCCCAGACCATACAAGGCCGTAAAATTGAGAACTAACACCTTGAAGGTGATCCAGTGTTCAATCAGTAGCCAGTGCAGATCCTGCAGAGTTGGAGTAATGTGGTTCCTCGCGGGCTCCCCCGCGAGAAGCCGAGCTGCAGCAATGTGGTTCCTCGCGGGTTCTCCCGCGAGAAGCCAAGCTGCAGCATGCTGCACAACTTAAGTCTCCGGATCACGGTCAAGGGAAGGCCAATGTAGAGGGCATTACAGTAGTCAAGTCTTGAGATGACCGTGGCTTGGATTACTGTAGCTAGGTCGTTCCGGGACAAATAGGGGGCCAGACGCTTCGCCTGTCGCAGGTGGAAGAACGCGATTCTGCTGACAGTGGAGATTTGGGTCTTCATTGACAGCAAAGGGTCCAACTGGACACCGAGGCTTTTTACAGATGATGATGGGTGTAATGCCTCGCCATCCAGGGTTGGCAGTTGGATGTCCCTATTGCCCGGACAACCCAGCCAAAGGATCTCCGTCTTCGCCGGATTCACCTTCAACCTGCTAGCTCGCAGCCATCCAGTCACGGCTTCAAGGCACAGATGGAAATTATTGGGTACGGAGTCCGGCCGGCCCTCCATCCTCAGATACTGATGACACTTAAGCCCAAAGCTACGCACCAGTTGAGCGAGTGGTCGCATGTAGATGTTAAATAACAAGGGGGAGAGGATGGCTGCCTGAGGGACCCCACAAAGTAAAGGGGATCCCCTGGAAGTCAACCCTCCCCACTGCACTCGTTGCTTCTGATTGTGGAGAAAGGAGGACAGCCAGTTCAGAGCTGTCCCCCTCACTCCAGCCACGGCAAGGCAGTGCGTCAAAAGATCATAATCGACTGTATCAAATGCTGCTGTGAGGTCCAATAACACAAGCAGTGCCGATCCGCCTTGGTCAAGCCGGCAGCGTAGCTGGTCTGTGATGGAAAACAAAACCGTCTCCGTCCTGTGCCCCATACGGAAGCCGGACTGGAAGGGATATTATTAAAATGGCTCTTTAAAAAGTATTTTTTTTTATTTTTTGCCAGTATTTGAAAGTTCTGGTTAACTGAAAGTCTACTGAGGATAATTTCAGGTACTATGCAGCATTATTAAGGGAAAGAACACAATGAATTCCTCTAGTTCTCTCAGGTAAACATTACAGGCATTTAAATACATTATAATTTTGTTGTCTGTTTTGTTTTCTTGGTCCCAACCATCCGTGGTGACTTCCAACTGCTCCTCTGGTGTCCTCTGGATATTCCTCACTCTCTTGGAATTCAAAGTTGTTTGTTTCCCACAGCCAGTTCATCCCATAGACTAGTGTACTGCTTCCAGTATGGTGGCAGACCCCATACCATTGGCAGTAATCCTGTGTGAAGCCTTCAGTTGCCAATCCAATTGGCTTCTGTACATCGAATATAAAGATACCATTTTACCTATTGCCACTTGGCCTGGTTATGGATTTTATTAATATTCTTACCAGTTGTCTGTGTACACATTTACCTGAATAATCCAGGCTGAAATGCTCCAAAACTGCATCTCAGGAGCCTTTGGTTGTTTACAGATCCAGCTAGGCTAAAGGCACATTGGGGGTGCTGCCACAGGTTCACTGCCAACAAGCAGTTCACTATGATGATGCAGTGAGTCCATTAAAGGTATGCGCATTGGATCCATATAGATCCAGCACAACTACCACTAAAACTCTGGGACCACTTGGGAGCTTCCTAAAAGCTCCTGAGTAAATCCGATGTACCCTTGACCCACCTCAATGGCTGGATACAGCACTTCTGCTGCAAACCCAACCATGTGTAATCTGAATTCACTACAGCAGCCAAGCAGTGAGTCCATTTTATTTTGGCAGTGTAGACCCAGTCAGTGTTTACAATTTGACATGGAAATCTTATTTGTTGGTGCTGCTCAGCCACTGATTAAAGGGTGTGTTTATTTGAAGTTGTCCCTAGCCTTGGCAAACTGTGTTAGAGTTCCCTTGAAGGCGGTATCACGAATGGTGGTTCTTCTTAATGACGGTGATGTGGGTGTTTATGGAGAGAGGAATGGAAGGAAGGAGTTTGGTTTCCATTCCTGACATGCTGTTTGCATTTCAAACATTAAATAAATGTAAAATTGTTTTAATCAGCTGAACAAATATTTAACATACACTCTCTTTTAAGAGCAGTGTTTGGGAAACCTTCTCCACACCTCTAAGACACCAGGAATGTATGGAAACTACTGACCTGAAAGGTAAAACAAACATTTCAGAAAACACAAACATAGAGGGGGAACTACTGAGTCATGCCTTGTCTGTCTCCTGCTAACCTTGTCCCTGACGTAATTGATGTTGTTGACATAGCCTGGTAGTGTTTAGCACTGCTAGAGAAGGGGGAAGATAGCAGCCGTGTTTTGCCCTGGGTTTTTTTTCCTGGGACATTCAAGGACTGATTTCATAATTAAAAAATTATTTGGCTTTCAAGGCCCGTCACTGTTGTCGTAGTGAACGATTTGTTTCTAATAAACCCGCACAGCCCCATAACGGGTAGTATGGCTTCACAGCAGAGCAAATGTTTGTTTATTCTCCACGTTCCAAACAGTGAAGGTCATTTCATGGCAAAGAGTAGCTAGATTTCTGTCGAGGGTTGTTTGAAAGGATTTGCAAAAAAATATCTGACAGGAAATTGAAACTTCTTTGAAAAGTCATGTACCTGAATAGTTTCTGTGTAAATACCATAAAAGGTTGGGGGTAGGAGGGGAAGCCCACACATTTTTAGAGGGATAATCCTTTAAACACACACAGAGAGAGAGACAAACTTGGCCTTGCTTTGCCTTCCTTATTTCCCACGATATTTGAAAGCTGCTCTTGGACGATTTGTATCAAGAGCCTGGTTCAGTAGACAACTCAATTTTATCTAATGACAGAAGAGTTTATGATCCCTTTGACATGGCAGCAGAGGCTCATTCACTAAGCGTTTTGTACTGAAATGCAATTTAAATTCATTGGAGACATGGTTCTAATCAATAAATGCCTTCCTCAAGTCACAGGGAATAAAAGAATCCACCAAATTCTTGCCCCTCGGGGATTTATCAAAGTGTGAGTTCAAAACCCTTTCAGAAACATTGTAAGATTGGTTTTTGGTGTCCAAGTCATAAGCTTGTAACTAGGGATTTGTTTTTTTAAGAAGAGCTTTCCAAAGTGTGTTCATATTTTCGAGATAGTGCACCTGAGTTTTTTCTACCAACTGAATATGGTAAAAAGCAGAAATGGAAGTTTCACCTTCTCAAGCAGAAAACGATCATTGCCAGCTTGTTAATGACATATACAACTGTAATTGCACCCTATACTTGTATATATGTTTTTTTAAAAATATTGTTGAGATTGGTATTTCCTTCCTTCTTCAATGAGCATGTCTCTTGCCCTTCTTAGATTCATGAGTCATTGTGATGTGTGTTTTAACAACACTTCCATTGCTAGTGGACAATGGAGAGAATCAGATAAGTATCTGGTTATGTTTCCATTGCCAGAGACAGATTGATGACATCATCATTGGTGAAAAATGTTCTCAGTCTGTGTCTGGTCATGGGAACATAGATTCTTCTCTGATCCCTCCCCATGCTCCACCAGCCACAGAATGGCCATGAAGAAACTTTGTGACTTCTGGTGCTATAAGGGAGATATCCAAATCCTTGTCAAATCTCAGCCTTTGCACAGTGTGAGAGTTAAATGATCTTAACCCAGATATGAAGCACAAAATCATGGTCGCATAACAGGGTTGGTGGTCAAAATGAAAATGGTTTGTATATTTGTGAATCAGGATGGAGTCTAGGAAGTAAACCTGTTGTTATCTGTCGCGCCCTAGACACTTGTAACCTCCCTTGATAAACTACAGACTCCAGTTGAGGTACAAAAGGTTTATTTAGAATAACTGGTTAAAGGAAAGAGGCTAGAAGTCAGTCTAATATGCCTTAAAGTAGCACCAGCAAAATAGCAGCAGTGTTCAATAAAAGCAGCAATTGATTATAGTCCCGTAGTAATCAGGATCCAAAGCAAAACAAAGTCTTTATGCCCAAGCGGGCTAAATCCAAAGAGGGCAATAAGCAAGCTTGGCAGGCAAGTTCTTAACAGGAAGGCCCAGTGGCCTTATTCAGGATTCCATGGTCTTGAAGATGCAAAGTTGGCTCGAGATGAAGAGGGATCCTGTGTCCCAGAAGTTATAGTTTTGCAAGGCTTTGATCCCTTCGATGTAGCTTGTGTCGAGTGTCAGTTTCTCTAAAATGGATTATAGCTGTTGTTTAGGTAGTCTCAACAGCAAGGTATGTAAACCCAATTAACTGGGGCAGCTGGGCAGGAAAGGAGTTGTACCATCTTCTTGAATCTCTCGCCTTTGCTTATCAGCCCTCCCGAGCGGAATGGCCTTGGCCACAGGCTGACTTAGCAACTCACTTTGCAACTGATTTGAAGAATCTACAGAAACAGGCCAGACTGGCACTTTAACCCCAGTATGGCTGTACTTTGGTTCTATGGCAGCAGAGGCCTGAGAGGCTTGGGGCCTGACATTATCACTGAAGTCCTGGTGGAATTTTCTGGTTCTCCCAATGCTGAATATATTGTCGTGAGATGAGAGAAGGCCAAGAACAGGAGCTGAGAAAGTATCGTTCCAAGTCAGCCATGAATATTGGCATTCCATGAAGCCACGGAAGATATATTGACATGAAGATATCAGGTGATCTCATGTGTGAAATCATTGTGCAACAAGAGAAAACAAAGTGGGAAAGCTAATTTGCAAATTGTAATGTGACAACATCAGAGATTGTTTTACAGACCTGAAATCCAGTTTTGTGCGTATCCATGTATAGAACTTTCATATCCGCGATAGCTTAAATCGAGATGTTAGAAATTCTTTAACAGGATCT
Source organism: Anolis apletophallus (assembly GCA_030556195.1). NCBI lineage: Eukaryota > Metazoa > Chordata > Lepidosauria > Squamata > Anolidae > Anolis > Anolis apletophallus. The sequence goes on along the minus strand of JARBWK010000006.1, from coordinate 88,436,744 downwards.
AGGGTTTTGCGTGTTTGTTTTGTTTTGTTTTTGAAGAAAATATTTTGGTGTTATACCAATAATATGGTATTTTATAATGTAACTTTGAAGATAGAGTTCTCTACATACATTAGGGGTGGGGGGTTCTAGCCAATAAGTTTGGAAGGATAAGCTTTTGGGTTTACTCCTTGCATGAGATCTACTGTGCTTTGGTAGGTTCAAGTACAAATCATGACTCGCTTTGTTAAGTTCTACACTGCATCAGTTTTTAACAGAAATTCACTGTACTTCAATTTTAATTAAACCACCCTATATAAAAATGAGATTTGGAAAGAAGGGGTGGGATTTATTCATAAGATTTTTTGTTATACATGGGTAATGTTTTTCTTTCTTGTTAAAATTATGATGTGTTTCTGCTCCAGCAATTGTCTTGTGACACTAGTTAGCCAAATTCAACAGGTACATACTGCCACCTAAAGGTCATTTTTCTGTACTAGTTAAAACATTGTACTTCAAGTTTTGTCATTTTCACTGGATTCCACTGTCCAAAGCAAATGTCTGATAAGAGTCAATAATATTTCACCAATCCACAGAAGTAAATAATTATTTCTAATTTCACAGATGTTGGAAGAGAAATCTTCTACACCATTTTTGTGTCTGTAACAACTTTTGGGATATATCCTAGACAAAAAATAATTCACTGAATGTCAACAACTAGCAAAACCCCTTTTGAAACACTTTAAGGAGACGTAACCTATGAACTATAAACTGCTTAACACCAATGAAATGGTGCTAAAAGCAGTGCTGCTTCAATTGAGAAAATTGAACACTGGTGTTCTGCTTTGTATAGGGACTATTATTTGATATAGTCCATGTGGATAAAGATATGTAAAGTTTATGCAGCACTCATGAAGGAAAGAATGTTTGCTGTTACTAATTTCCTGGCCGACAAAGAGCTTCAGTGCTTGTTTTTTCGAAAAACAAAAAAATAGAATAAAGAGGATCAAATATGGGTCAAGGTTAAGAACTCAATGGAGTTATATTGAATAAACATTAAATACCATACAGAAGAAGAAAAAGAGAGGGAGGAGGTGGAGGAGGAGAGGAGAAGAGGAAAAGGGGAGGGGAGGCAGTGAGCCAGGGGACTGGAATTTAACTCTTTACCCTTTTCAGCAGGACTTAATTTGGAAAGTTTTACCAATACAGCATCATAAAGGATATTAACCAGATGAAACACTACAGAGACTTCTTGAGAAATCCCACGCTCTTTGCCTAAGGACCTGATCACATTAGGCGATAGTCGGTTTCTGTCCTCATTTGTATACACATCTCAGTTGGTCCTATCAAATGACATTTGTCCCTGTTGTTGTCAACCCATTTGAAAGCATTCAGACATGGGTTTCATATTGTGTTCTTATGCATCCTGTTTGTAAGGATGCAGGATCCTGTATGCATTCTGTTATAAAAGAATATGGGATACATACTGATTAATCACACCGTTACCTTCCCGCCGGAGTGATACCTATTGATCTACTCACATTAGCATATTTTCGAACTGCTAGGTTGGCAGAAGCTGGGGCTAACAGTGGGAGCTCACATCCCTCCCCAGATTTGAAACTGTGACCTTTCAGTCAACAACTTCAGCAGCTCAGCACTTTAACCTACTGCGCAAACAGGGGCTCCTCTGGCACTCCATGCAGACGTGCAAGGCACATGACCTTGGAGGTGCCTACGGTCAATGCCGGCTCTTCGGCTTAGAAATGGAGATGAGCACCAACCCCAGAATCGTACATGACTGGGCTTAATGTCAGGAGAAAAGCTTTACCTTTACTGTTTAATCGTTTTAAAGTTTAAATGTGATGAGGTCTTAAGAAAGGTGTAAATAGCTTCATTCAGGACAGAAACAGTTAGTCTAGATCTTATGGCTATGGTCACCCAGTGTCCACACAGCCAAAGAAGGCTGTGACCTCTATTTGCATTGACATCCCTCCACACCATCTTAACTAAAAATAACAGAAACGAATTGTCAACATTTAGACTTGTGGCTCTTTTTTCTTCTCCTCCCACATGATTTTTAATACTGTGATGAAGAAAGCCATGGATCTTTAAAAGCTTGTGTGATGTACGTTGTGCATTTCTGACTGGTGCAATAAAGGTATTGTTTGGTGTATTTGGAAGGTCACTGTATTTTGCTGTATGGCCAACATGGCCACCCATGCACATGTTTTCAGAAAATGTTAAGACATGTAATAGTTACCCACTCTTGCCTTCTCAACTCCACTCTGTGCATAGTGATACAATTGGGAATATTTGTGGGACTTTTCCTCAAATGAGGTCAAGAAGCCATTCATCATGCTCTTGCTCTCCACTTTACCTTCACAACAGCCCCATGAAGCAGATCAAACTGGGAGACAGGGACTCATTCAATGGCTCCCATGGTGAAGACTAGAACATGTACCTTCAACATCACAGGTCAGCACTGTCACTCTTATCACACTTGAGAAACCAAAATTTAGAAAAAGAGCTAACTTTTGAAACAAGTGATAGCTTTCTGTCATCCTTCATTCACCTATGCCATCTTCTTAGTATTTGATTTTTGGATCGGATGAACTTGAAAAATACGTTAAGGCGAAGCAGAAGTCACACTTGGCTGCTAGGAACTAACCATTGCAACACTGTGCATTTCCTAAATCATCTACATCAAGTTGGTGACTTAATGAGCCAGAGCTTAACAATGTGGAAGAGGGAATTACTCAGGAGAGAGAAGAGGGAGATGATATTATGTGTGTGTCCTCAGTAACATTCAATTTCCTCAAGTGTTTATGTAAAATAGGCACATATAACATAGGCCAATATATGATTACATTATGCCATTTAAAAATATACATTACAGAATAGCCATGGTACCTTAATGCCCTAAGGCAGTGTTTCTCAACCTGGGGGTCGGAACCCCTGGGGGCAGGGCCGTAGCCAGGATTTTGGTTCGGGGCTGAGTTTGGTTCGGGGCTGAGACTGGGTGGAAGAGGGTTTACGGGCTGAAGCCCCCTTAGCCCCCTACTACATGCCTGCTGGGGGTGTCTTGAGGGGGTGTCAGAGGGGTCGCCAAACACCATCAGGAAACACAGTATTTTCTGTTGGTCATGGGGGCTGTGTGTGGGAAGTATGGCCCAATTCCATTGTTAGCAGGGTTCAGAATGCTCTTTGATTGTTGGTGAACTATAAATCCCAGCAACTACAACTCCCAAATAACAAAATGTATTTGATAATTTTATTGTAAATTTATGATGTTTTTAGATTTTAAATGTTAGCATTGAATACTTGCTGTTTGGCGGCCTGAGTCCCTCTTCGGAGGTGAGAAGGCCGGGGTATAAAAGTTTTAAATAAATAAATAATAAATAAATAAATAAATAAAATCCCCCCTCCAACCCCACCATTATTCAAATTTGGGCATATCAGGTATTTGTGCCAAATTTGGTCCAGTGAATGAAAATACATCTTGAATATCAGATAGTTACATTACATTTATGAAGTAGCAACAAAAATAATTTTATGGTTGGGGGTCACCACAAGATCAGGAACTCTATTAAGGGGACGTGGCATTAGGAAGATGGGGAATCACTGCCCTAAGGGCTTACTAGGGCTTATATGTTTGTGTATAAGAAAGAGACAGTTTTTTCAGTGGATGTATGTTACAATTTTTAAAAAGCAAAATATATGGAAATGAATCCTAATCCAGCCCCTGCTACTACATGGGTATTATGTTTAGGTAATGTGCTCAGAAAATAGAATGACAGAAAGGTAAACCACCTTATCTGGTAGTTTTCTACTCTTTTCTATCTTCCATGGGCTACATGGAACATGACAAATGAGTGTGTGTTTTGGGGGGGGGTCACTACATGTCTACTTCTGGTATATCTGTATGTATGTAAATATTTGTATACTTCCTTCTACCCAAAGATCTCAGGGTAACACAATAAAATAAACAGAACCTATTAAAAACAATATGCACAAAAATGATTAGTAAAAGGCTAAAAACACACGGATGGCACCTATCAAAGATGAATGCTCGCCAAATGTCAGACTGATGAAGCTGGGTTTATCACACTTTGATCATATCATGAGATGCCAGGACTCACTGAAAGAAAGAAGAAAAAAAGAACCACTGGTATTCAGCAAGGTTACACATTTGTATCCTAGAATTATGGATTATAGATAGTCTGTATTCAGTAAGACTGTACAGTTGCACTTGCAGTGTTAATCTGTACCATGCCAGCCCATCTTCAGATGCAGAAATTGGATTGAACAAAAGAGGTTTGTGGTGTACATGTGAAAAAGATCTTGGAGTCCTCGTGGACAACAAGTTAAACATGAGCGGCACCTTTAAAAACCAGTGGGATTTTGGCCTGCAGCAATAGAAGTCTAGTGGATCTAGGGAAGCAATGCTACCCCTCTGTTCTGCCTTGGTCAAACCACACCTGGAATACTATGTCCAATTCTGGGCTCCACAATTTAAGGGAAATGTTTACAAGCTGAAATGTGTCCAGAGGAGGGTGAATAAAATAATCAAGGATCTGGAGAACAAACCATATGAGGAGCAGCTTAAAGAGTTAGGCATGTTTAGCCTGCAGATGAGAAGGCTGAGAGGAGACATGATGAGGGCCTTGTATAAATATGTGAGAGGAAGTCATAGGGAGGAGGGAGCAAGCTTGTTTTCTGCTGCCCTGGAGACTGGGATGAGGACCAATGGCTTCAAACTACAGGAAAGGAGATTCCACCTGAACATTAGGAAGAACTTCCTGACTGTGAGAGCTGTTCAACAGTGGAACTTTCTGCCCCAGAGTGTGATGGAGGCTACTTCTTCAGAGGCTTTTAAACAAATGCTGGGTGGCCATCGGTCTGGGGTCTTTGAATACTGCTTGGCAGGGGTTGGACTGGATGGCCCATGAGGTGCCTTCCAACTCTATGATTCAATGATTCTATAATGCTACTTTCTACATAGTGACAATGTGGCAAATGAGTCAAAGGAGTGGACCTGTTCTCATTTCCTCTCACTAGCCCAGTTACAGCTCTACAGTTACTTTTATTTTCAAAGGTCAATATATTCTCTGGATAAAATACCATTTGGGATTTTTAAAAATACCATTTATACCAAAGAGATTGATTTCTCTTTTGCTAGCATGATGAATATTTCTGCTTTTAGTTATATTCCCTCCATATAATCCATAGAAGCACACAAATGTATTTTAATCTGTTCATGGGGAGAGGCAAATATGAAATAAAAATGATGATGATGTTGTTCAATTCTTAAAAACATGAGGTCCTCCATTCATATGTGACATTAAAGCCTTAAAAATAATTCCTTCCATGCAGGAAAAGTGTAGGAAGTGTATTAAAGAAAAATTGTGAACATTTTATACTGGGAACAGATCTCATAGGAAAAGGTCACGGGGTGGACAACATGATTCATATTGTACCACTTCTCAAGCCAAAAGCTCGCCTCACCTTTTTGTTTCTTTGCTTTGAGGTCCCAGAGCTTTTAGAGTTGATTCGGAAATATAATTACTATTTGGCTAAAAAGTTAGAAATGAATGTGATGTCACTTGTTTTCTTCTTTTTTTGAACTGGACCACAGCAGCGTATTTAGGTGATGGGAGAAATACTATAAGCAAGTGGTTCCTTCCCCCTACATTTGTCTCATAATGAAATTATGCACCCGGGATCATTCCAAAAACAGTAGCTGAGAAGACCACCACCAGAGGATTCCCCATTGGTTTCTCTCAAATTCACGCTATGAGGCATGAATAGCATCCCATGCAAAAGAAAATGTAAGTTTCGTCCTTGGCAACTCCAGTCAGAAAAATAATCCAGTTATGGAGAATAATGGAGAAATCCTCTGCCGGGGACCTTGGAAAATTTATGCTGGTTAGAGTCAAGAATACTGTGTTAGGGCAGTGAATAATTGTGGGTCAGCATGGAATATCTTCATCTTTTCTCAAATAATACCATACTGTTTATAAGGAATCTAAGCACTTTTTCACACAGACCTCCATAGAAATCCTTGGTTTTGGTTTGAGTCATGCATGCACATACAGTGTCATGCCCCAAAGGCTATTATCGAGAGAAGGGCTTGCAGCTTGTGAGATAAACTGCCCCGATTTCTGTGAAATCCTAATGAGTCCTTTCTCAAAACAGAGCAGAGGCAAGGAGAAAAAGGGTATTCGGGTGGGAAAGTATTGGCCCTTTTCTTTTAAAACGTCTTGAAATATGTTCAAAAATATTTTATGAGGTCACACTAAAAAAAAGAATAATTGGAAGAAAAATTCTGCTTGTCTAAGCGAAGAGCACATTTGTAGCGGTAGGGTAAATGTTTTATCGATTGAGAAACTGGGAAACTCGAGTCATTACTCACCATGGGCTAAAGAATAATTGCTAATGCTCTGGCGGAAAGATTAAAAACAGTTTCTGGAAGTATTTCTTACAATGATCAATGGTGTATCATCCCAGGCCATTGGATCTTCAATAACATTTTTCCCTTTTGGGATGCAATCAATTTTTATAATATGATTCATTTGCCAGTGGGCATGCTTTCTTCCGACGATGAAAAGGCACTTATGTGCCTTATATTGTTGAGAAGTAATCAAATATCGCCAGGGCCAAGGCTAAGATAGAAAAGCTCCATGTGTATTCGTCTTTATATATATTTTTAAAGTAGATTGGGGAAATAGTTGTGGAAATGGCTATTTTATTGTTGCCCATTTCCTTTCTTACTCACTTATTTCAGTGCTTCCTAAATAAATGATAATCACGAGGCAGAGAGTTCATGTATTAGTTTGTGCCATCTGCTAACCCCTGAGTCTATCTCCCTTCTGTCAATTGCGGTGGTAGAAATGTTTGGATTCAGGTCAGAATTTGGCACTAACTTTAGTTTCTTCTTTCCCACTTGCAGTACATTATGAAACAGATTAAATCTGAAAGCTATCCATTTTAAAATCGGGTGAAAGAAGAAACCATTTGGTGTTGGAAGCTTTCCCAACCTGATTATACAGTTTCTGGATGCTGTAGGCACAGAATTAAATTCATAATTTGACACCTCGCATAGATACACAAGGTAACCTGATCAATTCCCAGGGGCCTAAAGCACCTACAAAATCAAATTAATACTCTTTCATTGTGTGAGGGCAGAATGGCAGCCAACAGTCCACAAGCTACAAGCTAAGATAAGGGTTCATTAGAGAAATATGTTTAAAGTCTATAAACCAGTGCAATTTTAAGAACTATAGAGTTTAAAGAGAACATAGAATTCAACCAAACCAACTCTTGTGTGATTAAGATTTTATAGTATAGTATGGAGCCCCCGGTGGCACAGTGGATTAAACTACTAAGCTGCTGAACTTGCCGACCAAAAGGTTGGCAGTTTGCATCCAGGGAGCGGTGTGAGTTCGCGCTGTTAGCCCCAGCTTCTGCCAACCTAGCAGTTTGAAAACATGCAAATGTGAGTAGATCAATAGATACCGCTCCAGCGGGAAGGTAACAGCACTTCATGCAGTCATGCTGGCCACATTACCTTGGAGGTGTCTATGGACATTGTCAGCTCTTCGGCTTAGAAATGGAGATGAGCACCACCCCCTAGTCGGACACGACTGGACTTAATGTCAGGGAAAAGCCTTTACCTAGTATAGTATAGGATGCAACTTCAGAACTCTGTATGTCTATCTTCAATATCACTAGTAAAACCATAACCTATCAATGCAACTATAGTGGGCCCTTAGTATTCACTGGACACTACGCAACTTAACCCCTAATCCAAAACTTGGGGTAGTACAGCCCACTTGCAAAGGAGTCTGGAAAACAGGAGGGAGCACCACTCTTTGAGCTGCCCCAATGGCAAGAGGGTGTCCATGCAGCCAGCCTCCAAGCCACCCAGCCCCTCTCTGAACTGGCATTTTGGCCAGCATCAGCACTTGCAATGAGCAATGATCACAAGTAAATTAATGTCCCATTATCACCTCTACACAGGAACAGGACAGTGACAGTAAGAACCATCCCAATTCCATGTGAATGCGGAGACGTCAAGATGGCCATGTAAACAGTGGTGGTTGACTCTGAATCAGTGGCCTTTCCATGTATGTAGAGCAAATCAGCTCTTTGTGTGATGTGTACACAATGTATGTATATAAGTTTATAAGCTGCTCTGAGTCTCCTTCAGGGTGAGAAGGGCGAGATATAAATGCTGTAAATAAACAAATGAAAGAAAGTCAGCTGCCTGCTGCAGCCATCTCATTCCACCTAATAGTATGGCCATACCTCTCTGCCCTCTAGTTTTTGGTAGTTCACCATTATGCCATATTTAAAGGAATTTCTATCTTTAATTATTCTGTCAATCAATAACTGGCAACTCATGACAATGAATTGACCTGGACTTGGATTTGGATTTTAACTGGTGTGTTTTAACTAACTGTTTTAACGTTTTTAATGTATTTGTTGAATATTTTATGATGGTGATGGCATCGTATGGTGCTTATTGTGAGGCCACCCAGAGTTCCCCCTCGAGGGTGAGAAGGGTGGGATACAAATATAGGAAATAAATAAATAAATAAGCTGCTTCTATCATGATGCAACACCAGGAATTTCTCTCTTAAATGGCACTGATTTGCTTGAAAAATTATGATGTAAAATGTTTTAGGGCAGATAAGTGTACCCCCAAACAATTCTGTAGTCACTAGGACTTTTTAATGCTCCAAAATGCATCCTAAGTGGTGTAGAGCACTGTTTCTTGAACTGTGGGCTCCAACCCCAAGTGGGTTCCCCATAGCTTCATGTTGGGAATACCTGGGGTCACATACAAATTTATCAGACAGAAAGTGGTCATGAGTGGAAAAAGTTTAAGAAAAAGTTTGCAATATTAGAGGATGGGTGGGCAAAATGTGTCCCTCGAGGTTGTTTGAGGCCATGCCCATATTCTTCCAGACCACATTTTCTTGTCAAAAAGGGAGTACATTGCCTTTCTTGGGCACTTCCAGGAGCAACAGTTCACCTTTGAAACAGATTTTAGTCCTTGTGCCATGACTATTTAACACAGAAAATTACCTGTTTTTAAAAGCGGAAAGTCAAGTGATTTTGGTTATCATTTTCTTTTGCCATTTTTGATAGTATGTGTGTGAAGACCCCCTCCCCCCTGAAAGTCCCAGGGGTAGAAAACTAGTCCCACCTCAATTGGTACCCATGGGCGTTTGGTACCAATGTTCATACTCACAGGTTATGCCTCTGCCTACAACAAAACCATATGCTACCTTGGCGCTCCCTCTCAAAATAGTGACAGGAAGCCATGTTGTGCCGCCACTTGTTGCCATTTTGAGAGGGAATGTAGAGAAAAATACAGAGGGAAATGTCTATATCAGGCATAGGCAAAGTTTGACCCTCCAGGTGTTTTGGACTTCAACTCCCACAACTCCTAACAGCCAGATTATTAAACAGCTCTGCCTTTTCAATTGCATACACACTCCAGTTGTGTGTGTGTATGTATATATATATATATATATATATATATATATACACACACACACACACACACACATACATTTAAGACTATATATATAATATTGTCTTAAACTTTGCCCATACAGTGACTAATACATGTTTCTATAGTACTTGTGGAAGTAGGGGGGGGACTTTTGTATATTCTCACACATGTGGAAAATTCCTGTATGATGTAGGGGCAAAAACGTGTCTCCAAATCATGCTGGGTTTTTTAAAAAAATCTTGCATATTAAGAGACTAATAGGGACCCCTAGTGGTCACAGAAGGGGCCAGGGGCCACATGTTGTCTATGTGAAACAGTATATACACTCCTGCTTATTGTTCTGTTAGTGAATGCAAAATCTGTAGAAGACTTATTCCTAGCCAAGGATTCCGTGGCTACATTAGGTGACAGCAGCCAAAATAAATAGCTAGGCAGAGTATTGGACAGACCATGTGTACATTGCTTCATCAAAAAAATCCTGATATAGCAGCATGATTCATTACTTGGGTCAAAGAAAAGTGTAAATTTAGAGCCTGTGTGCTGTTGGCTTTTTTCTTATCTTGAAGCTTTAACAACACAACTGTGATTTAAGATCTGTCCTTGAAAATCTATGTGCCCTTTCCAATACCACCAAACCATCAAAGAGTTCTGACCTAATAAATGAACCATACACACTTATGAAAATAACCAAGGCTTGTTAGATTTCTCAGCACAGTTAAAGCTACTGTTAAAGGAAAGGGGATCTGAGAGTGCTTACATGATTGCACACCGGTTTCCAAACCTTTTAGCAAGATGACCAGCGAGATGCAGCGGGGGTTGTGATAGAATGAATACTATTTTATAAGATACAACACCCAGTATACTTTTAAAATGGCACATATTGTATATTTGGTATTCATTTGTATATTTTTATATAAAAAATAAATATACTTAGCAAGATATTAATTACAAGCAGATGTTTCTGCATATCAGCTTTAACCATTTTGTGTTGGTTTTTTTATTAAAAAAAACATCAACTATGTCACAAGCTGGCTGGATACATATTTGAGTTGCCTTAGATTCTATTCAGGAGAAAGTTGGGATATAAATTAAATAAATATAATCCCGGAATCCTACAATTCGTGCAAAAAGGGTGTTTTTTCTAGCTCTTGAAGAGGGTTTCCTAGCTTGTGGAATTAATTCCCAAAGGCATCTTCTTGGCTGCCATGACAAACAGGAAGTTGGGTTGTTGTGAGTTTTTCGGGCTGTATGGCCATGTTCCAGAAGCATTCTTTCCTGACATTTCGCCTGCATCCTATGGCAGGCATTCTCAAAGGATTGAGGTCTGTTAAATGCTAATCAAGGTGGCCAATTGCAGCATTCACACCTACCTCCAACAGACAAGAGTTCTTTCTCCCAGCCTGGACATTTCACAGATATATAAACCTCATTTGCCTAGTTTCCAACAGACCTCAAAACCTCTGAGGATGCCTGCCATAGATGTGGGCGAAACATCAGGAGAGAATGCTTCTGGAACATGGGCATTCAGCCTGGAAAACATACAGCAACCCAGTGATTCTGGCCATGAAAGCCTTTGACAATACATTAAACAGAAGGTTGGATTAAATGAGGGGTTTTTTTCTTTTCTTTTCATTTCTTTTTTCTTCTCTTCTTTTTTCTTCTCTTCTTTTCTTTTTTGTCTGCAGTTTTTTTCTTGTATTTTTAAGGGTGCTATGAGATAGTTGTCCAGACTAATTGCCGGAAGAATGGTATCTCTGATACAGCACTAACTTTTTTACAATACAGTCAGGAAATGGGATGCTAACAATCAATTACAGGATGGAGGAGGAAAAGGTACAGACAGCTTGTCCCTCTTTATTTTCCATGACAGAACACATCAAACATGTCATTGCAGACAGACAGTGGACACAACCATCTTAGCCAATAGTTGTGCTCTCTGTCCGACTCCTTACACATAGAGTATTGGTCTTCTCGCACTTTTCAGTCCTGGTGAATGTTATGCTGATGGTGAGGCATCGATCACTTGCTATATAAGCCTTTGTTAAACAGCCAATAAACTATAGTCTCCAGGGTCTGTTAAACATTAATGAGTGCTTTGTGTATGTTGAAAATTATAATATATGATTCCGTGCTTCAATTCTGAAAGTATTTATGCTAGAGAAATGCCACCATAGCGTAACATAAAAATTACTTATACCTTTTGCTAATGAGGAAAAAAGACTCTTTCCACCCAATGTAACGCTATTAATTTGGGAGTTGTTTTTTTTTCTTCTTTCAGAATTGTATTCCATTGTTTCCTTCATTGAAACCAGCAGTAGATTTAAAGCATCACCAGTGGCTTGAAATTTACAACTGCTATTCCCTACCTCGTGTTGTGTACCATCTTTCTTTATTTAGCATGTTGCAAAGATGTGACACAAGGTACTAACGGTAGTAATTTCTTTCTGAAAGCTTGTTTGCATGTTCCCCATTTAACTTCTACAACACAGGTGGCTCATCATTAAATCGGTTCTGCAGAGATGGTGGGGATCACATCCTGCACTTGCATAAATTCTAGGCCTAGTGGCAAATTTATTCAATTCATTTCTTGTAAAGGTTTTGATATTATATAGCATGTGCTTTGATGTAATATAATGAGTGTTTCTAGGTATCACGGGGGTGGAGGGAGGCCAAAATCGGGGATGTCAATTTAGAATTATAGTTTAGATTGGAGTTCTCACCCATATCATCAGACATCATGTGAAGTGTGCATGCACTGAACAGCATAAGCAGCAGTCATCAATCTGTACAGTATAATTCAATTTTATCGGAAATGCATTTTATTTACATAGTGCCTCCCCATTGTTCGCCTTAGTGTGTGGTAGCATCTGCCATGTTAAATTCAAGGACATTTGTAAGTATCTAAGCCATTTTCGCAATCCTTTCTGCTTTATCCAGTTGTGAGCGTTTATGGAACCCCCACACCAATTTCCGCTTGCCCCACTTACAATTTATGTTGAAATGACACCCTTTTAAGCAGGATCCCTATTTTTAATCTCCTTTCTTTCTGTGAATGGCCGTGTGCTCCAGAACTGAAATATGTCACAATGAGGCCTTAGCAGCTCCTCCAAAGCTGTACATTTGGGAGTGATGTCTCTGTATGATAATAAACTAAGGCTGACTTGCTGATACTGTAATATCAGTCTCAGAATTATCATTCTCGGGAGACAATAGATACTTTACCTGTATTCATCCATCTCTCCTTTGTGCGATGGAAGGAGGAAATACACCTAAATCATATAATGAAAGAAAAAGTGATTGAGGGACTAATTTTGAGGCATGAGCACCAATACATAATGTGCCCTGCTTGGATTCAAGTGCTCAGAGAGTCCAGGGGCATATAAATGCCTTTTTTCACAACTTTAAAGGGATTCTTTGTTCATTGACAGGCAGGGATAACTGAAAGGAAGACAAGACAGGGAGGTAATAGGCCAAGATTCTATTTTGTCTCCCAACTAGATTTCTTTGTACATATTTCTATGTATGCATGTGTCTGTGTGTGCGTGTGTGCCTTCAAGTCATCTGTCAATTTATGATGACCTCATGAATTTCATAGGGTTTTCTCAGGCGAGGAATGCTCAGAAGTAGTTTGCCATTGCCTTCCTCTGAAACATAGCCTATGGCACCTGGGATTCCCTATCCATCTGAGAACTGTCAAAGGAACAATTTGTAAGCTGCCCTGAGAGCCTTTGTGGCTGAAGAGTAGTATATAAATAATCTAAACACACCAGATCTGACCCTACTTAGCTTCCCAAAACAGACGGGATCTTGTGGCTTCTGGGTAATTAGGCCCCATTATCTATATTAGGAAAAGTAGCTAAGGGAGTGAAAAAGATATGGCATGCTATTCAGAAATGCCAACCTCACCACTTGCTTCAGAGGAAAGATGCTTTGAGACAGCAAACAAAACCTGTCACTTGTTCTTTCTGAGACTCCTTGGATGTCCTACATCCTCTAAACTAGCATGATACACTCAAGTGTGTTGGATGTATTGTCTTTCTGCCACATCATTACTACAAGCCCATTTGATGAAGACCTAAGAGAGGATTGTCTTGGCAGCTGCTACCCATCTAGGGAATTCTTTTCCACACGAGGCTAGGCTGACCCGTTCTCTGCTCCCCTTCTTATTGAAACAGACGTTGGACAATTAACCACTTGTGCATAAGGTTCTTTTAACATGATGTGTGCACTGTACTTTTATTCTTATTGTCATATTTTTCAGTCCTTTTATATGGTTTTAAATGACTGGTGTTTTCAGTACATAGCTTTTTAAATTGTACTTTAGCTTTTTTTATTATCGGAGTCAGAATCTTGTTGGGCACATACAAATGAGAATCCCTAAAATTGTATTATCAGTGTCAGAATCCTGTTGGGCAGATACAAATATGAATTCCTAGAGTTCACCCTTGTGACTCTTTCATATTTACAACCCTTCCATAACTCCTAGTTTTGGGTCTTTTGCAAGTCTCCTGGTTCCCACCTACCAGGTAGCAGCCACTGTAATCAATAGGGATCCATTCCACTTTCAATAAAGAGGCAGCTGCCTGATGTTCCCACCCACCCCCTTGTGTAAGGAATCTTTAGTACAAGGAGAAATTGCAACAGGGCAGCTATTACACCAGAAATCAAGGGGGGGGGGGCATGAATCAGCTGCTACCCAATCAACAGAGGAACAAACTTCTGTCAACTGCAGTGGCTGCTGCTTTATATTTTGAGATGGCGGAAGGGTTCAGAATGGGAATCACTGTGTAGAACTGTAACTCTATAGATAGGATGGGATATAAAAGCCAGTAATAAATAAATAAATAAATAACTATGGGGTTTATGTTTTTAGCTGTACTTTGATTGTTTAAAAACCCTATACTGTAAACATACTTGGATCCCATGCTGAAAGAAAGGCTGGATGAAAATTAAATAAATAACTAAGGACAGCCACCTAGAAACCCTTTGGTATATACTAGTATTTAATAACAAGCGGTTTACACATAAATACATTACTTACAGGCATTTGTTTTTCTTCTCTCATACTCTATTTCTTCCTGTCTATGTGGGTATAACAAGAGAAACTAATTCTATGCTACTTAAGAGAAGGTTAATAGCAAATAGAACATAGTATGTTGTATGTAGTGTTGACAATAGTAGAAAGGTTGTTAATACAATGTAGGGACTGTATTCTGCCCTCACCACCACCACCATCATAACAAACATGTTGTAGCTCACCTTATAGACTTACTATTCATTAATACTTGGTGGGGGTTGATAAAATGTTTTTGCAGCCCAATATGGGCTACTTAGACATCCCTAGCTCCTGATTGCTCCAAGCATTAAAGCAAGTCAAGTAGGCTAAAAGGACAAAGTAACTTTTGAAATACAATCAATGCACCATAATCGGATCCCGAATAGGATTTGTGTGTACATCTCTCCAGCTTGTATTGGAGCCAAGAACAGAGTGTCAAAGAGACTTAGAGAAGAGATGAGAGAGAGAGATTGAAAGAGAGAGAGAGAGAGACCTGAGTGAGCATCAAAAGAATACTTTTAAGTGCTCCCTTGAACAACAAGTAAATCAAAGAAGAGAGCTGGAAGCATGTGGACTGAGCATGAATAAAATACATTTAGAGCTTTATTTTTAAGGCAGGAGAGTAACTTAAAAAGGATTGTGAAGTATAAACTAAGGCTCTGTCCTGAGAGCTCTTTTCTTTGTAAGAGTTTTTTCTAATTTCCTCCTCTTAATATATGATTTCCTAGCATTGAAAATGACAAATCTTTGACCTATGCTGAATATGCAAAGGAAGAGTAGGAGCGGAAAAAAATATCAGCCAATGTTTGACCTTCTTTTCAGTCCTAGACTGAGAATTTAGGATTGCTGACAACACTTCCACCTTCACCTTCAGACTTGAGCTTCTCTCCTTAAAGAAATCTCTTGGTTTTGTTCTGGGGAAACTGGGTGGGATACCTGTCACCCCATGCCCCACATTGTCAGACTTACCAGAAATCCCATCCCATGGGGAGAAGCATCTGCCCCCCGGCTTCCCCCCATTGTTGCCAATGCAACACAGGAACCCTCCTGTGTGGCCGTCACAACAGCATACACCAGTTCTGCTTTAGTTCAGCCACAGAGCCCTATTGGAAGTAGCTATACTTCATGGGATGGGAGCTAGCAGGCTCCGTGGCTAAACTAAAGCTCAATCGGCATATGCTGCCGAAAACAGCCTCATAAAATGAGGTTGAGTGACTCAAGGCAATTTACATTAAAACAAGAGTATTTAAAAGCACTGACAAAGTTACAAATAAAAACATATGAACAAGTATTATTAAAATACACTTAATCTAACCTAGAGTTAAAATCATTTCTCACAAATAATATTAAGAAACAAAGTACAGTGGGATCATAATATGACAAGACATGTAATGTGAGGACAAGAACATGTGTGAATATTGTTTACATGCATAAACCACAAAAAGGCATAGTGGGGAAAGGTCTACGAATAGTAATTGGCTGATTCTTCCATCGAGGCAAACTCACTAAAACCTGCTAGGGCTATAAATGATGGAGGAACAGCCAATGTGGCAGCAAATAAGTGTGTTCTAATAATAGAGGACTTCCTTGTGCTGTGTACTACAGCTTCTTTCATGAGGTTAACAAACTACATTAACCATTCGCTCATCTGTAGCACATAATTAATCACTTGTTGAAAATTACATTGTATAATAAATGAGAACAGACATGATTCATTAAAACTTCTAATTAATTCTATTTAATACTATTTCATAGTTCATTGATAACTGCTGAGAGAAGGATTACATTGTAGGATATTTGATGCATTGTTGCTGAAAAAGTAAATAGGGCAAACACAATCTGGAATGAAACATGGGCATAGTCACAAACAAAAATGTCAAATGTTTATCTCTGTAGTGGCTGCCTTGTAGCCTCACAGCATTGTACTTAAGGACCAGTTAGAGCTTTTACTGCCGTCTCTGCTTCTAATGGCTTATAAACCAAATGAGCCTTGGCTCAGATTTGATGTTTCAGGTCTGACCAGGTTGGTATTTGTTTTAAAGAAGCAAGGACATATCAAGACATGTAAAGGGCTTTTTAATTCAGCTTTTCTGCTGGTGAAAAATAAGGGCTTGTTTTCAGTGTTGCACTCAGGGTTTTGAAAAAATCATTTCTTGATGATGGGTCAGAAACAGCCTTCATAAGTGAATTGGTCTTTGGGAGGAGAGACTCCTAAGACCTTTTGCAGGGATGGTCTCAGTGTTAAATTTTAGCTAGCCATGGTCTGTCCTTCCCTTCCCTTTCTCCCTCCTTCCTGCAAGGTAAGAGAGCCTTGTTTTGCTTTCTCCCCAGTGCTACAGTTTTCTTGAAACTTCTGTTTATTGTTACCGTATTTTACCATATCGGACAGGTTTTTTTATACGGCTATGGAGAAAGGGATTTGGAGAGGTTTAAGAGTTAAATGTGGAATACATCAGAACCGATAGTTTGTTCTTGACAGTTTTACAAAGTTCACCTATTCCTTCCTGTTTAGAGATGTAAAGGCCTTAATTTTTCAAAAATTGAAGTGAGGAGAAATTGACTGTGACAATTTTTCCCATCCCTCACTTGGAAACAGTGCTGCTTCCTGGCCTAGCTTTATTCCTATTTTGCCTCTAGTAATACAGTTGGGCTGCCCAGAGGACCAAATATGCTGCTTGAAACAGAAGCAGTTGTATGCAGGATACCAATGAACAGAGATGGGGGGAAAGATAAGTATCTATTGCCCATGTCAGCAGGGTAAAGCAAAGCATGACATACATGTATTCAACAGTAGTGGGAGGAAGGTCTAGATTGAGATAGTAGCAGTGATGTTGGGATTTCTTACTTTCCATCTGTTACCATAGACAAAAACTAAATTTCCTGAGTTTCTACTTTTTCTCGAAGGAAAGCTGTCGTTATTGCCACAAGCTACTGCTCCATCAGAGGGGAATAGTATGAGATGACAGTAGTAGGGATTTTCACAGGTAGAAAATTAATCACTTTTCCTTTGGTCAGGGCATGGATGTACATTCACACACACACACACACACACATGTGCATGTTTTGTGTATTCAGGGTCCTACTGTTAAAAGTGAAAACAAGACTCATGTCACCCAGGTTGGTTATCTGATTTTCACCCTGCCCAGACAGTTCTAGAAGAAAACACACACACACACACAAGCAATGAAATAATAACTATAGAGATAGCACCTTAAAAAGAATGGGATATAATGAGTTAAAAGGTTTTGTTTAAACACGCAGGTGCACACACATGCACGCGCGCACACACACACACACACACACACACATCGCCTTTCTCAAAGTACAGGACCCAAGATGGCATATATGCCAAAGTGATACCATTAGCAAGACCATGATATATTTTGATCCCAAACTTCTAAGGACAGTTAATAGCAAGCTCAGGATAGGGGGGAAATAAAAAAGGAAGACTTAACAGAATCCCTTGTAGTGTATAGTTGAGCCTGAGAAAATATTCAAAGGACTAAACTATCCAGGAATGAGCATGTCCTTGTTTATTAGCCATGCTGTAAAAATGTTGGCTCACTTTCTTTAAGATCTGCTGTGATCTGTGTTCCAGCTGTGCCACATTTATGTTTCCCTCAGATATTCAGTTAACAATGTTGGGTACCAACACATTTTTAAAGTCTTTAATTTGCTATATTGTGTCACTTTGAGTTCATTCAACATGCATTAAGATGAAAGTAAAGCAAACTGAATGGTAATCTTGTAGTATTTCAACATTGGTCAATTGTTCTGTCATTCACTGTATGCATAACAAAATTCATAGACCCTTCAGAAGAAAAATAAAAAGATTATCATTTCTAGTTTCATAAATCAAACTTGGTTGATACTTCCTGATGTCAAAATACAAATAAGTATTTGGTGAAAATAGCTCAGTATGTAGTTGCCTGTCATGCTTCTGAAACTAGTTCGGGTCTGTGGCAGAGAGTCCTTCTCTTTTCTATCATTATAGATAGAAAACAGCCATCAAAAGATATCTGTCACTAATAGGCTACCAGATGCACATTTGATTTTGGGTTGCTTTGTCACTGTTCCTTTCAAATTATTTGGAATGATATATGTCATCCCCAATAAAACAAGCATTCATACAAAGACACAACTGCCTCTTTAATAAGACCAAACTAAATGAGTGGGAAGATATCCTATCCTGTCTGTAAATGGCTTTTTTGATGTGACTGCCCAGTCTTTTAATGCTGTTATGTATGGTGGCCCTGCCAGTTAGCCACCTAATTAAGCAAAATGACTTGTCTGATAAATTTAATCCTGTTAATGATGACCAGATGCCCACAAACTACACTTGGGATCATTGTGAGTAATGGTTATTTCAAAGCACTATTAACCATTTCACAGCAGGGCATGGCTTTAACTGCAAGGCACGTGAAAGCCAAGTCAGGACTGCAGTTCTAAAAATGCAGAGGAAAAATGTACACCATATATCTACAGTGCTGTATTTTTGCTCCACTGCTGCATCCATTGACTGCACTGTCTAAGGATAAAATGGATGATATAAAAGCTCACACATCTGCTCTAAAATTCTTCCTCATGTTGTATCAAACACTATGATGTACAACCGAATGATGATGGGGTTATATCACAGGCATGGAACACATGTTAGTGAATTGTGAAGATATACAACAGAAAACTCTGCAAGATCTCCCACTCCTGGGAAACATTGTATCCTGGGACATGCTGCACAATTGGACAAGTTTTGTCTTTGCTCTTAGCTCTGCCTGTGCAGTGGTCTCAGTGGTATGGCTATGTCTCCACATTCCTCCTGAGAATACAAATATTGGCCAATGGCACAATTCATATTTACACATTGATAAATCAGTTTGCAATATAGTAATTTCCAAAGAGGGTGCCAGTCATGGAAAGTTGATTTTTAGAACTACATTTCCCAGAACCCCTAGAGAGTTTGTGAAAATTGTAACCCTCCCCCTAAAAATTTCCATATTCTGCTCATTTGTAATAGAAATATTTTTAATTTCCCCAGCATGCCTTCCCTGGACTTCCCTGAATGGACCAGCCAAAATGACTTATACATCTTCCCATGTATCCCCCTCAAATGTCCCCTTCTACTTGTGCTCATATATTTCACACTTAAGACAGAAATCCACCACCAAAAAATATAGCAACAGTGACTTTATCGCATGAAGTTGTAATTCCACAGCAGCATACTATGATAGATAGTGAATACATTTCTGAATTAGCACCTTCAATATAGCAATATAGCACCTCTCTTTATTTGCATAATTGCACTCATTTGGACATCATAGTTCCATGATCATACTTCTGGACTTGTTTTTAACCCCATCCTCTTGCATTTCCACAAGTCTATATTTTTACATTTTTAGCAATTTTGCAATGAATAACCAAAAAAAAGGTAAATGTTATTGTAATGTGTTAAATAAACACAAAGCAGAGAGCTCAGGAACAGCAAGGGGAAGGGGAAAGAGTGGGAGAGAGGGAGATTCCCATCCCCTACCAACAATAGCAGAATGGACCCATCACACAAATTAGGTGACAGGACTCTTGAAAGTTTGTGAGCTAGAGACAGTTTTTCCCCAACAATTTCTGGGGATGGCTTCAAAGCAAGAGGAAGGCAGAATGGCAGTGGGATGCATATTACACTTGTGAAATAGGAATAATCACCAAAAGTGACAGTTTAGCTGCAATGGCGGTTTCCTAGTCTCATGCAATAAACTCCACAGTTTCTGATGCTTTCTTCCAAAAGTTAACCTTTCAGCCTCATAGTTCTTAGTAACATAACCATGAGCAAATATATCCAATGGATCAAAATGCTATAAGAAGAGAGATGAATGCATTCCATCAGCCCATGCGTGATTTCAGCCAAGTATCTTATTACTATGTGGTTTTTGTGGACAATACATCACAGGAAGAGAGTTAGACATATCCCCAAAGGTGGCCAAGGTAATTTTAAATGGTAGGTGAATATTATTCCCACCCACCCACCCACCCACCAAACCTGGAGCAGGCGCGGAAATTCCGCCTCCGCACTGACTGGTAACTCTGCCTCCACGCCTGCTGGAAACACAGCAGATGCAGAGGTGGAGTTTCCAGTTGGCAGCGGTACGCTCCTGCAGATCTGGCACTTTCGGCGGGCGCCTACTCCACCAAGTGCATTAATCCGCCCCTGCATATCCTACACACACTTCAGCAACACCAAATTTGGGGAGAGTGGGGACCTGTTTGCTGAGTAGGTTTTGTGGGGACTGAATAGGTTTTGTGGGGACTTTTAGTCATAGCAAGTGCAACAGTCATGAAAGTGAATTGCACTTGTGTAAGACCAACTTATGATATCATAATACCAGCTAACATTTACTCAACTTCTCTGTTGTCTGCTCTCTATCTTCCTACCTACTTGAGGAAGGCATAAAAAGAGACAGTCTAAAAAGGAACCAAAATAGACAAAAACCTAGGTGGCCACAATCAACCCCAGTTTCCTGCATTGCCCACCTCTGCCCCAAATCCTTTCAGCCAGCACTTGTTATAGTTTCATCTTCATCAACCTGTCTGGCACCAGCCTCTCTCAACTCCTTTCTCTCCAGAATTATGTGGATTTTTCACTCTGCCATTAGCTGGTGATAAATATTAGTAGGGGATAATGTAGGTTTCATTGAAAGCTTGCCAAGTTTCCTTTTTTAAAAAAAATCCTTTGATGATGTAATTTTGAAATCAAGAGATGGGTGAGTAAATGGTTCTGAAATTGTGGTCTGAGTTACAAAAGAAAACAGCCTTATTAAATGTCCATCTTGCAAATAAAATCACTATTTCCAACTCTTGCTGAAAAGCCATATGTGAAAACAATAGCACTCAGAGCAGTCCTCCAAGTGGTGAGCAACTGCTTCCTAATTAGCCAAGATTTGCTGATCTCAACATCCTGTTTATAATAATATATACAATGCAATCTCTTAAAAAATCAATGTGGAAAAACTACAGAAGAAAAGCCAAAGTCTCATCAAGCCAGTATGTAGTTGGCATGTTCCCATTTACTTCAACAACATGCGTGCTGTGAGACAACAGGTTGATGTCCTCAATATATTTATTTTCCATTGACTCTCTTTCAGTTGTTGTACAGTTGATCCTTTTGTGTGATTTTTGTTACTAAAGAATTAACCAAGAAAATCTGTATCAGTGAGATATGCATCTGGAACATATTCCATTTGATTGTGATAAATCCATTCAGTATCAGTAAAAAGATATCCCAAGTCATTTATGAAATAAATCGGTTTTTCTAAGCTATACAATGGCCTGTTCTCCTGGAACAAGATTATGTAGATACACCTGTCACTTCTGTTAACAGTAACAGGTGATTTGTATATCCGTCTCTAATGCTTGAGATAAGAACAGACTCTTCGGTTTTAAAGGTCTCTAGAGTCAAAGGGTTTTTTAATGAAAGATTTGTTATATTGTTTACATTTAAATTGACATGGTGGTTTTCTTTACATTCTAAAAATCGGAACAAAATAGTTGTAAACCTACTACATGTGTGGTTAAAATTGGCCACCATTATGTGTCATAGAAATATTTCATAACATAATGTGTCCAGCTTTACATGGCTCTGTCTTCTATTTGAGGGGTCATCAGGGCTGTTGTGGGGCAGTTGGTGGACAATTCCCTGTTTGACAACCATTTTCATTTGAAAGCTGTTGATTCCTGTTCTAGTTGAAAGCTAAAAGGGTCTTTAAAGGGTAATAAAAGCAAACGTAAGCCACTGTTCTGTATTTTAATTTTTCTAGAACAATTTCACCTGTAAAAAACAAATAAAGACAAATATAACTGCAAAACATAATTTATTTATTTATTTATTTGTCACGTTTCTATACCGCCCCTCTCTGCCCTTGGGATGGTTTACACAGGCAGTCTCTGCCCTCAATACAACACAGCAACAAGTCAACCCCCCGAGAAAAACATATAACAATTTAACAATTAAAAACATACAATTGCAGCCTCAGCATCATGTTGAAATCAGTTTCCATCACATCGTCGTCATTCCTTATATCCAATTAAGCCTTATATTTCATCAACAAATGCCTATAAAATAAACAGAAACCAGATAGCTTGGGACTAAAGGGGAGTGGGGGAAGAGGGATGTGTCTTTACTGCCATCATGCTGGAACAAGCAGAATGGACTCATCACACCAAGATAGATGACATTGTGGTATTGGGAGCCATTGATGAATTTTTGCTGGTTAACAGAAAGGCAGAGTATAATCAGAGGGAAAAAGCAGACTGGCAGCCAGATGCATACAGCATCATATGATAAGACCACCACCACGATGGTCCACAGTTTCAATGCTGGATCGTCTGCCTCATGTGATAAAGTCCTATAACCTTTGGCTCCTTAATCGATAGGTGAAAGCCAATATAAAGTAAGTAGAGCCCCATCCAAGCAAAGGGATTAACTATCCATTTCCATCATTCAAAAATATCACCAAGTTCCCTAAATCTATTCCAGAGGACCTCCCTTACCTTCCAGAAAGGTTTTGGGATCTACCCAGAAGAAGGGAAAATCCCACCAACAAAGGGAGTAGATACTATTGAGTTTCACCCTATATTAGCTGGTTGCTCTATACTGGACTTCATCCCATGGGATAATTAAAATGTTTAAAGTTTCGTGCCTCCATCACACCTAATCCTGTTCTCCACTTTCTTTAAGATTTATCCATTTGATTTTCCATCCCACTATCTCCTCCATTTTCATTCCATAGAAAAACTCCTACACATTTTGTCTTGCAGAAAGTATAAGACAGTGCTTCCCAACTGGTGTTCCGCAGCACAGTAGTGTGCCATGAGAGATCATCTGATGTGCCTTGGGATTTCAGGGCGCCACGTGGCCAAGGGTGCATCCGGCCGCGGTCGCCATTGCTGCAGGCAGCCGGTGCGCGCACAGGAGGCTCCGCCCCAGCTGCAAAATGTTCCCACTGCCCTCTGCCCTCCAGCTCTGCAAGAATGTTGCGTGATGGGAGGGGGGAGGAAAAGCGAGTTCCATGTGTGTGTGTGCGCATGCGTGTTGTAAGGAGGAGTAGGAAACCCAAGGGAAGGGAGCGCTTCCACTCGGGGAGCTCTGCCGCCAGAACCCAGCGTCCTGCTCCATTTGTCTCACTCGCTCGCTCCCTGCTTTGCCTCCAGCGCTTCCCTTTCTCTCTCTCTCTGGCTCCCCCTCCTTCCCTCCCTCCCTCTCCTCCGCCAGGTCATTTCAGGACACAGGCCGCCCGCCCGCCACTTGGGAAGCTCTGCTTTAGCAGACGAGGCTACAGGCTATGTAAAACTACAACTCCCAGGATGCCATAGCATGGAATCCTGGCAGTTAAAGTGGGGGCAAACTGCATTAATTTGGCACTGTAGCAACCCTATCCTTTAACTGCCATTGGTGAATGCAATGGATTCCTGGGAGTTCTAGTTTGGTAAGGCACCAACACTCTTTAGCTGCGCTCCACTCTCTGAGACCGCGCCTGGCAGGCAGGTGAGCCCCTCCTCCTCTTCTCAAATGTCAAGGTCTATTTTTCCCAAACTCCATCTGTGTTCACATTTGGGCATATTGAGTATTCATGCCAAGTTTGGTCCTGATCCAACATTGTTTGAGTCCACAGTGCTCTCTGGATATAGGTGAACTACAACTCCAAAACTCAAGGTCAATGCCCACCAAACTCTTATAGCATTTTCTCTTGGTTATGGGAGTTATGTGTAGGAAGTTTGTGTCTTTCTGCCATTCCTGCCAGAATATCTATGTTGTGTTCATCAAAACAGGCCCAGGTTTCACACTGAGTGTATAAATACATTTAAAAACATATCATTTTGTGTCATTTTGGTTGGTGGTGTGCCCCAGGATTTTGTAAATGTAAAAAATGTGCCGTGGCTCAAAAAAGGTTGGGAAACACTGGTATAAGACATATTTCATTTAGTACAAGCACATATATATCTCAAATCAAAATCAAAATCTATTTATTTTACATTTGAAAACATATCTATTACATTTCCTTCCTCCTTGATCCCAAAACAGTAATGGTGGAAGAAAGAAAACAATACTACCCATCTGGACTCCTCCCTCCATGACAGCGTGATTATTTTATTTACAAATGGGCAAGGTGGGATTTCCAGTACAGGTTAAATTGGGCATATTTACACGTCTCTATGTGAAGAATTGAAAAAGAAGTCAATTGCCAATCAACTTAGGAATCATGGGGAAAATCCACATTTCAGAAACAGCAAAATAACTGGAACCCACAGTTGAAGCTTACGTCATGTGATAGGTTACATGGGTTACCAATTCTTAAATCTGTAGAAATGCTGATTTTATTGCATGAGATGAAGTCTATTAGCTGGATATTTTAACTGTGCTTCCTGGTGGTCCAATCTTGTGACTTTTGCAGGCCTTTTTCTGTGTGCATGGTTGGATTCAAAATATACATGTGTGCAGTCAAATACAATGTGTGCCGATATATCTTCTTGGCACCTATGCATTTAAATGACAAGCAAGAGGACTTATTCGATGCATGGCAGCCAGCATTTCAAGTCAGTCTTCATTATCTGCCACAAGCCTACTTTGCCTATTTTGCTGTAAAGTTAAAAACAGTATCCATTTTTAAATGCTTAAGAGTGCCCTCTGTCAGAAAAGACAGGCCTTTCCATTCATTTCAGTGCTGAGCTTTGATTCACCCGACCTGCTGGAAAATACACAGGCACCAGAAATAATAATTGTAATCATTTTTTAAAAGAAGAGAACAAGGAAAGGGGGTGGGGAGCTAAGTGATGGAAATGAATAATTGCTTGGCAGTAAGTTTGCAAGGAGGGAGCTGACACTGTATGGCACATATTTCATGAATAATGAGAGGAGTCTCAGCAATCTGCAATCACTGCCTATTGGGTCAGAAATTTCACATTAGTGGATCCATCGGAGCAGATCGGTGTCATAAAGGCACTCTCCCCCGAGGTAAACATATCTTCCCAGAACTGCCAGCTCATATTTGTACAGGTACCAGTAGAAGCTTCCAAGACACCATAGAAAGTGATATAGAGCTGCTGGAACCGTCTTTTCTTTCCTTACAATGTGCATTATGGGCGTGTGTTGTGTAGACAGTTACTGCCCTTCACTCATTTATTTACTTATTATATTTATGAGTCACTGTGTAGTAAAATTCTTCTCAGAGCAATGAGTGGTAGTTAAGAATAAAGCAAAGATAGAGATGGAGCCAAATTGAATTTAAAAAGGAACAAATAAAAAGTGACATAAAAATCAGTTAGCAAAACAAATCCACATGAGGTCAAACAATAATAGAGGATGCACCTACATTGTAGATGTAGTTTGAGACTATTTTAATGTGATCACTCAATGATATGGAATCATGGAAGCTATCATTTTGGAAGTTCTGTATCCTTATCTGGTAAAGAGTTCTGGTGCTTCATCAAATTATAAATTCCAAGATTTCGTAACATTGAGCCATGGCAGTTAAAGCAGTGTCAAACTTCATTAATTCTACAGAGTGATGCACCCATAGACTTGTTTACATATGTGTGTTGTGTGTGTGGTATGCCTTGTCTGTGTCTCACTGGGCTAATGAGGAGGACATGGGAGAGGGCCTTCTGGGCTGTGGCACTCCGCTTCTGGAATGCCTTCCCCTTAAAGGCCCAACTGGCATCAAGGTTGTTTTCTTTTTTGTCACCACACCAAGACAGGGCTTTTATTTAAACCTTTGTGATCTAAGCATGTACAGTACTCTTTCTTCAAATTCTTTAAGACTTTCTTGGTGGTTTTACTTTGTTTGAATTAATATATTTGTATCTTGTTTAAATTGTTGGGTTTAATGTGGCATTTGTTTAAATAGTTTATGTATTGTTTTGTCCATTTGCCATCCTGAGATGACATGATAAAAGTACAGGATAAATATATTTTGATAAATGAATATAATAGATGCATTTTATTTTATTTATTCTACATTTTGATTCCTGTTGTTCTTGATGTGTGACTTTGTGTTGTTTCCAACATATGGTGACTCTATGGCAAACCCTGTGGGCTTTTTTGGGCAAGATTTGCTTAGGTGGGGGATGCCATCACTTTCCTCTGAAGCTGAGAGTGTGATTGCCCAACATTGCCCATTGGCAACAGCTAAACGCTGATTTGAACCTGTGATTGATAACTAAATTATCATGCTTAGTGACATCACCGGGGATTACTCTTTATGATTATATGTGTGCATCCAAGTTATTTCCAAACTATGGTGACTTTAAGGTGGGGTTTTCTGGAGCGAGAATGTGGCAAAGCAAACCCTTGTCTCCAGTGTCCAATGGTCAAACCACTACTTCACATTGGCTCTAAATGTGTGTGTGTGCGCGCACACGCATACACATGCATTACAAGGCAGCACTCTAACAATAAAAAAGGAAGGTACATGCTCCTCTTCCAGGCCAGCCACTGACATCAGCCCATGACAACCCTAAATATAACAGTCAACTTTATTTCTATTAGTTCGAAACCCCGATGGCACAATGGGTTAAACCCTTGTGCTGACAGGACTGAAGACAGACAGGTCAGGGATTAGAATCCAGAGAGAGCATGGATGAGCTCCCCCAGTGAGCTCCAGCACCCCATGCGGGGACAAGAGAGAAGCCTCCTACAAGGATGGCAAAACATCAAAACATCCGGGCATCCCCTGGGCAACGTTCTTGCAGTTGGCCAATTCTCTCACATCAGTTTCTCAAGTCACTCCTGACACACAAAAAGTTTGAAAACAATAGCCAATATCAAAGTCAACATCACTTTAATTCAAGTACATTTAAAGTTGACTTGCATATAAATAATAATCTATGAAGAACAAGTGAGGACTTTGTTAATGTGAGGGGAAAATGTAATTGAGTCAATAACATTTTATGAAAAATTAATTGCAATTAATGTCAACTAATTTCAATGTGTTTAACATATGTAGAACTAACGTTGATGTATTCTGGGTTGTTTTTTTAAAAAAAGCAAATATCTCCCCACTTACAAAACAAAAGTGTGATCTCAAGTGCCTGGCCCACCTGTCACAAACGGCTCCCTCGGCAGCAGTTGCGCAGTAGCAGAAGGACAGATAGTGACTGCCCCGGGCTAAGACTATTTAACACTCTGCCTGCTCCTTTCTTTATGGCAAGGGGGGTGTTTGCATGCTTTCTATCACAAGCAACACACAAGCTTAGCCAGTTCTCTCCCCCTCTTTTGGATGCACTAAAAATCAACTCCCTTGGGTTTCTTTTCCCCCCTTTTTTTCTTTCTGTTAACGCACACCCACACACTGCTGACTGCCTGTGATGGAGAGGCTTGCATTATTCATCGCTGTGCTAATGGCAGGTGATGAGATCTTTTCACACGCTGGCCCTGTCAGGAGGCGTTTATCACTCCGTTTCACCGGCGGCTTTGCCATTACTGCAGGGCTAGGAGACAGCCCCTCGCACAGGCATGACATGTATCAGTAGATGGAGCACTTTAAAAGATTCCTCCTTTTTGCCTGGGAGGTCATCTGAAGGTTGTTATGAACAAATTATTTCTTCATTTCCGCTGACTGAGTAGATAGCCTTAATGATCTGTCACTTAGCAATAGGCTGCCTGTTCAAACATAAAGAATGGCACGCTGATGGGCTTCTAACTAGAATCGGTTCGTTTTAGCTATTCTCTTGTCAAGCATGTTTCCGAGATACATACGGTATTTACATATTCATGAGCCTCGGCAGATACCGATGCCATAAGAAGGCCTGTCTGATAATGGGATACAAGTTTGTACTGTGTCCTGAGGCACTCAGTGTTTATTAAGCGAATAAACTTGAGTCAGCTCTGTTCTGCCTAGGTGGTACTCTTGGTCTCAATGGCAACTCAAGTCAATATTTGCATTCACGCACACACACAGCCTATGCTTCTTTCCTTGTCTGCAGTATCAAATAGTTAATTTTGATATAGAAAATGGGTGTCATGAAGGCAGGGGGTGTTTTGACAGTATCGGGATACTTCCAAGAGCTCCTCATGCTACCAGACATAGCTTACAATGTGAAATCTTCTATTTAGCATAACCATGTTCATATATTATAAAGTGGCAAATCTTTCTAATACCTGCTAGCATTGACAGATAGTGAGATGCATATGACTGGAGCTGAACCGTGGTCAACCCAACACCCAAAAAGGTGTTGAGGCATCATGCTGTTAATAATTCCTCATTTTCCTGGTGGTTGTACCATTTTTGATACTTCAATATTCTCTTATATAAATGGTCCCTCATTCACCTGAAGTGCAATAGATCACAGTCACTATGCCATCTCCCATTCTCTGATGGGTTACCACTAGAACACTTCTGAAATGGTCATTAATGGCTACCAGAGTAGAGTGCACCCTTGGCATCAGTAGCGGTTTGGTCCCGTTCCCCGTCCCCCCATGGAAAACAAAATCCATGGATGCTCAAGTCACATCATATGCAATGGTATAGTAAAATGGTATCCCTCATATTAAATGGAAAAATCAGAGTATGCTCTCTTAGATTTCTTTTCTTTTTTTAAGGTTGGAATTTGTGGATGCTAAATCCATGTACCTGGAGGATCAACTTCACCTACCACCCACAAATGCTCCTCTTCCGGTGCCTTTGCCACGTTTACCTCTGTCTAAATAAAACCACAGGAAAAAATCATCAAACAAGAAGGACTCCATAGGATGTTGCAATTGCAGTTCAATTGTACTAAATATGTGTAGTGTGGATGTGTAGTGCCATATTTAAGTACTGGGAATAGGGCCTAGGCCATATGGATGATCAGATCAAACCATGGAGCTATAAATGGTCACAGGAAGCCTGGTCAGACAATCATATTTTCTTAACAAGCCATCATTTTCTATTGGAAAAGTTATTTTTTAGACTTAGATCAATTGAAATATTTAAATGCAGTATGAGGGTTGAATGAAAAGTAATGCCTCCACCTTCATTACTTGGGTTTGGATGGGAATATTTTAATAAATCAAACGCAGAAATAATTCTTAGAATGTGCTCTTTAACTACCACTATTCACTTTTCCACATAATCACCAGACAATTGGATACATTACTGCCAACGATGAACAAGTTTTCTGAAGCCGTCACAGAAGAAGTCGGCATTCTGTTTCTGCAACCAGTGTCTCAGTCCTCTCAATGACTTCATCAGAAGAATAATGATGACCTTCATTATCAGGAACAGATGGAAGTCAGATGGTGCTAAATCTGGATTGTATGGAGGATGCCGTATGGCGGTGAGATCCAGTCTCTGAAGTTCTGCTGTGGTGGCATGTGAAGTGTGTGGTCTGGCATTGTCATGCTGCAGGAAAACATTTCCATGTTTCGTCTCTTGTCACGATTGAATGGAGAAAGGTGTCACCTTCATTCTCATAACATGAGAGGAGCTCCTGGCAAATTTCAAGTGTGTGCGCTTTCATTTCCGGTGTCAGCATCCTGGGTACTCATCATGCACAGATCTTCCGATAGCCAAGCAAAGCAATAATGTGACCCATACATTCTTGTGAAATGGCGATTATGCTTGAAATTTATCTGTGAACCTTTTTGCTTGTGAAATTCAGTGGTTGTTGTCACAGAACGTCCAACTCTTTGTTTGTCATGCTAGTCAGATGTTCCCACCTCAATATCTTTAAACTTACTCACCCAACAACGCACAGTACTCACATCAACACAGTCACCATAAGCAGCTTGCATTCTCTGATGAATCTCTTTTGGGGTGACACCTTCTGCTGTCAAGAATTCAATGACTGCCAATTGCTTAAGTTGCATTGACTGACTGCGCAGGGTTCCATACTTTGCACTTTAACAACACAACCATTCAATGGTAAGGCTTCCCGCCAAAATGGAACTGTAGAGGAGAGTCTATTGAACAAGCCAGTACCTGCCGCATACCAGTACTGCCATCTGCTGAGGAGTTACGAAGGTGGCGGCATTACTTTTCATTCAATCCTCGTAAAAGTAAAACCAGCCCAATGTCCTATACTACGGTAGTAGATACAGAGTAAAAAGTATCTTGCATGAATCATAGCCAAGCCCATGAGTTTACATGTAGCTCAAGAGAGACATAATATGCAATTAGCTCATGTTCTTCACTTTATTCTTTATTGGAAGCATTAATCACACCAGTTCACTTGACATTTTTGTTATGCTTTTTTCTCACTTTCCTATGAGCCAGAACAAGAATCCCTGAGGGCATCATGGCCTAACTTTAAGAGCAGTCCAATAACATGAAACAGTTAACATGTTTAGATTGGGCATGGCAGACTTACCGCCAACCCTTTGCGGGGTAGGGCTGTCCTCGTCGCCATCTTGGGGAGGTCAGGGGCTTCTCCTTCCCAGAGACCCCTGGGGCGGCACCCAGATTCCGCCGCCAGGGCCAGCTAGCCAATGAGGGGCCGGCCACGCCTCTCCTCCACATGGCTAGCTGGCTCTTCTCTGCCCAGGCAGCATTTAAAAGGCTGCCTGGGACTGCCCCCAGCACTGCAGGGGCCCATTCGGTTTGGAAGCAGCAGCAGCAGATCGGTGGATCCATCGCGCCATGGAGCAGCTTCAGAAGCAGCACC